>CM046880.1:219764432-220400142 GCA_025667525.1 Glebionis coronaria
ATTCCGAAACATTAACAAGCCCTAACCCTAAAATCTATTTTTAATTATAATAAAACATAATTAAAATACTTAGACCATAAGATTAAGGTATAAATTCTTAAGTTTAAATTATTTTATAAATATTAAAATTATTTATGGAAACTTTAAAGTTAAATAAAATATTTTATTTTATTTTTCAAAATAAAATATATATATTTACTTTAGGAAATAATTGTATAAATAATTATGAATATGTAATTACTCATACATAAACTCATATACTTTTTGAAAATAAAATTCATATGAACGTTGGATAAATTGAATGTTAATATTTAAGTAGAACATCTTACATCTACTTAAAATATGAAACTTAATATTAAAGTCTAATGAATGATTATAATACATAAACTACGAACGTGAACTAATATTAAGTAGATTTTTTTTTATGTTTACTTAATAATGAAACTTAATAGTAAATGAGTGATTATAATACTTGAACAGAGAACGTAAATTAATACTTTAAGAGAGACATTATATGTCCACTTAAATAAGAAACTTAATTGTAAGTTGAATGATTATTATAAATACATGTATGCTAACTGATATTAATAGTTAAACATTTTATGTTTACTTAGAAATGAAACTTATATAGATAAGTTAAATGAATATTGATGATACTTGAATTACGGTTATTTAGATAAACACCATAGCATAAATGAACTGACTAAAATATGTATATGCATACATATATATTCTTTGTACTATCTATTAAGATTGTACTATCTGATTAGGCATAACTTTTGCGTGAGCTTTAATTGGATTTTTGTATTAAACAGCTATTGCCTACTCCCAGGTGAGTTTACAGCCCCATATAAACTTTTGATAAAACCTTCCCTTTTTGGGTAAGAAGATATGCAAACACTTAATGGACATAACAAGATTGTATAACTTGACTATGATTGATTATTATTAGAACTGTTAAATTGTTGTAAATCGTCCGAATGTTATAAATAGATATATTAGGAATTGACCATCCCCGTCTGGATGAGTCATGCTCACTGTGCCTTGGCCGGAACAACAGACGTATGCCATGTTTGAACTAGAATGGGTGTCTTTTTTGTAAGATACTACGTCCTCATCTTTTGAGGACTATGGAAGGTTAAGCTTCGGTTTCTAATAATAAACAAATGTAATCTACATTTTAGTAAGAATGCTTTGTTTATTGTTACTTATATGATTAATGTATGTCCAAACTAATTAATTGTTAAAACCTGTAAATTCACCAACTTTATGTTGACCCCCTTTAGTATGTTTTGCACAAGAATGTGAAGTTAGTATGTGGTGTGTGCATGGTCTCCAGCATCTTATTAATCTGCATCATAGGACTCGTCAGGGGTTCTATTTGGGAAACACAAACAATCACCCTTCATCATGTTTAAGACAATTTTTATTTATTTGTTTTATAAACATGAAATCTGATTTAAATAACTCTTTATCTTATGTTCTATGGACTATATGCGATCGATCCACCCTAGTGACATCTCCGTGGATAAATTCCGCATATTTTGACCCTACCCGGGGTGTCACAGAGAATGGTATCAGAGCATTAGTTATAGAGAACCAGAAAAAATTTTAAATAAAATAAAAATAAAATGATTTTTCTTTTATTTAAAACTAGACTATAAATTTTAAAATTCTTTTTGGGGTTTTATTTTGGGACCGTATTAGTTAAGCATATAGATCTTAAGACATTTTATGCTATGTGAACTAAGTGTATATATATATATATATTGTTACTAAACTTGATTATTAATACTGTTTAGTAAGATATTTCTATGGAAAATGTTAGATATGCTAAATTTGAATATTGTATACTACATAGTAAAATACTGAAATGAGAATATAGGTAATATTAAACCAAACCTCGTACTTAAAAATTTATAAATGAACCACTTAAATGGTAATATATATATATATATATATATATATATATATATATATATATATATATATATATATATATATATATATATATATATATATATATATATAAGTATTAATATATGTAACCTTAAAACATTATATTAATTGTTTAAAAGGGGTATATTTCATAAAACATGTAATCTAAAATGATATTGTTCTTTGTTTGTAAGCTTATACTCACTTCAAACATAAAATAATATTATTTCAGAGCATCATGACTCCGCCAACTGCATCCTCGACTCTTCTACCCGTAGTAGCTCTTACTCCAGTTGTTTGTTCATCCCCACGATCGACGCAGTGTGGATGGTTGTCAGCCTCAGATTCAGAGGATGACCCAGCCATAGAAGTTGTACTCCCAGAGGACTCTTTTTCTATCTCAGCATCAGCCTCATTGGCCCCAACCTCTATGAAGGAGGACCGTGTCCCTCCTAGCATACCATCATCCATGCCTCCATCCCTATCATCGGGCTATTTTTCTGGGCCCGCACCCATCTCCACTTATGAGACCGGGGAAGGCTTCGGGGCAGGACGTGCCGATTCCGTCCAGGCCCAGATATCCGCACTGGCTGCACGCCAGGAGCGGGAGATATCCGACCTTCGCAGCCAGTTGACAGTCAGTCAACAAAGCCATGCCTTCATCTATGATCATATCGACACTCTTTTCCTCACTATGAGGGGAGACTCCCAGACCGCTAAGGGCATCCAGGATGGACGAGGCACGGAAGTGGTTATTGGAGGAGAACTATCGCCTCCACCAGCGCATTCAGGTCATGGAGGGTCTACAACATCAGACCCATGCTGCTCTTACCGCTCAAGAGCAATCATTATCCATTTTATTTGATCTCGCCACCTTCCGGCATGATGGGGTTACTGGGGAGATGGCTTATCTCCGAGGGGTCGTCGATAGACTCCGAAACCAACTACTATCTGCACTCCGTACGCTCAAGGAGACCCGAACGACATTTCGGACATTATGGAACACCAAGAGGAATTCTGCAACCCCACCAGCACCATCAGCCCCGGCATCATCTAGTGGACCACCCAGGCAGGATTAGTTTAGACGTACTAGACTTCTTGTACGTCATGATAAGCTTACTAGTTGCATCCCGGCTATCATGACATAGGGTCTTTGTACTTTTATCTCTTTTTCAGCTTTTGGTGATGTAATCCCGTACTATATCTTTCTTTTTCTTTGGGCATGTATTTTGGATATGATGTACTTAAGACAATGTGTACCACTACCCAGGGCAAGGCTAGCTAAGTCTTTGTTCCGGATTTGATATACTCGATGAATGTTTAAATTCCTTACGGAACTTTGCATGTAATCACTCTCTTATGTTATATCTGTTGTGCAATGTATTATATTATGAAATCCTGACAGGTTATCCAAATTTCTTATGAATTTTATGCATGAAATCATTCTCTTGCAAATAATATAAAAACTGTACTAACGATTGAATTAATAATCTCATTTTGTATATGATTATAGACAAATGGTGATTTCATGATCGAACCCCAATAATGAAATTGCCTCCAACACCGCAAATACCGAAGTACCTGAATCTACTCATAATGTTACCGCTGCTCAACTCCAGGAGATGATTGGTGAAGGCATTACGGCAGCTATGGCAGCCAGAGAAGCTAATGTGAGCAATGACCCAAACCACAACCTGCACAGAAACAACTTTAACAGGGGTTGTTCATACCCCGACTTCTTAAAATGCAAACCCTCATACTACCGAGGAAAAGAAGGAGTTGTTGAATTGATGCAATGGTTTGAAAGACTAGAGACAGTTTTCCGCATCAGCGGTTATGCTGACGAGAACAGAGTTAAGTTCGCTACATGCACTCTACTCGAGAGCGCCCTTACTTGGTGGAACTCTGTGGTCTCCACCCTTGGACATGCCACTACCTATACTCTCACTTGGGCCAACCTCAAGGAGAGAATGACTGAGAAATATTGTCCCCGATGAGAAATGAAGAAGTTGGAAGTCGAGCTGCGGGATCTAAAGTGTAAAAACGATGATATCCTTTGGTACAACAAAAGATTCCAAGAGTTAAGCTTGATGTGCACCAGAATGTTTCCTCTAAGGAGTGACAAGATTGAAAAGTATGTCAGCGGACTCCCTGACAACATCCATTACAGTGTGCTAGCTTCACGACCCACTACCGTAGAAGGTGCTATGGAATTTGCGACTGAGCTGATCAACAAGCGAGCCTGCAATCTGTCCGAGAGGCAAACGGACAACAAGAGAAAATCCGATGAAAGCTCTCGTAGCTAGCACCAGCAGCCTTCCAAAAAGCAAAACGTTGGGCAAGCTGATGACACTACTCCCACAACCTGTACCAAGAACTACTCAGGGACAAAGCCCAAGTGTTCAAAGTGCAACTACCATCATTTTGCTGGAGGACAATGCCAGGGATGCTACAAGTGTGGCCAACAAGGCCATTTTGCTCGTAAGTGTCAAACGAATGTTTCTACCCCAGGTTGACCCAATACCAATCCCGGGAACAGCAACAAGGGCAAGTCCAACGCAGCAGGAGTTGAAGTGGGCAGCAAGGAAATCGAAACCCCACTGGTGGGAGCAGTAGTGGACCAAATAAAGTTGTGGTATGTTACGAGTGTGGAACCCCTGGGCATGTGAGACCCGATTGTCCCAAGTGGGCCAACCAGAAGAAGGACAACAAGGGAACTCCTTCGTAAGTGTACATGGCCGGCAATGCCCAAGCAAATCCAGGCTCCAACATCGTACCTGGTACGTTCTTATTAAATCAAAGATATGCATCTATCTTGTTTGATACATGAGTAGACCAAAGCATTGCCATTGCTAAACTTAGTAAGAAATTGGAAATCCCTCCGTTAGTTCTAGACTCCTATTACACTGTGGAATAGTCGAAGGAAAAGTTATGATAGTTAAACACCATCATTCGAGGTTGTTCCTTAAAAACTTCCCAATCACCCGTTTTACATCAATCGGATCCTAGAAAGTCTTGATAGCTCTGATGTCGTCATTGGCATGAATTGACTAGCAAGTATCATACAATTATCCTATATGACCCAAAAATTGGTTCGTGTACCTTGGGGGAGATGAAACCTTGATTATACTGGGGAGCCATAACCCTGATATAGTTAACACTAGATTTAGTGTCATCTCTAGCACCAACAGGCCAGAGAGTACTTGGTCCGGGAATAATCCATTTCCCTAACCTATTTCTCCCCTGCCTAAACCTGAAAGACACATCCAACTCACAATGGGTGTATTTTGTAGGGTTATATCCGCCACTTAGGCAACCCTAAACCCGAAGGGCAAATCCAACTCACAATGGGTGTACTTTGTAGGGCTATGTCCGACATCCCTCGTAAGGAGATATTAAATGTCCCATGTTTTTGGACATTCCTCTTTCCTATTCGGGTCCAATTAGTTTGACAATACCATCACCCACTAGACTCTGGGAGATGTGATTTCCTCTCTTTAGAAGTCAGAATTTGTACAAATTTTGAACCAGTGATAGTGAATGCATGACCCTTGTTACGGCACTCTACAAGGCACGCACTTATTTATTCTTGGTATCTTCTTTTATTTCCACCATTTGAGACACTTCTTTTATGCGCCCCTCTCGCTCAGCACCGTGGCGAATGAAGCAGATTCTTTGCAACTTCTTACCCAATCGCAATCAACAATAATCTTAACTTCTCTGTTGGGTAGAAACTTTAGTACTATTAACTAATGTTTGTATCCCACAAGCTTGAGGTATAATCATAAGTCTTTTCTTAAAGCTGTTGATATAGGGGTTATAGTTAAAATGTTTTGTTTTACCTTCAGCCCCCGATTTTCATCATCGGGTGTGGAGATATAACCTGTATCTCACCCGTGAAAAGGATGCAGATATAGTGCATCCCCAGCCTCCCCAACGTATAAAACATGCTGGCATGTCCTCCTCATATCAGAAACCATTTGTAATGGATTTGTCCTCTTAACCAAATCCACAACGCCAATGGTCCTCTCCCAGATCCAGGAAAGGTATGACTACAACACCCGTTGGGAAGCCCGTGCCTATCCATCCACCGAAGCAGTCCCCTTTACTGCTCAATCGGATGTATAGTGCGATCCGGATAAAGATCTCTTTGCATTCCCTTCCTATTCACCCATAGCAGCAGTTTCCTTTACTTCTCAATCGGATGTATAGTGCGATCCGGATAAACATCTCTTTGCATTGCCTCCTGTCCATCCATAGCAGCGGTCTCTTTTACTGCTCAATCAGATGAATAGTGCAACCCGGATAAAAATCTCTTTGCATCCTCTTCTGTTCGCCCGTAATAACAGAAGCTTTCATTAATGCCCATTCAGATGAAGAGTAACCTAGGTATATACCACTTCGCGTTCATGCCGCCATCCGTACCTGAGAGAGAGTCTGAAACGAATCATACTTAGAACATGTTTCACTTAAGAGATAACTACGTTTTTAGTAGCTTTGAGGACAAAGCTAAAATAACAGGGTGGTGCTGTAAAATCCATGATTTTACCATGATTTTATGTAATGAAATTTCACCCATTAATCTTAGAACACATACTCATGTACTATACTTCTATAAGTTGTGTATGAACTTGTCCATCAAGTAATTATACTTTTACTTTCATAGTTGTTGAAAATAACTTCATAACATAAGACCATGAACATACAACTAGGAAAAACAAGTAATGAAAATATAACTAGAAATGTATGTGTGTGTGCCACACTCAACAATTGGAGAAAAAATGTTACAACATGCATGCTTAGCCGTTTAGGCATAAGCATACATCCCTTGCATACTACACAACTCATGGACTAGCCCAAGGTTGTGCTCTAGCCCAACATAGGCCCAACACAAGCCCACCCTACCCTTTTGGATAGCCATACACGACACATAGGTGTAGGTGGAAGGAGAAGGGATACATGGGAAACATAAAGGCTTACACTTGGCAAGAATTCTCTTACCAAGACAAGTCATGCCTTTTGCCCTTCTCTCTCTCTCTCTCTCTCTCTCTCCTTTTAGCTGAAAAACACACACATACTCTCACATTCTCTCATGCAATCTAATCTTGTTTCTCTCATCCTCTCATCTCTCAATCATACGGCATAAAGCCATATACAACCAAAAACCAAGTATTAAATCCACCAAGATCCTTGTCTCATCTTTACTACAAATCATTAGTAGTATCATTTCTTTTGGAATCACTATAAACAAGCCCTAGCCAAATCTTTAAGGCCACGACTTGATTTATATTAGGGTTTTCTTCATCATCTTGAGTAGATCTCAAATCTCCTTGTTTCTCTAGATCATCCTTGGTACTTTTAGGCAAGAAAGGTATACACATCATGTCCTTTTATTTCTTCATGCATGCATCATCATACATCTATAAACACAAGTAAATAACATGTTAAAATCAAGATTTGATAAAGCTATGACCATTATAGGTCACAGTAAAGTTACAAGAATCATGTTCATGATTTAAAAACTTTTAATAAGAAACATATGACTTGTATTTTGTGTTTAAACTTGATTTGAAAACCATATGAAACCTTTTATAAATCTAAATGTTGCATGGGTTACAAATCTTGTTCTATGGGACTATGGTTAACTAATAATCATAGATCTCATAAAATGAACTTATGTAACTTAAAGATCATGAAAACCATGACCTTAAAGGTCACGGCTAAAATAAATGGTGACTATATGATTTGTTTCCTAAGATTTGAATAATGGAATATGAAATGTTACATGTTAAATAGAATATTAAAAATCACAAAGTATAACTTAAGGGTATAAATGTAGCCATGGGTTACATATGACTTGAAATGGGTTAGATGTACATGCATGCTTATATAAACCTAGATCTAGTAATAAGTATTAACTTAACATGATAAACATGAAATGAGCTAAGTAGATCCTATGGAAATATTGGGAGAAAACAATATAGCCGTGGGCTATATATTGTTTTCTTAGATTGATAGTAACCTTGGGAACATGCATGTAACTTAAATAATCATGATGTATTTTTGTAAATATTTACAAGACTTAAAATTAGCTAAAGTGTTCATCTTGGAAATACCAAGATTTAAGAATATAGCCGTGAGCTATATATGTGTGTACATGGATCTATGATTGACTTTAGGTCTAGACATAGTTTAGATTTCATTTTGGACTTGTGACTTGTTTTCTTGACTTGTACATAGCTAGATCTATTTTTGTAACACTTATAAATTGCATGCAACCTTTAAAATGAGACTTGACTTATCTTAATAAGCTATAACTAATTATAGCCGTGAGATATAAGCTCCCATTAGGGCTTATGACTTACTTGCAACCTTATAACACACCTAGGTCTAATTTGGTACATCACATAAAAGAAATTATAAGTTTTATTCTTCTATTTAGAATTAAAACTAAATATGAATAAGCTCATAATAAACATATAAGAGTATCCTAAGTTAAACTTACATAGAATGTAAAGTAGTGTTAATGGACTAGTTAAGCCTATGAAATGTTAATTCAAAACTTAATGGACCCAATAAGAACATTTGATAAATCTCAGTAACTTAATGGACTTAAGATTTTACTTAGGCCCATTTAACTAATTAAAGGACTTAAAAATATATTTAAGCCAAATAAATGATTTAAAGGCCCATTTAAATAAATTAGTAGACTTGAGATATATTTAAGCCCACTAAATAGCCCATTAGATGTTTAGCCCATTTAATGAGCCTATATAAAGTTTGAATGTTAAAATAAAAGTTTTTATAATAAAATATAACTTATAAAAACTTTTTGGATGAAAATGACAATTTATGAAACTTAAGGACTAAAACCGTAACTTATGAAACTTGTTTTGATAAACTAGTAAACACAAGGACTAAAAATGTAAATATCCAAAAGTCTAGGGTTTAATAAATACTATTGGTGGCAAATTAAACCCTAGGGACCATTTTGGGAAGTTTCTAAAAGTTATTTTGTCATTTTATAACCCTAAGGACTATTCTTGTAATTTGCCGAAACTTAAAGAAGCCCTAGGGGCTGTTTTTGTAATTTTAGTAAAGTTACAAAACCTAGATATTACTAGGAGGATTAAATCTGCCATAAGCCGAAACTTTAACAAGCCCTAGGTACTAAATATGTAAAATTCGAAAGATATACTTGTTTAAAATATAGAGGGACTAGTTTTGCCATATTCCGAAACATTAACAAGCCTTAACCCTAAAATCTATTTTTAATTATAAAAACATAATTAAAATACTTAGAACATAAGAATTAAAGTAGAAATTCTTAAGTTTATATTATTTTATAAATATTAAAATAATTTATGGAAACTTTAAAGTTAAATAAAATATTTTATTTTATTTTTCAAAATAAAATATTTTATTTTATTTTTCAAAATAAAATATTTATATTTACTTTAGGAAATAATTGTATAAACAATTATGAATATGTACTACTCATATATAAACTCATATACTTTTGGAAAATAATATTTATATGAACGTTAGATAAATTGAATGTTAATATTTAAGTAGAACATCTTACATCTACTTAAAATATGAAACATAATATTAAAGTCTAAATGAATGATTATAATACATGAACTACGAACGTGAACTAATATTAAGTAGAATTTTTTTTATGTTTACTTAATAATGAAACTTAATAGTAAATGAGTGATTATAATACTTGAACAGATAATGTAAATTAATACTTTAAGAGAGACATTATATGTCCACTTAAATAAGAAACTTAATTGTAAGTTGAATGATTATTATAAATACATGTATGTTAACTCATATTAATAGTTAAACATTTTATGTTTACTTAGAAATGAAACTTATATAAATAAGTTAAATGAATAATGATGATACTTGAACAACGGTTATTTAGATAAACACCGTAGCATAAATGAACTGACTAAAATCTGTATAAGCATACATATATGTTCTTTGTACTATCTATTAAGACGGCACTATCTGATTAGGCATAACTTTGACGTGAGCTTTAATTGGATATTCGTATTAAATAGTTGTTGCCTACTCCTAGGTGAGTTTACAGCCCCATATAAACTTTTGATAAAACCTTCCCTTTTTAGGTAAGAAGATATGCAAACACTTAATGGACATAACAAGATTGTATAACTTGACTATGATTGATTTTTATTGAACTGTTAAATTGTTGTAAATCGCCCGAATGTTATAAATAGATCTATTAGGGATTGACCATCCCCGTCTGGGTGAGTCATGCTCACTGTGCCTTGGTCGGGACAACAAACGTATACCATGTTGGAACTGGAATGGGTGTCTTTTTGTAAGACACTACGTCCTCATCTGTTGAGGACTATGGAAGGTTAAGCTTCAGTTTCTAATAATAAACAAATGTAATCTACATTTTAGTAAGAATGCTTTGTGCATTGTTACTTCTATGATTAATGTATGTCCAAACTAATTAATTGTTAAAACCTGTAAATTCACCAACTTTATGTTGACCCCCTTTAGTATGTTTTGCACAAGAATGTGAAGTTAGTACGTGGTGTGTGCATGGTCTCCAGCATCTTAGTAATATGCATCATAGGACTCGTCAGGGGTTTCATTTGGGAAACATAAACAATCACCCTTCATCATGTTTAATACAATTTTTATTTATTTGTTTTATAAACATGTAATCTGATTTAAATAACTCTTTATCTTATGCTCTATGGACTATATGCTATCGATCCACTCTAGTGACATCTCCGTGGATAAATTCCACATATTTTGACCCTACCCCGGGGTGTCACAACAATGAATAGGACTCCCCCAAGGTCTATCGTAAATAGGGTAAATCATTCCCGCGTCAAGGAGTTTAAGGACCCCCTTTTTATGACGTCGTGAATTTTGGGGTTCACCCTCCTTTGACATTGGATTGCGGGTTTGTAGTACTCCTCCATTAAGATTTTGTGGGTACAAACTTTGGGATTGATCCCCTTAATGTCAGATAATTTCCATGCAATTGCCCCTTTGTGATCCTTTAGAACATCGATAAGTGCGGTGTTTTCATCATTCGAAAGATCCTTCGCAATAATAACCGGCAACTTATCTTCCTCCTCCAAGAATACGTACTCAAGATGAAGAGGTAAATCTTTCAACTCGAGGATTGGTGGTTCCTAAATTGAAGATTTGGGCTCGATACTCATAACCTCCTCGGGTGGAGGAAATGGGAAATGGTTAAGAAAATCCTTGATAATCGAGAATTCCTCATCGTTGTCGAGGTCTTCGTCACAAGTACGTGGAACATAAAATTCTTCCAACGTAAAACCACCACCTTCAAATGGAGTGAAGGATGGTGTCGAATTATCAAGAATTGGATCAAGCATAGTGGGATTGCCACTATTTTCATCATCACCAAAACCTAAAACTTCTTGCGAAAATTCCTCGCAAACGACATCGATCATATCAACGAGGTTTATGGTCGCGACAGAATAAACATGAGAACGTTGAGAGTTTTGTGTTTCGTTTACAACAAGTTCCTCGTCGTTGAAACGTAAGGTGATCTTTCTAGCATGCACATCAATCAACGCCATAGACGTATCTAAAAACGAACGACCTAAAATAAGAGGAACTTGAGGATCCGTGGGAATATCGAAAACGATAAAGTCTACCGGATAATAGAACTTTCCCACTTTCACAAAAACGTCTTCGGCCAATCCCCATGCGGGAATAGTGGAATGATCGGTCAATTCGATAGACATTAGTGAAGGAGTAAGATTAGGAAGATTGAGTGACTTGAAGATTGCAAGTGGCATCAAGTTAATGCTAGCACCAAAATCGGCCAAGGCATAGCATTCTTCCTTATCTTGGATAGCACATGGAATCAATAATTTACCGGGATCACCGACTTTTTGAGGTATGCGGTTAAGATAAACCGATGAACAACTAGACAATTGTTGCAATTTCTCCTTGTTGTTTAACATACTCTTATAGTTAGCGGAAAATCGAGGCATCATGACCAAAGCATCGGCAAAACTTATATTGAAATGCAAATCATGAAACATTTTCATAAAAAGCTCAAATTGGTAATTGTCGCGCTCTTGACGTTTCTCCTTTCTAAGTCTCAATGGGTAGGGTAAAGGTGGTGTGGGTTGAGGCATAGGCATAGCCTTTGGAATCTCTAGTTCCAATGATGGTAATGGGTCAACCGTAGGTGTGGCATGAGCGGTACCTCGTGGGATTGGGATATGCTCCTTTTGGACCACCACCTCGGATTCTTCCTCAATTTCCTCCACCGTTGGAGTAATTGGTTGAGGAGTCGGTTCCTTAAAGTTCTTACCACTACGTGTGGTAATCACTTTCATCTCTCCCTTCGGGTTTGACACGGTGTTACTAGGTAGACCACCCGAAGTAGAGACTCTACTCATCATGATATCATCTAAAAGCCTATTTTCCGTCTTTTTACGTTCCTCTGTATCTTGCTCTTTTTTGGCTTTTGCATTTTGCTCCAACCTAAGTAAGGATTGTTCAATCTTATGTTGACCTTGTTCCATTTTTTGTTGGTTTTTTTAGAGCCTAACCATATTCCCTTCCACATTGTTACTTTGAGTTTCAAACTTAGCTCTTAGATTACTAACATCATTTGCCATATTTGTGTACCTATCATCATTAGCCTTAAAATAGTTCCAAATTTCCGGTGGAATGTCTTTGGGTAATGCATTTGAAAGCCCTTGATTAACATTTTGGAAATCATGATTTTTATTTTGATTTTGCAATTGACCACTAGTCCCTTGATTCCCATTGTTGCAATTGTTACCCTTATAATTGTTCTTGTAACCACCTTGATCATTTCGATGATTGTTAGCATTTTGATTTGGCGGAAAACCCGGTAGAGTCAATTGATTAGTGCGGGTAACTTGACGGTTTTGGTTATAAGTTCCCGCGGCCGCGAAGGCACTCAAAGTGTTACCACCATTGGTAATGCACTCGGAGTAATGGTGAGCTCCACCACAATACATACATGAAACATCAACCGCTTTAGCCGTAGCAGGAGTGGGTTGTTCACCAACTTTAAACTCAATTAACAATCCCTTAAGCTTATCAAAAATATTGTTTTCCAAATTAGCCTCGATTTGGCAAGCATCGATGGTATGAGACAATGTAGGCGAAGTCGAAGACGAAGTCTTATGAACACTTGACGTGATACAAGGACTATAGACCTTAGACCTAGTCTCAATGATCAACAACGCTTCCTCGATCGTTTCACACAAAAAATTACCACCCGCGGCGTCATTAAGATAATCACGCTCATGATCGTTCAAGCCATTGTAAAACGTGTCAATTTGATGCAAATCGTAAAAACCATGATGAGGACATTCGTGCATCATTTCCTTAAACCTATTCCAAGTCGTTGAAAAACTCTCATTATACTCTTGTGAAAACTTTGAAATCTCGTTTTTCAAATGCGTAGTCTTAGAGGGCGGAAAAAACTGGTTCACGAACTTCGAAAGGAGATCCTTCCACGTCAATATAGAATTGGGTGGCTCTTTCTCTAACGAAATTTTAGCAGGCCCCGCTAAGGAATACGGAAAAAGCATCATCTTAATCGAGTCGTTAGAGACGTCCTTAAACTTGCAAGTTGCGGTAAGACGGTTGAATTATCAGATATGGTTGTGCGGGTTGTCCTTTTCATCACCAAGGAATTTGTTGTTTTGGATCATCGAGAACAAACCCGTCTTAACTTCACAATTCTCCGCAAGGATGGCGGGAATCACGATAGCCTCTCCATAACCCTCGGTGGGTGCTTGAAGTAACTCCATCATAGTACGATTAGCGATGGTGACTTCTTGTTCTACGATAGGTTCGTCAATAGGAGATTCTTCACTTGAAAGGTTAGGTGTTGTTTCCTTTCGGTTTCTTCATTTACGTGCACGTCTAGCTTGGTTGCGAGTTTGCATAAACGTCATGTACAACGTGGGGATGAGCAAAGAAGATTCTTTTTGGTGTTTTTAACTTTTCCAATTTTTTTGTGGTTTTTGATTGTTTTTACTTTTTTTTGGATTTTGGTGATGTATTACGTAGACAAAAATCTACAAATCTCTCCTCAAATCAAATCTCTTGATTAAAGGAGCCTCAAGGAATGAAAACGATCACGTGAAGTGAACGCCTTCGATGACTTTAGAACGTTGGTGGAACACCAAAACGTTCAAGAGGGTTTAATCAATTGAAACCAAGAAAATATATATGATACTTAGATAATACTTTGGTTGGCAAACCCTCGATTAGCTCTTTTTATCTAAACACGCACAAGCAAGCGGGGAAACGAGGCGGCGCGAAGCACTTAAGAGCCTTTTTCCTTAGGGTATATTTTATAATACCCTCCTTATACCCACCTTATAGTTTGTGTTTGTCAAAATTAAGCTTCACGAAAGTAATTATCTATTTTGCCTTTTTTTCTTTGTTTGAGATTCGAATACAATGATCGAGTGATGAAATCCCGAATCAAGGTTGTGTTTTCACACTTTTGGAGTACTTGTGAATTTATTGTTCTACCTATACAATATAGTCATATTCACACAAAAAACAAAAACCAATAATACGTATTAGTAGAGTGCTACTAATACAAATAGATATTATGGATAGTATAAAAACAACAATTGTTCAAATTAAAGAACAAAACGCCTCCCCGACAGTGGCAAAAAAATGATGGTTGTATATTCACACTCGTTTAGGAAAACGAGGCAAAAGCGGTAAGTATTAAGTGAACGTTTAGGAAAACGTAAACACTTTTGACCCTTAAAGGTGTGGGATCATTCTCAAGGAGGCTAGTGTGTTGTGTAAGAAATGATTAACTTTTGTAATTATGATTAAGAAGGAAGAAAAGAGAAAATGATGGCGGTTACGATTCTAAATTAAACTACGACGAATGACGAAACCGTAAAAACCGTAAAACGTGACAAAATTTAAAATTTAAACTAAAAATTTATTAAAAACCAAAAACAAATCTAAAATAATATAAATGAGAATAAAAGTTTGACAAAAAAACTTATATCCAATTTAATATTCAGTTTTAAAAGCTATTTAAAGCCTTAAAATTCAATAAAATTAAAAATAAATCCAAAATATGATTTTATCAAATGATAATCTTACTTATATTATAGAAAAACTAAAAATTATTTTTCTTGATTTTTTTAAACTATTTTTATATTTTTAAAGGCTAAAAACACTTTTTAAATCAAAATAATGATTAAAATTAATAAAATAATGCTAAAATAAATTTAACTTTTCTAAAAATCATATTTTATGATACTAAACAGTACAAAAATGAAAAAAGTTTGAAAAAAGTTATTTTTATCACTAAAAGACAAAACAACTTAATTAAAAATCTAATTAAATACAAATTAATTCTAAAAAATAATTAAAAATAGTGAACAGTAAACTTTTTTTACTAAAAATCTTAAATTAATATTCTAAAACTAGGAAAATTGGAAAAACTGAAAAATGATAACTTTGCACTACAGGACAAAACTCAGATTAATTAAAACTAATTTAACTTAAAATAATTCTAGAATATGATTAAATAAAGTTAAAAAGGAAATTTTTTAACTAAAAATCTTAAAATACTTGTCTTAAAACAAGAAATTGAAAAAACACAATTTCAACAACTTTTAGCACTAATTGACAAAAACAGAATAATTAAAATTCTAATTTAAATTGAATTTA
This sequence comes from Glebionis coronaria, assembly GCA_025667525.1. Classification (NCBI taxonomy): domain Eukaryota; kingdom Viridiplantae; phylum Streptophyta; class Magnoliopsida; order Asterales; family Asteraceae; genus Glebionis; species Glebionis coronaria. Next base: position 219,780,105 of record CM046880.1, read on the forward strand.
TTCTAAAAAAACAAATGAACAGTAATTTAAAATTTAACTTCACTAAAAATATTAAAATAAATCTTCAATCCTGAGAAAAATAAAAAAATACTAAAAATCCTTAATTTCACCCACTAAAGACAAAAATCTAAAAATTAGATAGTGACAGGTCAGTTCTTTGTCTGGTAGTGTAGCAGTGGCTACACTTGTACTAAGAATGGGAACTTTTTTCCCACTTCTTAGTCTAAAATTAAGGTCTGGTGACCTTAAAGCATAGGAAAGCCTTGCTGTTGGGTTTTTCTTGGAATCAAGGGCACCCCTACACTCAGTGGAGTGTAGGGAGTCAGATCAAACTCAAAAACAACAAGCTAATAAACAAAGATTACACCAAAAGCATGCATATTCAAGTTGCTGATAAACATACAGAACAGGAAATGTTTTGCTGATTCAAAGTGCAATAAACTGAATTTAAACCCACTCAATCAAGCTCAAATCATCATAAAACCATCAATATCTGATATGCAAACCTACGTTACATGTTAATCTAACAATCAACAAAGTTTGAATACACAGATTACTAAAACAAATCAGTTTTTAGGCTTAATGGTTTTTGACTGTTTTACCCAACTTTTTAAGCATGCAATCTTGGTTTCCAACATACAAAACTTTACCCTACTACTGATATACCCTAGAAAAGACTATTAATATGTGTTTGACTGGTTTCTAAACCAAAAGTTTGTCACTCACATGCCTTGAATCGCAAATCCAAACACCCTTTTATAAACTGAAAACCAATTTTAACAAGCCTAATTGTTTAATAATCCAATAGAAACCCTAACAACTATCAATCTAACACTGAATTTAACAAAGAACAAGATTTCTGTGACAATCCGTCAATTTCAGGTCGGTATTTTAATCTCGACTATTACGTATTACGTGTATACTTTAATGAGAATTTTAAATTTTCGATTAACCGAGAAGGTTATGGTTTAAAACTTAACGTAAGAATGTCGTTTAGATGAAAACCGACAAGAAAAACATTAAGTATCGATAATATATTCTCAAATTTATCATATGAATGATTTTATTATAATTATTTTTATTTCTCGTATTTTACGTTTTAACGAATGACGAGAACTACGAATGATCGCGATACCGACGGATGCCCAAGAATTTACGTTTTATTATCGATTGTCTCGATATTTAATATTTTCGACGTTTTCGATTTAATTACGTTTTAAGTCGTGTCGATGTAATATTATTATATTTAAGAAGCGTTTTAACTTTTAAAAAGTATTTTTACGAAATCCGAGTCCCGTATATATTTTCAAAATTTAATATTTACATTTTCTACCCTTACAACTATTTAATCTCATTTTGGACCAAAACTATCACAAATTGGCAAAAACTACCCTCACCCCACTATTTAAATAGTGTCCACTAACACACACATCTCATTTTATTCATTTAAAATTTTCAACAAATCTCTCCCTCTCTCTCTTGGAAGTCACGGCCAAAAACCACCACACAAACACACTAATTTTTCAAAATCAAGCTTGAATCTAAGAAAACTAAATTAAGACCCATCTTAATCTTGAGCTACCCATCATATTGGTATGATTTTTATACACATGCATTAACTTCTTCAAATTTTTATTTTTCTTGATGAACTAGTAGTGTTTGATCCATTTTTATGTTGTAGATAAGTGTTAATATTATTATATTCAAGTTTTAATTGGTTGCATGTTTGAATTTTTGAGTGGGTAAATTTTTAAATGATTATTCAAGGGTGATTGAGGTTAGACGAGTTATTTAAAATGATATTAGGATTATATTAGATGTATAAAAGCGGTGAAAATGGGTCAAAATATTTATTTGACATGATTTCTAAAAATGTATTTTGGGACAGCAGCTTATAACAGATTATTTCGTGGGTTTAAGTTCTGAGATAGGCTTATATTATTTGATATTGTTGTAGTAATCTTCAAGACGCTCATTTTGCCCCTTGAATGAGCTTCTAACCCATTACGAGCGAAAAGTTATGCTAGTTTTAGTATTTGTGTACCGGGAGACGAGTATCGGCACAATCCGAAAATTGTTGTCGATATTTGGATCGAATCTCGGGGACTATAGAATGAGTTTTAAAAATGTTCAAGGACTGATGTTGGAGTCTAAGCCTCAGGTCATGAATGTATTTTCAAACCCGAGTGTCGGTTTTATAAATGGAGTTGTTTAGATATGTCAAAATGGTTTTATGAGTTGAAGACGTAAATCTGTCCGATTTTCACAACACGAAGATGTGTCGGGCAGAAGGTCTTAGGAGTAATATTTTTGAATGAAACTTAAACTGAGTCTTATTCATATAGTAAGTGAGTTTGTGACCATGTTTCGTCGAAATCGGACAAGTCTAGATAGGGTAGATTGGTGTGTACATTCGGAGTGTACATGCTGATTGGTATTTTGGACACGTAGTCCAATGCTCGTGTGGCGTGAGTTTGAGTACTCACTATTGGACATGGTGACTTACTCAAGTGTTAATTCATTATATAAGTGACTTAGTTACTGGTCCGAGGGAAGTAAAATGATAAGTTGACTTGCATTGACTTGGCGTCTTATGACGGGTCAATGTCAAGAGTAAAAATGTTGAAAAGAATAGTGTTGAATAAAAGGGTATAAACTAACACTTGTATTATAAAAAATTTCGGGATTGTCTTGGTTTTGTAATTTTGATTTTTATATTACTTATGTATGATTTATACATAAGTCGATTTTTTTTAACGAACGCGCCTTATTTGGTAGGTTGCGGTTTTCGTGTTTAAACGGGCATCACTAATCGTCGGCGATCGTCTCATTACCACTATTGGCTAAGGTGAGTCTATAGCCTCGCTTTTAACATGTTTACTTGTTTTATAAAACCCGCGAGGGGGATAACATGCTTGTTTTATTAAAATAAAGGGGTACAACGAGAAGTTGTAGGAACCCTATTATTGGGTACAACGAGAAGTTGTGGGAACCCTAATTACTTGAAAAGTAATTATTAAAATTGAAATGTACAACTATAAGTTGTGATAAACTCATGATTGTTTTTAAAATTGAACACAAGGAACTTAATTGTATGTTTAGATGGAAGTTATTAAATAAGTTTGTTTAGCCTTAAAAGACCCATGAATCGTGAATTGTTAATCGAGATAACGTTAATGCTATGGATAGATCTATCGGGGTGACGCCCATTCCGGTCTCGACTAGCTCTCGCGTGGTGTTGTGATGCACTAGTAATGAAACATCGGATGCATTGTATAAGAGAAATATACGCACTTGGCTAGGTGTGTTGGGCTGAAATAATATATGTTAACGTTCAATGTCACGAGACTTATGTAATGACACGACAATTATGTCCGTACAACATAATTGTCTTTGATAAATTATTAACCATGGAAGGTTATTTTTGAATACTTGTGTTCTCTTTGTTTAAATTAAACTCTATAGATTCACTCGGAAAATTTTGCTGACTTTTTAACATGTTTTATCTCAGGACCATATAGAAGGCACTCGAGGAAGGCGGTTTCGTGAAGCTTGCTTATTGAAATGTTTTGGCCCGCTTTTAAAATTTATATCTATTCAAAGAATCTTTTATCATTTATTATGTTTGTAAACATGGAATTGTCTGGGACCGTGTGAAAAGTTTTATTGTTAAATGAAAATGAATGGATGCTTATTAAAATGACTTGTTTTGAGCCGTTTTCTATGATTATGAGATTGAACCATGATAGTAACACCCAACGACCCTTCTGTTGTTATGACTGAAATTGGGGGTGTTACAGATTGGCATCAGTGCTCAAGTTATAGAGAACGGAAAGATTTTCCAAAAATGAATTTTTGAAATCTTTTAACTATAACTGTTGCAAGCGAAACCTCCAAGTTGCCAATGGACGAGAATGATAGTATTTATATATATATATATATATATATATATATGGGATTATATATATGTTGTAATGTTTATCGATTATTTGAACTTGTGAATTACAAGGTATGTTTTCATTTATTTAATTATAAATGATGATTTTATATTTATACGAGATATTTATACGACGTCGATTGTCACGAAGTCACCCTAGTCATTTTAATGCTAGCGCTGAAGCTATTCCTAAAATGAATCCTGTTATTCTCGAGAATAACTAAGTTGTGGATAGACATGATCCCAACGAAATGGTAAATATTCTTGCTGATATTCTTCTGATTACGAGGATTTTGATTTCCTTGGTTCTTTTTCTTGATTTATCGATTCACTTATTTCATTTAGCAAACTTAATTTGCCTTTTCATTAATCTTCGACATTATACTGTTTTGATAAAAACAAGTTGTCTGAGAAGGTACTATTGATTGTTAGGAATTGAGATTGATTTGTATGGAATTCACATGCCAACCAGGATTCCATATCATATCACTGATCATTTTCTGTTAAATCAGTTTCTCATTTGTTTCGATCTTAATCTTTTGCGTTGAGCTGGAGATGCTTGAATAAAGTGATTTATAATCATTGAAATAAATTGGCCATTTATTTGAACAAGGAAATTATAAATTGTTGAACTACAAATTTCTGAATCTTATTTGGAAGGACTTGATCAATCCATGGAAATAATGATTCATAAATGTGTGGGCTTAAGCATATAGCATCTGCGTGATTAAAATCTTATTGACTCATAATTCGTTTGCTCGATTCATTCTTTGATTTTGTTCCTTTAATTCCTTGATCGTGAAATGGTTGTATGGGGGCTGTTCTAAAAGCACCAATTGAGGAGGATATCAAGCGTCTCAGAAAGACATTGAAGAAATCTTCTTCTTGTGGGACTGAGGAGCTTTCGTAGCCATGTAAAATACCTAGTAACCCTTAGTAGATTATTTTATCAATTGTAGTATCTTCTCATTAATCCCTAACTAAACTGTGACAACAGTTAGTAGGACTAGTCTTTTAAGATGTATGGCATTAGACGATGATTATCTATAATGTTTGACAATACGACTTGTACTAGTTTATGATCAATGGAATGACTATCTTTTGATTCCTAATTCTACATCGTTCTATTATTATCTTTCTTTGATTTTCTCTTGTAAATTCTGGTGGTATAACACAATCACTGAATGAATACTCATTATGATTTGATTTGCGTTAAACAAGACTCATGCAGTCGATGAAAGCTATGACTGAAGCACGAATGCGCCAAGTTATTAGGGAATAAGTTGTTGTATCTTTTGTTAAATTCATGGCCAACATGAATGATTGATCTGGATCTGGAGCTGAAGCTACAACTGGTAGGACCGGAACCGATGGAACTAAAGCTGGAGCCGATAATGTTCGTGGTACGGATGGAACAAATGTGCCCGAAAAGAGGCTATAACTACACTTCATTCGTTAATTACAAACCGTAGACTCTTAAGGGGACTAAAGAGGATGGAGGATTGTGTCAATTATTGAAATCTGGCGTCAGTCTTTCGAATCAGTGACCCTAATCAGGAGGATAAGGTGCAGTTCGAAATCGCTACTCTCCAAGGTCGTGCATTAATTTGGTGGAATGGCAGACTTGCTTCCATAGGTATCGTTACTTATGGGACACCATAGACTAAGGTGAGGAAGCAGTTAACTGAGGAGGTTTTCCTCGAAGTATTTCCAAAGTATGGAGCAAGTGTTGTACAATCTGAAACTGAAGGGAACTAACATTGGTAGATATATCAATTGTTTCCATAAGTTGACTCTTTTATGTCCAAGAATTGTGGCACCCGAACCGTCAAGGTCAAGCAGTATATTCACGGCTGACCAGGAATAAATGCAGTGATGTGACTTCTTCTAAGCCAATTGCTAGTTGTAAAGCTGTCTGCAGGGCTGATTAGCTCATGGGACACATAATCTAAGGCAAGGCTGATGAGGTTACTGAAGGGAAAAATAATTCCAAATTGAAAATTCTTTTCGTGCATTAGAGCTCGTAAGTATATCGAAAAAGGTTGTGGATTATTCATGGATTAGGTATCATAGAAGGAATCGTAAGAGAAGTAAGTAGAATTACTCTAGTCATTTGTGACTATTCTAAAGTGTTTCTGGAAGATTTGCCAAGGCTTCTGCCTCCAAGGCAAATAGAATTCCTAATTGATCTGATTTCTGGTGCTACAACTGTGGCACATGAGCCATATTTATTAGCACCCTCTGAGTTGAAGTAATTACTTTTGTAGCATTAAGAACTATCTGATAGAGGTTTTAGTCGATCGAGCTTGTCAGTTTCTAGAACTCCTATTCTATTCGCTAAGAAGAAAGATGATTCGTTTCGTATGTGTATCGATTACCGAGAGCTGGATAAGCTAACGATCAAGAACCGTTACCCGCTTCTATGAATTGATGATCTATTTGATCAACTTTAAAACTCTCGTGTTTTCTCCAAAATTCTGGTGTTTTCTCCAAAGATTGATCTTTGTTTTGCTTATCATCAACTTCGCATACGCGAGGAAGATATTCCTATTATGGCGTTTAGAACTTGTGATGATCATTATGAGTTTAGTGTTATGCCTTCTGGTTTGACCAATACGCCTGTTGTATTCATTGACTTAATGAATTGTATCTGTAAGCTGTGTCTTGATAAATTCGTGATTGTTTTCATTGATGATATTCTAATCTGCTCGAAGAGCGAGGAAGAACATGCCGAACACTTAGGGACTATCTTGAAACTTGTTAAAGAACGAAAAGATGTACCAAAAATTCTTAAAGTGTGATTTTTGGCTTTGTTCTGTACAACTTCTCTGTCATGTGATTGACAATTGGCATACATGTTGATTCTACGAAAATCGAAGCCATCGAAAATTTGAATGTTCCAACTATTCCAACTGAAGTACGAAAAATTCTAGGTTTGGCTGATTATTACTGAAGGTTTATTAAGGGATACTCTTTGATATCGAAACCATTAACTAAGCTAACTAAAAAGAATGAATTGTATGTGTGTGGCAATGATGAAGAGAAAGCTTTTCAAACCATGAAAAGAGAACTCTATAACACCCCGATCTTATCGTTACTCGAAAGAAGTAAAGATTTTGTTGTTAATCGTGATATATCTCTTGAAGGATTTAGAGCTGTTTGATTTGTATATGCTTGTAGGAAACCTAAGAAGAATGAGGAAACTGCACAACCCATGACTTGTAATTGGGTGCGGTGATTTTACTCTTCGTCTATTGAGATATTAATTGTATGGCACTAAGGTACGGTATCCACCGATAGTAAGAGCCTACAATGTATTCTGGATTAAAAGAGGTAAATTAGCCTTCAGGTGATTACAATTGTGTTATTCGTTATCCTTCGTGAAGTTGGAGCAAATTACAATGGATTCATTGTTAAGCTCTCGAAAACTCAGTCTGAATATGACTCGATTTCTGTCAATGTTGATTGATTGACTCTGCTCATTTTATTTTGATAAATAAATCGATCGTGCTAATTAAGGATCGTTTGTGAACCACTCGTAGTAGACATAGAAGTTATGATAATGTGAAGCGAAAACCTTTGAAATTCGAGGTAGGTGGAAAAGTTATGCCAAGTTATCACCATGAAAAAGGTGTTATATATTCTGGAAAACGTGGGAAGTTAAGTCCCCGTTAGTTTGGACCATTCGAGCTGATATCGAGTGTAAGTCCAGTGGCATGAAAACTTAAATTACCTCGAGAACTACAAGGAATTCACAATACTTTTCATATGTCGAACCTAAAGAAATTTCTTCCTGACGAAGATCTTATTATCTCTCTTGATGAAGTATGAATCGACGGTAAGTTGCATTTCATCAAAGTACTTGTTGATATTATCAATAAGGAAGTTAGGCAACATAAACGAAGTCGAATTCCTATTGTCATGTGTGATGGAACTCTAGACGAGGACCAAAATACGTTTAACCCTTTTGATTTCAACGAGCGATCGAGGAAGAACGCAAGTTGATCTTCAGGACGAAGATCCCAATTTGGTGGGAATAATGTGACAATCCGTCAATTTCAGGTCGGTATTTTAATCTCGACTATTACGTATTACGTGTATACTTTAATGAGAATTTTAAATTTTCGATTAACCGAGAAGGTTATGGTTTGAAACTTAACGTAAGAATGTCGTTTAGATGAAAACCGACAAGAAAAACATTAAGTATCGATAATATATTCTCAAATTTATCATATGAATGATTTTATTATAGTTATTTTTATTTCTCGTATATTACGTTTTAACGAATGACGAGAACTACGAATGATCGCGATACCGACGGATGCCCAAGAATTTACGTTTTATTATCGATTGTCTCGATATTTAATATTTTCGACGTTTTCGATTTAATTACGTTTTAAGTCGTGTCGATGTAATATTATTATATTTAAGAAGCGTTTTAACTTTTAAAAAGTATTTTTACAAAACCCGAGTCCCGTAAATATTTTCAAAATTTAATATTTACATTTTCTACCCTTACAACTATTTAATCTCATTTTGGATCAAAACTATCACAAATTGGCAAAAACTACCCTCACCCCACTATTTAAATAGTGTCCACTAACACACACATCTCATTTTATTCATTTAAAATTTTCAACAAATCTCTCCCTCTCTCTCTTGGAAGTCACGGCCAAAAACCACCACACAAAAACATTGATTTTTCAAAATCAAGCTTGAATCCAAGAAAACTAAATTAAGACCCATCTTAATCTTGAGCTACCCATCATATTGGTATGATTTTTATACACATGCATTAACTTCTTCAAAATTTTATTTTTCTTGATGAACTAGTAGTGTTTGATCTATTTTTATGTTGTAGATAAGTGTTAATATTATTATATTCAAGTTTTAATTGGTTGCATGTTTGAATTTTTGAGTGGGTAAATTTTTAAATGATTATTCAAGGGTGATTGAGGTTAGATGAGTTGTTTAAATTGATATTAGGAAGATATTAGATGTATAAAAGTGGTGAAAATGGGTCAAAATATTTATTTGACATGATTTCTAAAAATGTATTTTGGGACAGCAGCTTATAACAGATTATTTCGTGGGTTTAAGTTCTGAGATAGGCTTATATTATTTGATATTGTTGTAGTAATCTTCAAGAAGCTCGTTTTGCCGCTTGAATGAGCTTCTAACTTATTACGAGCGAAAAGTTATGCTAGTTTTAGTATTTGTGTACCGGGAGACGAGTATCGGCACAATCTGAAAATTGTGGTCGATATTTGGATCGAATCTCGGGGACTATAGAATGAGTTTTAAAAATGTTCAAGGACTGATGTTGGACTCTAATGCGCAGGTCATGAGTGTATTTTCAAACCCGAGTGTCGGTTTTATAAATGGAGTTGTTTAGATATGTCAAAATGGTTTTATGAGTTGAAGACGTAAATCTGTCCGATTTTCACAACACGAAGATGTGTCGGGCAGAAGGTCTTAGGAGTAATATTTTTGAATGAAACTTAAACTGAGTCTTATACATATAATAAGTGAGTTTGTGACCAAGTTTCATCGAAATCGGACAAGTCTAGATAGGGTAGATTGGTGTGTACATTCGGAGTATACATGCTGATTGGTATTTTGGACACGTAGCCCAATGCTCGTGTGGTGTGAGTTTGAGTACTCACTATTGGACATGGTGACTTACTCAAGTAATAAGTCATTATATAAGTGACTTAGTTACTCGTCCGAGGGAAGTAAAATGATAAGTTGACTTGCATTGACTTGGCGTCTTATGACGGGTCAATGTCAAGAGTAAAAATGTTGAAAAGAATAGTGTTGAATAAAAGTGTATAGACTAACACTTGTATTATAAAAAATTTCGGGATTGTCTTGGTTTTGTAATTTTGATTTTTATATTACTTAAGTATGATTTATACTTAAGTCGATTTTTTTTAACGAACGCGCCTTATTTTTGTAGGTTGCGGTTTTCGTGTTTAAACGGGCATCACTAATCGTCGGCGATCGTCTCATTACCACTATTGGCTAAGGTGAGTCTATAGCCTCGCTTTTAACATGTTTACTTGTTTTATAAAACCCGAGGGGGATAACATGCTTGTTTTATTAAAATAAAGGGGTACAACGAGAAGTTGTAGAAACCCTATTATTGGGTACAACGAGAAGTTGTGGGAACCCTAATTACATGAAAAGTAATTATTGAAATTGAAATGTACAACTATAAGTTGTGATAAACTCATGATTGTTTTTAAAATTAAACACAAGGAACTTAATTGTATGTTTAGATGGAAGTTATTACATAAGTTTGTTTAGCCTTAAAAGACCCATGAATCGTGAATTGTTAATCGAGATAATGCTAATGCTATGGATAGATCTATCGGGGTGACGCCCAGTCCGGTCGCGACTAGCTCTTGCGTGGTGTTGTGATGCACTAGTAATGAAACATCGGATGCATTGTATAAGAGAAATATACGTACTTGGCTCGGTGTGTTGGGCTGAAATAATATATGTTAACGTTCAATGTCACGAGACTTATGTAATGACACGACAATTATGTCCGTACAACATAATTGTCTTTGATAAATTATTAACCATGGAAGGTTATTTTTGAATACTTGTGTTCTCTTTGTTTAAATTAAACTCTATAGATTCACTCGGCAAATTTTGCTGACTTTTTAACATGTTTTATCTCAGGACCATATAGAAGGCACTCGAGGAAGGCGGTTTCGTGAAGCTTGCTTATTGAAATGTTTTGGTCCGCTTTTAAAATTTATATCCATTCAAAGAATCTTTTATCATTTATTATGTTTGTAAACATGGAATTGTCTGGGACCGTGTGAAAAGTTTTATTGTTAAATGAAAATGAATGGATGTTTATTAAAACGACTTGTTTTGAGCCGTTTTCTATGATTATGAGATTGAACCATGATAGTAACACCCAACGACCCTTCCGTTGTTATGACCGAAATTGGGGGTGTTACAATTTCAGCCCATGAAAACACATTCATTCATCAACATCATGAAGAATCATATAACAGGCAAATTTCAAGAAAAATAAAGAAGAAAGGGAGAAAATGGTTTCACCTCCCTCGAATTGCTTCATATGGGAGGCAGCAATGCTCCCCTGAGCTTGACCAACAACTAGGTCAAGTCAGGGGTACTTGGTGAGTATGAAAGATGGATGGGGTTTGATGACAAGGCTACAACAGCCCCTCAACCTTGAATGAAATGAGGTCTTTGTTTCCTGCACAATCACCACAAGGAAAATCAAACTAAAAAGCTCCAAACCAAGAACTTTTTAAGGAGCTTTTGGTTTAATGCTTTTGAGTAGTAAGGGTAAGAACAAAAAAAAATGGAACAAACAAGAAGATTACTACCTCGCAACCTTTTTACCCAAGCTCTATACCCACTGAGTCTTGATATCTGTTTGATATCAGGCTTCTATGGTCATATAAGAACCCAAATAAGCAGCTTATGTGGCTTAAAAACCTCCTTTCTTAACTGAGAAATAAACTTAAACTTAAAATAGATTTGTAAGAAAAACGTTTGCAGTAACTTAAAATTTGATTTTTGAAAACTGATTCAAGGTAATATAAACATAAAAAGTAAATGGAAACTCGTTCTTTCCCATCACCAAACTCAATACCATTTCATTCATCAATAAAACTGGCTTTACAAGGCTTGTGAAAAAGGAGAAAAAACAAGAACAATGAAAATGGAGAACTAAGGTGCCTTATATAATGGCATACAAAAACTATCAATACTCGCAAACCCTAACATGATCTTCCAGTTTTGCCCTCAAACGAATATAGGATATTCGTTTTTTTTTAAAACGTCCTTGTGGCTTCATGTGACTGATGCAGGGGTCTTGATTGATCATGGACATAAGTTTTTGTGTGGGGAACACTCCAATCAATCCAAGTCATTCATTATCTGAGCATCTTTGTCTTCTTGCTTATGTTTGAGTCAAAAACGTGTGAGGGGTGGGTCATGTAGTTGAGTTGGACATTAGGTGGCATGTGGGATGGGTTTAGGGGACCCTTAATTATAGTTCTGGAAAGATTTGGTGCAAACCCTTTTGGTTAAGGCTTAATTCGTGATTAGGGTTTAAGTTGGGAGGAGATGATGAACAGGGAGGTTAGATCACGATTAGGGGTGGATTTGTTTAAAAATTATGTTTCCCTTATTTATGTAACTGATTAACTTAATCAGTTAACAAAATAGAAAGTGGATTAGTGACGTGTAGGTTTAGGGCATTTTGATTGGGTGTGGGGTGGAAGTGGGTGATGTGTCCAAGTTTGATTGGTGGTAATGAGTTTGATGTCTGGACAGTTTAGGTCCATTAATTCCCATGTTGTGTTCATTTGAATTTTGGCAGCCACAACTTGGACATTCCTTTGTAATCATAGTTTCAAAATTTATACTTTTGCCACAAATATTTTCCACAAGTATTTCCAAGGGTTTATGTTGTAATTTCTTGAATCTTCAAGGACCATTCATGACATATATTCATTTTTGAAGGTTTATTCTTGTATTCTTGACTTTGTGGAGGACTAATATTGACAAGTCTTCATATTTGAGGGACCATTCTTGACAATTCTTTAAAGTTGAGGGTCCTTTTTGTAATTTTGACAAACTTTAATGACCAAACTTGTAATTATGAATATAGAAGGGTTTAAAGTGTCAATTATTCAATATTGGAGGACCCTTCTTGTACAATCTTCAATTATTCAAGGGTCTTTTTTTGGAAAATCAACTCTAGGGCCCGGTTCATTTTACGGCTTCGTTTCCCGTGTTCGTTTTTGCTTGTTTCTTGTGATCTTTTGTCATTTTCTCGATATTTGTACCTAAAATACACATGTAACAAACACAAGCATATATTTGGTATATTTCATGATATTTAATGCATTTGAAGCCCATTTTGGACGATGGGACTATGTGTAAAAGCAGTCTCATCAGATCAAGGCAAGAGATTAATGCTAAAGATTGGCATCAAAGATCACATCAGCATGTTAACCAGAAAAGAAAAAAAAGATGAAGACTACGAGCTCAAGACAAGCATAGTATGCTAGGTTTATTTTATTATTGTAACTTGGGTAACGCCCTTGTTTGGAGTGACCTCCCTTAGAGGGAGATTGTTGGAAATACGTTTTACGTATTAGAAAGGATCGGTCACTCCAACAATAGTTTATGAAGAAGCTCGTAGTTTAGTTATCTTATTATTAAACAAACAAGGCCAAACCAAGCCTACAACTTGTGTAGGACGACGGCCCAGTGTAAGCCCAAGCCCATCTCATGGGCTTGGGTATATAAACCCTCTCCTTAGTTGGAGAGGGCGTTGGTTCACATATTTTACACATTGTTGAAGGTGTTTTCTTCTTACTTTCTCTCTCTAAGTGTGTGTGTTCTCACCATCTTTCTATCTGTTTCTCTCTCTAGAATATACATAGATTTACAATATCTTACAAGTCTCATTGCTCATAAAGTAATCAAAGAAGTGTGGATCACCCATGAGGTTAGAAAGAGGAACACCCAAAAGTGGAGTGTTAGGCAGAGGATAAGGCATGGTGTCCAATGGTGATATGGTGAATTTGGTGGATTGAAAGGTGAGGTTGCCAAAAACTCAACAAAGTCATTCACAAAAGGAATTTTTGGAGAGGTTGGAGGGTCACATCCAAGAGAGAACTTGGAGTGAAAGGTGAGGGCAACTCATTCATTCTTGATTGGAATGAAGAATTTGTAGAACCATAGGAGTGGTTAGTACCATGAGTTGAACTAGTATTGCATGGAGCAAGAGGTGGTGAAGGTGATGAAGAGATGAGAATCGGAGAAATCTCATTCTTGGGTGTAAGAAAAGATGTAGCACCTTGTTTAGGTAACTTAATCTTAATCTTAAGGTTTCTTTTGGTGGTAGAGTGTTTGGAAGAGTTTGAGGATCTTGTGGACACCATGGTTGTGTGTCAAGGTATAGATAAGGTTTAGAGGATGAAGAAGAAGAAAAACCAACGGTGGTTTAAAAAGAAGATGGGATGATCCAAACTAGTAATGTGTTAAAAATGATTTTGGTGAACATTAAAGTTTGCTAGGCTTATTAAGGAAAAAGCTGATTTTTAGTAAAAGTTTTATCCATGTTTACAAAGATTTAGAGAAAATAGTGTAAATCACAGACTCTTTCCAAGTAATAACCCGTGGTTCATTAAATATACTTGCGGTTCTATATCACTAAGGAACCGCCTGGTATTTAAAGAACCATCGGCAGAACCCCATGAAAATGGAACTTCCAGCAATTTTCTTAAGCCCAGATTTTAGATAAAAGTTTATCAAGCCAAATTAGATTACCAACCAAAATCTAGATAGCTAACTAACACATAATTGAATGAAGTCATGTAAATCGAAAGTTAGATTACATGAAGCACATTAGGATTAAAATACTAGTCAATCCAAACATAAATTACTTAAACCAGACCAAAGTCTAATGCTAAAAATAACAAACAAGTCTAAGGAAATGAAAATTTTCAACATTAAACTAAAGTTAACACCCATGTCAACCAAATGACGTCTTCACCGTTAGCTTCAAAGAATCATCACTTATTTTTCTTGCTAAGCTTCTTGAGCATACTCCCTATATCCTTGAAGGCACCCCTTGACTCCGCACGATGATCGTACAACTCCTCTCGAGTTTGAAGGTTTGACCGATAGACATCATCAAGATCGAAATTTTGAGGAAGTTGACTCGATGATGAACTAGGAGGACGAATAATTCGGTCTAACCCATCCATGAAAGTGTTAAAAGATGTGGTGGAGTCACTCGTAGAATAGATGTTGTTACTAGTTCCAACACAATCACCATCACTTGATGATGAGTAACTTTCCTCATTTTCGGTTCCTTGTGAATAACCTCTATGAGTCCCTTGGTCACTCCTAATCTTTCGTGGATGTTCCTTTTGAATTGGAAACATCACACGATTGACGGGCACATAGTTTGAAAGACCAAGATCGAGATAGTCATAATCAACCCTTTTAAAAAGGCGAGTGAGGAGCATGTCACAGGGAAGGGTAGCTTTTGGGGTCGAGAGGACATAATTGATCCGTCGAGCGATGAAGTATGTAAGATTGTAATCGATGGAAAGACATATGCAACACATCATGTGAGCCATACACGCCGGAATATGATCCCGGTTTCAAACTGACAAAATGCATTCTCCTTGATGATATCGGCCCAAGAGACCATACAATCATTAAGATCACTTACGATTATCTCATTACGTTTCAAAGCACGTTTCTTAGAGTGGAAACTACGTACAATGGGTCGATTACCAACTTTGGTGATGACATCAAGGATGAATTCTGAGTCCGACACTTCGGTGTCATATGGAGGATTGTCGATACACATTTCCAAGGAATCAACTTTCCTTGAATCCGTAAACCGGCATTGACCTACATATGACACTTTAGTGCCTTACCGAATTCCTTGAGATAGTAAGAAATAAGTCGACCATGAATGGCGAACTTAACAAACATTCCATCTTCATTGACTAGAAGGGAATAAGTGCTAAAGAACTCTAGCTTAAATTGGGGATAAATAAGCTCATCGATGTCTAGCAAACAATAAAAATTAATAGCAGTAAACATATGTCTAGTATAATCATATCCCTCAATGTCCCCATATACGCCTCTACCCTCATGAAAGAAACATTTTGAAGTGAACGAAGGGTATTGCCAAGAGTAAAGGATGGACATGAATCGGTAAGATTAGGCATATAACTCTTAGTTTTATGGTGGTCTTGTTGATATACCTAAGGCATGATTAAACACTATATAACACAAAAAATATATCCACAATCACTCTTACGTTATATATTAGATAAAAATCAAAATCATAAGAATGTGTTTAATCAATTACTTGACTAACCAAAGGATTAATCCTTAACATTCTTATGTCATCAATGTAGAAATTTCATCTTTGACAAGTACATATGAATTATGTAAAATCAAACTAGAACTTGAACATTGGTTTTTCAAAATTCGTTTTAGGTAAGCATTAACAATGCAATTACCAATGTGTTCAAGGGTTCATATCAATTCTATCATTAAACTAAAATAATTTAGTTAAATTCAGATTTGTTCTATAAGTGGGTTTTAGTGAAATCACAAGGAACTCAAACCTAAGGAATCATAGTACTAAAACTATGTCTACCCACATTCATAATTAGATTCGAATTCGATTTTAATTTTAAAAAATCCCCAATTATGAAAGTAAGAACCCTAGAACAAATTGATTGAAATTGAGTGAAGATACTTACAATTAATTGATGTTAGATAAATGATGATTGAAACCCTTGTCTTGAAACCAATTAATTTGATAAAGTTGTTATAGAGGTTTTATGAAGAAACCCGTTGCCACCAGAAGAAGGAAAGAGAGGGTGATTTTTGAAATAGTGTTTTTAATAAACCCTGAAAAATTTAACCTTAGTTGGCCGCGGTTCAATATCAATAACGAACCGCGCTTTAGCAGCGTGACAATTTAAGAACCGCTGGCAGAGTATGTTTTAAACCAATAAAATAAAAGAAATTTTTGAAACCAAGTTTTTCTAAAATACTTAAAACATATATTAAGCATTTTGGAAATCATTGGACCACTTCAAAACTAGGTTATAATGCCTTATGAAGGATTACGAGTTAAACTGAGACCAAAAAAGACTGAATTGGACCAATATGGAAAAACGACTACTCGTAAGAAAAGAGAAAGAAGAGAGAAATCAAGAGGAGTGAATCAAGGCTAAGTTCAATGCTCAAGAGATGAATTACAATCTTCAAGTTGTAGAAACGAAGAGCTTGGGTCATCTATAGTGGTTTAAGACGTGCCTTTCTGACGTAAGATAAAACGGTTTAGGTAATGAACCATACTAAGCAATTTTGTTATATAGAGTAAGAACACTTACTAATAAATGTCTTAAACTTTTACAAAACATGAGAAAAAGTATAGATTCACTTTATCTCCCACATGATCGGACAAATATCATTGTTTAGTGTTACATTGACAATATCCATGGAATATTTCAAATTCAAAATGTGTAATATCCTAACTACAACTTATGATGTAGTTTGGTATCTCAAAAGATTAATCAATCATCTTAGAGATGAGCTCAATTGCACATATTACACATGATATAGGGCATGCTAACCGTATGAGTTGCAAACCTTATAAATCATGCTTGATACATTAAGATACTACTAACTCACACTACAACACCTAAGTAAGTCAAGTATCCAAGACCATGAAGGTTTGAGACGGCGAAAGAATAGAATAACATACCACAAACAAATGTCAAGGCAAGGATGCCAAAAACAAGCAAATAGTCAAGTAGTGATTAATAGAATTGGTGTAGTGCTTTTCACACATCTTAAATTTATATTACTAGATATTACCAAACAAGGGACTAAAAACACAACACGGACAAGTATACCCTTTCGTGTATAACATAGTCTAAGGTAAGTGCAGGTCGTTCCACGGGATTGTTGTTAACAAGTAAAAACAATGATCTTTATAGTGTCACAAGTTATAAAGATTTAAGCTTCTAACAATGATTTAAAGGAGTGTTTGGTTAGGCTAAGAATCATGAAAATTACTACTAACAAGGATAGATTATAAGCACATAAACAAAGTATGAATACAAGTGGATTACTAGTTGCACATGCAACATGAAATCCTTTCGACCTATAGATCATGTTATACCAAAAGCATTAAGAATGATATATGTCGGTTTCAATAATCCAAGCACTCGCTGACCCAAACTCTCTCGAGCATATGACAAAGCATTAAACAAAATCATATAAGGTTTGGTATGCATTTTATTCACCAATTTCTATAAGGAAAATATCAAGATTCATTTACTAGATGACATGAAATCCAATCAATCATATAAGTACTATTTATAATCATAAATGAACCAAATACATAACAATGATCAAATATAATAGTATCGCCTACAAGAACAAAACAACCATGCAAATAACTAAGAATCAGACACAAAGTGCGCCGCACATAGCTAAATGTGCGGCGTACTTTATGTACGCCCAAGTTAATATCAACTCATATATTCTATGTACACCTAAGCCAAACACAATACAACTACTCCATAATCAAAGGAATAACAAGCATAACATTCATCATAATTCTAGAAAAGATCATAATAAAAGAGTTATTGAGATTTACCAAATGATTACAAGAGTTTGTTTCGATGATTAGTTTTATCAAATGAAAACTTTATTCTAATGATCCAGTGATCAATTCCTTATGCTACGAACCATTTGGATGATGTTACTACACCCAAAAAAACGTCCCTAACTGATGAGGAAGAGATAGGATAAATGGTGGGGAGTTGATATGGAATGAGAGGGCCAAAGAGTGCTTTTATAGGCTTTCTGCGACCAAAAGTGAGCCGCACTTTGTCAAATGTGCGCCACACATTTTCTAAACGTTGAGCCAAAGTTTCATTATTGTTGAGGGAAATTGCGCCGCACTTTTCAAATGCGCGCTGCATATTTCTTACATTCTAAGCTTTGGACCGAAAATCCAATTTGTAGATAATTCTTTCCTCTTTCCGTGGCGGCTTGAACCAACTAAAACGGAGTTCGTATGCTCAAGATATGGCCAAAACAGTGACAGGTGTCGGGAGATCTTTAGCTTGACTTTATTTCTTTGTTTAAGCTTCGTTCCTTCGTGTTTTATTCCATTTTCTTCCCTGACACGTCGTTGGAACCTACAACATCAAAATATGCCTTGTCAAAGTCTTATAATCAATAACATTACAATACTTTATTTCTCTTTTTTTCTTTTCTTCCTTCTTTTTTTTTTATTATTTTTAACATAACATACACGACTTGACGTCGAAAGGCATAAACACAAGGATAACGACACAAAGTATAATATAGCACATAAGTACAAGTGCCACATATTTTATCAAGCCAGTGTAGCTCGACTAAAATGATATACAAGGGGATTTATTTTGCCTCTTCTCAAAATATCTATAAATTAACCTCACTGTGGTTTAGTAAATGATAATCAAGCACAAGTTCTGAAGCACACTAAATTATCGGATTTCACACAAAATAGAGATTTACAAACCCTATATTTTCTCACATATTTAGTGGATGGTTTTGTGCTTATTTATAGTTTCAATCAATGAGATTATTGCTTTGCTATAAACACTTTTTTTATTTACAAAACGTCTTTATTATTTTTGAAAAGATTTTTGATATGGAGAAAATTGATTTATTATTTTTACTATTTGTCTTCTCCTCCACACTTAAGATGAACATCATCCTCGATGTGAGAACTGATAAAAAATAAAAATAGGGAAAATTAAGTTAAAGGGAAACGAGTACTTCCCGGGGATAAGTAGAAAATTGCTAGACTTCAAAAGGTGAATTTGACGTAGAGCTCCAAAATGCTTTCTCTACAAAATGTAACAAACAATCACACATGCACAATATATACAAGGATATTTTTATTTATATACAAATCCTCCTCCAAACTTAAGTTAAAAAGTGGAGTGAAAAACACGGAGTTCCTTTCAAAAATCCTTTTATTTTTATTTTATTTTATTTTTTAATAATATTTTTATCACACCCTTCACAACTAATAATTCCTTCACACTTGATATATAAGCATGCACCACAAAAAATATGAAACACCAAGCAGTACCTCCTCATCTTCGTTGAAATGGAACAGTACTCATAGCCAACCGCAAACCAACTATTAGCAAATATTAACCAATCATTTTTTTCTTTTATTTTTTAATAAATTTACCTAAGTGGCAAAGAATAATAATAATAATTATTTTTTATAATAGTTTTTTAGAAAAAGTTTTATTTATTAACGAGTCATAATTTTCCAATTCATTTCCCCGACACTTAAGTTTAGGAACGATCAACACCAATCCAATCCAATCCAAGCTCCACTTATTTATTAAATCTGCAAAATAGACAAAACTACAAAACGTAAAATTCTAAAGCACACTTTTGTAGGCACCACGATTATATTTCGCGTATGCAACAAGCCTTGAAACCCATCGGTGTACCGAGTGGACGAGTTACAGTCTCGTGAGGGTTTCCATGGAACACACCCACAAAGTTCGTGATATATTTTTTGGGTACAATAATCAAGATACGACACGTAAAGTCCTCACACGCGTCATACTAAAAAACTGCAAGTTTTTTCGTTTTATATTTTTTATATTTTTCTTAAAAAATTATATTTATTCTTATTTTACAAATAACAAGCATACATAAAATACTACGAATGAAAAATAAAGGTTACATAAAATCTTTTTGGAATTTTTTTAGTTTTCCTCATCAAACATACAATTGCTATGTAATGTACAAAGATGTAACATACAAGACAATCAAACAAACACATTAGTTAAAACAACAATATTTTTATAAAAGTGCGTCGCACAACATAATATGTACGGCGGTTTTACTATGATAGAAAACACTCTTTTTTAGTTTTCAGATTTTATTAATTAAAAATATATATAACCATTTACAAACAAACAAACAAACACATAAATGAAACGGAAGTAAAAATATAAATAAGAAATTTTTTTTTATTTTATAATTTTTATATTTTTATTTTATTTTATTTATTTTTATAGGTCTATTATTATTTCTACTACTATTAGTACTATTTTTTTATTTAGCTAGATTCAAGATACCTTTACAATACGGTTCAAGTAAGAATGATCACCTTTTAAACGTTGAGGATACGGTATTTTTGGTGTATACTCCAAAAATGGATATTCTTTCGATTAGACCACATGAAAATCCTTTTTCATTGTTTTGAATGGTTTACTTTTTTCGATTTTACTTTTAACGATGATAGGAGGTGGCGGATCCTTTTGGGTTTTCGGAGGGTCTTTGGACATTTCACTCCTCGTGAATACGACATTCACATGCTCAATTTGAGTGGAAAGAGGAGGAGGTGGGTTAGTCCTAACGGTTTGATCAAAAGAGACATGAGTTTGAGACTTCGATTTCCATGTTATTGAATAGAATTTGGAAATTCTTCTCATTTTGCTTCATCTTAAAACTCATAATGTTAACGGTCTTTTTCACAAAATTGTTTGAAACTCTTTGAGTATCCAAGAATTTAGTGATTATTTTTTCGAGATCGACTTCAGATTGAGGTTGAGATTGGTGAGAATTCAGATTATGAGAATTTCGGTTTTCACAACCATCGAGCTGATTTGATTCATGACTTTCACACATCGTCGTGTCATCGTTCATGCGATTTTTATAAGCGAGATTACCTTCGAGATCGTTATATTTTTCACGCATCTCGTGTAATTCTTTTTTAAAGATTTGGAAATAAGAGTCCATTTTAGCTTCAAGAGCTTCCAACTTCTCCAATAATTGATAATGATTAATGCTACTTTCATCGGCGAAAGAGATAGATTTTCGATTATCTTTGTTTCGAGAATTTTTTGGCCAACTAAGTTCAAGAAGAACTTTGTCCTCAAGAAATTGAAAAGCTTGTTTCGGAGTTTTGTAGATAATTCTTTCTTCTTTCCGTGGCCGCTTGAACCAACTAAAACGGAGTTCGTATGCTCAAGATATGGCCAAAACAGTGACATGTGTTAGGAGATCTTTAGCTTGACTTTATTTCTTTGTTTAAGTTTCGTTCCTTCGTGTTTTATTCCATTTCCTTTCACGACACGTCCTTGGAACCTACAACATCAAATACAATCTATTATGTATCGATAGTTCACATAATTAACCTAGATATATATATACAGATAACGCACATCTAAACATGTATAATTTAGGTGTTATCAAGAATGATCAATAGGACGTGTGGAAGGACGAAAAGGTACCTTAGCCGCAAAATGCATCCCAAGTCTTCTATGGACTAATGCAACACCCAAACTTGACCAAAGTGCATACTAAGTCTTCAAGGACTAGTATCACATACACAAATCTTGATATCATCATCCTATGATGTTGGAAATCAATAGGAGATGAGTCTTCTACAAATGCAAGTAGCTCAATCCACAATCAAGTTAATGATTAGTCTTCATGAGTACCTACACAAAGAAAGATACAAACTAGTACATACATTTTAAGAGCAAATGTAAAATACATATAAACTAATAATCAAGATAGGATGCTATATTACCAATTAAAAAGTCTAACCAAAAAGAAGCGCTGGTACAACGAACCCTTCTAATTTGAGGAGACAATAGATCGATCTATGATTTAAGCACAATATACTTCAAAGATCTTGAGTGACCATCGCTCTGATATCAATTGTAGAAACTAAGGGAGGGGGGGTTGAATAGTTTCTCTTGTTTAAGGTCCTAATTAAAAATCCTTTCAATTAGGTTTGTCCCAAAATACCTTTTACTTGAAAACTAGTTTCATAGTTATTAGGTTCAATTCTACTGCATTAATAATATCTAGTGACAATGAAATGCAATGTAAGAATGAAAACATAAGGGTAAAGAGTAAGGAAAGAAACAACCTAAGGTACGACACCAAGATTTATAGTGGTTCAGAAACGAAGCTCTCTCTTCGTTCCTACTCCACTCATCGAGTACACCTTACTCGAGATTTCCACTATATCCACAAGCTCCCTTCTAGGTGGAGAAAAACTTACAACATCGCTTACATTATTTTCCGACACTAAGAAAAATGTCAAGATATAATCTTAGCTAGGACCAATCTACACACGTCGCCTACTTCACCATTTTCTGACACAAGGCTAAATGTCGAGTTCAAATCGAAAGCTAGAACCAATCTTCGTCGCCCATCTTCTTTTCCAACATAAGGCTAGAGGTCGAGTCCTAATCTAAAGCTAGAACCAATCTTCACAACTCTTCACTTTCAAATTTAGTGAGAACTCACAAGACACAAACACACATCACTTTGTAGTTTAGTGAGAACTAACACACAACACTTATTACAACTTACAAACACATATCCATGTATACACATGTAACTTGGATCTACACAAGACAATTCCAAGTATACACATATACAATGGCTTTACAAAATACTAATCTAATTTTTCACAAATGCCTTGGATCAACACAAGACTAATACAAGTATTCACAAATACATTGGATCTACACATGAGTCAAGTATACAAAATGATGAACATGATTAGATCTAAGGAAGGATGATCTTCATCAATGCTTCATCTTTAATTACATCACAAATGTGTGAGTGATCTCTCTTTGGACAAGTAAAGAAGAGGATCAAGAGGATAATCATAAGCAAACATATTTAACAAATTAAGTGATCATTTACAAATGATTGAAGAACATAGAAAGAAGATAAGAAGCGAAAAGATCTGTCCAAAAAGGGTTGTTGGAAAATGTAAATATGGTCCACTATTTATAGGAGACAAAAAATAACGGCTCTTTGAGTGCAGTTCAATGAAGAGCATGCGGTTCTTTATCACTAAAGAACTGCACCCCTATTTAAGGAACCGCTAGTAGTAGATGTAACACCCCCATTTTACCTTTACGTAGCGGAACATTGATCTGGGATATTACATAATAGAACACAAGTCATAATAATAGATAACAACTCAAAAGAGTGATAAAAACAACTTTATTTATATTTCATTAAAAAATTTAGAATTTACAATATAAGGTTCCAAAACTCTAGAATAATAATTTCAGTTTTGTGCCTCTTCATGCCATCCTCATGCTTGAGATATGTTTAAAATCAAGATAATGGTTGAGTGAATTCATAGGTTTAAAATCATTTTGGATACAAGATCCTTTTCCTGAGCTACGTTATTATTCGCCCATAAAATTTATAAATTAATGTACTAATCTTATGATACCGCAACTAGACATATCAGAAACCCACAATTGTCCTTATGAGGAAGTATGCCAAACTATCCTTATTAGCAATATAAAGTATGCATGTTTGACCACTGAGGTGCTAGCAAGTGTGACTTGCCAAGACATGGGATGTTAGTCCCCAAATAATACTATTTATAATATTAGCGCTCATTTCTGGGAAAATGATTAACGGTTCATAATTAAAAAGGGACTTTCAAGGAAGTAGTAAACATAGTGTCCATAATTATATCTGAGAAGCATACCAAAGCACTTATATTCCAGTTTAACATATATCCCCCTCACGGGTTTTCAAATCATTTGAAAGTAGTTAACTTTAGTGAGGCTATGAACTCACCTGGGATCCATAGAGTCTAAGCTATAACAGATTTATTTCTTTCACAAATAAACAGCTTTACAACAGCTTAATCTCGCACAAACCTGGATTAACACATTTTGTATAGTATCAAGTCTTTAATATTTTGTTAATCTTTACAAGTATTTGGTTATATATTTTTTAATTATTATTTGGTGATAATTCTAGCACCATTATTTAGGCCATCATACTCATAAGCCATTCTATAAGCGTTTGAGGAGCGAGGGCACTTTAAATCGTAAACCCAACCACTCAGTCAGAACGTAATATCGAGATGGAACATCTTTGTACAAATCTCCCTACTAACATGATAATTTCATTACTTCCTCATATTTATAATTAATATTCTTTAGTTTCAAAATTGGCAAAATTAGCTCTTTTTGTTATACTTTGGTATAATTACACTTTTAACACTTAAAGTATATAGTTTTAGTAATTACATTTTAAACCCTCAATATTTAACCTTTGGGTCTCAAACATTTAGACATTCATTCTTATAGCTTATAATTTCATAAAATAACTCTTTTGACCTAAAATGTTAAATAGTCTCAAAATGACAGTTTTAGTCCTGATACTTGTAAAAATCACATAACAACCTCAAAAATGGACCAAATGATCTAGGATTTTAAAACAAAGTTTCTAAACATGTTTATAATCATAATAAAAACATTTCTTCAGAATTATAGCTTTTGAAATGGGTTTTTGTTTATTATTTCATGTAAATTATAAAACTAGGGTTTTAAGACATCTTTAACTTATAGCTTCTATTTAAATTGATGAAATGACTTAGTTTCTTTTAGATTATCTTTCTAACATAATTTTGGCATTATAAAAATTCTAATATATCATTACTACAAGATCAAAGCATAGATAACATAGAAATTACCTAGGATGCTCCAAAATAGCTCCTTATGGTTTCCTATGAACACTACTTGCTATCAAAGCTTCAAGAGATTAAATGGATACCTTCTAGACCTGTTTTCTGGTCTTGGGACATGTATTAGGACGTATATAGAAGTGAAAATGGAGAATGGGTAGGAGATACAAAGGAAACGGGGTGTAAGTTCTAATGGAAACATTTTGCCTCTATTTATAGCATTTCTAAGCCTTAGGCTCCAAGTTTTTGATATGAACGTGTATAATGGATAAATTAGTGACTAAGGGTGGCTAGGGAATATCTATGCAAGTTCCAAGAGTCTAGGAAGAATATATCTTGGTCTTATTGCTAAGAATAACTCATGGCAACATATGGATATGTTTGATGATGTGTAGCTTCAAGTAGGTGATGCACCTACTTGTAAAGGCTTGTAAAATATCTTACAACATGTGAAATATCTTATTTTCAAACTTATAATGGGAGGGAATGGTTTGAAATGGGTTTTTCGAGGGAACATAAAACCGGGTCTAAATTAAGGCTTGTAACTTTATACTTTGTGATTTTGGTGATGAAGGGATTAGGAATGTTATTAGTGATTGATTAGGGTTTAATTAGGGGATATACACTGTAATTAAGAAGTTTGGGTCTTTGGTTTGAAGTTTAACAAAGGTTTGATGTGAAAATGAGAAGAAAACTTAGGCGGGTTAGGGTTTTTAATGATCTCGGGCTTAATCCTTGTAAAAATCATTATCCTTCAATTAGCTACTAATGTATAATCATTTTATACTTCCTACATTTTCCTCAATGTTTTCATGAAGTTCCTACATTGGTTTTATTAAGTTATTCTAAGTAAACGTGTCTAAAGGGTGAAAATACTCATTTTGACCTAATTTACAAGTCATGCATTGAAATCTTGTACTTAGTGCATTAGGGTACTTGTAAATTATCTTAATATAATCTTATAACTTTAATGAAGTGCTATGGGTGTTTATAGACTTGTCTTAAAAGACTAGGTAGTGATTCTATGTAGATTTTTAATATAAGGGTTTTTAGGTCATTAATCCTAATGACTTTCTATCTTTGGTAATTAGGGTTATATCTTAATATACACTAATTTTAGGGAATATATAGTATGTTTATGACTTATATGGTTTCTACATTCTTGTTTTAAGGGTTTATATAGGTTAATCATATCTTAGGGATAATTATGGGAGCTTAAGATCCTGTGCTTTGATAACTTATACAGTATGCTTTATTAACTTGTATTTTAACTTGAAATAAATGTAAAAACATAATATGATACTTAGTTGAGATTTATATTTATTGGTAAAATATTAGATTCTAATTCATTATAGAATGGATTTTATATGCTAATTTTGGTTATAGGTCATTTACATGTAATTAGCTTGAGATTAGTGAATATTAGTGATTTGTGATTAATTAACTTTCCTTTATATGATAGATTATAATTAGTATATTATTTTTGATACTTGTACATAGATATCAGTTAGTTATATTGCTTGAAACATTGTTTACCAAGGGTTTCTAGGTGATGATCTAGACTATTATGTACATTTACTTGTATTTAGTTTTGTATGGTTTGTTCTTATTATTCTTAGGATTTATTATGTCTTTAAAGTATATTTTATAACTTCTTTATAATCCTTAATGACTTATTCATATGTACTTTCTATTCATAGTTTATCATTCTTGAGTTTATAACTCATTTTTAGGGATTCAAGAGTTTCTAAGGGAATTTAGGGCATCATAGTTATATTTGAGATGTTATTATCAATATTGAACTTATAAGATTACTTTTAGATCTTAGACTTGACATATACAGTGTGTTTACAACATATAGGAATATGTTGTAGTGGTAGTTCAGGTTGTGAGAAGCAGTTCATCTTACCAAGTAAGGTACAAAAAGCAAAAGTTTCTAGCCAAATATTCATATTGAGACAGTTATAGCTTATAACACATATGTGAAACTTAAGGATTGTCACAGTAGACTCCGCTCCTTTTTGTCTTTTAGTGAGGAAATGTTATCCGGGGTAGTTTAAACCCTCAAAGGATATCCCTATGGCATTTAGAATATGCCATATTTAAATTTTCATTTTCTATTTTAATAAAACATTTTCTTAAAAAAAAGTTTATTAAAATATTTTGTCACATTTGTATAAATGTGAGTTTCGAGGTTAATCACTTTCTATGATCACTAAACATGATTAAGATATGTTTGTGTAAGACTTAAATGATTATTACCATGATGATAGTGTTTGTTGAATAATTAGTCTTTTAGTTATCTTTGACGCTAAATATTTTTACACTTTGTCATGATCAAAACTAAGAAAGACATTAATAATATTTTTAGGCATTGGTTGCATTAACAATTTGGTTGATTACTACTTGTTTAGAAGTGAATTTTTCTCCTCCCATCTCATCCTCTCAAGTGCAAAGAGAAGAACACTTTCATCCTTGAAGTGTTGTGTTTACCTCAAGATCCATTAAAGATCAAAACTTTATTTCATTCTTGTGTTGTTGTGAAGATCCAAATATTTGTGTGCAATTGGAAGTTGTGTATGTATTGTGGTTAATACTTAGGTCTTAAAGTATATTGGTGTAGATTGGTCCTAGCTAAGATTAGGGCTCAACTTTTAGCTTCGAGTCAGAAATTGGTTAAGCGACGTGTATTGTTTCTCCTCCTTAAG
This sequence comes from Glebionis coronaria, assembly GCA_025667525.1. Classification (NCBI taxonomy): domain Eukaryota; kingdom Viridiplantae; phylum Streptophyta; class Magnoliopsida; order Asterales; family Asteraceae; genus Glebionis; species Glebionis coronaria. The sequence continues at coordinate 219,807,853 of CM046880.1, forward strand.
GAGCTTATAGGTTAGTGAACTCTCGATTAAGGAGTACTCGAGGAGTGGAGTAGGAACGAGGAGTGAGCTTCGTTTCCGAAAAAATATAAATCCTTAGTGTTTGGTTTGATCTTACCTTTCCTTATCTCTTTCCATTAATTATTCTTTATTTCATATACTTGTGATTATTAGTTTAGATCCACTATCTGTTGTTCATATTGTGCATAAGAAGATTTCACATAATCACTCAAGTCTATGTTATTTGAAAAGGATTTTTGAAAACTAATCTTTAACCACGCAAAGACCAGCACTTTTTGAAACCGATAGTTTTATTTATTTTAAAAATAGATTTGATACTTATGTGAAATCAAAAGATTTATATTTTTGGCATGTTATTACTGTTGGTGACTTTCTACCTTCTCAATATAATGAAGCTTCTAAAAAGAAAGAACTAGTTTCTTTAGAAAATTCAAATGATGACTGATACAATGTGTTTTTAGGATGGGGTTCAGATTTAATCTCGGGATCTCCTCGACTTGATCACAGCTCAAAGTGGAATGATTGTTCTTGGTGACAAATAGGGGGTTTGGTTTTCTATTCTACTAAAAAGGTAAATGAATGAAGTAAATAAAGATTTAAAACCAAAAAACAGTTAATGAAATAAAACTTGAATTAAAATTAAACAATTAAACGATAAAGCAGTAAAATAACCTCACTGAAAACTTGCTTGATTCGGAATAAATGGTCCATGCGGAATAAAGGTTCTACTCGGAATAAAGGCGCTATCCGGAATAAAGGTCTACTCGGAGTAATAATCCTATCCGGAATAAATAGGCTATTCGGAATAAAAAGCTTATGCGGAATAAAAAGTTATCCGGAATAAAAGGCTATTCGGAATAAAGTTCTACTCGGAATAAAGGTCTACTCGGAATAAAGTTCTACTCGGAATAAAAAGCTATCCGTAATAAAAGTCTATTCGGAATAAAGTTCTACTCGGAATAAAGGTCTACTCGGAATAAAGTTCTACTCGGAATAAAAGTGCTATCCGGAATATTAGATTATTCCGGATGGAAAAAGTTTATTCGGAATATGGGGCTTGATGCGGAATAAAAAACCTATCCGGAATAATAGATATTCCGGATGGATGAACTCTATGCGGAATAAAAATAGACAATGTATGATCCGGAATGCTGGGACGAAGAACAGTAAGCAGGAAGAACAGGGTAACACGATTTATTTCAAAACAAGCCAATTTTAATCAAAAGATTTTAACCAAACTAAACACTTATCCTTTACTAACCATAAACATCAAATCCCAACAATAAAAACATAAAACCCACTGACTTTTGAAGATCAGATCAACCAAATAAGAACTTTAGAACTTTGAATAAAAAGAGAAGATGAACAAGATGAATGAAAGGATTATATGAAATGATTAAGGTTTAAACAATCAAAGGGAAAGATTAAGAACTTACAAGATTAAAGATTAAATCAAGAAAAATGAAATCACCAAACACCCTAATGGTGTTGGTGATACCTACGAACAAGAAGAAAAGAGAGAAAAACTAAAACTAAAAAACTGGTCCAAATGTGTGAAGGGAATCCCTTTATATAGTCCTTGTCTTTGGTTGGTGAGTGGGCTTTCTCCCGTTCTTCTTGTCTTCTCGTCTTTTCAGAAAAGTGGACGTTTTTTATTCTGATTCGGGATTTGTCGCTGATTAAATTCAACTCGTCTTTTAATTTCTTCGTTTAATATACTTGAGTTCTTTCGACATGTGTAAATCTTCCATCTTTGGTCCTTTTCTTCGATAAATCGTCAAATAGGCCCATTGACTTCAAATCTTTTGCATCTCTTGGACAATAGACTTCTTCTTGAGTCTTTTTCTTCGATAAAACTCGTGCAATCCCATGTTTTCTTCAATATTCATCTGGTTAACTCTGAAAACACAATAAACGCAAAAACCACGCATAATTCCAAACAAATGATATTAAATACGTGTTTTGGTCTTGTTTTAGTAAGAAATAAGTGGTAAAAGGATGGGTGTTTACACACCTATCGAATCCCCTACACTTAACCATTGCCATGCCCTCATGCAATGCTTAGTGATAAAGCCATTTTACACTTTTCTCATAATCAATCAACCTTGGCCTTATTAAAATACTACTAAACAAAAATTAAAGTACTAAGAGAAATTAAAACTTTAATAAAGTAAACAAAAGGATAGAAAACCATTTTCACTTGAAAATAGCTATATGGAAATAACTTGCAAAGAGATCAAGGACTTACATTATGGCTTTGGTGCTGCGAAGATTTATCACCCTCAAGTTTCACGTTCCCCAAACTAAGCTTAAAAACGAGATCATTGTTCTTATAAGTTAGCAAATAAATCTCTTACACACATGGCTTAATTATATGCTTAAACTCCCTTATTCCTAGGTGTATCTCTTATATTTTATTTTTGTCTTAGAATGATCATGAAGATGCATTTTTGGACTTATTTCGATAGTTTATTTTGGCTGAAAGCAAAGTAGGACGATTTGATCAATAGTTAGCTAAAGGACAAAATCTCTTAAAACTGCTTCTCGGGATATCAATAAGTTCATATCTTGGCATAACTCGCTTCACGATTTGAGACCTTTCTCGGGCCGATATTTGGCATGTACTTCATACTTCATATCTTGAGAGACGTTCTTGAGATAATGGTCTTCTCTTCGTAATAGAGTTTCTTCACTTGGAGACTTTTGAGGGATACTACAACTTTGTTGACCACGACTTCATGATTATTTCTTCAATCGCTAATTGGGATTTTGAGATACAACGATCCGCCTCCTTTTCGGACTTGGATCTATTTATCCTCATACCTTGTTAGGGTCTTTTCGGATAGACTTTTCCATGATCTTTATGGGAGTTGATTGCTTTTCGTCGTAAGTCTTGATCCTTCATATTGATTTTGGGAATAATGCTTTTCACATCACCTTGGATCATTAGCAATAAGATTGAATCCTCATGCCTTGTTAGGGCCTTTTCGGACTCGCCAATCTTCGCACCCCGCTTCATAAGTTATGCCTTGGCTATGAACTCTTATCATTACCGAGCAACTTTTAAACGATCTTGGGCTAGAAGCTAAGTAACTTTTCAAATCGTACGACCTTACTTATTACAGATAAATTATTAGCAAGTGATGGGAGAATAGGCAGATAATTACACCAAGTGAGCTTGCGCAAGAATACCGACTTATAATTGACTCTATCATTTCTCGTTCTCCACAATTTAAAATCTCAAGTAATGAGACTCGTGGATGCTTAGCCGAATAAACCAATTAAGGTCTACATGGTTAAGGATACTAGCTAGAATAAACTTAGATAAGTCTATTCGGGTTGAGTAAAAATAATCGCAACGGGCCTAATATGTCAAAGATTTCAAAACTAGCTACACCACTTTATTAATATTTTTGACTTTATTGCGGGATATATACATATGAAAGCAACGATAAAAATTTAAAAATTACGACTAAATGTCCAAAGTTAATTAAAAATTTGAAAAATGATGAAAAAGATGATTTTCCGGTTAAATGAAGGCATTTTCATGGAAAAGTCCACTTAAAACTTCGATAGAAGTCCCCCCTACACTTAAGATAAACATTGTCCTCAATGTTTAAGCATGTGGGAAAAGTCTCCCCTACACGTATGACATTGTGCACGTTGGTTAAATCAAGTTAAGGAAGAGACGACTAACGTGATCAATTTCAAATGTGAGTATGAAGAAAATTGAATCACGATAGTTGAGAGATAGAACCGGATTTCAGATAACACGGGAGCACGGTTATTCAAAGATTCCAAGAGTGCACTTATCCTGTAATCACATCACCACACAAACACAAAACAACCTATAGAGGTCCCCCTACACGTAGGAGGTTAAAACAGAAAAGGATAGATACTCGGGCTGCCTCCCGAGGAGCGCTTGTTTTTGATAACCGAGTCACCAGCCTGACTCAACCAAAAATTTGTTCATGGGAAACGTGGTGAGGGATGGAATCATCTCATGAGAGATGTCCTCACCAAAGTACAACTTCACTCGTTGGCCATTCACCTTAAAATTAGGTCAAAGGTTGAGCGAGCTCGAGAGTACCATATGGAAAAATTTGGGCAATGGTGAATGGGCCAGACCAACGAGATTTCAGCTTGCCCGAAAAGATTTTCAACCAAGAGTTAAAGAGTAAAACTTTGTCTCCAACTTGGAACTCTCGGTTTTTAATCTTAGAGTCGTGAATGAGCTTAGTCCTTTCCTTATAGATAAAAGAATTTTCATAAGCCTCATTCCTGAGTTCATTCAGCTCATTGAGTTGGATCTTGCGTAGGTCACCGGCTTTGTTGATATCAAAATTAGCCCACTTCAAGGCCCAGTAAGCCTTGTGCTCCAACTCAATTGGGAGGTGGCATGCTTTCCCGTACACGAGACGATTTGGTGTACAACCAATCGGAGTCTTGTATGCGGTACGAAAAGCCCACAGAGCATCATCAAGTTTATCGGCCCATGAGGCACGATGCTCTCCCACGGTTCTTTCAAGAATTCGCTTTAAGCCTCGGTTAGATATTTCAGCCTGGCCATTAGTTTGTGGGTGGTAGGCGGTGGAAAGACGATGATTTACACTATACTTAGCCATGACTCTTGCAAATTGGTCATTGAAAAAATGAGTCCCGCGATCACTAATAATGGCACGAGGCACACCGAATCTAGCGAACAACGATTTCAAAAAGTTACAAACCACCCTTGCATCATTAGTAGGTAAATCTTTGGCTTCAATCCATTTAGAAACGTAGTCAACGGCTACAAGGATGTATTTGTTTCCTTTAGATGAAGGGAATGGCCCCATAAAGTTGATACCCCAAACAACAAAGATTTCACATTCTTGAATGAAATTCTGAGGCATCTCATCTTTATGTGTGATCTTGCCTTGTTTTTGGCAAGCATCACAGTGTTTAACCATCTCGTGAGCATCACGATAGATGGTGGGCCAATAAAATCCCGAGTCAAACACTTTTTTCGCGGTGTAGTTTGAACCAAAGTGACCACCGGTGGGTCCTATGTGGCAAGCGTCAAGGATTTCTAAAGCTGCCGGTCCATCAACACATCGGCGAATAATCAAATCAGCACATTGTTTGAATAGATACGGGTCATCCCAAAAGTAAGTCTTAATGTCTTTGAATAACTTCTTCTTTTGTTGGGATGTTAACCCGTCAACGAGAATTCCACCCGCCAAGTAATTTGCAATGTCCACAAACCACGGGGTTTCATCAGAAGTCGAGTTGATAGACATTAAGGTCTCCAGGGGAAAAGAGTCATTGATCTCTTTGTTAGGATGTTCCCCTTGGTAAGGATCCTCAAGTCTACTGAGATGATCCGCGGCTAGGTTTTCAGCTCCTTTTTTATCACGAATTTTGATTTTAAATTCTTAGAGTAGCAAAACACAGCGAAGAAGTCTTGGTTTGGAATCTTGTTTAGTTAACAAGTACTTCAACGCGGAATGATCGGTACAAACGATTGTGGTGGAAAGGACAAGATAGGGGCGAAATTTTTCAAACGCATAGACAACAGCTAAAAGCTCTTTTTCGGTTGTCATGTAATGCAATTGAGCCCCCGTCATTGTCTTGCTAGCGTAATGGATTGGTTGGAAGTGTTTGTTCACTCTTTGGCCCAAAACCGCTCCAATAGCAAAGTCACTAGCATCGCACATCAACTCGAAAGGCAGCTCCCAATTAGGGGTAACCAAGACGGGTGCCTTAGTTAGCTTATCCTTAAGCAAGTTGAAGGCTTCGATACACTCTTTGGAAAAGATAAAAGGAGTATCTTTTTCCAAGAGGTGGGTCATCGGGCGAGCGATTTTAGAAAAATCTTTGATAAAGCGACGGTAGAAGCCCGCATGACCGAGGAAACTTCTCACACCCTTCACGGTTGAAGGTGGAGGCAACTTAGAAATAACATCATCTTTAGCACGGTCCACTTCAAGACCGGCTTTGGAGATATTGTGTCTTAGCACGATGCCCTCTTTTACCTTGAAATGGCATTTTTCCCAATTAAGAACAAGGCGAGTGTCTTCACACCGCTTAAGCATACGTTCTAAATTGGCAAGGCAAGCAGAGAAAGAGTCGCCATAAACCAAGAAATCATCCATGAAGACTTCCATAGTTTCTTCAACCATGTCATGGAAGATAGCCATCATACACCTTTGGAACGTCCCAGGAGCATTGCATAAACCGAAAGGCATGCGTTTGTAAGTAAATGTGACATAGGGACAAGTGAATGTGGTCTTTTCTTGGTCTTTGGGATCGATGGGAATTTGAAAATACCCGGAGAAACCGTCTAAGAAGCAGTAATAGTCATTACCCGCAAGACGCTCGAGCATTTGATCCATGAAAGGAAGAGGAAAGTGATCTTTTCTCGTGGCATCATTGAGTTTGCGATAGTCGATACAAACTCTCCACCCAGTAACGAGACGAGTGGGAATCAACTCGTTGTGTTCATTGGGAACAACAGTTATTCCGCCCTTCTTGGGCACACAATGGACGGGACTTACCCATGGCGAATCCGAGATAGGGTAAATCAAGCCGGCATCAAGAAGTTTGATAACCTCTTGTTTGATGACATCGTGAATGCGAGGATTAACCCTTCTTTGGCTCTGGATTGCGGGTTTAAAGTCATCTTCCATGAGAATCTTGTGAGTAAAAAAGTTTGGATCAATTTCGCGGATATCGGAGATTTTCCAAGCAATTGCCTTCTTATGATCTTTAAGAATGGCGATGATGCGAGATTTTTCTACTTCTTTCAAGTCCTTCGCGATGATGACGGGCGACTTCTTCTTTTCTTCAAGGAACACATACTCGAGATGGGGCGGCAACTCCTTATGTTCTAAATCCGGAGGATTTTCGATGGGAGGCAGGTTCAAAGTCGGTTCATCGATAGCAATAGCCGTGGGAGATGGTAGAGAAATATGGTCCTCTTTGAGAAGGTTCTCAATGAGACGAATGTCTTCATCCCAATCGGTGGGAGAATCGTCATTTTCTAAGTTCACATCTCCCATGGTTGCTTCAAAAAATTTCCAAAGGAAATCACTTTCTCCAAATAGAGATAGTGATGAATCAATAGAGGAAACGGTCTCAACATTAAGAAGAGAGGTAGGAATACTTTTACAAGCATCTTTGAAGTGTTCTTCACAAGCCTCATCAAGAACGTCGATACAATTAACACTCTCGTATGAATAAGGCTGTTTAGAAATCTTTCCCATGTTGAAGACAATTTTATCGTCACCCACTCTCATGATAAGCTCACCCGCTTCAACATCGATGAGAGTGCGACCGGTCCTCAGGAATTGACGACCAACGATTAATGGCACACGAGGGTCCATATCATAGTCAACGACGACGAAATCGGCAGGAAAAGTGAATTTGTCGACTCCTACAAAGACGTCTTCGGCTATCCCCACTGGATAAGCAATCGTACGGTTAGCTAATTCCAAAGTCATTTTGGTGGGGACTAGCTCGGGGAGAGATAATTGCTTCCAAACACTTAAAGGCATTAAGTTAATACTGGCACCTAGATCGGCTAGGGCCATGCAATTCTCTACTCCCGGGAAGTTGCAAGGGATTAAGAAGCGACCCGGATCACCAAGCTTGGTTGGCAATTTTCTTAAGAGCACTGCAGAGCAATTCTCATTAAGTTGGGTGTTAGAAATATCAAGAAGCTTCTCCTTGTCGCTAAGAAGATCTTTGAACATTTTCGCATATTTAGGCATGTGAGCGAGAGCCTCAGCGAAGGAGATGTTGAAATTCAATTGTTTAAACATTTTGAGATAGTTTGAAACTTGAATATCATCCTTGCTTTGGAGCTTCTCTTTCCTCAACCTTGATGGATAAGGTATATCGGAAGAAGAGGAAGGCTTTGGGATTGAAGGATCACTCACATCCTTGGGTGGAGGATGGGTAGAAGTAAGAGGTGGAGGAATTGGGGAAGTAGAAGGTTGGGGAATAGGAGCAGGGGACTCGTTTTCCTTAGTCACAATCACCCGTGGAGGTATAGGAAGCTCGGGTTCCTTGGTACCTTTGCCACTGCGAGTGGTGATTGCTTTCATCTCCCCTCTTGGATTCGCAACGGTGTTACTCGGAAGAGTACCCGAAGAAGAGGGTTGATTACCTTGGAAGAAACTAGCCATCATGTTCCTTAAGTCATTCGTTTGACTTGCCAAAGTGTTTCTCATATCAGCTCGAAGATCGTTCCCTTGTTTCACCATGTCTGCTTTCAAGTTGAGCACTTCCCGCTGGAGATTTTCCACGATCACATCATTGGTCCTCATGTAGGTTTCGAAATCTTGGTGTAATGCGGTGGGTTGGTTGGGAGGAGGAGCATGGTAGGCGGGTGGTTGATAAGCAGGTTGTTGGTAAACTTGGTTGTTTCTTTGAGGTGGATATGGTTGTTTGTGAGGTGGTTGGTATGGTGCACGAGGTTGTTGTTGAGGAGGGTGATTGAGGTTTTGTTGTTGGTTTGGGTTGTTAGGAGGAAAACCGGGCGGGGAAAGAAAGTTGTTTGAGCGGTAGCTAAGCAAGTTGCGGTCTCCTTGAGGACGATCTTGATAAGCGGCCGGAGGATAGGTACCGTATGCGGCATTAACATTCTCAGAAGGGTAGTCTTGGGTGGAAGTACAAGTGGTGTAAGAGTGAGGACCACCGCATATTTCACATGGTTGGCTGACAGCATTGACTTGAGCGTTTTTAGCGTTGATGTTGTTGGTGTTGCTAGCGGTTTGGGTAGCAAGCGATTCAAGAAGCGTAGTAATTTTGTCAAGTCTCTTGTCGTTGTCACTAGTACTAGCACTAGCGGCATTGGTCCGCGCACTCTTGGTTTGCACACGAGACTTATTTTCAATAATATCCTAAGTGGCATTAGAAGTCTTAACCAAAATATTACCCCCCGAGGCACTATTTAGTGAATCTTGGTCATTCATGCTTAAACCATTATAAAAAGTATTGATTTGGTGCACTTTGGTAAAACCATGTTGTGGGCACTTTCTTAAAAGATCTTTAAAACGGTCCCAAGATTCACTAAAAGACTCGTCGTACTTTTGTTCAAAATTAATAATTTCATTTCGCAAAGAGGTAGTACGAGAGGGTGGGAAAAAGTAATAGATAAATTTGGTCTCCAAATCCGTCCACGTCAGAATACTTTGTGGCGGTTCCTTTGCAAGCCAATGCCGGGCTTGTCCCTCTAAAGAAAAGGGAAAAAGTTGTAAACGGATTACCTCTTGTGGAACACCATTGAATTTGACCGTATTCGTGAGTTGCAGGAACCTTTTGATGTGGTCATGAGGATCATCAATGGTACGCCCCAAGAATGGTTGAGCAGAGACCATTTGGATAAAGCCGGATTTGAGCTCAAAGTTGTTGGCTGCAATCGCGGGTATGACAATTGGATCATTGTTTCCCTCCACATGTGCTTGTAACAGTTCAATCATAGTGCGATTATCCGGTAGAGGTTCATTGTTGTTGTTATTATTTTTGTTGAGAGGTGGATTGTTATTGTTGTTGTTTTGAGGTGGATTGTTGTTGTTGTTGTGTACACCGGCCATGTCTAAGTCTTCGAGAGGCTCGGGCTCTTGATAAGACGTTGATCGTGTACGCATGCACCTGCAAAAGAACTAACAAAGCAAAAAAAAGAAATATTTTTGGTTTTTATGGTTTTTTTATTTTTTTTTGTATTTTTGAAAATTTTATCTTTTTTAGGGTTTTTGAAATTTTTTATGAAAAAGTAACGTTCACGGCGAACGGATCCCAAAATCCAAGTTCTCACAAAAAACTGTTAATCTTAACGAAAAGAGCCGGCAGCGGCGCCATTTGATACAATGTGTTTTTAGGATGGGGTTCAGATTTAATCTCGGGATCTCCTCGAATTGATCACAGCTCAAAGTGGAATGATTGTTCTTGGTGACAAATAGGGGGTTTGGTTTTCTATTCTACTAAAAAGGTAAATGAATGAAGTAAATAAAGATTTAAAACCAAAAACAGTTAATGAAATAAAACTTGAACTAAAATTAAACAATTAAACGATAAAGCAGTAAAATAACCTCACTGAAAACTTGCTTGATTCGAAATAAATGGTCCATGCGGAATAAAGGTTCTACTCGGAATAAAGGTGCTATCCGGAATAAAGTTCTACTCGGAATAATAATCCTATCCGGAATAAATAGGCTATTCGGAAAAAAAAAAGCTTATGCGGAATTAAAAGCTATCCGGAATAAAAGGCTATTCGGAATAAACTTCTACTCGGAATAAAGGTCTACTCGGAATAAAGTTCTACTCGGAATAAAAAGCTATCCGGAATAAAAGGCTATTCGGAATAAAGTTCTACTCGGAATAAAGGTCTACTCGGAATAAAGTTCTACTCGGAATAAAAGTGCTATCCGGAATATTAGATTATTCCGGATGGAAACAGTTTATTTGGAATATGGGGCTTGATGCGGAATAAAAATCCTATCCGGAATAATAGATATTCCGGATGGATGAACTCTATGCGGAATAAAAATAGACAATGTCTGATCCGGAATGCTGGGACGAAGAACAGTAAGCAGGAAGAACAGGGTAACACGATTTAGTTCAAAACAAGCCAATTTTAATCAAAAGATTTTAACAAAACTAAACACTTATCCTTTACTAACCATAAACATCAAATCCCAACAATAAAAACATAAAACCCACTGACTTTTGAAGATCAAATCAACCAAATAAGAACTTTAGAACTTTGAATAAAAAGAGAAGATGAACAAGATGAATGAAAGGATTATATTAAATGATAAAGGTTTAAACAATCAAAGGGAAAGATTAAGAACTTACAAGATTAAAGATTAAATCAAGAAAAATGAAATCACCAAACACCCTAACGGTGTTGGTGATACCTACGAACAAGAAGAAAAAGAGAGAAAAACTAAAACTAAAAAACTGGTCCAAATGTGTGAAGGGAATCCCTTTATATAGTCCTTGTCTTTGGTTGGTGAGTGGGCTTTCTCCCGTTCTTCTTGTCTTCTCGTCTTTTCAGAAAAGTGGACGTTTTTTATTCTGATTCGGGATTTGTCGCCGATTAAATTCAACTCGTCTTTTAATTTCTTCGTTTAATAGACTTGAGTTCTTTCGACATGTGTAAATCTTCCATCTTTGGTCCTTTTCTTCGATAAATCTTCAAATAGGCCCATTGACTTCAAATCTTTTGCATCTCTTGGACAATAGACTTCGTCTTAAGTCTTTTTCTTCGATAAAACGCGTGCAATCCCATGTTTTCTTCAATATTCATCCGGTTGACTCTGAAAACACAATAAACGCAAAAATCACGCATAATTCCAAACAAATGATATTAAATACGTGTTTTGGTATTGTTTTAGTAAGAAATAAGTGGTAAAAGGATGGGTGTTTACACACCTATCAATGACACTAAAAATAAGCTTGCTAAAAATAATAAGGATGAAATGGTTATTTATAATGCTTTACCTAAGAAAGAGTATGAAAGTATTTTTATGTGTAAAACCGCTAAAGAAATTTAGAACACTCTTTTTGTAACCCACCAATGTAATAGTTAAGTCAAGTCAAAGAAAGCAAAATCGATCATCTAGTTCAACAATATGAACAATTTTTCATCTTAGAAGATGAAACTATTAATAGTGCATTTGCTAGGTTTAATACTATTATTACTAGTCTATAAGTACATGATGAAGGTTTTTCTAGCAAGAACAATGTTAGGAAGCTTCTTCGGGCGTTGCATCTAAAGTGGAGAGCTAATGTCACGACGATCGAAGAATCAAAGTATCTCACTACATTGTCACTTGATGAGCTTATTGGTAACTTGAAAGTTCATGAAATGATAATCTTGAAGGACTCAAAGTTAGTGAAAAGCAAGAGTGAAAGAAAGTCTCTAGCACTAAAGGATAAGAAAGTGCTAAGTGACCGCAAAAGCTCTTCCTCAGTGATGATGAGAAGTATTCTATGGTGGTTAGAGACTTCAAGAAGTTCTTCAAAAGACGAGGTCAATACATGAGACAATCAAGCAACGACAAGAAAACTTTCTCCAAGAACCGATTTGCCAAGAATGAAGAAGGTGATAGGAAATGCTTTAGATGCGGTGATCCAAACCATTTCATTGGTGAATGTCCCAAAGCACCTCGCGACAAGAATCACACGGAGTTTGTTGGTGGATCGTGGATCAATAGTGGTGAAGACATGTGAGGACAATGCTAAAGACGAAAAGTATCTCTTGGCTCATTATTCTAATGAGGTACATTCTGAAACCGAATACTATATAAATGATAGTTCTTCTCTAGATGATTTAGAATTAGAAGGTCAATATAATAACCTATAAAAACTAAGTCTTAAATTCATTGAAAATACTAAATTGCTAAAATCAACTAGAAGTAAACTTGAAAATGAGATTAGTGAACTAAAAGCTAAATTATCTAAGTTAGAGAAAAATAAGGAAGTTGATTTAGGTTGTCTAAGTTGTGAAAGTCTTAGACAAGAGAATAAAGATCTCAAGAGCACCTCCATTAAATTGGAAAAGTTCATGAAAAGTACTAGTGCTCTTGACGACATGTTAAGTAGACAAATTCATTCTAAAGAAAGACTTAGTTTAGGTTTTGACACTTATAAAGCATCTACTAGTGAACCAAAACAAGTTACGTTTTCAGAAAAAAAAGGCTTGCTGCCCGCGGATCCATAAAGTACGTGGCGGTTCGATATAATTATTAAACCGCAGGGCACGATAATGAACCGATGACAGAGACTCTTAAAAGTGAAGATTCTCAAATTTATGAAAAAATCTGTTTTAGGTAAAGGGCCAAAACATCTTGTCATTAACAATGTCAAATTAACTATTCTTGATAAAAGGGAGCTTAATAAGTTTTCTACACCTTTATGTAAATCTTTAATGGGAATGAAGGATTATTCAAGAAAATCATCTACTACTTCAAGAGTACGAGATGATTCAAGGCCTAGAAGTAGAACACCTATACCTAAAAACAATGAACACTCTAAGTCACGACCTAGGAGTAAGACACCCACACCTAGAAATAATAATAGTTCTAGATCAAAGTCTAAAACACCTAAGAAAAAAAGTGGACATCAAAATGCTCATATGAATTGAAATAATTTCCAACAACAATGTTTTTCTCCGTGGGGTATGTGTCCTCTATTCATCCATCCTAACCAAATGCAAGGGATGTTTGGAACTAACAACTTTGGACCCATGAGATATTGAGGACCAAATATTTAATTTTTGTGTTGTTACCTAGATATTCTTGGATTTTGATTTGGAGCCCGACGAGTGGATTAAGGATAGTGGTTGTTCTAAACACATGACGGGTAATCGAAGTTTGTTCTCTACTTACAAAGTATATAATGGACGTAACGTCACATTCGCTAGTAAACTACGTGGTAGCATCATTGGCAAAGGTACGGTTTCTCTTGACTCCATGACCATTGAAAATGTTGGGCATGTACATAACTTAGGTTTTAATTTAATAAGTATAGGTTGTTGAATCTAAGATCTTTAGACTTAAACAGTCGAAACCGTTTATCTAGGTTATCATTGTATATGTGATGAACACAGCGAAATAATACAATTGACAAGAACAAGATGTTTAACAAGATGAATAATTCCCAAAGGGTTTGTATTAATCATTAACACAAACCAATCTAGGTATGTATACATTGAATCCCACACCTAGAGATCACAGACACTGTAGGTTACATTGTGAACGAGAGAGATGAATAAACCTACGGTCTGGTGTTCCTTTTATAACTTAAGGAACCCAGGGATACATGGAAACTGAATAAAATAGTAATGACTAAATCAAAACAGAAGTATTCATTCTTATCCTATTTGACCAAATCTTCATACTTGGCAGGGGCGAGTACACCAACAGTGGAAAGTACATAGTAGGGGGAACAAAACATTATTTTGTCCACTAGCTTGAAGTTTCACATAATGACATATTTGGTCCTTCTTGTTTCCATAGTGTTTGACTCATCAACTTTTGAACCAACAATCTTCCCCTAGTTAATGATGTCAAAACACTTCCCATTAAGCATACAACATCAAAGATCAACATATTACTCTTTCTTTGTAGACATCTTCCTTTTTTTGACATGATCAAATAAGGTTCTTGTAAGTGAGCAACCTTAATCTCAAACACTCCAAACCAATATCATACTTCTAACCCAATCATTCTTCTTTCAAAATACCCTCCATGAAGAACATAGGGATCTCCTAATAAAAAATGATTTTGAGCAGTAGATACTTACACTAGTTGTAGTAATACCAATGAGCAGTAGAAAAAAATCTTCACCTCAATGTCATATGTGAATGACTAGCACTTCAACAATTTGGCGTCCCCTTAAAATATGCTAATCATTTATGAATCTTCAATTCAATAGGCTATATGTGATGACTTTGAAGAAAGATAAGCATAACAATCTTGGTGCTGAAGTAGAATAATCCAAACCCGTGTTCTATGTCTTGTACTAACCATGTGACTCCAAAAGTCACGGCTATAATGAGTAGACTCCAAAACTCACGGCAATAATGGGTAGAAACCTCGTGACAAAAAGAATCCTCACCCATGTAAAATGAGGCACATACAATAGCAAATACGAGCATAAAACGTCTTAAGAATGAACTCGTAACATGCTACCTTTTTATCAAGTCCTTTATCGCAACTTATAAACATCTACAAGTTATCTTCAAACCCACTCCTAGCTTTGAAGATATGATAGAACACCAATCCGCGAAAATATACTTCGAACGTCAATATCATCACAAAAATTCTTCTTCATAATCATAAAAATAAACCGAGCCTTTATACCTTTAAGACCAGTTGTTGTGAATAAATTAAACTCCATAATCAATTGCTGTCCCAAAATTAACTCTTTTATTAATAATTATAATTTACATACTAGGAGAAGGCAAACGGGCAACAAGCTGCGCCTTTCGAGTGTCTGCGCGCACCACATGCTCAAGATTTCCTACAAGCTATCCCCATAGACGGGCTCGGTCAACGCACTATCCTTAAGTATCGCCTTATGATTCCATTACTTCCGGTTGATGCTATATGCCCTATTTGTCGCAAGGCATGTTTGGATTCTTTTGGGGAACATGCGGTTCATTGTAAAGAACTTCCGGGATTCAAGTACCGACATGATTTTGTTAGGGACGTTATTTACGACATATGTAGGCGTGCCGGGATCTCCGCCAAGAAAAAGGCACCTGTCAATTTCTTGACCGACCCGTCAGATGGAAGATCACATTGAGACCCGCTGATGTTTTGGTTTTTGGATGGGTTGGAGGTAAACATGCGTGCGTTGATTTGACAGTGGTTTCTCCTCTCGTGGGGCTAGGCAGTCGAGATTTTACAGCGGGTCAGACTGCTATAAAAGCCGCCTCGTGCAAAGTGACTAAACACGAGAAAACATGTGTTGAAAATCAACACGTGCTTATTCCTTTCGCGTTTTATACATTTGGTTTCCTTGCACCTGAGGCGGTGGAGCTACTTACCAGAATACAACGTGTTATGAATAGTAATGTTTTGACTCCTAAATCCACAAACGTTTTATTTAATAGACTTAGTTTTGCTCCCAACAATCAGTAACACCTAAGCGGGGGTAACTTTCCAAAGGCAAGGGGAAATAGCAAGTGGAACTTTTTCAAAAGCAGGGGAAACTTTTAATGCTACTGTTTCTGTTATTAACTGGGACAAACCCAAACAGTGAGAATGAATTTACAACAAGGGAACAAAAAATTACCTCTACTGTTAATTCATACCACTTCTGAAGTACCCATGAGTAAACCAGCTAGTACCCCTCGAAAACATATGTTTCATTTTGCACGAGTAATACGAAATTCACTCAGCTAATAACTTTGGACCCATCATACTAATGTAATGTCCTTGTCACTGGACCACAAAAACGAACAAAGTGCCTTTTTTCACGTGACAAACACAAAATTAATGTACTTATACTCGTCCATATCACCTAGCCATACTTGTTTGTTCAGGACAGCATCACGAAAACCAACCATATTATATCTTTAATTACACATGATACAAAAGTATCACATATAACTTTTCCTTGAATACGATTGTTTATTGCTTTCTAAACATCATCACGTGAATTCCAAACTTGTGACAAGCTACTATCACGTGATCATATGTCATCGCCACTTTTGCTTCCTCAGGATTAGAGGTGTCAATTTCAATCCATTCCACCAAAAATAGGTTAATTGGGTTCAATTTCATATCCTTATTGGTTGAAATGGGTTGAGCAAAAATAGAGTGATAGGTCAAATGGGTCAACCCCTTTCTTTGTGTAAAATGAAGTTTGGGTCAAATGGGTTTGAGAATGGGTCAAATGGGTTTAAAAATAGTTCAGATGGTTCCTATTATTGTACCAAAAAACCAATAGTATAAAAAGTTAGTTTTTATTATTAAGTCACTGAAGTTACGTTTTCGTCACTAAATTTATATTTTCGTCAGTAAATTTATGTTTTCGTCAGTAAATTTACGTTTTCGTCAGAAAATTTACATTTTCGTCAGTAAATTTACGTATTCGTCAGAAAATTTACGTTTTCGTCAGTAAATTTACGTTTTTGTCAGTAAATTTACGTATTCGTCAGAAAGTTTACGTTTTCGTCATTAAATTTACGTTTTCTTTAGTAAATTTACGTATTCGTCAGAAAATTTACGTTTTCGTCAGTATATTTACGTTTTCGTCAGAAATTTTACGTATTCGTCAGAAAATTTACGTTTTCATCAGTAAATTTACGTTTTCGTCAGTAAGTTTACGTTTTCTTCAGTAAATTTACGTTTTAGTCAGTAAATTTACGTTTTTGTCAGTAAAATTACGTATTCGTCAGAAAATTTACGTTTTAGTCAGTAAATTTACGTTTTTGTCAGAAAATTTACGTTTTCGTTAGTAAATTTACGTATTCGTCAGAAAATTTAGGTTTTCGTCAGTAAATTTATGTTTTCGTCAGTAAATTTAAGTTTTCGTCAGTAAATTTACGTATTCGTCAGTAAAATTACGTTTTCGTCAGTAAATTTACATATTCGTCAGAAAATTTATGTTTTAGTCAGTAAATTTACGTCTTCGTTAGTAAATTTACGTATTCGTCCGAAAATTTTACGTTTTCGTCAGTAAATTTATGTTTTCGTCAGTAAATTTACGTTTTCGTCAGTAAATTTACGTATTCGTCCGAAAATTTACGTTTTCGTCAGTAAATTTACGTTTTCGTCAGTAAATTTACGTTTTCGTCAGTAAATTTACGTATCGTCAGAAAAATTACATTTTCTTCAGTAAATTTACGTTTTCATCAGTAAATTTATGTTTTCATCAGTAAATTTAAGTTTTCGTCAGTAAATTTACGTATTCGTCCAAAAATTTACGTTTTCGTCAGTAAATTTACGTTTTCGTCAGTAAATTTACGTATTCGTCAGAAAAATTACGTTTTCGTCAGTAAATTTACGTTTTCGTCAGTAAATTTACGTATTCGTCAGAAAATTTACGTTTTCGTCAGTAAATTTATGTTTTCGTCAGTAAATTTACGTTTTCGTCAGAAATTTTACGTATTCGTCGGAAAATTTACGTTTTCATCAGTAAATTTACGTGTTCGTCAGTAAATTTACGTTTTCGTCAGTAAATTTACGTTTTCGTCAGAAAATTTACGTTTTCGTCAGTAAATTTACGTTTTTGTCAGTAAATTTACATATTCGTAAGAAAATTTACGTTTTCATCAGTAAATTTACGTTTTCGTCAGAAAATTTACGTTTTCGTCAGAAAATTTACGTTTTCTTCAGAAAAATTACGTTTTCGTCAGTAAATTTATGTTTTCGTCAGTAAATTTACGTTCTCGTCAGTATATTTACGTTTTCGTCAGTAATTTTAAGTTTTCGACAGTAATTTTACGTTTTCGTCAGCAAATTTACGTTTTCGACGGTAAATTTACGTTTTCGTCAGACAATTTATGTTTTCGTTTTCGTCAGTATATTTCTTCAGTAAATTTACGTAAACGTAAATTTAAAGAGGAAGACGTAAATTTTTTAACGAAAACGTAAATTTTTTGACGAAAACATAAATTTACTGAAGAAAACGAAAATTTAATGACGAAAACGTAAATTTACTGACGAAAACGAAAATTTTCTGACGTATACGTAAATTTTCTGACGAAAGTGTAAATTTACTGACTAAAACATAATTTTTTTGACGAAAACGTAAATTTTCGCCCGAAAACGTATATTTTCTGACGAATACGTAAATTTACTGACGAAAACGTAAATTTACTGACGAAAACGTAAATTTACTGACGAAAACGTAAATTTACTGACGAAAACGTAAAGTTCCTGACGAAAACACAAATATACTGACGAAAACGTAAATTTTCTGATGAAAACGTGAATTTACTAACGAATACGTGAATTTACTAACGAAAACGTAAATTTACTGACGAATACGTAAATTTACTGACGAAAACGTAAATTTTCTGACGAATACGTAAATCTATTGATGAAAACGTAAATTTCCTGACGAATACGTCAATTTTCTGACGAAAACATAAATTTTCTAACGAAAACGTAAATTTTCTGACGAAAACGTAAACTTACTGACGAAAACGTAAATTTTCTGACGAATACGTAAATTTATAGACGAAAACGTAAATTTCCTGACGAAAACGTAAATTTTCTGACGAAAACGTAAGTTTTCTGACGAAGACGTAAGTTTATTGACGAAAACGTAAATTTTCTGACGAAAACGTAAATTTTCTGACGAAAACGTAAGTTTTCTGAAAAAATCGTAAGTTTACTGACGAAAACGTAAATTTACTGACGAAAACATAAATTTTCTGACGAAAACGTAAATTTACTGACGAAAACGTAAATTTACTGACGAAAACGTGAATTTACTAACGAATACGTGAATTTACTAACGAAAACGTAAATTTACTGACGAATACGTAAATTTACTGACGAAAACGTAAATTTTCTGACGAATACGTAAATTTATTGACGAAAACGTAAATTTCCTGACGAATACGTAAATTTTCTAACGAAAACGTAAATTTTCTGACGAAAACGTAAACTTACTGACGAAAACGTAAATTTTCTGACGAATACGTAAACTTATAGACGAAAACGTAAATTTCCTGACGAAAACGTAAATTTTCTGACGAAAACGTAAGTTTATTGACGAAAACGTAAATTTTTTGACGAAAACGTAAATTTTCTGACAAAAACGTAAGTTTTCTGACAAAATCGTAAATTTACTGACGAAAACGTAAATTTACTGACGAAAACGTAAATTTTCTGACGAAAACGTAAATTTACTGACGAAAACGTAAATTACTGACGAAAACGTGAATCTTCTGACTAAAACGTATATTTACAGACGAAAACGTAAATTCACTGACGAAAACGTAAATTTACTGACGAAAACGTAAAAATACTGATAAAAACGTAAAAAAATCGATGAAAAACTTAAAATAACTGACCAAAACGTAAAATTCGAACGAATACAGATAAAAACGTTTGAACATGTTAAAAGATAGGAAAATATTGTAAGTTAGTGGGTTGACCCGACCCAAACCATTTGACCCATAACCCATTTGACCCATTATTAAATGATAACCCATTTAACCTATAACTCATTTGACTCACAACCCATTTAACCCATGACCCAAACCCAACCAAACCAACCCATTTGCCACCTCTACTCAGGACCAATAACATGAAGAAATAAAAAATAATAATATAGTAACCCACGTGATTAATGCTACAAAGAACATGAAAATCAGTGTGAAACGAATAATACTTTTGCCTTTTATTGATACAACAGCAGCTGCTTCCTTTTGAGTCGACGCCAAGAATCAGAAAAACCTTTTTCGTATAAAACCTTAATAACGGAAACTCTATATATCAAACACTGATTTATTTAATCATCAATATTTTTAGGGCTTTAAGGAATTAACTCTCTCAATAAATCCTAAACATCACTATCTTCTCAGCAACAATAATTACTAATTCTATGGTTTCTTAACTCAAACCCTAAAAACATAAAATCAATGATTAACTTCTTTTTACCTCTTCTTTTTCTAAGTTTATGCCTACAATTCAACCAATTGCATCTCAGCTAGGGTTCATCATTGATCCCGAACCAACTCACCCTAACTAGTCGAAACAACAATAACAATCGATTGGTGCCAGGCCAATGCTCATCATTATTATCAGATGCAAGAGCAACATGTAAACACAAATTTGATTAAGAAGAAGTAAAAGATTAACCAAACCTTATTTTTTCGTAATTAGGGGTTTCTTGCAAAACGCTAAATCTGTCACAGAAATATCACAGACTTGGCCAACCGTCACTATTCTGTCGCTAAAACCGTCGCGAATTCTAGACAGCAACTTCACAGCAACATGAACACGAAAAACATCTTGATCTCCTAGATATCGAGAGCCTTAGGCTCTGATGCCAAATGTTGAATCCAAGATCTTTAGACTCAAACAGTCGAAACCGTTTATCTATGTATCAGTTATATATGTGATGAACACATCGGAATAATACAATTGATAAGAGCAACATATTTAACAAGATGAATAATTACCAAATGGTTTGTATTAATCATTAACACAAACCACTCTAGGTGTGTATACATTGAATCCTACACCTAGAGATCAAATACACTGTAGGTTACATTGTTAATGAGAGAGATGAATAAACCTAGTGTTCCATTTATAACTTAAGGAATCCAATGATACATGGAAACAAAATAAAATAGTAATGACTAAATTAAAACAAAAATATTCATTCTTATCCTATTTGACCAAATCTTCATACTTGGCAGGGACAAGTACTCCAACAGTGGGAAGTACATAGCAGGGGAACAAAACATTATTTTGCCCACCAGCTTGAAGTTTCACATAATGCCATATTTGGTTCTTCTTGTTTCCATAGTGTTTGACTCATCAACTTTTGACCTAACATATGTCAAATTTGTTACAATAAGTGTAAGGTCATCTTTTTCGAACATGATAGCGAAATCATAAAAGATGGAAAGATCATCGAAAAAGGTGTTAGAAAGCATGAGTTTTATTTCATGAAGGTCAATAGGAAGTCTAAGTACAACTTATGTCTAACGACTTTAGATGATAGTTCAACTCTTTGGCATATGAGATTAAGGAACGCTAATATGCGTTTGATTCAATATTTAGTCTTTAAGGAGTTGGTAAGACCATCTTCCCGAGATGGATTTTGATTGTCACTTTCGTGATGCTTGCAAAGTTGGGAAGCAAGTTCACTCAAGTCATAAGGACAAGAACTTCGTATCGACCTCTCGATGCCTTGAGCTCCTACATATGGATCTCTTTGGACCTTCTACCATACAGAGTTATAGAGGTAACCTTTATACCCTAGTTATAGTTGATGACTATTCTAGATTCACTTGTACTAAATTTTTGGCTAATAAGAATGAAGCTTTCGATCATTTTGGAGTCTTTAGTCGGAATATCCAAAATCAATTAGGATTTCCAATTGTTTCTATTAGGACGGATCATGATAAGGAATTTGATAATGAAGTGCAATTTGGTGCTTTTGTGAAGCTCATGGTATTACCCATAACTTCTCCGCTCCTCGCACTCCACAATCAAATGGGATAGTTGAAAGGAAGAATAGGACTATCCAAGAGATGATTGGGGCCATGTTAAACAAGCAATCCTTGCCTCAAAAATTTTGGTGCAATGTCGTTGACACATCGACCTATATTCTGAACCGTATTCTTATTAGACCTTTTCTAGGAAAGACGCCCTATTAGATTCTTAAAGGTAAGAAACCCTCATTAGAATATTTTAAGGTGTTTGGAAGAATTGCTTTATTCTCAACACCAAAGATTACCTTACTAAGTTCGACCCAAAGTCGTACGAAGGTATCTTTTTAGGTTATTCTCAAAATAGTAAAGCCTACATAGTCCTCAATACAACCTCAGGCGTAATTGAAGAATCACTCAACGTGACATTTGATGAAACTCCACCTTTATCTAAGACACCACCTTTGGTAGATGATGACTTAGATAAAATAGACATAGTTAAAGCCAAACAGGTTTGAAAACTAGGAGTTGAAGACCTTAATGTTGAAAAGGGAGTAAACATTAACGAGTCTAAGGATCATGCCCTAGATAACGTCATAGGTGATCTTAATTAAAGGATCCTTATATCTCAATTCTAAGATCAAAGTACCTTCTTTTGTTTCGTCTCCTTGATTGAACCAAATAATGTTAAAGAAGCTTTGGTGGATGAGAGTTGGGTCATCTCCATGGAAGAAGAATTGAATCAATTCGTTGCTAGTGACGTTTGGGAACTTGTTCCTCCACCTAGAAGTACTACCATTATAGGAACCAATGGGGTCTATAGGAATAAGTTAGATGAGAAAAGTGGGGTTGTGTCTCTTAACAAGGCTAGAGTTGTAGCTCAAGGCTATAATCAACAAGAAGATATTGATTATGGCGAGAAATACGCACCCATAGCAAGGTTAGAGTCTATTATGATCCATTTAGATTATGCATGCGCTCTAGACTTTAAGCTTCAACAAATGGATGTAAAGAGTGCATTTCTTAACCGTTTGATTAATGAGGAGGTATATGTGGCTCAACCTTCCGGCTTCATTGATTTTGAGAAACCGGATCATGTTTGCAACCTTAAGAAAGTTCTTTATGATCTTAAACAAGCACCCAAAGCTTAATATGATAGACTTGAATCATTTCTTTTAAAACATGAGTCTACCATAGGAATGGTAGATAATACGTTGTTTATAAAGAAGAAGGGATCTCACCTTATCATTGTTCAAATATATGTTGATGATATTATATTTGGTTCAGTTTGTCAAAGTATATGTGATGACTTTGCCAAAATCATGCATGATGAGTTCGAAATGAGCATGATGGGTGAACTTAACTTCTTTTTAGGTCTTTAAATTAGGAAAATGGAGGATGATATTTTATTTAATCAATCTAAGTATGTTAAAGAAATGCTAAAGAAATTTGGATTAGAGTACTCTAAGCCTATAAAGACTCCCATGGCCTCGAATACTAAGATCATTGTAGATGATGATTGTGAGTCGGTAGATAATACCAAATATAGAGGTATGATTGGTAGTTTGTTATACCTAACGGAAAATCGACCTGATACCATGTTTAGTGTTTTTATTTGTGCTCGCTTCCAAGAGGCTCTCAAAACCTCTCATCTTGAAGCGGTTAAGTGTATCTTCCGATACATTAAAGCCACTATGCATTTAGGATTATGGTATCCTAAAGGGACCGGCGTAGAAACCATAGTATACGCCTGACTCGGGTCATGAGGGAGACTATGTGGACCGGAAAAGCACTAGCGGTATTTGTACCTTCATGGGTTGTTGTTTAACTTCTTGGTTTTATGAGAAACAAACCGATCTTGCCATATCCACCACAGAAGCCGAGTATGTGAGTGCCGTTAAAGCTTGTCAATGAGCTCTATGGATGAAGCAAGCTCTTTTTGATTACGGGATTACACTCAATGATGTTCCCATCATGTGTGATAATAAGGGTGCAATAGACCTTAGTAAGAATCCCGTGCAACATTTGAGAACTAAGCACACAGAGATTCGCCACCATTTCCTTAGGGATAATTTTCAAAAAGGGAACATTTCGATTGAGAAGGTACCCTCGGTAGAAAACTTAGCCTACATCTTCACTAAGCCAGTTAAGAGGGAACCTTTTAATTACTCGCGTCTAGGTCTAGGTTTCATAATACATATACCTTTATTGTGCTTGTTTTATCGAGTCTTTTCTCTTTTGTGTCTTTATTTTCTTGAGTCTTTGAGTCTCTTTAAACTCTTTTGAAAATTCTTCTCTCTATCTATTTTTCAAAACGTCTCAAAGTTCTTTCTAAAATGGTCGAGAAATATTTTTGCATTGTTAATTCAATCTAAAAAACGTTTTTCATGGTTTCTTGCTATTAATATCGAACATACATAAATCATATGTATAGGTCACATAATTATAGCGAGAAAAACATTGAACTATGGAGGATTCATGGATTATTAAAATGTGTCATGACTATGGGGCTGTTTGATAGAATTATGTGATTTAACACTGAATGATTCTAACACTGAATGATACATTAGCTCTGTATGGATTTGGTTCTGAATGAAATAATATGGTTGGTAATTGTTACGGACACTAAACTGAATGATATAAAATCTCATGTAGTATATAAATTTTCATAATTTTTTATCTTTATAAAATATACATGAAAAGTTTTATTTAATCTAAGAACTCATATTCTTAGATCTTTTGTTTTAATTAATCTACGAACTCATGTTCTTAGATCTTTGATTTTCACATTACGAAGAGTTTTTTTCTATGATACTAAAAATAATCATATTTTAAAACGAGTTATAAAACTTCCACAAAAAAGAAATAATCATATTTTAACCATGTGAGTTAGACATAACCATGAAAAAGATATCATAATGAGAAAAAAATTCTATTGATGATGATAAACCGCTTTTGTTATAGATATCTAAGTATTTATATTGGAAATAGAAATTTTAAATTGTTGAATATGATTATGAAAAAATGAAACAAAAGAGTCCATGGATAAAATATAGTGCTGAATGGTTTAGGGGGCTTACCCAATCAAAATCGCTTAGTAAGAAATGAAACAATTCAGAGGCATTGAATTTTTTACCGAACACATTTGTCACTGACCGACTAAGTGAATGACACTGAATTGATTCATTAAGAAGCAATCAAACACCCCCTATGTGTCTAGATAATCACACCCCAACACTGATTTTACTTTAAAATCTAGGAACTTTGGTCAAAGTCGTGTTTGTTGAGTTCTTGTGTGTTTCTTAGTCTTTTATTGCTCTTAAGCATGACTTTATGATAAGTTAGAATAGAATATTAGGATTTGCTAAATTGGAAAATTCTCCTTGTCCTTCAAAACACACCCCATGTCGGCGGATCCTTAAATGTTCCGCAAATCCATATATATATATGGAACCGCGGGTAAAATTGTTGAACCGCGGGTAGAAGCATCCAAACACGGGTTTTCTTAAACTCCAAAATTGCTCCAACACTCTTGGAATCTTTGTATCAAACCTTTGACCACTCCCAAAATATCTTGTGCTTTCTCTACTTAACCCTAAGCATTTTGCATCGATTTATCAAATCAAAATGTCTTATTCACCAAATGAATGCCTTGATTCACCTCCATTTTCCCCTATTTCTTTCAATCCAAATTCACCCAAGAACACACCAAATCAAATCTCTTCTTTTTTAAATGAAATTGATTTTGGAAACTCTCATTTTTCACCACTTCCCTTTTGTGTTCTTCCTCCATCACATGATAATGTCATGCATCATGGAACATATTGTCATTGTTGTCAATATCAACATCTTTCCATGTCTCATATCTACGATGAGTTGAATTACATCAAAAGTCTTCTATTCAAGCCTCCTCTCTATTATGACTACAAGAGTATTGCCAAGCCTCCACCACCACATTCCGCTACCACTTCGTCTTCTAATTAAGCATGTGGGTTGCTTATTAATAAGACATCTAATCTAAGCAAATCTTAGAATTCTAGTGTAACTAGGATTAAATTTACGCTTAATTTTTAGGCTTGTGTTTCATGCATCTTTGTATGAGTTGTTTTTCCTTGTATCTTTTCATGTTTTTGGATTAACATGATTTATTATGGATCTTGGATCTCTTTGTCTTCTCTTCTTATTTCTTTTTATTGTGTGACCTTTGCTATTTATGTTGGGTGTTTCTTTTTTTCTTCTAACCCTTCTATGTAGCTTGTCACCATAGCTCGATTCCTTGGTGCCCCAAGCAAGCAGGAGTAAGCACCAAGGGGGAGCATTATCAAAGTTCGATTCTTCTCTTCTATAAATACTTTTGCTACCTTTTTTATTCGACAAAGGGGGAGAAATGAAATAAACTCGTCTTCAAAAATCTTGTATTTATACTTCATTGAGTTTATGCATTGTTGGAATAAAAAAAGGGGGATTGTTAATGCAATAATGCCTAAAACGTTATCTGCATTTTTCGGTCTTTCTTTTTTTTGATTACGACAATACATAAAAACAAGCATTTACGAAAACAACGAAATTAATTTCTTGATTTCAAGTATTTTTTATTCCATCCATTATAACTGATGAGACTGCATTTATACATATTCTCATCGTCCAAATCGGGCTTGAAATCCTTTAAAATATCATAAAATACCCGGAAATATGTTTGTGTGTGTGTTCATTGGGTATTTTAGGTACAGATATGGTGAATTCAACAAAAGAGAACAAGAATCAAGCAAAAACGAACATGGGAAATGAAGCCGCACAAAGAACCAGACCTGAATCATGAATTTACAAAGAAGTCCTTGAAGTTTTGAAGATTGTCAAGAATGGTCCCTCATCTTTTAAAGACTTATCACTTTAGACCCTTGTGAATCTCATTTATTACAAGTTTGGTCCTAAAGTTTTAAGAATGTTTAATAATGGCCCTTGAAAATATCCAAAGTTGCATATATGGTCCTTAATCCAAGTTTCATTAACTACAAGAGTGTATTTTGCAATTAGACCAAAGATTATAACAAAGGATATGAAGTTTTGTTGGCTGGAAACCTAAATTGCTTAGAGATGTGAAGTGCAGGGGTCAATTATGGACAATTATAACCCATACCCATACGTCTACCCATCCGAACCAGCCCTTAACCCAAACAATACCCACCATAAGCCCAACCCATCACCAAACCCGGTCCACCACTTAACCCCACGTCATCTACCACTAAACACAATTTTTTTTGAAAAGTCATATTTAATTAACCATTTGGGAAACACTTACTGTTAAACATTCATCCCTAATTTAAACAGCCATAAACTATAAACCCTAGATTAGCACTCTTGCTAACTACAACGAATCAAGCTCTAATATTATCCAGATACATGATTCAAGATATCAACATCACATCCCAACTCTCAAAACTCCCACCAGCTCACCACCAGACCCCACCAATTGGTCCCTTGTACATGTTTTTGCTACATGCTAATTTTCGCCAGAGAAATCCAACGATCCTTGTGGTTTCTTTTGTCCCAAAGTTATTATGAACGAAGGATATTGGTCTAACACAGCTGGTATCCATCAAGCATTCACATGGGTCATCTTTGACTAACTTTTCAAACAAGATTCAAGGGCAGTTTAGGAATTACATGTGTTAGGGTTTTTATTCTAGAATGTACTGAATTCATGTATAAAAGGGACGACATGTGTTCCTTTTCACTTTGTTCCAGACATGTATTTTTTCAACTTACTGAATAGCTAATGTATTTTGTTAAAACCTTTGCAAGCTCTGAGTTTCTTATTTATTTCTTGTTCTTAGTGTTATACATTTATTCACTACAAAAACCTAGTGTACTTTCTACAAGAAAAAAAAATAATAATTTTTTTTCAAAACGTTTTGAGATCCGGCTATATGAGCTATTGAGTTTGTTTGTTTGACAATCAAAACAACTCAACAAGGTGATACTAGTTGTTAAATTCTTGTTGCTTCACTTTATTTGGTTCCAAAATGATTTTACATAAAAAAAAATCTTTGTTCATTCCCTGTTTGTGCTAACTGTAGCTAAAGCTACTCCCAAAAGCTACTAACAATAGCTTTTGGGTTTTGTTTTTGTTACTTGCTTGTTTCTTGTTGTTGTGGTTCTCACAGGTCAAGAAGTACATTAGTCTTATTGTTTAAAGATATTCTTATTCCTTTTCTCTACATCAACCTAGCTTCTACTATAAGCCAAAAGCCCCAAGCTGCTATGTTGGAGATGGCATCAGCAGGCCATGGTATGGCTTGGATGTGAGTCATACCAGGTATTATGCTTGAACCCTCACACTTGTGCAATTCTTGTAGTATTTGGTGTATTTTGTGGACCTTGTCTTTGAATGTTTATTAGTATAGATTTGTGCCTAAAACATGTTCTTGCATGATTCAATTGAGTTAGAACTAGTTTAGATAAGTTTCTTGTAGGACTGCATAATCTTTTTTTGAAAATTTGTGGTTCTTGAAAAGTTAAGGAGTATTTGGGTCTGTGCTTAATCATGTGTGGGTGACAGCATACTTTGTTGAATATAACCTAAACGTATCCCCTTTACTTAGTTAAGTCAATTCAAGTGGTGGTTTGAAGTTTTGAAAGAATACAAGTTTATGTTTGCTAAGTTTTTCTAAAATTTGCCCATTTCAAACAGCACCTTCCCTAGAATTAGTTTATGTGAGTTTGGACTTGAAAATTTGAGAAGTGTTAGCATGTGATGTTGTTTAGGATAGGTTTATTGTAATTTGGAGTATGGTTAATTGGTCATAGAGTTTTGCTCTCTTGAATTTGGCTTGACTGCCAATTACATCAGCTAACTAGTAACCTTCATTCACTGTGTCTACACAGTAGGTTGTAAACTATGATTTGTGCGTTTGTTGTTTTCCATGTTGATGTATAGTTAGTTTGTTAGGGTCGCATTAGCTTGTAATAGAGTTTAAATAGACTTTGGTGGTCATAAAGTGCTTTGGAAATTCAGTATTAGCCAATTGCATTCAGCAAGCTAAGTTCTATGTGCATTTTTTTCATTTAACCTGTTCTTGCTAGATTTTGGATTTATTTGTGTGTTTTAGTCCATGTAACTTGATCAATAGCTAGTATTTAGGTCCACATAAGGTTTAGTTGCCTGGTACTAGGAGTTTGGAAGATCTTGGTAGCCAAATTTTGCATTTGATAACCCACTGTGTGCATAAAACCCTACCAGACCTTACTTCTATGCACTTTTCTATAATTTTTTTATTGTTCTTGTTGATATTGGTGTTTGTTAATTGTTTTTGTTTGTTTGTTATTGACTCCCCACAACTCCATTGTTGTGGGGGTGCCTCTTGTGATGAAAAACGCCAACAAACAAGCTACAAACAAGCCAAAATTTGCCAAATACGTCCCCTATGTCACAATGAGTGAAACCAGATTTAGCGATAGTTTTGTAACAGAATTAAGTGTCGCATATAGTTTGGGAGGGAGGAGAATTCGTTTTAGCGACATTTTGTGACAGAACTAACTGTCATATATTGTTTTGGGAAGGAGAAGAACTAGTGTATGATAAAAAAAGTTAGGATTTTCTTTTTAAAAATCATTTAATTAGTTTAAATTGTTTTTAAATAATAAAAAATTATTAAAAAGTCAAAACAATCTAATTCTTTTTAAAAAAAATTCTTTTATCAATTAGGACTTAGGAAAAATAAATTTTCATTTTTAGGTTTTAAATTTGGTAAATTGCTTAAATATCGCGTTTGTACTTTCTTATTTAACTTATTTTGCTTAGTTTAATTTTAAGACGTCCTCGTTTTTTTTCTTTTCCTTTTATGTTTAATAAGTTTATTTTTAGTTAAGTTTTCAAAAAATTTAATTTTCGTAAATTTTTGTAATTTTCTCGATTCGCGCGTATCGCGTATTCGTCGTAGTTTAATATTAGCTTAATCGTCTTTTACTTTTAACCCTTTCTCTCTCAAAAAGGAACTAATCCAAACACGTAATGATATTTTTGGCACACAAATCTTACACCTCCGCCGAGAACGAACTTGTAATATTCGATTTTGCGTTTTTCCTAAAACGAAGAATTTAACACTTACCATATTTATACTTGTTTTTCCTAAAACTTGTGTAAAATACCTACAATCATTTTGGCGCCGCTTCCCGGGAGGTGTTTTTAGTGCCTTATATATATCGTGTTTGTGTGAGTACTGCATTTTTCCTTTTCATTTTTGAAAAGCGTAAATATCGTACATACTCGTTTTTTTTCTTACTATATTATAAATATCCAAATAAAACATGTTAAATTGTTCCTCAATTAACACACAATTTTTTTTTTCATTTTATCGTTTTCGTTTTATTTTGTGAATACTATATTATATTACGTAGAACAACAAATACACAATATTATCCAAATACGCGAGAAATCGCACCTCGATAGTGGGCGTGCCGGTCCGTATCGAGTGTATCGAATTCAAACGAAAAATCAAAGGCAAAATAGATAAATACTCAAAAGAAATTTAATCTCAATTGATACAAACTATAAGGCGGGTATAAGGCAGGTGTTACAAAATACACCCTAAAGAAAAAGGCTCTTAAGTGCTTCGTGCCGCCGCTTTCTCCGCTTGCTTGTGCATATCGATTTAGTGATGATTAATTAAGGGTTTGCCATTCAAGTATTAATACATCTATTTTGTGATCTTTAATTATTGAACCTCGCAACGTTTTGGCGTTCCGCCAACGTTTCAAAGTCGACGAAGGTTTTTACTTGACGTAAATTCCTTCATTCCTCTTTGGATTCATTAATCAAGACTCTGATTTGTGGATAATTTTGTAGATTAATTTCTACGTAACGTACCAAAAATACAAAAAACTAAAAAATCATGAAAAACAAAAAAAATTTGAAAAATCGAAAAACCCCAAAAAGAATCTTCTTTTATACCCCCATTCTACGTCAGTGCATGCTCACTCGATCGAAGGACTATACGAATTCTAGCGAAGTTTCGAATCGACGCAATCGAAATCGAAGGAATCGACGACGTAGACAAAATTTAGAAACGGACGTTCCTAATATTGTTGTCAAAACTATAGACGAGATGGCCGAGAATCGTACGATGATGGAGTTGCTCCAAGCACCCACCGAGGGTCACGGAGACGTGATCGTTATTCCCGCTATCGAAGCGGAGAATTTTGAAATCAAGAGCGGAATGCTATATTTGATTCAGCGACAAAGTTTAGAGGTCGTGAAGCGGATAATCCTCACGATCACATTCGAAATATGGATCGGATTTTGGCCACGAGCAAGTTTAAAAACGTCGACAACGATGTCGTCAAGCTTATGCTTTTTCTGTACTCGCTCGATGGTGCCGCCAAGGATTGGTACGAGAAAGAGCCACCTAATTCCGTAATAAGGTGGAAGGATATCTTTTCCAAATTCGTTAATCATTTTTTTCCACCGTCTAAAACCACGTTTTTCAAAAACGAGATCACTAGGTTTGAACAAAAGCCGAATGAATCGTTTAGGGACGCGTGGGATCGTTTTAAGGAATTGCTTAGGCAATGTCCTCACCATGGATTTTTCAAGTTACACCAAATCGACGCTTTTTATAACGGTCTTAATTTTCAAGAGCAAGATTCGTTAAATTCCGCCTCCGGTGGCATTTTTTTGTGTCAAACTCCGAAAGACTCTTTAATGATTATCAAAAATTGATCCAAGGTTTTTCAACTACGTAGCACATAGAGTGTTGCCAATGTCGCTAATGTTAGTAATTCTAATCGTGATATTGAGAGGGTTGACGCAAAAGTCGATAAGTTGATGAATGTGTTTACGTCGTTTCTCATTGAGATGCAAAAGAAAGACGCTCCCGCTACGGTGAAAGAGGTTGAGGTTTCGTGTATGATGTGTGGTGGACCTCATAATTATTACGAGTGTGCGGCTACGGATGGCCAAACATCGAGTGTTAACGCGTTAAATGGAAATTTTCAAAATCAATAAATCAAAATAACGCGGGTCCATCACAAGGCAATTATAACAATCAAGCCAATAATTTTTCAAATCAAAACCGAAACCATTTTCATAGAAATAATTGATCTAGGTAAAAATATACGCTTTAAGGAAAAAGACATATAATGGGCAATTATTAAATTCGACGGTTTAGGAAAACCGACAAATAAAATAAATGCGAGTTCGTTATCGGAGGAGGTGTGTGTATTAGGTGCCAATAAATAAAATCAAGTTTGGATTAGTGACGTTTTTGGGTTTAGAAAGAGAGAAAATTAAAAGACGAGTTACACTACAATTAAACTACGACGAATAATTAAAACGTATACGTTAAAACGTAAAATGCGACGAAAATAAAAAATTTAAACTAAAAACAATTTAAAAATTAAAACTAAGTCTAAAATAATATAAATAAGAATAAAACTTCAATAAATAAATTTTAAAACTTATTATTAATTAAATATTTAATTTTAAATGCTAATTAAAGCCCTAAATTTAAATATAATTAACAAAAAGTCCAAAATTATATTTTATCAAACTAATATCTTACTTATATTGATTAAAAGCCAAAAAGTATTTTTCCTAAATTTTTAAAACTGTTTTTCGATTTTTAATTGGCTAAAAACACCTTTTAAATGAAAATAATCATAAAAAATAATAAAATAATGAGAAAAAATATATTTCTTTTTCAAAAATCTTAAATTACTTATCTAAACAGTAGAAAAATTAAAAAAATTAGGTTTAAGCCTAATAAGACAAAAACAAAATTAAAAAAAACTAGTTTAAACTTAAAATAATGCTAAAAATAGTAAAATAATCAGAAAAATAAAATTTCTTTTTCTAAAAATCTTAAAATAAATAACTAAAACTGAGAAAACTGAAAAAAAATGAAAAACACTAATTTTTGGACACTAAATACAAAAAACTACAAGGATGAAAGTGACTTGTGGTGGTCTTTTGTCCTTATGCTAAGCAGTGGCAAGTTAAAGCTACCAGTGGGAACTTGCTTCCCACTAACTTATCACAGAAAAACGAGTTTTGCTGTTTTTTGAGCTTGATTATTGATGTTTTTGGATAACAGAGGCACCCTCACACTCAATGGAGTGTGGGGAGTCAATAAAAAGCAAAATTTAACAGATTCTAACACATATGGTCACTAAAATCAAGAACTTTCAACAGGTTATCACAGGAAAGTGGTCTGATGGGGGTCTGGTGCTTAAGGGCTTATCAGTGAGCTTAACTAGGGCCTTTTGACCACCCAGAACCTGCACAATCCCAATACAAACTACCATATTCCTAAATTAAACACCAGACTAGCTGTGAAACAACAATCAAGTCTTAAAACTAACAACCTAAGCTCCTAAGTCTGCTGGTGCATATGGTTCACAAAAAGTGCAAGCTGCTGACCTACTTGACCACTATGTGGATTTCAAACTAACCTGGCTTATATAAAATCCAACCTAAATGTAAAGTAACAAGATTAAATTATATATTAAACCTAAATCTAATTTATAGCAAGATTATAGAACAACATATGAAACAATAAACCTCCTAAGACCTACTGTCTAAAATAGGCAATTTTTATGCAAACTTTATAACACAAAATTTCATTAAAACTCTGATTTTCCTCTAACACCTATTCAAAAACACTTTATACTAACCAAGTGAGGATGTTTAGATCTTATGTGTCCAAGTTGTGTGTCACCACAGACAAACACACAACAAACCAAAAACCTCTTTAAATTTACTTAGCAAACTTTTTCTAAGACAAATCTAATTTAAAGCTAATTCTAAGCAAGTGAGAAACTAAATCATGCATAACAACATATAACAACTAAGATTTAATAAAAATAAAACACCAAGAACAAGGTTCAAACAGATTCACATAATACTCAATAAACTTCAAATATTCAAAGAGGGTTTGATAGGTGTGTAAACACCCATCCTTTTTACCACTTAATTACAATAATAACCGAGCCAAAACGTGTATTTTATGTCAGAATTATGCGTGGTTTGTGTTTTTGTTGTGATTTAGGACGAAATTGTGAAAAGGGGAGAAAACACGGGCATTTACGGGCTTTTATTGAAGAAAAAGATGAAAGATGAAGTCAGGAAGTCAAGAGTGAAAAAAGAACGGAAGTCCAAGACCAATTCTGAAGATTTATCGAAGAAAAAGTCAAAAGATGGAAGTTTACTAAAAGCCGAAGAAGTCAAGTCTTATTTATTGAAGAATTAAAAGACGAGTCCAAAGAAATCCCGAGCCAAAAGTCATTAAAGTCCAAGATTTAAGAAGATTAAAAGGCTTAAGGACTAATGGTGCAATTAACAAAAGATTAAGAAGAATAGGACCTAAGCTTGCAATTAAGAAGAAATGAAAGAGGGAGGAAGCTTCCTAAGCATTCCTTAACCTCCCCTATATATAGATTAGGATTTCATTAGTTAGTTTTTGTTGGATAGTTTGACACACTATTTCTTCCATTTTATTTACTTGCACATTTACCTTATTGCACTTTAATTACCTTTTCTTGCACTTTAATTTCCAAGTAAGTTACTTTTATTTTTATTGAATCTTTACTTTTATTTGTTTATCTCTCATTCTACCTTTCTTTCTTTGCTTGATCTTTATGTTTATGTGTTTATTATCATGCTTATTTGATTAAAGGTGATGTTTTTATGCTTTTGATAGTTTTGGATTATTGATTTTTATAGCTTATTTGTGTTTATCTTTAAGTTTCTAAAGTTTTTATAAAAGTTATTTTTATATAAAGTTTATTTTCGTATACCTTTTTCATTTTGTGTTTTCAAAAGTCTTTAAATTTTAGCTTATTAGCTTTTTCTTATACGGTTTTCATTAAGTTTTTCGTTGTGTGCTTATTTGATTAATAGCTTATTAGTTGTGCTTATTTTGTGTTATTTCTACTGTATTCCGATCTACGTAATCGGAAAATGGTTTATTATTCCGACCCGCGCTCATTTGCTTGGTCGGAAAAGGGTTTGTAACATTCCGATCAAAGGGTGAGTTTGGTATTCCGATCAGGTCTAGGTGACAGCATTCCGATTGGGAGTCCACTCCTCATTCCGATCAAGGTAATCGTTGGGTTATTCCGATCAGGTTTTGGTTCCTCACATTCCGATCTGGGTTTTTGCTTGGTTATTCCGATTTGGCTATTGGTGACAGCATTCCGATTGGGAATTCCGACCACATTCCGATCAGAAAGGTAAGTGTGTTCCGATCAACATTCCGATTGGAAGGATTGTATACATTCCGATTGTAGTCTGATCGGAATGTATTCCGACGGTAAGTTTGTTTTCTATTTTGTCTTGTTTAATTTTTAAGTTTCCATTTTAATACTTTGTCAAAATTTAATTTCCGTCACGCTTTAACTTTAAGTCATTTAATCAATTTACTTTTCAAAGTTTTTAATATTGCACATTTAAATTTTAATTAGTTTAGATTTAATTTAAGGTCATTTACTATTAAAGTCTTGCACTTTTTAATATACTACAACGACACAACTTTTGTTTCACCAAAGAACGACTGAGTCGCATAGTTAATCCATTTTTCAATTCGAAGAGACTGGAACAACGATATTTTTAACTAAGTAAAATCTAGTTATTAAATGGCGCCGCTGCCGGCTCTTTTCGTAAAGATTAACGGTTTTCTGTGAGAGACGCGTTGCTTTTTGGGATCCGTTCACTTGTGAGCGTTATTTTTCTTGCTTAAAAATTTCAAAAAACCAAAAAAATTAAAAATTGTTAAAAAATCCATAAAAATTAAAATTTTCAAAAATCCAAAAAGATTTTACTTTTATTGTGTATATATATTGTCTTTGTGTTTGGTATTGTTTTCTTTTGTCTTTGTAGGTGTATGCGTACTAGATCTTCTAATTAAAAAGAGCCCGAGACTCGAGAAGATTTAAGTATGGCAGGTGTCAACAACAATAATCCACCGCACCTCAACAATAATAACAACAATGTTCTTCCACAGCCCGATCTTCGGACAATGTAGGAGCTTTGTCAACCTACCATGTTTGGACGAGGAGGACCGATTGCGTCGATGCAAATCACGGCTCCGGAGTTTTTGTTGAAGCACCACATGATTCAGCAAGTGCAAACAAATCCTTTTAGAGGAATGCCTGATGATGATGCCAACAAACACCTCGACAAGTTCATTACAATCACTCAAAGCATGAAGTTACCCGGTGCCACAATGGATGTTCTTCGCCTACAACTTTTCCCACATACTTTATCACATCACGCCGAGAAATGGTTTGATCGTCTCCCGAAGAATTCAATTCATACTTGGGATGACATGACTCAATGCTTTTTGTCGCGCTACTTTCTGCCATCCATGGTCACAAGCCTTCGCAATCAAATCAGCGGTTTCGTGCAAGAACCCGATGAATCTCTTTTTGATGCTTGGGAAAGATATAATGTCTTGATCGATCGTCGCCCAAACCACAACATGCTACCTGTGACCTTAATTGATACTTTCTACAACGGTTTGACTTTTCGTGATCGTGATACGATTAATGCAGCCGCCAGTGGCACATTTATGAAAAGAAGACCCGAGGAGTGTAGAGAGCTTATTGAGAACATGACTACTCACCACAAAACTGGGATTCTTCCGATTCTTCAAGGAACAACCCGAGAGTCAATGTTTCTTCCACCTCAGCAAGCCCTGATATGACCGAATTCACCCGCATGATGACTGAAATGAACAAAAGTATCTTGCTTCTCGGTTCAAACCAACAACAACAAGTTAAAGCGGTAGCCAATCCTTGTGAAACATGCGGCGGTCCACACTCATACACTGATTGTCCTTCTACACAAGGAAATCCGGAAAATGTGTATGCAGCTTATGGTAATTATTCACCAGAAAATTACCAAGCTCGACCACAAGGGGATCGAAATTTGCTGAGTTACCGATCCAACAATTACCTTTCACCCGGTTTTTCTCCTCAAAACCAAAACCCCGCCAACAACTACAATAGAAGCAACCAAATCTCACCCACCCGCCCAACAAGCCCCACCCATCAATCAAGATGTTGAAGCCATCATGAGAACCCAAGGTGAGCAAATCAAGAATCTGTAGAGCCAAATTATCAATTTGAAAGGAGATATTACCAAGCAAGGGAATGAGATAAGATCCGAGCTTCGAGATAATATTCAATCCTCCTTCAGCACTCAAACGAATGATATAAAGAATATGCTTGCTAGTTTCTTGCCCACAACTCAACCTTCTGCTTCGAGTTCTCTACCTTCAAACACCGTCACCAATCCACGAGCAAATGTGAGTGCTATTACTACCCGTAGTGGAGTTACCATCGTAGGACCACCTATCCCGCCCCCATCATCTAAACCTCCTCCACCACCATTTATCCCTACTCCTCTTACACCTAGTATTAGTACACCATCATCGTCTCCGCCTCGTCATGACGATGTACCTAGGAAGGACCCTTCAACATCTCAACCTTTACCTACACCTACACCTTCACCACCCAAAACCAATATCCCTTATCCTTCTCGCTTAGGCAAGACCAACGAGCTAACCAAGAATGACTATCAAGTGTCGAGCTATGTGAAGATGCTCTCTCAAATGAACATCAACATTAGCCTTGCTGAAGCACTTGTCCACATGCCGAAATTTGTGAAAGCATTCAAGGAATTGCTTAACAAGAAGGAGAAGTTGATTGAGCTCGCCAACACACGCTTAAATGAAAACTGTTCTGCAGTTATTCTTAAAGAACTTCTGGAAAAACTTGGAGATCCCGGTCGTTTTGTGTTGCCGTGCATTTTTAAGAAAACCGAAGAGTTTACTGCCCTAGCTGATCTCGGGGCCAGTATAAATTTGATGCCTTTGAGTGTTTGGAAAACACTATCATTACCCGACCTTACTCCAACAAAGATGACTCTTGAGCTAGCAAATCGCACTCTCGCTTACCCCGTTGGTATTGCCGAAGATGTGTTCATTAAAGTTGGCACATTTACTTTCCCGGTCGACTTTGTCGTTGTTGATTATGAAATGGACCCTCGTATTCCTTTAATACTTGGTCGGCCATTCTTGAGAACCGGACGAACTCTAGTTGATGTTGCCAAAGGTGAGTTAATCTTGAGAGTCGGGGATGATGCCCAAGTTTTTAAAATGGGAAAGCTTACAAGCAAATCCCATGGACGAGAATCCGTGAGTATTATTAATGTGATCGATGATTTTGTCATCTATAACAATCCTCTATTCGATTCGTGCATTGATAATCCACTCTTTCAAGATGCTGTGGATGATTCTCTCTCCAATTTGGAACCTTCACCCATTTATGATTCTCCACCGATCTTTGATGCTTATGATGATGATTCTAACTCAGATACGGATGATTTTGATGACCTTACTTCCGAGTATCTCGACCTCCCCATTTATGATGATTTTGATGAGGCCGATACTCTTTCGAGTGATTCTTAACATGATGAAGATCCCCCGCCATCACTTAATCCTACTTTTGATGATTACTCATTTGAGGAAGACTTCTCTACGTTTCTCAATACTTACTTCTCTCATGAGAGTGATGCACCTCCTTTGGACTTTGAAGATTATCGTCTTGATCCTACTTTGGATTTGAATAAAATTCTTTCAAAGGAGAAGAAACCGGACGACACCGACATCCGCAACACATATGATTTAACACCTCTTTGTCCACCTTCTAAGGACAGGGTTGTGCATTTTCTTCGCGGATCATCTTCAAACTCTGCTGAGCCTGAGTGCTATTTTCCCTTAAAGGAAAAGGTGTTCGACCCCGGTATTGATATTCTTCCGCCATCTCAGTATCCGTCTGATGAAATAAAAGGAAATATCTTTGGAACTTATGGAAATCTGCTTGCACCACTTCACCCTTGCTTCCACCGTGCTCCATCTTTTCTTAAGGGAACCTTGCCTATCCTTCTTAGGCTTGCCTTGTTCGCCTTAAGCTTGTGCTATTTAATGGACGAAAACTATGTCTTTGATCCCGGTGGATATGTTTCATACTTCTTCCTATGGTAATCAAGGTCGAGTCAGGCTTACGACTCGGTAATCAAAAATCAAGCGCTTCTTGGGAGGCAACCCATGCATCTATCTTTTAGCTTTCTTTATCCTAAGTGTAGGGGAGACCCGTTGGTGTTTGCTATTTCCTCTCTTCTACTTATTCAGGGATTCGAGCTTCAATGATCCACTCTTGATGATTCTTGACGACCCGTGATTCCGTGTCCCCATTTTCCCAGTTCTATCCTAAACTCTTTTTGATTCACTATTTTATATTTCTCAATATTAAAATAGGAATCTCTTTAGTTGTCTTTTCCTTAGCGAGATTTAAACAAAGTGCACAATTTCCTAAGTGTAGGGGAGTTTACTCCCACATGCTTAAACATTGAGGACAATGTTTATATTAAGTGTAGGGGGGACTTCTATCGAAGTTAAGTGGTCTTTTCCTTGTATTTGTCCTCATTTTAACAGGAAAATCAATTTTTCGACATTTTTCAAAATTTTTGATCTATTTTGGCCTATTAGTTTTTCCCTTTGTATAGTTATTCTATTTCCTTATTATAATAAATTTCAATAAAGTGGTTTTAATTTTCAAACGTTGTGAATCTTTTGACTCAACCCAAGTTTACTTATCTTAAGTTACTCTAGCTAGTATCCTTAACATGTTTAAGTCAAGTTTTGCTAGGCTTTTATATAGGGAGCTATAAAACGCGAAAGTCTTAACTCTCACGGGTTAAGAACAAGAACTTTTCGCAAGTTCCTGTAATTGATCCTAGAGAGTCGTTTATCAAGGGAACTTTAAAACGCAATTTCTAAACTTGAAAGAGTCTAAGAATTTGCAAGATCCTATAGGCGACTCGAAAACCCAAAACTTTGATTTAATAGGCTAAGCATCCACGAGTCTCATTCCTTGAGATTTTAAACTGTGGAGAACGAGAGATGATAGAGCCAATTATAAGTTCGGTATTCTTTCGTGAATTTATGTGAGTTAATTATAAGCCTATTCTCCCATCGCTTGCTAATAAATTTATCTACAATAAATAAGGTTGTACGATTTGAAAAGTTACTTAGCTTCTAGCCCAAGATCGTTTAAAAGTTGCTCGGTATGGATTAGAGTTCATAGCCAAGGCATAACTTATTGAAGGAGGATGCGAAGATTGGCGAGTCCAAAAAGGTCCTAACAAGACATGAGGGCTATATTTTGTTGCTAAAGATCAAAAGTGATGTGAAGAATCATTTATCGAAAATCAATATGAAGGATCGAGACACACGACGAAAAGCAAAAACTCCACAAAAGTCATGGAGAAGTGTATCCGAAAAGACCCTAGCAAGGTATGAGGATAAATAGGTCCAAGTCCAAAAAGGAGGCCATTATTTCATGAA
The DNA here is from genome assembly GCA_025667525.1 of Glebionis coronaria. NCBI lineage: Eukaryota > Viridiplantae > Streptophyta > Magnoliopsida > Asterales > Asteraceae > Glebionis > Glebionis coronaria. The sequence goes on from CM046880.1 coordinate 219,847,891, forward strand.
CGTCTCTCAAGATTTGAAGTATGAAGTCGCTACCAAATATCGGTCCGAGAAAGGTCTCAAATCGCGAAGCGAGTTATGCCAAGATATGAACTTTATGAGGTCCCGAGAAGCAGTTTTAAAAGATTTTGTCCTTTAGCTAACTATTGATTAAATCGTTCACTTTATTTTCGGCCTAATAAACTATCGAAATAAGTCAACAATGCATCCTCGTGATCATTCAAGACAACAATAAAATATAAGAGATACCCCTAGGAATAAGGGAGTCTAAGTGAACAATTGGCCCACATGAGTTCGTGTTGGTTTGATAACTTATAATAACAATGATCTCGTTTTTAATCTTGGTTTGGAGAAAGTGAAAATTTGAGGATGATGATTATTCATGACATTTCCGAAACCCAAGGTATGCTTTTGATTTCTTTACTTCGAATGTTTGTAATTTTCTATCTCTTTAATAAAGGCCAGCATGGATTAATTATGATGAAAAGTGTAAACGTGCTTTGTAACTAATGCATTGCATGAGGACATTGCAATGGTCAAGTGTAGGGGATTTGATAGGTGTGTAAACACCCATCCTTTTTACCACTTAATTACAATAATAAGCGAGCCAAAACGTGTATTTTATGTCTTTTATGTCGGAATTATGCGTGGTTTGTGTTTTTGTTGTGATTTAGGACGAAATTGTGAAAAGGGGAGAAAACACGGGCATTTACGGGCTTTTATTGAAGAAAAAGATGAAAGATGAAGTCAAGCGGTCAAGAGTGCAAAAAGAACGGAAGTCCAAGACCAATTCTGAACATTTATCGAAGAAAAAGTCAAAAGGCGGAAGTTTACTAAAAGCCGAAGAACTCAAGTCTTATTTATTGAAGAATTAAAAGACGAGTCCAAAGAAATCCTGAGCCAAAAGTCATTAAAGTCCAAGATTTAAGAAGATTAAAAGGCTTAAGGACTAATGGTGCAATTAACAAAAGATTAAGAAGAGAAGGACCTAAGCTTGCAATTAAGAAGAAATGAAAGAGGGAGGAAGCTTCCTAAGCATTCCTTAACCTCCCCTATATAGATTAGGATTTCATTAGTTAGTTTTTGTTGGATAGTTTGACACACTATTTCTTCCATTTTATTTACTTGCACATTTACCTTATTGCACTTTAATTACCTTGTCTTGCACTTTAATTTCCAAGTAAGTTACTTTTATTTTTATTGAATCTTTACTTTTATTTGTTTATCTCTCATTCTACCTTTCTTTCTTTGCTTGATCTTTATGTTTATGTGTTTATTATCATGCTTATTTGATTAAAGGTGATGTTTTTATTCTTTTGATTGTTTTGGATTATTGATTCTTATAGCTTATTTGTGTTTATCTTTAAGTTTCTAAAGTTTTTATAAAAGTTATTTTTATATAAAGTTTGTTTTCGTATACCTTTTTCATTTTGTGTTTTCAAAAGTCTTTAAATTTTAGCTTATTATCTTTTTCTTATACGGTTTTCATTAAGTTTTTCATTGTGTGCTTATTTGATTAATAGCTTATTAGTTGTGCTTATTTTGTGTTATTTCTACTGTATTCCGATCTACGTAATTGGAAAAGGGTTTATTATTCCGACCAACGCTCTTTTGCTTGGTCGGAAAAGGGTTTGTAACATTCCGATCAAAGGGTGAGTTTGGTATTTCGATCAGGTCTAGGTGACAGCATTCCGATTGGGAGTCCACTCCTCATTCCGATCAAGGTAATCGTTGGGTTATTCCGATCAGGTTTTGGTTCCTCACATTCCGATCTGGGTTTTTGCTTGGTTATTCCGATTAGGCTATTGGTGACAGCATTCCGATTGGGAATTCCGACCATATTCCGATCAGAAAGGTAAGTGTGTTCCGATCAACATTCCGATTGGAAGGATTGTATACATTCCGATTGTAGTCTGATCGGAATGTATTCCGACGGTAAGTTTGTTTTCTATTTTGTCTTGTTTAATTTTTAAGTTTACATTTTAATACTTTGTCAAAATTTAATTTTCGTCACGCTTTAACTTTAAGTCATTTAATCAATTTACTTTTCAAAGTTTTTAATATTGCACATTTAAATTTTAATTATTTTAGATCTAATTTAAGGTCATTTACTTTTAAAGTCTTGCATTTTTATTTTTCAACAACGACAAATATTTTTCTTAACCAAGAACAATTGAGTCACACTTAAAACCATTTTTCAGTTCGATTAGACATATGACAAAGAACTTTTTAACTAAGTAAAATCTAGTTATTAGGGTTCAAGCCCATACCTTTGGTTGATGCCTTCTCTCTAACAATTTCAGCTTAAAGGAGCTTATATGAGCTTGTAAAGGGCTCTTGTTGAGGTTCTACAGCAGAACCAAGAGAAACTATGTCTTCAAAAAAAATGGAAAAGAAAGGAGAGGAATGTGGGATGGAAGTCTACAACAGACAAATCCACCACCACCTTTTGGTACCTGCTGAAACACAACAAAAACAAACCAAACCAAGTCTATTAAGCCACTGATAAGCCCTATTGTCAGTAGAGCTTATTATTAACTTATTAAACAATAAGTTGGATTCAAAAGAAAAAGTCCAAACTTGAAACCATAACACTTGGAAAGAGGCTGTTGCAATACATAAATTAAATAACAGAAATGTAACAAAGCTATAGACTTTGCGTGTGCTTGGTTTGTCGAACCACACACATACAATCACCCTATAATCTTTGGTTCTTAAAAGGTTTTACCAAAATAATTTATTTTCTTTTATAAAGGATTTTGATAAAAACTTAACTAAGGGCATAAAATAAATCAAGACGAATGTAAAAAGAACTGGAATTTAGATATCTTGCAAGATTTTAAGAAACAATTTAATTATTCATAACCAAAAATTTTTAAAAGAAAATCTAGAACAAACTTATATGGGTACAAACCACCCATATATCTATACTATCTAAAAGAAAATTCTAGAAAAACAAACTACAATAAACCCTAACACAATGAAAATCCAAAAATGGCCCGCTTCTTGAAATTCAAAAATCAGTCAAAGGTATACAGGTGATGTCCAACTGTTGTATGAATGATCTTGACCCTTGTTTGTTACTTTGGGACCTAGATAAACGAATTGCCATTTTTTAACCATCAAGGGGTCAGGGGAGCATGTGGGGTGGTCCCAGGTTGAGTGTGAGAGGTTTCTAAGGATTGGTTTTTGATTAGGGAAGTCTTAATCATGGTTCTGGAAACCCACAATCAAAACCCCTTTGGTTTCTATAAGATTGAGATTAGGGTTCTTACGGTTCTTGAGTGTGTGTTTAATCTGGATTAGGGGAAAACATGTGTTAACCGGCAAAAATATATATTAGTTAATTAATTTGAAACATTTAACTATTATTAATCCTGGTTAAGTGGGTTCTGATGTGGCTTGATAACGTGGGGTGGGGGTGGTGATGTGGTGGCTGTTGAATGGTGGTATATGTTTGGATGTTTGATGGTTATGGTCCCTGAACTACCCAAAACATGGCATTAAAAGATTAATCAGCTTTTCACCCCATTTCCTTTGTTACTACTTTGAGCAGCTTGTCACTTTTGGCACATAGTGTTTCACAAACTTACAACAAGGACCAAATATGCATATTTTGCATTCTTTAAGGGCTTTTCTTAGCATTACTTGAAATATTAGGGACCCAAATGTAATATATGAGATTTACAAGGGTATAATATGACAAGTCTTTAATTCTTGAGGGGTCATTCTTGACAAATCTTCAAACTTCAAGTACTTCTTTGGAAATTCATTGTTCGGGTCCGGTTCTTTGTGCGGCTTTGTTTCCCGTGTTCGTTTTTGCTTGATTCTTGTAATCTTTTGGTTAATTCACGATATTCGTACTAAAATACACAATGAACAAACACAAGCATATTTTGGGGTATATTATGACATTTTTAAGCGTTTTAAGCCCGATTTGGACAATGAGACTATGTATAAATATAGTCTCATCACTCCCCCATACAAAACCATTGCCGTGTCCTCACGCAATGATAGAATTAAGTATCTTAGCACTTCCAAAATTCATTTTAGGTGACATTTATTGAAAACGTAATTTTAATAAACTACTACATGCGTTTTAGACATAATGTATTGTTTTCATCGCAAAATTGGACGTTTAGGATCATAGAGTAAGAACACGTGAATGCTTCATTAGTAATAATTTCGTCGTCCTCGATTTTCACCCAATTTGTTAATCCCACTTCAATCCATAACACAAGATTTAGATATATTTAGAGAGAGAAAGAGAAGAAAGTTAGAGAGAGAAACTAGAGAGAATGTTGGAAGGTTAATGTATACTAGAGAGAGAAAGTAAAATGAACTAACACCCTCTTCCACACATGGAAGAGGGTATATATACCCATGAGCTTGGTGGGCTCATGGGCTTGTTTCCGTTGGGAATAAAATATAGCCAGTACACTTGGACGCTGACAAGAGCAATCTGGACGTTGTTAAGAAGAAATCAAGCATTGACAGAACAAGCGCTGACAGGAAAAAGTCAAGCGTTGATAGGAAGAAGTCAAGCACTGATAGAAGACTTAGTTTACACGTATTATGTTTCTAGTTTATTTCTAGTAAAGATATGATCAACAATGTATTTCTTATGTTTATCTTTACCTAAAATAGTTGATACGTAGTCTCTTGTACAAGGCTCCTTATTCTATAAAAGGAGGCCTTTAGGTTCATGTTTGATATACGTTTTCACACTTTCATTGTACGCAAGTTTGTTTTATTAATCAAAGTGAAACTTTGGTTTACATTGATTGTGTGTTCTTGTTTGAGTATTAATTCCGCATAATACTTAAATTGTTTTTACACAACAAAGTTTCTCTAAGTGATTAACTTGATTCAATCTCGTTTACACAAGCTAAATCGATCTAAGTTTGGGATCAACAAGTGGTATCAGAGCTTGTTGAGAAACTTTGATCTAAAGAACACAAAAACCCTAAATCGCCAAAAACCCTAATTTTCAAGAAACCCTAAAAACAACATGTCTACCCCAAAGTTAAACTCCTCCTCCTCCTCAACCCCCAACATCAAGATTCCCATGCTAGACCTAGACAATTTTGAGTTGTGGAAGTTTAACTTTGAATAGTATCTTCAATTCCATGACTACACCCTATGGGAAATTATTGAATATGGAAACACATTCAATAAAGCTCAAAAGATTCCAGCTGCCATCTTACAAAGAAAAAATGTTCAAGGCTCTACTGAAGAGGATCGAAAAGAAAAACGTGAAGATGGTAGAGCTGTCTCAGTTGAGGACATATCAAAGAGAAGGAATGACATGAAAACCCTAAGCATTCTCAAACTCTCTTTGAGACAATCAAATCAGCACAAATATAGAAGCTATGAGTCTGCAAAAGATCTTTGGGCAGCCCTTGAAGTTGCTTATGGTGGTAATGTTGATACTGTACAAGAGAAAAAGAAGCAACTCTTGCATGAGTATGCTGTTTTTAAAGCTCAACCCAATGAAAAGCTAAGTGGAGTGAGAAGAAGACTTCTTGACATCACAAGCAAGCTGTCCTTTATGGGAAAATTGCTTGGTTATGTTGATATCATCACCACTTTTCTTAAAAGTCTTAGTGATGCATGGAAGATTGAAGCAAGGTCTATAATTGCTAATAATACTCACAAAAGTTCTACTTTTGATGACGTTTACAATAAAATGAGGCTGGTAGAGAATGAAACTCTTTTGGATCAAGGAAGCAAGTCTACCAATGAAAATATGGCCTTCTTTTCACATAGTGAAGGTCAATTTGATCAAAAGGAGTCATACATGCACCCCGTTACTGGATCAACTTGTTTCAACGCTAGATCAAGCCTTGTCAACGCCTCACATTAAGACGCTGACACATACAATGTTGACTCCCCAAGAGTCAAGCCTGTTGGTATTGATCTAGATACTGTTTGTGCATATATTGCTTCATTACCCAATGGTTCAGTGATTACATATGAGGACCTTGAGCAAATTAGTGATGAGAATTTGGAGGAGATGGACATACAGTGGAATATGGTTCTTGCAAGTATAAGAGCAAACAGATGGAATTAAAGATTCAAGAAAAAGATGACTTTTAATGCTAAGGACACTGTTGGATATGATAAATCCAAGGTTGAGTGTTATAATTGTCATCGAATGGGACACTTTATGAGAGAATGCAGATCTCCAAGAAGATCTGATGTTGGAAAACCCTCAAGCCAAATCATCAAGGCTCAGGCTTCCAAAGCTATGGTTGCCATGCAAGATATTGATAGTGTTGGATGGGATTGGAGCTACTTGGCCAAGAATTAGGAAGAGAACAAAGCTTTGGTTGCAGAAAAGGAAGAAGAAGAGCATGTTCACTATGCTCTCATGGCACACTCTTCATCTTCATCAGACAATAAGGTATATGATGATGCATTTTGTAGTAAGGGTTGTCGTCTAAACACTAAAAAACTTAACAAAGAAGTCTTAAAATTGACAACATATGTGGTTAATGAAAGATGCAAGTTATCTAACTATCAACTTTCTCTTACTCAAACTGAAAAGACTGTAGTTGAGTATAAGAAAATGGAGTTTGACCTAAAAGATCAAATCAATATTTTAACTCATGATTTTAATGCGAGTGTTGAGGTTAGAAACATCATGGAAAGTGCCAATAGTGCTTTACATGCTAAGTTAGATGAGGCTATAAAAAACAAAGATAATGTAGATCTTAAAATTCAGAGATTTGATAAAGCTTCACAAACCCTAGAAAAATGTGTCAGTGAACAAAGAGATTCTAGGGATATGACTGGGATTGGGATGAAAGAGTATGCTGGTCTTCCACCACCTACTGGGAACTTTTATGGTGTTCATAGAAAGGACTTGTCTTGGACTGGTATACCAGAACTCCAAGAAGAGGAATTTATTCCTCCACCAAGAGTTCTTACTCTAGTAGAGGAATACAAGCAGAAGTTGACTGATTTAGACCAATGGAAGAAAGACAACCCTACCTTGTTTGTTAAGGGTGGCATGCTTAGTGACTGCCCAAATGAGTCTACACCCATCAAAGTGACAAACCCAACCACTGGCAAGACTGTTGACCTTGGCTTAAACGTTGATAGAAAACCTAGTATTAAGTATGCAGAAATGTATAGAAAACCTAGGTCACCAAAAAGCCAAATTAGTGATAATGGAACAGGTTTCTTTTCTTCTAGACCTAGAGTTATGTCTAGAAAAGCCTGTTGTAACACCCCATTTGATAATGGAATGTCAGGCGTAATTATGGCGTGTCATCAAAGCATACAAGGAAAAATCTCTAAACATTACATGATCATAAAAGGAAAATACCGGAATCAAACATCGGTAGTCCAAAAGTAAAGCTCATCACACACAACCATAAGTACTGTAAAGGAAAGGACTAAACAATGTCCATAGCAAGTGTATCAAGTAAAGATAATGCATAAAGTAAAGAAAGGCTAGACAGCTTCCAGTCCATATGCACGTACGCTTAAAGTCTACGAGCGTCCCTGAGTACCTACCGTTTTGGGAACATAGAAAAGGAAAACGGCTGAGCGATACGCTCAGTGCACAGATGTACAATAAAGCATGAATAGGATAAGCATATAACATATAACAGCAGAAGAAACTAAGTCCTAAATAACCTGGTTAAGTCTTGGTAAAACTGATTTTAGAGTTTGAAAAGCCTTATGTTTATCTTATAAAAACTGTTTATCATATTATACCATTAGCCAATATCGGTCATGAAAATCCACCGTGCATGAATACTTGGAGCGATGACCTCATCATGCAAATTAGAGGGGCTGCCTCTAATTTAATATACTGGTTTGGGTAGGAGGGATCAGCTCCTTGTGAAGGATGCAAGGCACACACCACATTCACACTGAGTAATCTGCTGAAAACATGTAACTAGGATGCACCCATACGCCCCACATGATAAATATAATAATATGGCCAAAAGCTGAAGGGACGCCACGAGCAATCACTCCGCCGTGGTGAAGTCATAACACCAGTGCCTCTAGTGTTATGGTTATGGTACCTCCATAACTAGGTGAAACTGGTCATGCATGTATATGGCTATAGGTATTCTAAATTAAACATAAGCAAATCAAACATATAAACTTATACTACGGGAAAACATTTGGCTGCATACGGGGAATCCTAATAAGGAAAGAATGTCCATACTGAAAGGATGGGAATCCGTACCTTATGTCCAGTGAACGAAGAAAACGAACTGAGGAGAATCCTACTTCGGTATCACTAATGCTACATAAATACATACGTGAATAAGTATCTGATTACTAAATATGTAACTGGTTTTATATCATGTCTTAGCTTATTTTATATGTTCATATCATGTTTTACTGTTTTAAGCCCTAAACTGTGTTTATCTTATATTTTGTCTATTCTGATTAAGTATTTCTGGTATTTCATCTATTATTATACTTACTGTGTAAAAATAAGTAACTTTCTAAAAATAGCAGGTTTCCTAAAATAGAAAGTTTCCAAAAAATAGAAAGTTACCAAAAATAGAAAGTTTCCAAAAATAGAAAGTTTCCAAAAATAGAAAGTTTCCAAAAATAGAATTACTGCTTAAAATAGATAAGTTTCTAAAAATAGAAAGTTTCCATAAATAGGTTAGCTGCCTTAATTAAATAAGTTTCTAAAAATAGAAAGTTTCCATAATTAGAAATAAGCTGGTTAAATAAGCTAAGTATATAAGCTTAAGTGTTTTTTTATTTTCTAAGTCATAATGATATAATGTATATTTTATTAATTATTACATGTAATTTAAATAAACAATAGGTTAAAAGTATTTAATTAAATATATCATGCTTTTAATTAAATAAAGTTAAATACTTATACTAAAACATGTATTATTAATTATTAATAATATAACCTAAGTCATGTTAATTAATTAATCATAACCATAGTTTTTGAAAAAAATAATTAATTATAAGTCTAGAAAAATATAAATACTTAGGTTAATAATTCCATGATCTAATAATTAAATTATAACCTAAGTCATGTTTTATTAAATTAATCATGTCATATAATTATTAATTTAATTTTAACATATAATTATTAAAAACATCATATTAACATTAACCATGTACCGGATCGTGACTAGAAACCATGAACCGGACATGAAATCGACACCATACCCCGAACCACTTCGGGGTTCCCTTTGGTTTGCTGCTGCCGTGGGACCCACACCACTAAACCGGGACCATATGGTCTCGGTGGTGGTCTATAAGCCAAACCGAGACCCCCTTAGGGTTCGGTTTAGGCGTCGGCCAAACAAACACCCCTAAAAACATCCGTTTTGATTTACCCGATAACCAATTACATGTTTGATTTATGTTTTTAATTAGGTTTTTAAAAACATCATGTTCTTATTTAATTTTATTAGATCAAATCAAAAGAAAAAGGATTAAAAATAGGTATACCGAATGCGTTGATCTAACGAGGATGAACACATACGAACACACGTACAAGATTCGAGATCAAAATCAAAAAACACCCCCTTTGGTGTGTTATGTGCGGCGGCCACAAGAGGACAAGAAGGAGAAGGAGAAAAATCTTTTAGGTTTTTGTTTTGGTTTCCTGTAAAGTGAAAATGAGTAGTAAAAGTTACCTTAACCCCTTCTTAGTAAATTTTGAGATGGGCTTGGCCCATCTCCTTGATGTAGCCGTGGGTAAGGGTGACCCACGTGGGGTACCCGTACCGTTTTCCGTGTCTCGTTATTTAAGTGTTCGTTCGTGTTTATTTGTGTTCGTGTTTAGTGTGTTCTCGTTAAATATTTATCGTGACTTAATATATTTATTCGTGCTCGTAATAAATGTATATACGTAATTAATATTAGTTCGTGATTTAATTACATTATGATTTCATGATCGCATGTTCGTGATTAATTATTGTTAAATAATTATTGTATATTCGTACGTAATAAATACTTATCGTGTTCTAACACGTACGTAATACGTAAAATTCTAACACGTGAACGTAATCATGCTATAAAAGGAAAGTTTTAATCTAGTATGTACGATCTTAAGGGTACTATTCATGGTAAAAGCATGCGGGTTTTACAACTCTTCCCCCCTAAAAAAGAATAATTCGTCCCCGAATTATAGATAAAGTAAACTGGAAAAGAAGAACATACCCGAATTCAAAATATAAAATGAGGGTAAGAAGCCCGGATAGACTCTGTGTTTCCCAAGTGGCTTCCCGCTCGGTATGATCCCTCCAAAGGATTTTGACGAATGGAATCGTCTTCATTCGCATGACTCGTTCTTGTCTATCAAGAACTCGTTCGGGTTCTTCTATGAAAGTGAGATCTTCACGTATCTGTTCTAGTGGATACTGAACCATGTGAAGGGTATGATACTGGTACCCTCTGAGTAAGGACACATGAAACACATTGTGTACATGTGAAAGCTGCGGAGGTAACGCTAACCGGTAAGATACTTCACCGACTCGTTCAATGATATCAAACGGTCTGATGAAACAAGGACTGAGCTTCCCTTTAATCCCGAAGCGTCTAACACCACGTGCCGGCGAAACCTTAAGGAAGACGTGATATCCTGCGTTAAAATGTATGTCCCTACGATGCTTATCTGGGTAACTCTTCTGACGTGACCGTGCCTCCTGAAGTTTCTGCTTAGATACTGCGATCTTCTCATTGGTCATCTCTATGATTTCTGGTCCTTCAAGTGTTCGCTCGCCAACCTGATCCTAACAGATTGTGGCGCGACACTTTCTGCCATACAACATCTCAAAAGGAGCACACTTGATACTTGCGTGCCAACTGTTGTTGTATGCAAACTCCACCAAACAAATGTAATCTTCCCAATCACCCGTCCATTCCAACGCACATGACCTCAACATGTCTTCCAATGTCTGAATCGTTCGCTCCGACTGTCCGTCTGTTTGAGGATGAAAAGCCGTGCTAAGCTTAAGTTGTGTACCCCAAGCTTTCTACAGACTCTTCCAAAATCACGAAGTGAATCGAGGATCTCTGTCTGAGACGATGCTGGATGGAGCACCGTGGAGTCTCGTGATCTCTCTTCTATACGTATCGGCGAGTTTACTTACCGGATCTTCCTTGCGTATCGGTAAGAAATGAGCTGATTTGGTAAGTCGATCTACGATAACCCAAATTACATCGTGCTTCCTCTTGGTAGGCGGAAGACCGATAACAAAATGCATGGTGATTTTGTCCCACTTCCACTCTGGAATATCTAACGGTTGAAGGAGACCGCCAGATCGTTGATGCTCGTTCTTAACCTGCTGGCAGGTAAGACATTTGGAGACGTAAGTGGCCACATCCTGTTTCATACCACTCCACCAAAAGTGTTGCTTGATGTCATGGTACATCTTAGTCGAACTAGGATGTATAGAGAATGGGGAGCTATGAGCTTCAGCTAACAAGGCTTCCCGAATTCTTGGTTATCAGGAACACAAAGTCTCGTGCCCTGCCATACGATACCATCTGCATCTACTCTGATTCCGTCTGTTTCTCCAAATTCTGTACTATCGCCCAGATTTCTCTGTCATCCTTCTGAGCTTCCTTGATCTTAGAGAGTAACTCGGGTTCTACTCTAAGATTAGCCCAGTAACCGTGTTGTCCACGTACCATGATCTCGATGTCTAGTCGCTCCAAGTCTCTTATGATTTACTCCTCGATTTTTATGCCGTTGATCATTCCGGACTTCCTGCTAAGAGCATCTGCTACTACATTTGCTTTTCTGGGATGATACTGTAGATTTATGTCATAATCCTTCAACAGCTCTAACCATCTCCTCTGCCTCATGTTCAATTCACGTTGAGTGAAGATATACTTCAAGCTCTTGTGGTCCGTGAAAATGTCACATGATTCTCCATATATGTAGTGCCTCCATATCTTCAATGCAAACACGACTACAGAAAGTTCCAAGTCATGCGTGGGGTAATTTTCTTCATAAGGCTTAAGCTGTCGTGAAGCATACACGATCACTTTCCCATGTTGCATGAGAAAACAGCCAAGTCCCTTCCCCGATGCATCACTATATATTTGAAATCCACCCGTACCAGATGGGAGAGTAAGAATAGGTGCAGATACTAGCTTCTGCTTCAGGTCTTCAAAGCTCTTCTCACGTTCTTCAGTCCAGACGAATTTCTCCCCTTTCCGCATCAGTTTGGTCAATGGTAGTGCTAAGCAGGAAAAGTTCTCCACGACCCTACGGTAATAGCCAGCTAAGCCTAAGAAACTGCGGACTTCCATCGCTGATGTCGGCCTCGGCCACTTAGTAATGGCCTCAACCTTCGCTGGATCCATAGTGATTCCTTCTGCTGATACAATGTGACCTAAGAATGCCACCTTGTCTAACCAGAACTCACACTTGGAGAATTTAGCATACAGCTGCTTCTGGCGAAGAATTTGTAGTACTGTACGAAGATGGTCTTCGTGTTCCTCCTTGGACTTTGAGAAAATCAGGATGTCATCGATGAAGACAATGACGAACTTGTCCAGAAATTCATGGAAGATTCTGTTCATCAAATCCATGAACACTGCTGGAGCATTTTTCAGGCCAAATGGCATAACTACAAACTCGTAGTGGCCATAGCGGGTACGAAAAGTAGTCTTGGCGATGTCCTGCTCCTTGACCCGTAGCTGATGGTAGCCTGACCTAAGATCAATCTTGGAGAAGTGTTTGGCCCCTTGGAGTTGGTCAAAAAGATCGTCTATACGCGGCAGTAGATACCTATTCCGGATACTACTGTCCTTCTTCTTAACAAATAAGACCGGTGCGCCCCATGGAGATGCGCTCGGTCGAATGAAACCTCGTTCAAGAAGTTCTTGTAGTTGATCCTTCAGCTCCTTCAGCTCTATGAGAGCCATGCGATAAGGAGCTTTGGAGATCGGTTCAGCTCCTGGAATAAGCTCAATATTAAATTCCACTTCTCGTGCAGGTGGTATGCCCGGAAGTTCTGCTGGAAATACATCTTGGAATTCTGACACTATTGGTTGATCTTGAATTGATGGAGATTCAACATCCATGTCTTGAACCGTAGCTAGATAACCCTCGCAACCATGTGATAGTAGTGCACGCACTTGTAGGTAGATATGATTTGTAAAGACCGTCCGGGTACGAACCCGTTATGAATGTACTTTGGTGCATTAACATCACCGAAGATAACTCGATACGAATGGCAGTCTATGGCAGCATGATGCTTGGATAGCCAATCCATGCCCAAAATCATGTCGAAGTCATTCATCTCCGGCGGAAGTGCGTCAACAGGTCGAACCTTATCGTCAAATTCTAGGGGAAGACTCTTGTATACATGGGTGATTAATACAGAGTCCCTCAAAGGCGTGGAAATAGTAAGCCTATTCTCTAGTGGCATGGGGAGCATCCTAATGTTCTTAGCATAAGCAGTAGAAATGACCGAGTGAGTAGCACCCGTATCGAAAAGAACACACGCAGCTTGACCATACATAGACAAGATTCTAGTGATGGTACCTGTAGACTTGTTGGCCTAGTCTCGAGATGTCGTGTAGACACGCCCGGTGGTAGGAGGCGTCTTGGAATCAGCATGTCCCGATGTGCCCTCCATCTCGCCCTTACGGCAATCCTTCATGATATGGCCAGGAAGACTACACTTGAAGCATGCGTCCCTGTTACGACGACATAGCCCTGGGTGCCTACGGTGGCAAGTAGAGCAAAGAGGATGAGTATATCCTCCAGCAGGTGCTCTGGCTGGCTGGGAACCTGATAAAACATTTTACATAAGACATGATAATAGGGTACAAAGGACAATGCGGAATATCGTAAGATTGAATACCAGTGATATCTGGACGGCTAGTCTGTGAACCTCTCTGGTTCTGGTCCCTACCATTTCCATAGTTCCTGGTAAATGATTTGCTAAAGCGTCAAAATATGAGTTATAACATGAAATCATAAGAAATGCTTAAGTATTAGGACCTGCTGCTGTTGGAGTGTCCAGCGTTGTTACGGTAATTATCATTACCGCCACGCCTATCCGTAGCAGAACGGTCGTTATTCTGACCGTTTCCCTTGGGCGGATGAGGCTGCTGCTGAGTAGCCGGCTGAGACCGGTCCCCAGTTTGCTGCCTGGAAGATACATTTTAAAGAGATGAATAATTGACATATATGGAAAGAATACGGATTGATCACCGCTTGAATACGAATGTTTACCTCTTGTCAGGTCTCTCAGCTTCCCCGAACTCATATCTCTCCTGCAGCATCTCCAGCTTACGTGCTGCATCGGCCACCTGCGCTATAGTGTTGAACGTAGCACACACCAGATTGTTTGCGACCGATGTGTGAAGAGCCCACCTAAAGTGGTGTGCCTGCTCTTCAGGAGTACCTGCTGCTGCACCAAGGAACCCAACTAAGCGAAGAAAGCGCTGCATAAACTCGTTGCTATAATCCCCAGCTCTCTGTCGGATCCCATGGTACTCCCTCTTAAGCATGTCTTGCTCAGCCTTGGGAAAGAACTGCTCCATCACCCTGTCCTTGAACTGAGCCCAAGTCAAACCAGCAACCCACTCATCACCTCCCTCAGACTGCATCAACGCTAACCACCAATTTAGTACATCGCCTTCGAACCGATAGCATGCCAACCTCGCCTTGTACGTGGGGTCACAACCCATAGCATTGAAAATCTTCGAGATGTGAGCCAACCAGCTTTCAGCATCACTGGGGATATCTTTCTTCTCAAAAGCTCGAGGACAGAGCTTGTTGAATCTCTCCAGCCGTACTGCTAATGTCACTGGAGGAGGAGGAGGAGGTGCATGGTTATGCTGCTGATTGTTGGCAGCTTGAACCTCAGCCCTGATGTCGTTCCTCAGTTGAGGAAGCAAAGCTTTTATTGCAGCTTGGATTGTTGCATTTAGTTGTTCATGCTCGCGTGTGAGAACCATCTGACAGTATAACATACAACATATGATTAAACAGATCAAAACATAAAATATATATACATGAAAAAATTTATACCAAAAATTCAAGAGAAAAATTTTATGCAAGAAAATTTTGTGTAAGAATGCATGATGCAGTTTTATGAAAACTTTTGTATGCTCGAGAGTGAACGTCTATGGTTAGTTCACCCAAAATAAAAGACATGGCGAGGGGACGCCTATGGGTCGATCCCAAACTTAAAAGTTTCGATAAAACACATGCGACTAAATAGGGCCAGTCCTGTACCAACCATTACTTAGTCATAAACCTGCGACAATGACATATATATGTATGCATAAAAATGATGAATGCATGAAAACGACTGTCAGTTCTAGGAAGACCATAGTGACTACCCACTAATCACAGGTCATATTTTGAGAGCCTACAGGTTGAAGCCTTGCCTCTTTGATACCATAATTTTAACACCCCATTTTGATAATGGAATGTCACGCGTAATTATGGCGTGTCATCAAAGCATACAAGGAAAAATGTCTAAACATTACATGACCATAAAAGGAAAATACCGGAATCAAACATTGGTAGTCCAAAAGTAAAGCTCATCACACACAACCATAAGTACTGTAAAGGAAAGGACTAAACAATGTCCATAGCAAGTGTATCAAGTAAAGATAATGCATAAAGTAAAGAAAGGCTAGAAAGCTTCCAGTCCATATACACGTACGCTTAAAGTCTACGAGCGTCCCTGAGTACCTGCCGTTTTGGGAACATAGTAAAGGAAAACGGCTGAGCAATACGCTTAGTGCACAGATGTACAATAAAGCATGAATAGGATAAGCATATAACATATAACAGCGGAAGTAACTAAGTCCCGAATAACCTGGTTAAGTCTTGGTAAAACTGGTTTTATAGTTTGAAAAGCCTTATGTTTATCTTATAAAAACTGTTTATCATATTCTACCATTAGCCAATATAGGTCATGAAAACCCACCGTGCATGAATACTTGGAGGAGTGACCTCATCATGCAAATTAGAGGGGTTGACTCTAATTTAATATATTGGTTTGGGTAGGAGGGATCAACTCCTTGTGAAGGATGCAAGGCACACACCACATTCACACTGAGTAATCTGCTGAAAAACATGTAACTAGGATGCACCCATACGCCCCACATGATAAATATAATAATATGGCCAAAAGCTGAAGGGACGCCACGAGCAATCACTCCGCCGTGGTGAAGTCATAACACCAGTGCCTCTAGTGTTATGGTTATGGTACCTCCATAACTAGGTGAAATTGGTCATGCATGTATATGGCTATAGGTATTCTAAATTAAACATAAGCAAATCAAACATATAAACTTATACTACGGGAAAACATTTGGCTGCATACGGGGAATCCTAATAAGGAAAGAATGTGCATACTGAAAGGACGGGAATCCGTACCTTATGTCCAGTGAACGAAGAAGACGAACTGAGGAGAATCCTACTTCGGTATCACTAATGCTACATAAATACATACTTGAATAAGTATCTGATTACTAAATACGTAACTGGTTTTATATCATGTCTTAGCTTATTTTATATGTTCATATCATGATTTACTGTTTTAAGCCCTAAACTGTGTTTATCTTATATTCTGTCTATTATGATTAAGTTTTCTGGTATTTCATGTATTATTATACTTACTGTGTAAAAATAAGTAACTTTCTAAAAATAGCAGGTTTCCTAAAGTAGAAAGTTTCCAAAAATAGAAAGTTACCAAAAATAGAAAGTTTCCAAAAATAGAAAGTTTCCATAAATAGAAAATTTCCAAAAATAGAAAGTTTCAAAAAATAGAAAGTTTCCAAAAATAGAATTAGTGCTTAAAATAGATAAGTTTCTAAAAATAGAAATTTTCAATAAATAGATTAGCTGCCTGAATTAAATAAGTTTCTAAAAATAGAAAGTTTCCATAAATAGATTAGCTGCCTTAATTAAATAAGTTTCTAAAAATAGAAAGTTTCCATAATTAGATATAAGCTGGTTAAATAAGCTAAGTATATAAGCTTAAGTGTTTTTCTGATTATTTTCTAAGTCATAATGATATAATGTATAGTTTATTAATTATTACATGTAATTTAAATAAACTATAGGTTAAAAGTATTTAATTAAATATATCATGCTTTTAATTAAATAAAGTTAAATACTTAGGCTAAAACATGTATTATTAATTATTAATAATATAACCTAAGTCATGTTAATTAATTAATCATAACCATAGTTTTTAAATAATTAATTAATTATAAGTCTAGAAAAATATAAATTCTTAGGTTAATAATTCCATGATCTAATAATTAAATTATAACCTAAGTCATGTTTTATTAAATTAATCATGTCATAAAATTATTAATTTAATTTTAACATATAATTATTAAAAACATCATATTAACATAACCCATGAACCGGATCGTGACTAGAAACCATGAACCGGACATGAAATCGACACCATACCCCGAACCACTTCGGGGTTCCCTTTGGTTTGCTGCTGCCGTGGGACCCACACCACCAAACCGGGACCATATGGTCTCGGTGGTGGTCTATAAGCCGAACCGAGACCCCCTTGGGGTTCGGTTTAGGCGTCGGCCAAACAAACACCCCTAAAAACATCCGTTTTGATTTACCCAATAACCAATTACATGTTTGATTTATGTTTTTAATTAGGTTTTTAAAAACATCATGTTCTTATTTAATTTTATTAGATCAAATCAAAAGAAAAAGGATTAAAAAGAGGTATACCAAATGTGTGGATCTAACGAGGATGAACACACACGAACACACGTACAAGATTCGAGATCAAAATCAACTAAACACCCCCCTTTGGTGTGTTATGTGCGGCGGCCACAAGAGGACAAGAAGGAGAAGGAGAAAAATCTTTTAGGTTTTTGTTTTGGTTTCCTGTAAAGTGAAAATGAGTAGTAAAAGTTACCTTAACCCCTTCTTAGTAAATTTTGAGATGGGCTTGGCCCATCTCCTTGATGTAGCCGCGGGTAAGGGGGCCCCACATGGGGTACCCGTACCGTTTTCCGTGTATCGTTATTTAAGTGTTCGTTCGTGTTTATTTGTGTTCGTGTTTAGTGTGTTCTCGTTAAATATTTATCGTGACTTAATATATTTATGCGTGCTTGTAATAAATATATATACGTAATTAATATTAGTTCGTGATTTAATTACGTTCATGATTTCATGATCGCATGTTCGTGATTAATTATTGTTAAATAATTATTGTATATTCGTACGTAATAAATACTTATCGTGTTCTAACACGTACGTAATACGTAAAATTCTAACACGTGAACGTAATCATGCTATAAAAGGAAAGTTTTAATCTAGTACGTACGATCTTAAGGGTACTATTCATGGTAAAAGCATGTGGGTTTTACAACTGTTATACTTGTGAAAGTTTTTCACATTTAGCCTATAAGTGTGTCAATGCTTCAAAGGTCAACGCTGATAAAAAGTCAAACACTGTCAAACCCAAACTTTTTGTCCAGCAAAGTCCACAAGTTGTTAGACCAGCCCCATTCTTTACTAAAGGGTCTAATACTTATGGATAAACACCTTTTCAGATGACCAATACATGGTCTAACAGACAATGGGTTCCTGTAGCAAACCCTAGGTTCAAAAATAATAAGGGTAGTTTCAGCGTTGACAAGACCAAATTAAACGCTGACAGGAACGTTGCTAGATCAAATAATGGTAAATATTTGCAACCAAAGGGAAAAAGGTCTAAAGCTTCTTCTAGCTTGACATGGAGACCTAAGCAAGACCAAAACCCTAATTCAGATGGGATTTCTATGACCTGTAACAGATTTCATTATATTTCAAAGGTCATAACAAAACCAATTGGGGTTAACTGTGTGTTTAATCCAAAAAGGGATGAACAAGGGGTTGTCATAAGGACTAAGTCTGTTCTTGTTGAACAACTAAATGAATCCAAGTCTGCTCAGGCTTGGGTTCCCAAAGAAAACTAATTTGTTTTCTTTATGAGCAGGGCATTCAAAAGCAGGTTAATGATTATGGCTATTGGGATAGTGGATGCTCTAGACACATGACTGGGAAGGAATATTATCTAACAAACTTCACTCCCATTAAGGATGGTGACAAAGTTTACTTTAGAGGCGGATATGGAACTATCACTGGCAAAGGAACTCTTCTCACCAACAATTTGCGTTTTGAAAACGTATTTCTGGTAAAAAAACTTGACTACAATTTGTTTAGTGTATCACAGGATTGTGATAACAAAAATAAGGTTCTTTTCACTGATACTGAATGCTTGTTGTTGAGCAAAGATTTTAAAATACTAGATGAGAAATTCATTGATTATAGAACACCTAGGCATAAGGACATTTATAATGTGAATCTTAACGGAATTAGGATGAATAATAAAATGTCATGTATATATGCTAAGGCTTCAGTTGATGAGAGTAATCTTTGGCACAGAAGATTAGGGCACATTAATTTTAAAAATATAAACAGACTTGTGAGACATGGTTTAGTTGATGGTTTGCCTGAAAAGGCTTTCCACAATGACCACTCTTGTGTTGCATGCCTTAAAGGCAAACAACACAAGGTCTCATTTAAGTCTAAATCAGTGCACTCTAGTTCTAAACCACTTCACTTGCTGCATATGGACTTGTTTGGTCCAACTAATATAGAATGCTTAAATGGTAAATCTTACTGTTTTGTCATCACTGATGATTTTTCTAGATTTACTTGGACTTTCTTTTTAGCTTTGAAAAGTGACACTGCTGATACTTTGATTAACTTTATTACCCAAATTGAAAAGAAGTCTTGTAATGAGGTTAAGATGCTTAGAAATGACAATGGTGGTGAGTTTAGAAATAAGTTATTAGATGACTTTTGTGCCAAGAAAGGGGTTACTAGACAATTTAGTGTATCTAGAACCCCACAACAAAATAGAGTAGCTGAGAGAAAGAATAGAACCCTCATAGAAGCAGCCAGGACTATGTTGGCTGATGCTCACTTTCCCATTGCTTTTTGGGTTGAGGCTGTGAATACATCTTGTTATGTTCAGAATAGGGCATTAGTCAACAAGATTCATAACAAAACACCTTATGAGTTACTTTGGGGCAGGAAACCTAATATTGGTTTTCTTAAACCTTTTGGATGTCATGTAGTTGTGCTAGACACTAGTGATGCCTTAGGTAAGTTTAGTGCTAAAGGTGATGAAGGCTACTTCATGGGTTATTCTGTGCAGAGTAGAGGATATAGAGTTTACCTTAAGAAAGAAAAACGTATACTTGAAAAAGTACATGTTACGTTTTTAGAAAGTAAACCTAGTGATCCTGAAAGTGGTCCAAATTGGTTATTTGACTTGGAACCTCTATCTAGGACATTGAATTATATGCCTGTTACTAATCCAAACATTGTGAAGGTAACTTCAAATGTTGTGGAAGAACCAATTGTTGATGTTTCAGGTAAACAGGTTGATGAAGAGGTTCGATCACAAGAAGACAAATCAGCACCCATACTTGAGTATGTTATCATTCCCATATGGACACATGCATTTACTGCTGCTGCTGTTGGAAAGGAAAAAGGTGGTCCCCAAGTATCACCAGTTGAAAACATGCATGATCTTTCAGGCGCTGACAAAGGATATTCTGGCGCTGACAAGACAAATTCAGGCGTTGATGGCTAAAATGTTGACAGCTTTGGCTCACGCGTTGACAGATCTTTTGGCCATCTTTTCTCTTCCAATAATTTTGAACAAGGTGAACCTTCAAACAGAAATGGAGAGGTTCATTCAGATGATGATGGAAGGGAGTCTGAGGAGGATATTGGTAACATGGAAGATGAGATTGAGGATAATACACTTATTGAAGGAGGAGTGCTTACTTCTACAATAAAAAATCATCCTCCTTCTCTAATTATTGGTGATGTAATGACTCCTGTGCAAACTAGAAGGTCTCATCAGAATCTTGGAGGATTTATTGCCAATATTCACAAGAAGGTTGATACCCCTCTTGTTCAAGCATGTTTGTTTGCCTGTTTTCTGTCACAACAGGAACCCAAGAAGATTTTTGATGCTCTCAAAGAACCAAGTTGGGTGGAAGCAATGCAAGATGAGCTTCACCAATTTGCTATCCAGGATGTTTGGGAGTTGGTTGATTGTCCCAGACATGTCAGACCTATTGGGACAAGATGGGTTCTTAGGAACAAAAAAGGATGAAAGAAGCATTATGGTCAGAAACAAGGCACGTTTAGTGGCTCAAGAATATATACAAGAGGAAGGGATAGACTATGAGGAGGTCTTTGCACGTGTTTCAAGGATTGAGGCTATAAGGATTTTTCTAGCCTATGCTTCCTGCATGGGATTTCCAGTCTATCAAATGGATGTGAAGAGTGCTTTTCTTTATGGCACAATTGCAGAAAAGGTTTATTTAATGCAGCCTCCTGGTTTTGAAGATTCAGAACATCTAGACAAGGTGTATAGAGTGAAGAAAGCCATGTATGGACTTCATCAGGCCCCAAGAGCATGGTATGGCACATTGTCCACCTATCTGGTGGAAAATGGATTCAAAAGGGGCACCATAGACCAGACCTTGTTTACAAAGAAGACTGGTAAGGATTTCTTACTTGTACATGTCTATGTGGATGACATCATCTTTGGCTCTTCTAGTCAAAAGATGAGTGAAGACTTTTCCAAGCTTATGACAGACAAGTTCAAGATGAGTGCAATGGGGGAGATGAAATTATTTATAGGGTTACAAGTAAAGCAGAAAGAATATGGTATCTTCATCTCTCAAGATAAATATGTAGCATAAATCTTGAAGAAGTTTAGCTTTTCTCCACATGAGAAAAGGGCTAGAACACCTATGGATAGGTAACATCGTTGGGGAAAAGTTGGAGATGGAAAAGAGGTGGATGTCAGGCATTATAGGTCAATGATTGGTTCATTGATGTATCTCACAACTTCCAGACCTGACATTTTGTTTGCTGTGTGTGCATATGCACGCAATAAAGTGACTCCCAAAGAGTGGCATCTTCATGTTGTCAAGAGGATCTTTAGATACCTTAGGTGTTATCCAGACTTGGGACTATGGTATCCAAAATATTCCCCATTGGAGCTTATTGCATATTCAGACAGTGATTATGGTGGTGATAAATTTGATAGAAAATCCACAACTAGTGGATGCCAGTTTCTTGGGAGTAGATTGATCTCTTGGCAATGCAAGAAACAAACAGTGGTGGCAAATTCTACAACTGAAGCAGAGTATGTTGCTGCAGCTGCTTGTTGTTGACAAGTTTTATGGGTTCAGAACCAGCTGTTGGATTATGGGTATAATTTCATGCATACCAAGATTTTTGTGGACAATAACAGTACTTTATGCATTATTAAAAATCATGTACATCATTCTAAAACAAAACACATAGAAATTAGACATCATTTTATAAGAGATTGTTTTGAAAAGGTTTAATACAACCAGATAGGGTTGACACAGAAGAAAATGTGTCTGATTTATTAACTAAACCTTTTGATACTGGAAGATTTCAATACTTGGTAACAAGTATTGGGATGATCAATCTCACTTAATATGTGTTTTGGGTTTTTCTTGTAAAAGTATGTACAGGATATGCATTGTTATTGGTCTTTATGTGAAATTAGATTTTCTACTTTATTTGTCTAACGCTGACAAAGGTTATCTTAACTCTAATAAGTGTTATCGTGACGTTGTCAGCAACATGTTAATTTTGTGGTTTTTGATCTAATTATGCAGGCGTTGTTAGCATTGTACCATTGGATACAGAGTTGCTTATGGATCCTTGGAGCATTATTGAAGCATGTTTCAATTTATGGATGATGGTTGGAATATTTATATTCCTATCTTGACATAAATTTTTATTTACATTCATATTATTTGGCAACTTATGTATCATAGTTTAAGGGGAGGTTTAGGAACCTTTTAGGACCTTTTGAGTATTCTTTTAATACTCTTATCACAATTCTAGATTGTGTCCACTGGTGAGTATGAATTAGTTTACTAACTCATGAGGCACTGTAGCATGCAAAGTTGATATCCTATGCATGCTGCCAAGACTTTTTGGCCTAGAATTGGGTGTGATCTGTTGGGAGACTTGGGTATGATTTATATTGGGCTTACCTCGGAAGTTACAAGGGATTTTATGAGATAACTTCACTGATAAGAACTTTGGTTAGCAAGGGACACTAGAGGACTGTTATGTCTATCTTGCATAAGCAAGTGTGCATGATTGGACAATGCTTGCCACCCTATAGTAATTTTCAGATTATAGGTTATCTTCACTAGGATAAATCACCTTGTTAAGGTCCTTTTCATTTTTATTATTTTTATTTTTGGACGTTGACAGATATATTTCCGAACGTTGTTATGACCAATTTAGACGTTGACATGGCTTTTTCCAACGTTGATAAGAATATAGCCGTTGGGCGTTGATAAGTTATTTTTGATCGTTGACACTCATTGGGTCCTACCCAGTTGTTATTTTTGACAAAAATTAGGGCCGTAATTTTGGAAGTTGATAACTTTTAATTAATGCACAAGATAACTTATTTTCTTTTCAATATTTACATCATTATATTTTGAAAATACTTGCCTATCATATGTGCCTATCTCTCCTATAAACTTGGCTCCTTCTTTTTAAACAGGGTAATCTCATATTCTTGTCTAACAACTTTTCTCCTATAATTCATCTTTCATAACCTTTCACAAACAGCTTTCTACATCAATGGCGCCTAAGTTTAAACCGAGTGACTTGGTATTGGGATTCAGAAGTCAGCATAATATGGTTGCTTATTTGGAGGCTGCTGATGCTTTGTTTCCTCAATACACCCAGATGGTGGCGTATTTGAATGCATCTCCACTTAGGTATGCACGTTCTCATGCTCCTCTCATTCCTGTCAGTCATATTAAATAGTTTTGGAACACTGTCAGTTCCTCAACACTTAATAATGTGACTACATTAACTGCTATTGTCCATGGGCGTCCATGGATGGTTATTGAAGACTTGGTTTGCCAGGCTTTGCATCTTGATGATGCAGATGGTATAACCACTCTTCCCATTGGTGAGATAGAATAGGGACTCCAAGCTTTAGGTTATCCTTTCCCTAAAGAGGGAACTTTAAACAAATATAATAAACATGAATTTCCCCCAGCTTGGAAGTAATTAATACATGTCATTCTTCAATGTTTAAGTCCTAAATGTACTGCACATAATGAAATTAAAAGATCCATTGCTAGTGCAACTGTGTGTATTACTAATGGGCAAAAGTATAATTTTTCTAAACTGATTTTTGATGGCATATGTAAAAACAAGGGTAATAAGATGACTTTGGCTTACCCAAGATTTTTACAAATGATTTTTGATGAAAAAAGGTATTGCACTAGGGATCATGATGATTTTTATGCGATCCCTGTGCAAAAGAAAGCTATTTTTAGTAAGATGAATTCACCCCTCAAAGAGACTTACCCCTTACCCAAGCCATGCTTGCTCTTATTGCAGCAGCACAATCTCAACCTGACCCACAACCACAACTTGACCCATTGCCTGAACCATCACCTTCACCTCAACACATGGAACTTGACCAAGATCCCTTCAACGCTGACACATTAAATGTTGGCGTTGATACTTCAAATCCAGACGTTGACACCTTTCTACAACAGACCCAAACACCCCTTAACCTTCAAAATACCACCAAATCCACATCATCTTCTACACCTCTTTAATTAAGGTTGGTAAAACGTCCAAGGACTACTGGAGTGTTCTCCTCTGTTGGTCCTAGCCATGTTGCAGAGAGAACCACCACCACAAGTGTGGTTGGTGATATGGATGAGGGACTATTGGATCTGGCTTAGATCCAGGCCAAGACAGTCCTAACATCATTAAGACCTCATCCATGCCCCATGACTCTATTTTGGGAGGTCAAATACCTATTCTAGAGGAGGGCAGATTGGAACCATACACAATTTTGGAATTGACGGCTGTCTGCATTAGCTTGCAAAAGCAAAATGCAGACCTGGTACATACTGTCAACACACAAGGCCTTGAACTCAAGCAATTAAGGGAGAGGATTGTTATTTTGGAAGATGCTAATAATAGGAGTGGTATGGAGGATTCTTACAAAGGGGAGGATGAGCAGGTACATGTGGGTGACAAAGGCTCACATGATGGAGAATCTTTGGGTGTGGCTGAAGCTCTTACAGAATTGAAGAAGCAACCAGGTTTTGATATCTCTTTGGTTACTCCTACAAACTTGAACTTATCCTTTACAACAATGATGGAGCAATTCACAAGAAGCACTGAAAAGAGTAAGGTGAGCATTGACAAGCAGGTTTTGGACACTGACAAGTCAAGCGCTAACAAGAGTAAGTTGGGCGTTGACACCCAGGATTTGAACGTTGACAGATCTGCAGATATGGTTGATGTATTCTAGTCATCAGCTATCATCAAGGAAGTGTCTTCACAGGTACTATCATCATCTTTACCCATCATAGATCCATTAGATAAGGATAAAGGAATCATGGTAGAAATAGAGGTTCCAAAGGATGCAGCACAAGTACCATTTGATTCAATGTTGGCTACACAACTTATGGAACAAGAAAAGAAGGTTGTTGAGTCACCATTTGTGGTTACTTCTGAGGAGCAAGAAGGAAGTAATGATGAAAGCACATATTCAAGGGTTATGATAATTGAAGAACCAGAAAGACTTGAATATGGTGATGAGTTGGCAAGGGAGAAACTTGCAGAGTTGAAGTTGCAGGTAGATTAAGATATGCTAGAAGTTGCTCAGATGTACTATGCTTGGGAGAATAAGGTTATGGAGAATCAAGATATGACAATTTCAGATCAAATTTGGGGTTTGGAGATTCTGCTAAGAGTTCAAAGAGATTGCAAGGTAATTATGAAGTATAAGGCTAGCAAAGTTTTCTCACAGTTGAAGAGAGATAGAATGGAGCTTTATTATATGTTGCTCAGATGTGATCAAGGAGGATGGACTTTTCAGAAGTTACAGGGATTGTCCTTTGAAGAATTGGAGTATAAGGCTTATCCTATTTGGGCAAGAGTGCAAGAAATGAACACTATCAGACTTCATTCAGATGAAAGGAAAGAAGAACCTGCAGAAGAGATGGAGATTCAAAAGGCTATTATTGTTCCAAGGCCATTGAAGAAGGGAGTTCCACTTGAGTTCCCTTCAGATTTAAATAAAGTGAATCCCAGGAAGCTATTATTTGAAAGAGTATTAAGCTCTCACCCATGGAAGCTTCAGATATGGTAAAAGTATTACCTCATGATGCCAGAAACCCTATCATTAGCTATGAAGAAGATGCAAGTGGGTTTTGGATGATTGGTAGATATGGGAAAGAGGTACACACTTTTACTACTCTTATGTCTTTGTTTGCAAGTATGGATAGAGAAGACTTGGCAGACCTTTGGAGGTTATTGCTGGCCAAGTATGAGACTAAAGCATCTACTTCAGTCAATGGAATAAAGCTTTGGTCAACATTCAAGAGAATGTGTGCACCAGAAGAAGAAGATCCAGTTTGGAAAGATCTTGATGATGATATTAGTGGACTTCAATGGCGTCTATATTCAGCATCTGGTGTGTATCATTTGAGCTCTACAAAGTTTTCTGAATATCTTCTTGTGGATGCTGAGTATCCTATGATCAAAGAAGTTTTGGAAAAGATGAAGACAACACAGCTGGAGATTGACTACTCAAGTGACGTGGCCAAATATTTGATTAGATATGTTTATTACCAATTTGATAATATTTGTAAGAATCCTCCTAGTTCTTAGTTTTTATTCAGAAACTTGATTACTAGAGTAGATATCAAGTTTAGGGGAGGATTGTTGGGAATAAAATATAGCCAGTACACTTGGACGCTGACAAGAGCAATCTGGATGTTGTTAAGAAGAAAGCAAGCATTGACAGAACAAGTGTTGACAGGAAGAAGTCAAGCGTTGATAGGAAGAAGTCAATCACTGATAGAAGACTTAGTTTACACGTATTATGTTTCTAGTTTGTTTCTAGTAAAGATATGATCAACAATGTATTTCTTATGTTTATCTTTACCTAAAATAGTTGATACGTAGTCTCTTGTACAAGGCTCCTTATTCTATAAAAGGAGGCCTTTAGGTTTATGTTTGATATACGTTTTCACACTTTCATTGTACTCAAGTTTGTTTTATTAATCAAAGTGAAAGTTTGGTATACATTGATTGTGTGTTCTTGTTTGAGTATTAATTCCGCATAATACTTAAATTGTTTTATACACAACAAAGTTTCTCTAAGTGTTTAACTTGATTCAATCTCGTTTACACAAGCTAAATCGATCTAAGTTTGGGATCAACAGTTTCTTGGGCCTGGCTTGGCCTATCTTGGGCATAAAGCCCCTACCTTAGACAATATTAGCTTAAAGTCCAAGCCCGGTTAACCCGACTAACCTATTACAATACAAGACCGTTATCGACTAGGATGACCTATTACATTCTTGTTCGACTATATAAAATATAGGGCTAACAATCTCCCCCAATGTATTGGTCATCTTTAAAATGCATAAGATGATTGCGTGAATACATTCTTGTGGAGGTGATCTTCCTTCTTAGGTCTTGTATCTTGGTCTTGATCTTGTTTGTAACGGTTTTGTTCCTTCATGCCTTTGTGATCTTTATCTTGAGACTTCGTATTTTGACTTTGAGTGCTTGAGATCTCCAATCTATCCTTGATAGTGTTCATCTTGTGCTCTTGTGACAAGATGACCTATTACATTCTTAAGTATCTTGATTATTGCCATCTTGTGCTCTTGTGACTTCTGAATCGACATCGGTTAGTACACAACTACGCCACCTTCTTGATATGAAGCAACATATATAGATTCGGACGAAATGGCTTTGAACATTTCCTAACTCAGTAGCGTTTTACCTACGATCGGTGAAGACCGTTAGACAATATTAGATACCGTACCTGTGATCGGGTAGATTCGATTAAGAACCTCCTTGACAGGGTTTCCCGGCGGTAGTAGCCAGTTCTCATTACTCGACCGTCTCAAAGTAGACTGCGAACGTAAAGAGTGAATCATAAGGATAACTTATCCGTCTGATTAGAGTCGTCAATTCAGATTTCCTAGAACAAGTTTGATTCTATAAGAATGGCACCATTGTTGCTTTCCAGTTTGTCACAAGATTGATTCATAGAGAATCTTGCAAGTTACCTACCGCAGTGTTGTTTGATGTTGACACTGGAAGGATTTCCATTCGTCATTGTGAGCACTGAAGAGTGTCGCACTGAATGTTCTGGCAAGTTCACACGGATTTTTTTGAAGATACCTGTAATCAATTTTAAATCAATTAAGAATCCAAACTTAGTTGCATTCCAGTTCTCAGAAGTTTGATTCGTGTAGAATCGCACAAGTTACCTACCATGAGCTTGTCTTATGTTGACTCAAGCAGGATTTCCATCTTCGTTGTGAATCGTATCACTCAGATGTTCTGGCAATATCACAAAGATAATACGTAGGACTCGATTATGTCCTAATGAGATGATAGATAGATCTCCATTTGGCTCTAGACTCGATAAGTGCATTTTGGTAATCGGAGGCTGGAGTAGACTGCCACCTTTTAACTAACTCAGAGTGAGAAAGTCAATAGATACGTGTTGATCTCTGTGACAATGAGACAAGTTTCTTTTAAGAGAAACTCGAATGGCTGGGGAAGGGTTGTGCATCGCATCACTGGGTCCATGATACTTGTCTTCAATAGATGTATTGACCCGGTTTCTGCCTAAGTTGCAAAGAATATTCAACTCCTTCAATGCTTACCAATACGTCATCACTAGCACCTTGTTGTGATTGTTCCAGTGCTAACTTAAGTAGTTGGTCCGCATTCAGCTTCATTCCACTCCATCTTTCCTAAGGACAACTATTTCTAGCTATGGAATGTCCTTGGGTAGATCCCTCCGGTTCTGGTTGAATTATAGGACTTAGTTTCCTATCCTAAACCACCTTTTGACTCCATCGTTCCGTCATGGATAGTAGGTTGTTTTAGGTATAGATCGTAACCATAAAACCATTGAAAACCATTCAAAGTGCTTGATAAAAATCAAAACTTTTAACACTTTGAAAGTTTTACATTTCCGAAAAGCTCCCCCTACACACATGCATCGATATACGAAATAGTTTAGCATGTGTAGGAAAGAGTTGCACTTGAGTCTTTAAGATCACATGTTGCGATATATTACATTTAATCACATCTTCTCCCCTATCTCTAATATAAAAATATCATATTAGAGATACCAATTGATTAAAATATGACAAATTCTGAAAACCGATTGAGAGAGAAACATATGTGCACGCATGAATCATGGAATCCGATATAATATATTTCATTTGATAATTTTATACCATTTTCGGAATGTGTTGGATACATGAAATAAGACAATTCCAGAGATGTAACCAACAACATTAAAGGCTTGATTTTAAAACGCCCCCACTCAAAAATTGATCAAAATAGCATACGACATTTTTGAGATATAAAAACCATTTTATGAGGAAGGGAGTGCTGAACACACAATTTTGAAAGATTTAGAAAAACCCTTTTGAGAAATTCTTGAAAAATTGTGTTCAACGGTTTTAAAATAATCTTGATAGAAGACTTCTCTTCTATTGCTTTAGGAAAGCGCACTGAAACATACACTTCCCTTTCGGGTCCGTTTTTCATGAGCTCAAAACTTTGATTGTTTTGTGACTATCTCATGACCGTGAGAAATCAGTTTCCCGTTGTGAAGGATAAGTTATCATCCGTGATAAACATTCCTAAAGGTGAAATACGAGTTCTAAGCTGACAATTTACTTAGAAGTCGTTTTTCATGAACTTAAAAACTTTGAATGTTTTTATGAGAAGCTCATGACCAAGAAATATTAATTTCTCATTGTGAAGGTTAAGTTATCGTCCGTGATAAACATTCCTTATTTGAGGTCCGGGTCCTAAGCTCTGATGCGCTTAGAAGTCATTATGAGAGAGTATCAAGCAGCTTCATTTTCCAGAGCCTCGAAGTCATCTGGAGTCATGTACTTCATGCCAAGATGACCAACGAGATACGCAAACCTATCTTTTGATAGAGCTTTTGTAAACAAGTCCGCCAGCTGGTACTCAGTTCTGACAAAGTATAATTCCACGATTCCGCGTTCCACTTGTTCTTTGATGAAGTGATATCTAACATCGATGTGCTTGGTGCGGGAGTGCTGAACCGGATTGCAAGAGATGACTATGGCCGACTTTGAGTCACAATACATAGGTATTTAATCAAAGTGGAAGCCATAATCCGTGAGTTGAGTTCTCATCCAAAGGACTTGAGCACAACACGCGGATAGAGACACATACTCTGCTTCGGCGGATGATAGCGATGTGCAATCCTGCTTCTTTGACGACTAAATCACGAGCTTTTCTTCTACTAGAAATTGTACGCTACCAGAAGTGCTCTTTATAGTATCAAGGCAACCTGCATGATTAGAATCTGAAAAGGCAATTAGATGAAAACCGGTTTCCTTTGGACACTAGAGTCCCATGTGAATGGTATTCTTAAGGTACCGAAAGATCCGTTTAACCTCCTTGAGGTTCTTTTCAGTAGGTCTGGCTTGATATCGTGCACAATAACATGTGGCATGATGAATATCAGGCCTGCTGGCTGTAAGGTACATGAGAGACCCGATCATATTGCGATAACGCGTTTGATCTACGGGAGGTGAGTACAAGTCAGCATCTAGGGATGAGGTCGATAGAGGTGTACCAACGCGAGCACATGAGGTCATATATCTCTTGGGCATACTTAGCTTGGTTAATAAAGAAACCACGTGGGGATTGATTAATCTGGAGGCCTAAAAAGAATTTTAGCTCCCCCATCATTGACATTTCAAATCTGCTGTGCATAAGTTTTTCAAATCGTTTTGAATGTTTTGGTTCATAGAACAAAAAATAATGTCATAAACAAAAACGTGCACCAGCAGTATGTCATCCCAATATTTATTAATAAAGAGAGTAGGATCAATAGAACCTTTGGAGAGTCCTTTGGAAACTAAGAAGTTTGATAGTTCTTCGTACCATTCCCTTGGAGCTGGTTTAAGTCCATATACAACCTTCTTGAGATGGTAGGCTTTGTCAGGATGATGAGGATCCACGAATCCTTCCGGCTGATTTACATACACTTGTTCCTTCAAATGACCGTTGAGAAAAGCAGTTTTAACGTCCATCTGATAAACCGTGAAGCCCTTATGTGCAGCATAAGCAAGGAATATCCTGACTGCTTCCAAATGAGCGACTAGAGCGAATGATTCATCGTATTCTATTCCTTCTTGTTGACGGTATCCCTTAACCACAAGACGAGATTTATTTTTGATGATTGTTTGTTCTTCATCCATTTTGTTTTTCCAGATCCATTTAAAATCGCGAACCGATGTTCCATATGGTCTGTCGACAAGTTCCCATACTCCAAGTCTTTCAAATTGATGAAGTTTGTCTTGCATTGATTCAATCCACGCGTGATTAGTCATGGCTTGTTTGATGTTTATAGGTACAATGAAACTCACGATGAGTCCATACATACACACATCGCCATCAGTTTCTAGTTGTCTACCTGTTCGAACCGGTTGTGAAGGATTTACAATAACTTGAACCAATGGATGATTACTTGTCTAATGGTGAGTGGATGGATATCGCTGATAGAATGTGTGCATGGACGGATCAACGTGTTGAGTAGAAGACTCACCGACTTCTCGTACTGGTGTACCGAATGGGTTGATAAATTCTTCTTCGTCAGACTGTGCATCGACTGCTTGATTGTTGTTTCCTCCGGTTTAGACGTAGTCGATGCTACTTCAAGACGTAAAACCAAATTTCTTCCCAAAAATAAGTAAGTTCATAATATAACATTAAGATAATGTTTTTAAATAATACTTGATAATAAAATATCGACCATAAATTGACGGATTGTCACAGAAAGTCCATGTGTATCTAGAGTAATCATCAACAATCACGAGAATATACTTTTTCCCGTTAATACTCTCTACACGCATGGGACCACATAAATCCATGTGTAGTAGTTCGAATCATCCTTTTGAGCTTAGGGTAGTCTTCTCTTTGAACGACTTTCATTTTGCTTTCCCCAACGCACAAGAAGAACAAAGATGGTCTTTGACAAATTTTAACTTAGGAAGACCGGTCACAATATCATTCTTCGAAAGCAAGTTGATGGTATCAAAGTGGAGATGTGACAATCGTTGATGCCATAACCATGCTTGGGATGATGAGGCTTTAGCCATTAAGCAAATTGGATTTGTTGAAGATGTGTCTAGAAGAGTTACTGTGTAGAGATCAAAACCACGTGAACCTGTAAGAAGGTCATTCCCATCGTAGTCTCTAACATAGCAAGTAGTTTTCCGAAAAGCCACTTTCAAATCCGCATCACAAAATTGACCAACCGAGAATAAATTGTGATTCAGTCCCTCGACGTAATAAACTCTTTTGATAGTGATATTCCCTTGAACCAAATCGCCATATCCAAGTATCAGTGCAAACTGATCATTTCCAAACCGCACCGTACCCAAAAACTTCTCTACGAAGTTACTGAGAAGCTTGAGATTTCCCGTCATGTGCTTTGTGCACCCGGAGTCCATTATGAATAGAATGATTTCGAAGAGCTGTAGAAGAATTAGGAGACAATGTGGCATTTGACAAATGGGAGCCCTTGATAGAAACAGGTTCCAAAATAGTAGTGGGCCTAGATGCAAATTCTAGAGGCAAGCTGATATTAATAGACCCAAATACTAAAGTGGTTAACTTAGGTACCCATTTGTATACAGGTGGTGTAAATCTCGAATACCCCCGAGTACATGTCCTAATCATGTTGTCACAAAGCTTCTTTAACCTTTTTTGTTTACGCAGAGTAGTGGATTCTAACGCACTTAGTTTCTTAAGTTGTTGATCAGTGGATTGGTTCAAAGTTCTTGTGGGTTTTCTAGTACTAGTGGGCACAAGAATAGGCTTCCTAGTTCTAGCATTCACGCCATTATGATTAAAAGCACAAGCATCATGATTGAAAGTACGAACACATTTTCCACATTCAACACAAGCAAATTCAAAATTCGAGGTCTTAGCATTCAAACTGTCATTACATGCAGTTACAAACGTTTTATTCTTAGAAAACTTAAAATTCCTACCGTGGTCTTCTACTTTCAACTTCTCTCCTTGACTATTGTTAGGCATGACCTTATCTTGCATTCCAGTGCTCTTACGTTGTGGTCCGCTAACGCTAGTAGTGGGAATTACTCCTATAGAAGAAGACACACATTGATTAGTTTTCCTAATATACTGAGCTAATCGCGATGTTCCAGTTTGAGTGGGCCTAGTGTTCATCTTATACGTTCCTGGTGCTATCATGTTTGTGCTCTTATCATTTCCTATCTTAGGCAAAGTCTGTGGGGATTGTCCCAAAACAGATGATTTAGGGCATTTAAACGCATTCGGTTGACAAACGGCATATGGTTTACCCAGTACAGACTTTCCTTTCATTTTCTCAATGATTTTTTGTAACTCACTAGTGGCTATCTTCCTTTCTTGTAGCTGAGCTTTCAAATCATTTATTTCGAAACCTTTTTCATTCAATTGACAAACCGAAGAAGTTGCCAGTTCTTGACACTTTTTATGATTATGAGATTTATCACCTTTTTGTAAAGCAAGTTCAAGAGAAATGGAGTGTTTCTCAAGTTGGGAAAAACTTTTCAAAAGTTTTTTATATGACTGAATTTGTTTCGAAAGCTCAACTTCAAGATTGTGACATTTCTCGTCCGTTTTGTTGGGAATAAATTATAGCCATTCTACTCGAGCGCTGACAAGAGTTAATCAAGCGTTGATAGGAAGAAAACAAACGCTGACAGATCAAGCGTTGACAAGACAAAGTCAAGCGTTGATACATTGAAGACAAGCACTGATGGAAGGATATACTCTACGCGTTTATTGTATTCTAGATTACTTCTAATAAAGATAGGAACAACAATGTATTTTCTATATTTATCTTTACCTAGAATAGTTGATACGTAGATTATTGTACAAGGATTCTTATGTCTATAAAAGAAGACGTTTAGGTTATTGTTCATATAAGTTTTTCATACGTTAAACACTTTCATTGTAAGCAAGTTTGATATCATTAATCAAAGTGAAAGTTTGTTTACATCTTGTGTGTTCTTGTTTAAGTGTTAATTCCGCATAACACTTAGATTGCATATACATGTACAAAGGTTTCTCTAAGTGTATTACTTGATCTAATCTCGTATACATAAAGCTAAATCGATCTAAGTTTGGGATCAACAAGTGGTATCAGAGCTTGTTGAGGAACTTTTGATCTTAAAGAACACAAGAACCCAAAAAATCACCAAAACCCTAATTTTCTCAAAACCCTAACAACATCATGTCAAATCCAGAAATAACCTTCTCCTCCTCACCTTTGCCAAACATCAAGATTCCCATGCTTGATGGAACCAACTTTGAATTGTGGAAATTCAACTTTGAGCAATATCTAGGGATCTATGACTACACACTCTGGGAGATTATGAAATATGGAAACACATTCAATAAAGCTCAAAAGATTGCTAATGCCATTGCTGCAAGAACAGCTGTTGCTGGATGTTCAGAATCAGATAAGAAAGAAAAGCCTGATGACGGTAGAGCTGTGTTTGCTGAAGACATAGCAGAGAAAAGGGTTGACATGAAAACCCTAAACATTCTGAAAGTCTCTTTGGGACAAGAGAACCAGCATAAGTACAGAGGTTATGAATCTGCTAAGGACCTTTGGGCAGCTCTTGAAGTTGCATATGGTGGTAATGAAGATACTAAGGAAGAGAAGAAGAAGCAACTCATGCATGATTATGCTGTCTTCAAGGTTCAACCTAATGAGAAGCTTAGCAGTGTGAGAAGCAGATTGCTTGACATTACAAGCAAATTGTCCTTCATGAGGACACAACTTGGTGATGTTGACATCAATGCCACTTTTCTTAAGAGTCTTGGTGAGGCGTGGAAGATTGAGGCAAGATCTATACTCCCCAACAACACTCACAAAAGTTCTAATTTTGATGATATCTACAACAAACTGAGGCTGTTGGAAGATGAAACTCTTTTGGAGCATGGAACCAAGTCTACCAACAGTAACATGGCCTTCTTTTCTCATAGTGAAGGTCAATTCAATCAGAAGGACTCTTACATGCATCCAGTTACTGGATCATCATGTGTCAACGGTGGAACATGTCCTGTCAACGCCTCATACCAGACGCTGACACATACAAAAGTGACTCACCAAGAGTTAAACCTGCTGGTTTGGATCTGGAAACTGTATGTGCTTATATTGCTTCTTTGCCCAATGGTTCAGTGATTACATATGAGGACCTTGAGCAGATAAGTGATGAGCACTTGGAAGAAATGGATATTAAGTGGAACATGGCTCTTGCTAGTATAAGAGCAAAAACAGGTGGAACAGAAGGTTTAAGAAGAAGATGACCTTCAATGCAAAGGACACAGCTGGATTTGATAAATCCAAAGTTGAGTGCTACAACTGTCATCGTATGGGGCACTTCATGAGGGAATGTAGATCTCCAAGAAGATCTGATGCTGGCAAACCCTTAAGTCAAATTGTTAAAGCTCAAGATCCTAAGGCCATGGTTGCAGTACAAGACATTGATGGTATTGGATGGGACTGGAGCTATTTGGCTAAGAATGGGGAAGAGGATAAAGCTTTGGTTGCTAAGACAGAAGAAGAAGAGCATGTTCAATATGCTCTCATGGCACACTCCTCCTCTTCGTCTGATAATGAGGTATACGATGATGCTTTTTGCAGTAAAGGTTGTAGGTTAAATACTGAGAGACTTAACAAAGAGGTGTTAAGATTATTAGATGATATGAGTACTGAGAGATGCAAACTGTCTAACTATCAACTAGCTCTCACCCAAACTGAGAAGACAGTTTCTGAATACAAGAAAATGGAATTTGATTTAAAAGATAAAATAAATATCTTAAAACATGAGTTGAATGCTAGTAATGATATTAGGAGTATCATGGAAAGGGTTAATGGTGAGTTACAGGCTAAGTTAGATGAGGCCATTAAGAATAAAGATAATGTTGGCCTTAAAATTCAAAGGTTTGATAAGGCCACACAAACCCTAGGTGAAGTGTGAGTAAACAAAGGGATCCTAAGGACATGACTGGGATTGGGATGAAAGACTACTCTGTGGTTCTACCACCAGCTGGTGACTTCTATGGTGTCCAACAAAAGGACCTATCTTGGACTGGTTTACCAGAACTCCAAGAGGAGGAATTCATTCCTCCACCAAGAGTCATTACCCCAGTTGAAGAGTATCAACAGAAGTTGACTGACTTAAATGAATGGAAGAAAGCCAACCCTACCTTATTTGTTAAGGGTGGCTTGTTATGTGAAAGTCCTAATGAGTCAACTCCCATTAAGGTTACAAACCCAATCACTGGTAAGGCTGTTGATCTTGGCTCAAACACTGTTGGAAAATGCAGAGATGTATAGGAATACTAGGTCACCTAAGAGCCAAGTTAGCAATGATGGAACATGCTTCTTCTCTTCTAGACCTAGGGTTGTGTCTAGAAAAGCATGTTACACTTGCAGTAGCTTTTCACATTTAGCATATAAGTGTGTCAACGCTCCCAAAGTCAACGTTGTTAGAAAGTCAAACGTTGTCAGACCCAAACCTTGTGTGCAGCAAAGTCCACAAGTTGTTAGACCTGCCCCATTCTTCACTAGAGGGTCTAACACTCATGGACAAAGACCATTTCAAAAGACAAATACTTGGTCTAACAGGCAATGGGTTTCTGTAGCAAACCCTAGGTTCAACGCTGACAAGGGTAATTTCAGCGTTGACAAGACCAAATCCAACGCTGACAGAAACGTGATCAGACCTAAATATTTGCAACCACAAGGTAAGGGGTCTAAAGCTTCTTCAAGCGTGACATGGAGACCAAAGAAAGATCAAAACCCTAATGATAATGGGATTTCAATGACCTGCAACAGATTTAATTACATTTCAAAGGTCATTACAAAACCTATTGGGGTTAACTGGGTATTTCATCCAAAGAAGGATGATCAAGGGGTTGTTATGAGAACCAAGTCTGTTCTTGTTGAACAACCAGATGAATCCAAGTCTGCTAAGGCTTGGGTTCCCAAAGAAAACTAACTTGTTTTCTTTATGTGCAGGGCATTCAAAAACAGGTCAATGATTATGGATATTGGGACAGTGGATGCTCAAGGCACATGACAGGGAAGGAAGATTATTTGACTAACTTCACTCCCATTAAGGATGGTGATAAGGTTTACTTTGGAGGCGGATATGGTACTATCACAGGCAAAGGAACACTTCTCACCAAGAACTTGCGTTTTGAAAACATATTTTTGGTAAAGGAACTTGATTACAATCTTTTTAGTGTATCACAAGTTTGTGATAACAAAAATAAAGTTCTGTTTACTGATACTGAATGTTTGGTGTTAAGAAAGGATTATAAGATCCCTGATGAGAAATATATTGACTATAGAATACCTAGACATAAAGAGATATATAATGTGAATCTGAATGGGATTAGAATGAATAGCAATATGTCA
Organism: Glebionis coronaria; assembly: GCA_025667525.1. Taxonomy (NCBI): domain Eukaryota; kingdom Viridiplantae; phylum Streptophyta; class Magnoliopsida; order Asterales; family Asteraceae; genus Glebionis; species Glebionis coronaria. The sequence goes on from CM046880.1 coordinate 219,885,507, forward strand.
TGTTTTATGCTAAAGCTTCAGTAGATGAGAGTAATTTATGGCACAGGAGACTAGGGCACATAAACTTTAAGAATATAAACAGGCTTGTGAGACTTGTCTTGGTTGATGGTTTGCCTAAAAAGGCCTTCCATAATGACCACTCTTGTGTTGCATGTCTTAAAGGCAAGCAGCACAAGGTCTCATTCAAGTCCAAACAAGTGCACTCTAGTACTAGAGCTCTTCACTTACTTCATATGGACCTATTTGGTCAAACCAATATAGAGAGTCTGAATGGTAAATCATACTTCTTTGTCATCATAGATGACTTTTCTAGGTTTACTTGGACTTTCTTTTTAGCTATGAAGAGTGATACAGATGAAACTTTAATTGATTTTATCACTCATATTGAGAAGAAAACTGGAAATGAAGTTAAAATGCTTAGGAGTGATAATGGTGGTGAATTTAGGAATAGAGTGTTAGATGATTTTTGTGCCAGGAAGGGAATTACTAGGCAATTTAGTGCTGCCAGAACCCCACAGCAAAATAGGGTTGTTGAGAGGAAAAATAGAACCCTAATTGAAGCAGCCAGAACCATGTTGGCTGATGCTCATTTTCCTATAGCCTTTTGGGCTGAGGCTGTTAATACAGGTTGCTATGTTCAAAATTGAGCATTGGTCAACAAAATACAAAACAAAACACCTTATGAGTTACTTTGGGGAAGAAAACCTAATATTGGTTTTCTCAGACCTTTTGGTTGTCATGTAGTTGTGCTAGATACTAGTGATGCCTTAGGTAAATTTAGTGCAAAAGGTGATGAAGGCTACTTCATGGGGTATTCAGTGCAGAGCAAGGGATATAGGGTTTATCTTAAAAAGGAAAAACGTATACTTGAAAGAGTACATGTTAGGTTTTTAGAGAGTAAACCTAGTGATCCTGAAAGTGGTCCAAATTGGTTGTTTGACTTGGAACCTTTATCTAGGACGTTAAATTATATGCCTGTCTCTAATCCAGACATTGTGAAGGTAACTTCAAATGTTGTGGAAGAACAAGTTGTTGATGTTTCAGGTACACAGGTTCATGAAAAGGTTGGATCACAAGCAGAAAAGTCATCTCCTATATAGGAGTATGTCACAATTCCCATATGGACAGGTGCTTTTGCTGCTGCTGCTGCTGCTGGAAAAGATAATGGTGGTTCCCAAGTACCACTAGATAACAACATGCATGGTCCTTCAGGCGCTGACAAAGGCAAATCTAGCGCTGATAAGACCAATTCAGATGTTGATGGCTCAGACGTTGACAACAACAGTTCAAGCGTTGTTAGCCCACAAGCTGACAACCAAGGTTCAGGCGTTGACAACACTTTTGCACATCTTTTCTCTTCTACTTTTGAACAGGGTGAACCTTCCAATTTATATGAAGAGGTTCATCCTCATGTTGATGAAAGGGAGTCTGATGAAGAAGATATTGGTAACTTGGAGAATGAGATTGAAGACACCAGACTTTTTGAAGGAGGAGTTCTCACTTCTACTATGAAGAATCACCCCACTTCTCAAATCATTGGTGATATTATGACTCCTGTTCAGACTAAAAGATCTCATCACGGTCTTGGTGGATTTATAGCTAATATACACAAGAAGGTTGATACCCCTCTTGTGCAAGCATGTTTGTTTGCCTGTTTTCTGTCACAACAGGAACCCAAGAAGATATTTGATGCTCTCAAAGAACCAAGTTGGGTGGAAGCTATGCAGGATGAGCTTCATCAATTTGTAATTCAGGATGTTTGGGAGATGGTTGATTGTCCCAGATACGTCAGACCTATAGGTACAAGATGGGTTCTAAGAAACAAGAGAGATGAAAGAGGTATTGTGGTCAGAAACATGGCAAGATTAGTGGCTCAGGGATATACACAAGAGGAGGGGATAGATGATGAGATGGCATTTATACATGATCTCATCGTTCTTTTCGGGCTTTAAATGCATTAAAATGTCATAAAATACCATATATATGCTTGTGTTTGTTTACTTGTGTGTTTTAGGTATGGATATTGTGAAAAAGACAAAAGATCACAAGATACAAGGAAAAACGGACACGAGAAACGAAGCCGTACAAAGAACCGGGCCCTAATCATGGAATTTTCATCAAATACCCTTGAAAACTTGAAGACAAAACAAGATTGATCCTCATTCTTTGAAGAAATGACACTTAAAACCCTTGTATATTAATAATTACAAGTTTGGTCCCTTAAGTTTGTCAAAATTACAAAAAGGTCCTTCAACTTTGAAGAAATGGCAAGAATAGTCCCTCAACAATTTCAAATTGCCATTTATGGTCCCTCATGAAGATTAAGATGCAAGGAAGACCTTTGAAGATCAAATAGTCCAAGATCAGCCCTTAAAGAATCACCAAATGTCAAAATACATCCTTGATAACCTTTTATCAAAAGTTGGTGCCAAAATCGTCAAAGTGGGAAACTTATTTACAAGTGAAGTCACGTTTTAGGGCATAAAGACTTTATTTGGCAAAAATAACAAAAGAGGAGGACCAAATGTGCCAAGCTGAAAGATTCAAAAGAAAACCCCGCTTAACACTTTTGTTTCCCCCATTTTCGGATCTAAATACTTACTATTCACATTTCTTACCACCCAGAATTTACCTTCATTAAACCTGGGTTAAAAATCAATTAAACTCTCACACGTTTAATTCCCACATGTGAAAACCTAACCCACTCCTAAAAACCTGCATCCCACGTTTGTGGTCCAAACCCCCAAATACCCTCTCAGCCAATCACATCATACCTTAGTCCCTAAGGCACATGACGTGTCCCAAATCAACGTCCAAGGTTATTAGCTTACTCTCAAAGCAGAAACAAACGGCCAAGATCAAGAAAGGACAAAAGCACTCAAAAATCGTTCAAGGGCATATTCGGGATTTTCTTATGATTAGGGTTTATGTTTTAAGCTCCTAGAATGTTCATTAGAGTACTATAAAAGGAGGCATCAACCTGTGATGACCCCTTTGTTCCAGTTTTCCTTCATAATTTTGTAATTCCTTTTAAATTGAAATAAAAGTTGTGTTTTTGTTTTAAACAATATAATTCCTTTTTGTTTGTTTAAAGATTGGTGTTGATTAGTGAAGGAGAACTGAGTTCCAAGTTATCATTTGTTTCATTAATTTTGAAAGTGTTTAAGTTTTCTGAAATTTGGAAGAAATTTTGGAAGAATTTGTCCTAAGGTTTTTGGTGTTAGAAATCAGTGTTATTGGTGTTAGGGTATAATAGAAAACGTGTTTTCTAAGTTTTAAAAGTTTTGGAAAAGGTTTTAAGAAGGTTGAGAAAAATCAGTAATATATCATATTACTTGTTTGTTCTTTCTTTTGTTTTGATTTTGAGCAGGTGTTGATATATTATTGGTCCAAGGATCTGCACCAGCCCGGGCTGGTTTGGAAGTGGATTATACATCCACCAAGGTTTTGGATGTAAAACCTTGAGGTAATACTCTTTACTTCTTTGAAAAAGTTCATGAAATAGGTAGTTGTATGCTCTTGGTTGATTTTATGCTATAAGTGTGTTTTATCTGTTGAATTGGTGTTGTTTTGAGTTATTATACATGTTTGATGATTATAGGTTCAGTTTTCATAGGTTTATTTAAGTTTTGATTTGAAGAAAAACGTTTTTAAAAATATAAAGTGGTGTTTGGCATTAGGTTTTAGCAGGACATAGTTTTGATTAAGTGATTATTAAAAGGTGTTAATCAGGAATTAAAGGCTTGTGTTAGGTCACATGTTAGCCTTAGGATAGATTTGAGCAAGTTTGGAGTCAGTTTGGTGAGTTTTAAGTAAAAGTGAGTAGCAAAACCTGCATATCCACATTCTGCCAGTTTTGATGATATTTTGGTGCTTGATTACTTGAAATCTGTTTAGATTTAGGGTGTTTCAGGATTGCAGTTTGTTTGTGCATCATTGTGTGAGTCTGTGTACCTAATCTTGGCCATTAAAGTTCATTAGTTAGCAAGCTAGAAGCATATAAGCTCCCAGACCTGCCTGCTATATCACAGAAACATGCTATAGGCTTGGTGTGCTTTGATTTTGATCATTGGGTGTGCTTAAGTGCTAGCTACTTGTAATCTTGACTCCTTGTGCTTCTATGAGCACAAGGGTGCCTCATTGCTCCAAAAAGATATCCCAAATAAGCTCAAGCCAAGCTCATCTTGGCTACAATCCTTAAGCACAAACCAAAAGTGCTTATCTGCTTTGTCAAGTTTAACCAGGGCACGTTTTTGATTCATTTTTGTGCTTAATCTTGCTTAAAAAAGGAAAGTGGAATTGGATTTAGCTTGTTTAGTGTTACTGGATTGGTTTGGGAAGTTTAAAAAAATAAAAAATAAAAATCGTCCAAAAAGGGGGATTTCACACCTCGAACCCCTGACGTGCCGTTCATCACACCAACAACATAACCATCCTGCCCTTGGGTCTTTTACTGACCAAGGTTGGATTGGTTATTTATTTAACCCGTTTTTCATTTGTGTTAGTTTTAAAAAGCCGTAGCTTAAATCCTCAATTCCAGCTTATTTATAAGCTACTTTTTGTTCTTTTCAATTTTCCTAGGAACTTATTTAGATTATTGATTTTTCTGGCCAGTTTTAATATTTTTCCCATTAATAGATTATTTTTTAGAATTTATTTAATATACGTTTTTTATTAAATCATTAAAAAATACCAAAAATAGTTTTTATTTTTAGGAAAAATAGTTTTTAGTTTTTAAAATATACTTTTGAGGTTTACATCAAGTTTTGGTTTCAAAAACTTTTATTTTTAATTTTATAATATTTTAAGGTTTTTTATAAACTTTAAAGATTTTTATAAAATTATTAAAAAAGGTTTAGAAGCTCTAATTAGTGTTTTTCTCTTAGTTATATTATTTAGGATTTTTAGAAATTTTTTATTTTAAATTTTAGAAACTTTTTATTTTTAGCAATATTTTAATATTATTTTAATATTAATTTTTCAAAATTTTATTTTTCTTTCTTTTTCATTTTTCCTAGGTTCTTTGTCATTAATTAGGACTATTTCCATTTTTAGAATATTTTTATAACTTTTAGATTTATTTTTATAATTATTTTAAGTTTAATTAGGTTTTAATCATTTTTAATCATTTTTAGGGTTTTAAAAATAGTTTTAATAGGTTTTAATTTTTAGAAAATTACTTTTTAGTCTTCTAATAATATAAGTTAAGTGATTATTCAATAAAATCATATTTTAGACATTTGAATTAGTTAAATTTAATTTTAGGGCTTTAATTAGCATTTAAAATTAATTATTTAATTAATAAAAGGTTTTAAAATATCTTTGTTGGATTTTTATCTTTATTTATATTATTATTGACTTGTTTTAGTCTTTTTAATCTTTTCTTGATATTTTGTTTTTGGTTTTAATAATTTTTAATTTTTGTGATTTTTCTTCGGCTTTACGTTTTCGTCGTAATTTAATTTTAACGTAACCGTCTTTCATCCTCTCATCCCCATTCTCTTCTCAATATTAATCTCAAATACATACAAGTTAATTCACAACACCATACCTCCTTGGGAAACGAACTTTCTCTCACTTTATTTGATTGTGGGTCATTACTTGTGGTTTTCCTAAATCACTCGTCGATACTTACCGCTCATATACGTTCTTTTGTTTTCCTAAACAAGAGTCGTATTAATACCACAACAATTTTGGCGCCGCTGCCGGGGAGGTGTGTCGTGCTTTAATTTGGAAAATTTTGTTTTTGATATTATCCATAATAGTATTTGTGTTAAGTGGAACTCCCTTAACACGTATTATCGGTTTTCTCGGTTTTTCTTTGTGAATATTATTAATATATTGTATTAAGTATCACAACCAAAATACAATATCTCCAAAAGTGTGAAAACACAACCTTAATTGGGATTTGATCTCCTAATTATTGTATTCGAATCTCAAACAAAAAGAAAAGGCAAAAATAGATAAATACTTTCGTGAAGCTCGATTTTGAAAGATACGAACTATAAGGTGGGTATAAGGCGGGTATTATAAAATATACCCTAAGGAAAAAGGCTCTTAAGTGCTTCGCGCCGCCTCGTTTCCCCGCTTGCTTGTGAGTATTTTGAGATTGAAAGCTAATCGAGGGTTTTGCCGCCCAAAGTATTAATACGTATACTATATTTGCTTGGTTTTCTTTGTGATTAAACCCTCGTGAACAATTTGGTTTTCACCAAAGTTCTAAAGTCATTCGAAGGCGTTCACTCCACGTGATCGTTTTCATTCCTTTGAGGCTTCTTTAATCAAGAGTTTGATTCGAGGAGAGATTTTGTAGATTGTTGTCTACGAAGATACACCAAAATCCAAAAAAATTAAATATCATCAAAAACACAAAAAAATTGAAAATCCACAAAAACAACCAAAAAGAATCTTCTTTGCTCACCTCCCATTCTTCGTGTAGTTTATGATCACTCGTAATCAAGCTAAACGAGCTCGTAAACGTCTTCAAAAGCAAGCAAATCAAGGATCGTTGATTGTTGAAGAACCTCCAATTGTTGAACCTATTATAGAACAAGAAGTCGTCATGGCTAATCGTACTATGATGGAGTTGCTACAAGCACCCACCGAGGGTTTTGGAGAGGCTATTGTTATTCCCGCCATCCTTGCGGAGAATTTCGAGATTAAGACGGGTTTAATGTCGATGCTACAAGCAAACAAGTTTCGAGGTCACGAGAAAGACAACCCGCATTACCACATTAGGAATTTCAACCGTCTCACCGCCACTAGCAAATTCAAAGATGTTCCGCATGACGCTATTAAGATGATGTTGTTTCCATATTCGTTAGATGGACCCGCAAAAATTTGGCTCGAGAAAGAACCGCCAAATTCGATTTTGACATGGGCCGATCTCGTTTCTAAGTTTGTGAACAAGTTTTTTCCACCATCAAAAACAACACACTTAAAAAATGAGATTTCACGATTTGTGCAACGTAACAATGAAAGTTTTTCAATGGCATGGGAACGATTTAAGGAGATGTTACATGAATGTCCTCACCATGATTTTTCGGAATTGCATCAAATTGATACCTTTTATAATGGGCTTAATGATCATGAACGAGATTATTTGAATGCCGCCGCGGGTGGTAATTTTTTGTGCAAGACGACAAATGAGGCTTTACAAATCATTGAAAATCGATCTAAGGTTTATAGCCCTCGTAACACACCGAGTGTTGCCAATATGGGTTCGTCATCGTCATCACAATCATCTCGTAGCATTAACGCCTTACATGATGAAGCTAATGAGGAAAATCGGTTTTTTGATAGATTTGCTAATCTAATGTCCCATTGGAAGGCTCAAGAAGCTTCCAATTCCGCTTCGGTTAAAGCGGTTGCTAAGAGTTGTTTATCATGTGGAGGAGCTCATGATTTATCCGAGTGCATTACCGCGGATGGTAACACTTCGAGTGCTTATGTAGCAACGGGAACTTACAACCAAAACGGCCAAGGTTCCCGCCAAAATCAAGCTCCACCAAACCAAAATGTTAACAATTATCGAAACAACAACCAAGGTAATTACCAAGGCAACACACGCAATTACAACAAAGGGAATTATCAAAGTGGGAATGGACAAATCTCTAATCAAAACCAAAACCGTGATTTTCAAAACACTACACAAGGTTTTCAAAATGCTCACACGAAAAATTTGCAAGGAGAATTTTTAGATTATGCAAAAGCAAATGATGCTAAATTTGATAATATGCAACGTGAGATGATTAGCTTAAGGTCCGAGTTGAAAAACGAGCTTAAAAATGAACTTGCTAATGAACTTAAAACTCATGCAAATAAAATGGAAGGAAATGTCCAACGTCTTCAACAAAACCAACAAAAGATGGAATTAGGACAACATGAGATTAAGCAAGAGTTATTGAAAGCGGATGCTAGGCAATCAAAATTTGAGGACCGAATGGCTAAGATGTTTGAAGCTATCATGTGTAAGCCCTCTTCTTCGGGTGGTCTTCCTAGTGATACCATTAACAACCCGAGGGGAGAATTGAAGGTTGTTGCTACACGAAGTGGTAAAACTTTCAAGGAACCAATCTCTCGTCCGAGTACTTCTACGGAGAAGGAAGTCGAGAAAGAACCCGAGGTGATGGTCGAAAAGGAGCACATTACAATCCCACGAAGTACCGCTCAAACCACACCTACGGTTACACCAATACCAATTGTGGAACCCGAGTTTCCAAGGCCGTTGCCTAATGACCAACCCACACCACCTTTACCATACCCTTCGAGACGAAACAAAGAGAAAACACAAGAAAGGAACAATTATCAATTTGAGCTATTTATGAAAATGTTTCGTGATTTGCATTTTAACATAAGTTTTGCCGATGCTTTAATCATGATGCCTCGATTCGCCGCAAACTTCAAAAGTATGCTTAAAAACAAAGAGAAGTTACAACAATCGTCTAGTTGTTCATCGGTTTTTCTAAGCCGCATACCACAAAAAGTCGGTGATCCCGGTAAATTTTTGATTCCGTGTGCTATACAAGATATGGAGGAATGCTACGCCTTGGCCGATCTTGGCGCTAGTATTAATTTAATGCCTCTTGAGATTTTCAAATCGCTTTCGCTTCCGGCTCTTACTCCTTCGAACATGTCCATCGAGATGGCCGATCATTCTACGATCATGGCATGTGGAGTAGCCGAGGACGTTTTCGTTAAAGTCGGAAAGTTTTACTATCCCGTTGACTTTATCGTTGTAGACATTCCCATCGATCGAAAAGTTCCTCTCATTTTGGGTCGTTCATTTTTGGATACATCAAGAGCACTTATCGATGTTCATGCTCGAAAAATCACCCTTCGTTTCAATGAGGAAGAACTTGTCATCAATGCAACACAAAACTCCAATCTTTCTCATGTATATTCTATTGCTACTTTAAACCATGGTGACTCGACCAATGTCGTTTGCAAAGAATTTTCACCAAGAGTTTTAGGGAATGTCTCCAAAAACAATTTACCATTTCCTCCGCCGGTGGAGGTTATGAGTGCTAAGCCTACAAAGAAGAAACCATCAATACTTGAATCGAAAAATCCTTCACATTTATTCTTGAAAAGTGTTGATAAATTGCCGGTTTCTACGGAAGATCTTTCGGATGATGAATATGTTGGCCCCGATGGGGAGGTTTTCTTCGTCGATAAACGTTTTGAAAACTTGCCACCACCAAAACCAAAACGGTTTCAAAATGTGAGAATTTTTAGTGTAACTAACATCGTCTTAGAAACACCAAATATTTTCGACATAATCAAAAAGGGTTTTCATAAGGAGAATTTAAAAGATAACAAAGGAAATGATCTTAAATGTGATTTAATTGATTTTTCTACAAATCTAACTCCGTCATCACCACGTGATTTGAGTGCTACAAACTCGTCTACTCCTTTTGACGATGTTTTGTGTGGTCTTAGTATGGGGGAAGCCCCTTATGTTCCCTCATCCTTGTCCACCGAGGACGAGATATTCGATCCCGGAATTTCATGTAAAGGGAAATCTCGGTCTTCCACCGATGCAATAAATGGAAACTTTATCTATTTGCTTGGTGCGAGTCTACCTCGAGTAGCTCAAACGTTTGTCTTACCAATTGTCTCACCCTTCTACTTCTCATCTATTTTCTTCAAACTCTTTGAGTTTATGGCACATGTTGGAGTGGTGTTGAATTGTTTTCTCCATGAAAACGAAAACGCCATCTTCGACCCCGGTATTTTGCATCATCTAAGGACTTAGTCCTTTTTACCGGTTGCTTTTTGGGCCTTGTTTATCATGTAAGCCCCATCAAAAATTGACCACACCATGATTTCCCTAAATGTTCACATTTTAAGGGGATCGAGTTGAGCTCATGACTCGGTAATCAAAAACGAGGTGCCTCGTGGGGGAGATCCCATGCTTATCTTTATGCTTTACGTTCACTAATAAGGGGACTTGTACCCTTCCAACTCGTTGTCTCGTGGTTGTTTGTGATTGTGTTATCTAGATCATCATCATCGTCTACGATTGAAGACTCTCGTGTTCGTTTACGTGAGCCTCCATCGTTCGTTTGAAGAAGATTTTCACGATTCCATGACATATCCTTTATTGTTCTAACAATTATCTTTTAGCATAATTAATAAACGGCTTTAGATATATTGTTAATCACCCTTTCCATGCTAGATCCTAAGCATTCGACTCTTCGTCTCTAGTATGGGGGTGCTCCACCTTTAGACTCGAAACATTGAGGACAATGTTTACTTTTAGTATGGGGGGGTGAATAGGTACTTGCTTTGCTACGCCCTCACGTTTTCCAACTTTCAATGTTTTGTTTTGCTAATAAGGCTAAAAATGGCCAAATTTTAAAATTTTTCTTAGTTTTCATAAGTGTTTTTAAGACACGAATGTATATTTTCCGATGGGTAGAATAAGAGTTAATTTTTGACTTGATGGGCATTTGGAGCCCTTTACATTCCTTAACCCGCTCAATTCAAGTTTTGCTAGACTTTTATATAGGGAGCTTTAAAACGCGAAAGTCTTAATTCATTCGGGTTAAGAACAAGAACTTTTCGCAAGTTCCTATAATTGATTCTAGAAAGTCACTTATCAAGGGAACTTTAAAACGCATTCTCTAAACTTGAAAAAGTCCAAGAAAGTGCAAGATCCTATAGGTGGCTTGAAAACCCAAAACTTTGATTTGATATAGTCTTAATGAAAGCTAATCCAAATTTGGCTTAATTTTGACTTGCATGGCTAAGTATTCACGAGTCTCTTTAATTAGAGGTCTTTAAATAGTGAAGAACGAGAAATGATAGAGTTAGACAAGTGATCATGCTAAACGTAGAACATGAAAGTGTTCTTTCAAAAACTCATATGTTTTTAATTGTGGCTTTTTCTTCCCATAAGGTCAATGCATTAGGAATAAATCATAATTGCAATAAGTAAGGTCGTACGATTTGAAAAGTTACTTAGCCTCTAGCGCAAGATCGTTTAAAAGTTGCTCGGGGTTGAATAGAGTTCATAGCCAAGGCATAACTTATTGAAGCGGGACGCGAAGATTGGCGATCATCCAAAAAGGCCCTAACAAGGCATGAGGAGCCCTATTTTTGCTAAAGATCCAAAGATGATGTGAAGTATCATTATTCCAACATCAATATGAAGGATCGAGACACACGACGAGAAGCAATTACTCCCCTAAAGAATGGAGAAAGTCTATCCAAAAAGACCCTAACAAGGTATGAGGATAAATATATCCAAGTCCGAAAAGGAGGCGGATCGTTGTATATCAAAATCCAAAGTAAAGATTGAAGAAAAATGATGAAGTCGTGGTCCTATATGAAGAATCTCTCAAAAACGTCAAGTGAAGAAATTCCAAATATATGAAGAGAAGACCATAATTTCAAGAACGTCTTCCCAAGATTTGAAGTATGAAGTACATGCCAAATATCGGTCCGAGAAAGGTCTCAAATCGTGAAACGAGTTATGCCAAGATATGAACTTAAGGAGATACACGAGAAGCCGTTTTAAAAGATTTTGTCCTTCGGCTAACTATTGATCAAATCGTGCTACTTTGCTTTCGGACTAATAACTACTCAAATAAGTCAATATGAATCACTTATGATCCATGACAATTAGATAAAAAATGCTAGTAACCCATTTCCTTTTATAATAACTAGGATTGCGGGGAGAAAAAGTATTACACAATTTGGACGTATGAGTAGTGTTAGCATTGTGACTTGTACCAACAATGATCTTGTTTTTGCACTTGGCATGGAATGTATGACAATCAAGGATGACGAAATTTACTCTAAGGGACATTAACTTGTTTCTATTCTTTGACCCTAAAAGTCACCTTTTGGTGATGAAAATCATACATTATGTCTTTACACATCATCGTAGTATGTTGCAAGTCTTTTACTCTTCAATAAAGGTTAATAAAATTGAACTTTGGTGATGCTTAGATACTTTATTCTAGCATTGCGTGAGGGCACGGCAATGGCTTAGTATGGGGGAGTGATGAGATGGCATTTATACATGATCTCATCGTTCTTTTCGGGCTTTAAATGCATTAAAATGTCATAAAATACCATATATATGCTTGTGTTTGTTTACTTGTGTGTTTTAGGTATGGATATCGTGAAAAAGACAAAAGATCACAAGATACAAGGAAAAACGGACACGAGAAACGAAGCCGTACAAAGAACCGGGCCCTAATCATGGAATTTTCATCAAATACCCTTGAAAACTTGAAGACAAAACAAGATTGATCCTCATTCTTTGAAGAAATGACACTTAAAACCCTTGTATATTAATAATTACAAGTTTGGTCCCTTAAGTTTGTCAAAATTACAAAAAGGTCCTTCAACTTTGAAGAAATGGCAAGAATAGTCCCTCAACAATTTCAAATTGCCATTTATGGTCCCTCATGAAGATTAAGATGCAAGGAAGACCTTTGAAGATCAAATAGTCCAAGATCAGCCCTTAAAGAATCACCAAATGTCAAAATACATCCTTGATAACCTTTTATCAAAAGTTGGTGCCAAAATCGTCAAAGTGGGAAACTTATTTACAAGTGAAGTCACGTTTTAGGGCATAAAGACTTTATTTGGCAAAAATAACAAAAGAGGAGGACCAAATGTGCCAAGCTGAAAGATTCAAAAGAAAACCCCGCTTAACACTTTTGTTTCCCCCATTTTCGGATCTAAATACTTACTATTCACATTTCTTACCACCCAGAATTTACCTTCATTAAACCTGGGTTAAAAATCAATTAAACTCTCACACGTTTAATTCCCACATGTGAAAACCTAACCCACTCCTAAAAACCTGCATCCCACGTTTGTGGTCCAAACCCCCAAATACCCTCTCAGCCAATCACATCATACCTTAGTCCCTAAGGCACATGACGTGTCCCAAATCAACGTCCAAGGTTATTAGCTTACTCTCAAAGCAGAAACAAACGGACAAGATCAAGAAAGGACAAAAGCACTCAAAAATCGTTCAAGGGCATATTTGGGATTTTCTTATGATTAGGGTTTATGTTTTAAGCTCCTAGAATGTTCATTAGAGTACTATAAAAGGAGGCATCAACCTGTGATGACCCCTTTGTTCCAGTTTTCCTTCATAATTTTGTAATTCCTTTTAAATTGAAATAAAAGTTGTGTTTTTGTTTTAAACAATATAATTCCTTTTTGTTTGTTTAAAGATTGGTGTTGATTAGTGAAGGAGAACTGAGTTCCAAGTTATCATTTGTTTCATTAATTTTGAAAGTGTTTAAGTTTTCTGAAATTTGGAAGAAATTTTGGAAGAATTTGTCCTAAGGTTTTTGGTGTTAGAAATCAGTGTTATTGGTGTTAGGGTATAATAGAAAACATGTTTTCTAAGTTTTAAAAGTTTTGGAAAAGGTTTTAAGAAGGTTGAGAAAAATCAGTAATATATCATATTACTTGTTTGTTCTTTCTTTTGTTTTGATTTTGAGCAGGTGTTGATATATTATTGGTCCAAGGATCTGCACCAGCCCGGGCTGGTTTGGAAGTGGATTATACATCCACCAAGGTTTTGGATGTAAAACCTTGAGGTAATACTCTTTACTTCTTTGAAAAAGTTCATGAAATAGGTAGTTGTATGCTCTTGGTTGATTTTATGCTATAAGTGTGTTTTATCTGTTGAATTGGTGTTGTTTTGAGTTATTATACATGTTTGATGATTATAGGTTCAGTTTTCATAGGTTTATTTAAGTTTTGATTTGAAGAAAAACGTTTTTAAAAATATAAAGTGGTGTTTGGCATTAGGTTTTAGCAGGACATAGTTTTGATTAAGTGATTATTAAAAGGTGTTAATCAGGAATTAAAGGCTTGTGTTAGGTCACATGTTAGCCTTAGGATAGATTTGAGCAAGTTTGGAGTCAGTTTGGTGAGTTTTAAGTAAAAGTGAGTAGCAAAACCTGCATATCCACATTCTGCCAGTTTTGATGATATTTTGGTGCTTGATTACTTGAAATCTGTTTAGATTTAGGGTGTTTCAGGATTGCAGTTTGTTTGTGCATCATTGTGTGAGTCTGTGTACCTAATCTTGGCCATTAAAGTTCATTAGTTAGCAAGCTAGAAGCATATAAGCTCCCAGACCCTGCCTGCTATATCACAGAAACATGCTATAGGCTTGGTGTGCTTTGATTTTGATCATTGGGTGTGCTTAAGTGCTAGCTACTTGTAATCTTGACTCCTTGTGCTTCTATGAGCACAAGGGTGCCTCATTGCTCCAAAAAGATATCCCAAATAAGCTCAAGCCAAGCTCATCTTGGCTACAATCCTTAAGCACAAACCAAAAGTGCTTATCTGCTTTGTCAAGTTTAACCAGGGCACGTTTTTGATTCATTTTTGTGCTTAATCTTGCTTAAAAAAGGAAAGTGGAATTGGATTTAGCTTGTTTAGTGTTACTGGATTGGTTTGGGAAGTTTAAAAAAAATAAAAAATAAAAATCGTCCAAAAAGGGGGGTTTCACACCTCGAACCCCTGACGTGCCGTTCATCACACCAACAACATAACCATCCTGCCCTTGGGTCTTTTACTGACCAAGGTTGGATTGGTTATTTATTTAACCCGTTTTTCATTTTTGTTAGTTTTAAAAAGCCGTAGCTTAAATCCTCAATTCCAGCTTATTCATAAGCTACTTTTTGTTCTTTTCAATTTTCCTAGGAACTTATTTAGATTATTGATTTTTCTGGCCAGTTTTAATATTTTTCCCATTAATAGATTATTTTTTAGAATTTATTTAATATACGTTTTTTATTAAATCATTAAAAAATACCAAAAATAGTTTTTATTTTTAGGAAAAATAGTTTTTAGTTTTTAAAATATACTTTTGAGGTTTACATCAAGTTTTGGTTTCAAAAACTTTTATTTTTAATTTTATAATATTTTAAGGTTTTTTATAAACTTTAAAGATTTTTATAAAATTATTAAAAAAGGTTTAGAAGCTCTAATTAGTGTTTTTCTCTTAGTTATATTATTTAGGATTTTTAGAAATTTTTTATTTTAAATTTTAGAAACTTTTTATTTTTAGCAATATTTTAATATTATTTTAATATTAATTTTTCAAAATTTTATTTTTCTTTCTTTTTCATTTTTCCTAGGTTCTTTGTCATTAATTAGGACTATTTCCATTTTTAGAATATTTTTATAACTTTTAGATTTATTTTTATAATTATTTTAAGTTTAATTAGGTTTTAATCATTTTTAATCATTTTTAGGGTTTTAAAAATAGTTTTAATAGGTTTTAATTTTTAGAAAATTACTTTTTAGTCTTCTAATAATATAAGTTAAGTGATTATTCAATAAAATCATATTTTAGACATTTGAATTAGTTAAATTTAATTTTAGGGCTTTAATTAGCATTTAAAATTAATTATTTAATTAATAAAAGGTTTTAAAATATCTTTGTTGGATTTTTATCTTTATTTATATTATTATTGACTTGTTTTAGTCTTTTTAATCTTTTCTTGATATTTTGTTTTTGGTTTTAATAATTTTTAATTTTTGTGATTTTTCTTCGGCTTTACGTTTTCGTCGTAATTTAATTTTAACGTAACCGTCTTTCATCCTCTCATCCCCATTCTCTTCTCAATATTAATCTCAAATACATACAAGTTAATTCACAACACCATACCTCCTTGGGAAACGAACTTTCTCTCACTTTATTTGATTGTGGGTCATTACTTGTGGTTTTCCTAAATCACTCGTCGATACTTACCGCTCATATACGTTCTTTTGTTTTCCTAAACAAGAGTCGTATTAATACCACAACAATAGACTATGAGGAGGTCTTTGCACCAGTTGCAAGGATTGAAGCTATTAGGATCTTTCTAGCCTATGCATCCTGCATGGGCTTCACTGTCTATCAAATGGATGTCAAGAGTGCCTTCCTCTATGGAACAATTGTTGAGGAGGTATATGTGATGCAACCTCCTGGTTTTGAGGATCCAGAGAATCCAGACAAGGTGTATAGAGTCAAGAAGGCTATGTATGGACTTCATCAAGCCCCAAGAGCATGGTATGGTACTTTGTCTACTTATTTAGTGGACAATGGATTCAAGAGGGGAACCATATATCAGACACTATTTACAAAGAAGAAAGGTAAGGATGTGTTTCTTGTTCAGGTCTATGTTGATGACATCATTTTTGGGTCTACTGATCCAAAGATGAGTGAGGATTTCTCCAAGCTTATGACATACAAATTCAAGATGAGTGGTATGGGGGAGATGAACTTCTTTCTTGGTTTACAAGTTCAGCAGAAAGAAGATGGTATCTTCATCTCCCATGATAAATATGTGGCAGAAATCTTGAAGAAGTTTGGCTTTTCTCCACATGAAAAGAGGGCTACTACTCCTATGGATAGAGAACACCCTTGGGGAAAGATTGGAGATGGAAAGGATGTTGATGTCAGGCACTATAGATCAATGATTGGTTCATTGATGTATCTCACAGCCTCCAGACCTGACATCATGTTTGTTGTGTGTGCTTGTGCACGCCATCAAGTGACTCCCAAAGAATGTCACCTTTATGCTGTGAAGAGGATCTTTAGGTACCTAAGATGCTATCCTAGTCTTGGTTTGTGGTACCCAAAGGATTCACCATTGGAGCTGATTGCATATTCAGACAGTGACTATAGAGGTGATAAGTTTGATAGGAAATCCACAACTGGTGGATTTCAATTTCTTGGGTGCAGGTTGATATCTTGCCAATGCAAGAAACAAACAGTGGTGGCTAATTCTACAACTGAAGTAGAGTATGTGGCTGCAGCTGCTTGTTGTGGACAAGTTTTGTGGATTCAGCACCAGCTGTTGGACTATGGGTATAATTTCATGCATACCAAGATATTTGTTGACAATAACAGCAGTTTATGCATTATTAAGAATCCTGTACATCATTCTAAGACTAAACACATAGAAATTAGACACCATTTTATAAGAGATTGTTTTGAAAAGGGTTTAATACAACCAGATAGGGTTGACACAGAAGAGAATGTGTCAGATTTACTAACTAAACCTTTTGATGCTGGAAGGTTTCAATACTTGGTAACAAGTATTGGAATGATCAATCTCACATAATATGTGTTTTGGAATCTTTTTGTAAAAGTATGTACATGATAATGCATTGTTATTGGTCTTTTTGAGGATTTAGATTTTCCACTATATTTTTCTAACACTGACAAAGATTGCTTGAACGCTGATAAATGTTTTTGTGACGTTGTCAGCAATATATTTGTCTAACACTGACAAAGCTTCCTTCAACGCTGACAAGTGTTATCGGGGCGTTGTCAGCAACAATGTTAATTTTGTGGTTTTCAATTTAAATGTGCAGGTGGTGTTAGCAGTATACCATTGGATACAGAGTTGCTTATGGATCATTGAAGAAGCATTTGGACATGCTTTTATTTATGGATGATGGTTGGAATTTTTAATTCCTATCTTGACATAAATTTTTTATGTTCATGCATATTTTTAGCAACACATGTATCATAGTTTAAGGGGAGGTTTTAGGAATCTTTAGGATGTTTGGGTATCCATATGATACTCTTATCACAATTCTAGATTGTGTCCACAGGTGAGTATGAGTTAGTTTTACTAAATCATGAGGCACTGTAGCATGCAAAGTTGATATACTATGCATGCTGCCAAGACATTTTTGGCCTAGAATTGGTTGTGGTCTACTGGGAGACTTGGGAATGATTTTGTCATGGGTTTTACCTGGGAGTAACAAGGGATTTTATAAGGTAACTTAGTTGTTAAGAATTTTGGTTAGCAAGGGACACTAGAGGACTGTGATGTCTATCTTGCATAAGCAAGTGTGCATAACTGGACAGTGCTTGCCGCCTTATAATAATTATCAACTTTTTGGTTATATTATCTAGGATAAATTACTTTGTTAAGGTAATTTTTCATTTTTATAAATTTTTATTTTTGGACGTTGACAAGTATTTTTCCAAGCGTTGTTGTGACCAATGTAGACGCTTACATGGCTTAGGCAAACGTTGACAAGAAAATAGCCGTTGGGCGTTGATGGGTTATTTTTGACCGTTGACACTCAATGGGACCTACTCAGTTGTTACTTTTTGACATATTTTTAGGCCGTAATTTTGGGAGCAGATACCTTTCATTTAATGCATGAGATAACATTATTCTTTTTCAATATTTTCATGATTACATTTTGAAAATACTTGCCTATTTTTGGGCCAATCACATGCATTTTCTTCCCTTTATATATCTGGCTCCTATTTTAAACAGGGTACCTATTATTCTTGCCTAACACAATTTTATCCTATAAACTTCATCTTTCTCAATCATTCAAATAGCTTTCAACAATGGCACCAAAGTTTAAACCATCTGATTTGGAATTGGGGTTCAGAAGGCAACACAACATGGTCGCGTATCTTGAAGCTGATGATACTCTGTTTCCCCAATACACGCAAATGGTGGCGTATTTGAACGCATCCCCACTTAGGTATGCTCTTTCTCATGCTCCACTCATTCCTGTCACACATATTAAACAGTTTTGGAACACTGTCAGTTCGTCAACAGTTAATAGAGTGACTACATTATCTTCTATTGTTCATGGGAGAACATGGGTGGTTACTGAAGCTTTGGTACGCTAAGCTTTGCATCTTGATGATGCTGATGGTATAACTACCCTTCCCATTAGTGAAATAGAACAAGGACTAAGGGCTTTGGGTTATCCTTTTCCTGATGAAGGAACTTTAAATAAATATCATAAACAGGAGTTTCCCCCAGCCTGGAAGTACCTAATACATGTCCTCTTACAATGTTTGAGTCCCAAGTGTACTGCACACAATGAGATCAATAGGTCTATTGCAAGTGCTATTGTGTGCATTACTACTGGGCAAAAGTTTAATTATTCCAAAATGATTTTTGAGGGCATGTGTAAAAATAAAGGGAACAAAATGACTTTAGCTTATCCCAGATTTTTACAAATGGTTTTTGAAGTCCAAGGTTACTGCACAAGGGATCATGATGATTTTTATGAGATCCCTGTGCAAAAGAAAGCAATTTTTATGAAGATGAACTCACCCCCACATCGTGACCTACCCCTAACCCCAGCTATGGTTGCTTTCATTGAAGCAGCTCAACCCCAACCAGACCCTCAACCCCAAATTGACCCAATACCTGAACCATTACCTTCCCCACAACATATGCAAATTGACCAAGAAACCTTCGACGCTGACACGTTCAATGTTGGCGTTGATGTGCCTATTTCAAACGTTGACACACATCCTTCACAGACCCAAACACCCCTTAACCAACCCGCATCCACCCAATCCACATCTTCTTCTCCCCCAACACAATATAGGTTACAAAAACGCCAAAGGACTACTGGAGTGTTCTCCTCTAGTGGTCCTAGCCATGTAGCAGAGAGGACCACCACCACAAGTGTGGTTGGTGCTATGGATGAGGCTGGGACTATTGCTTCTGGCTTAGAAGCTGGCCAAGGAAGTCCTACCATAATTAAGACCTCATCCATGCCCAATGAATCTGCCTTGGGAGGTCAAATACCCATTTTAGAGGAGGGCAGATTGGAACCAATGACTTTGATGGAATTGACAGCAGTCTGCATGAGCTTGCAAAAGCAAAATGCAGACTTGGTACAAGTTGTCAACACACAAGGCCTTGAACTCAAGAAATTGAGGGAGAGGATTGTTATTTTGGAAACAGCTGAGACTAAGAGAAGGCAGACAAGGGTCCTTTTATCTGAGGAGGATTCTTACAAAGGGGAGGAAGCTGCTACAGAGCCTGTTAATTTGAGTGATAAAGGCTCACATGAAGCTGCTACAGAACCTTTTGTTGAGAGTGGAAAATATTCATATGATGAAGAATCTTTGGGCGTAGCTGAAGCCCTTACTGGTTTGAAGAAACAGACATGTTTTGATATGTCTCTAGTTGCTCCTACCAACTTAAATTTGTCATTTACAGCCATGTTGGAGGAAATTGCAAGAGGCGTTGGGACAGGTACATTGGGCGTTGACAAGACAGATTTGAACGCCGACATGAGTATTTTAGGCGCTAACAAGGCAAAAGTGAGCGTTGACAGACCTACAAATGAGGTTGATGTATTCCAGTCATCATCCATCATCAAGGAGGTTTCTTCACAGGTATTACCATCTACCTTACCAACAATTGATCCATTAGATAAGGGTAAGGGTATTTTGGTAGAAGAGGTTGTTCCAAATAATGCAGCACAAATTGAGTTTGATAGAAAGTTGGCTGCACAAATTGTGGAACAAGAAAGGAAGGAGGTGGGAGAATCACCTTTTGTTGTCACTTCAGAAGAGCAAGAAGGAAGTGATGAAGCCAGTTCAGACTCAAGTGTTATGATCATAGAACAGCCAGAAAGACTTGAGTATGGAGATGAGTTGGCCAAGGAGAAATTGAATGAGTTGAAATTGCAGGTTGATTTTGATATGCCAGAGGTTGTTCAGACGTACCATGCCTGGGAAGATAGGTGTATGGAGAATCCACATTTGACCATTTCAGATCAGATATGGGGTTTGGAGATTCTTCTCAGAGTACAAAAGGATTGCAAGGTCATTCTGAAACACAAAGCAAGCAATGTTCTCTCAAATTTTAAAAAGGATAGAAAGGAGTTGTACTTCATGCTGCTCAGGTGTCATGGAACAGGGTGGACTTATAAGAAATTTACTGGATTGACATTTGAAGAGTTGGAGTGTAGAGCTTATCCCATTTGGGTTAGAGTGTAGGAAGAAAACACTCTAAGACTTCTTTCTGATGAAAGAAAAGAAGAACTTGTAGAGGAAATGGAGCTTAAGAAGGCAATGTTTGTTCCCATACCAGTGAAAAAGGGAGTCCCTCTTGAGTTTCCCAAAGATATGGATCCATTAAATCCAAGTGAAGCTGTCATAGGAAAGAGCCTCAAGCTCTCACCATTAGAAGCTTCAGATATGGTACAAGTGTTACCACTTGATTCCAGAAACCCTATTGTAAGCTATGAAGAAGATGAATGTGGGTTTTGGAAGATTGGCAGGTATGGGAAAGAGGTTCACACTTTTACCACCCTTATATCTTTGTTTGCAAGTTTTGACAGAGAAGGCTTGGTAGACCTATGGAGGTTATTAGAGGCCAAGTATGTGACTGAAGCACCAACTTCAGTCTATGGTCCACATTCAAGAGAATGTGTGGACCAAGAGATGAAGATCCTGCTATTTGGAAGGATCTTGAAGATGATCTCAGTGGTCTTCAATGGAGATTGTATTCAGCTGCTGGTGTTTATTTTTTGAGTTCTACAAAGTTTGCTGAGTATCTACTTGTGGATGGTCAGTATTTCATGTCTAAGGAAGTCTTGGAGAAGATGAAGAACACACAACTGGAAATTGATTATTTAAGTGACGTGGCAAAAGATTTGATCAGATTTATTTATTACCAATATGAGAAAGTGATGAGATGGCATTTATACATGATCTCATCGTTCTTTTTGGGCTTTAAATGCATAAAAATGTCATAAAATACCATATATATGCTTGTGTTTGTTTACTTGTGTATTTTAGGTATGGATATCGTGAAAAAGACAAAAGATCACAAGATACAAGGAAAAACGGACACGAGAAACGAAGCCGTACAAAGAACCGGGCCTTAATCATGGAATTCTCAACAAATACCTTGAAGACTTGAAGACAAACAAGATTGATCCTCATTTATTGAAGAAATGACACTTAAAACCCTTGTATATTCATAATTACAAGTTTGGTCCCTTAAGTTTGTCAAAATTACACAAAAGGTCCTTCAACTTTGAAGAAATGGCAAGAATAGTCCCTCAACAAATCAAAATTGCCAAATAATGGTCCCTCATAAAGTCAAAGTTACAATGAAGACCTTTGAAGATCAACAATGTCCAAGATCAGTCCTTGAAATACCTAAAAATGGCAAATATAACCCATGAAACACTTTTTATAAAGTTTTGTGCCAAAATTGCCAAGCTGTGAAACGTTGATACATGTAAAATGGGCGCTGATAGAAGTTTGCATCCAAGTGACAAAAGAAAGGAAGGACAAGGGCTGAATGTGTGCATACTGAAACATTTAAACACACAAACACGCGCCAAACAACTCCACTCCACCAAAAACGGATCAAAAGGACAACTATTCACCTTTACAGCCCAGGTTTTACACAACTTAAAACAAAGGGTAAAATGAAATTACCCAGGCACACGTTTGATTCACACATGCAGGAACCTATCCCACACACAAAACCCTCATCTCCACTCACTATGGACCCCACCCCAATACCCTTTCCACCAATCAGCAAGCAACTTAGCCTCCAAGTCATGTGACGTGTCAAAATCAACAGCTGACAACGTTTGCTTCATTCCAAAGCTGAAATGAACATCCAGGATCATTTTAAACAGCTCACACCAAGGATTCGTCTAGAAGGACTTAAGGACAAATAGGGAATTTCACATCTAGGGTTTATGAACAGTGTAGCATTGGCATTTGCCTATAAAAAGACTCCTCAACATATGAGAGAGCTTTTGTTCCAGATTTTAGCTTTTAATCTTTGTAATTCCTTTTTATGAAATAAAGTTTAAATTTCTTAAAATTCTGAGTTTTTAATCTGTTATTTATAAAAGTTTGGTGTTTGAGAAGCTAAAATCTGAGTTCCATTTACATGATTGAAGGTTTTTAAGGCAAGGTTTTAAGTAATAAGACTTGTGAATCAAAAATCAGAAAGTTCTTGTTTATTTGATCTCACCCTTGTGTTTGTTCATCTTAGCAGCATTGGAAGCTGGTACTTGTTTTGCTAGTACCTCAGCTCAAACAATCCAGGGCCTGGATGTAGGTCTTGGAGGTTTGCACCTTCTTCCCTTTTCATTTTCTCTTTAAGTTTCTGAATATTTGTGATTTTTGTGGATTTGTGCTTGAATCTGTGTTATTGTGGATGTTTATTGTTGATTTGGCTTGGTTTGATGTTTATGAGGTGTTATTGATCTGATTTGTGGGTTGAATCTTAATGATCCTTTGAAAATTTGTGAAAATAAGTTTTAAAAGGGTGTTTGGGATTACTGCATAAGTTGGATTTGTGGTTTGATAAGTACTAGTGTGTTGTATGCAAGTATTGGTATCTGCTATTTGGGAGTATTTGTGCATCTGTTTGCAGGTTTTGTGGTCTTAAACACATTGATTCATAGATTGGCTCTAAAATCTTCATAACTTGGTAAAATTGGCTAGGATTTTGAGGACACCTAGATCTAAGCATAGGTTAAGGGTAACAAGTGCTAAATCATAGCTAATCACACCAGGGTAGAGGGATTTGAGGCTTGAAATTGGATCAAGTGTCAAGTATATCAGCAAACTTGTTTCTGCATATGTTCTTTGTTCATCAGTAACTTTTTATGCTTTGATCTTGCTATTTACTTGGATTCAGTGTTTAATTCTTGTTGCATTGTTATTTCTAGCATTTAGGATTGTTGTATTGCTGCTTGGTTCTTATTTGTTTGCTGCTTGTGAGGATATTTGGGTATTTGGATTGCTTTGTTCATACCTTATAAGCTCACTGGCTTATTGGCTTATTTATGCCAAAATACATCAAGTTTACCTAACTGGTAAGCTTTTATTCACAAGGTTTGCACTCAATCCTTGACCAGCAGGGTGAAAAACTAGTCATTGCACTTCATTAAGTCTGTCAGCGCCTACCTTGTGTCTGTCAGCGTTTGATTTCAACTTATCAGCGCCTGACTATAACTTGTCAGCGTTTGACTTTTAGGTTGGCTGTTTTTGGATTTGGCCCATTTGAGGGCCCATTAGGGGTATTTTGGTAATTTCACTTTCATTTTCTGATTATTTAGGTTAAAATAAACTAGCTTGCAAGTTTTTAGAATTTTTTATAATTTTTGGATTTTTAATATTATTTTATTATTATTTTTAAATTTTCACATTTTCCAACTTTTTACATTTTTCTTAGGTCAAATACATTAAAATAGGAATTTAGCAACTTTTAGAATAATTTTATCACTTATAGATTAATTTTTATAATTATTCTAAGTTTTAGTAGTTTTTTAATTCATTTTAAATAGTTTTTATTAGTTTTAAAATTTCTAAAAATAGTTTTTAATCATTTTAGGTCATTTTAGAGGTTTATCAATTGAAAAATCTTTATTTGGGCTTTTTGATAATTTATTTGATTTTTAGGGCTTTAATTAGCATTTAAAAATTGAATATTTAATTATTTAAAAGGTTTGAAAAAGTTTTGATAATTGGTAAACCCTTAGTTTATTATTTTTGATTTTTGGTGAATTTTTGGTAATTTTTAGAATTTATTTTATTTTTGGTGATTTTTTTAGGTTCTACGTCTTAACTTTCTAATAGTGTTTTTGCTTATTTTTCTATTTTTTTCGACTTCGTCATTTTCTCTTCTAATCCCCTTCTAAACCAAATATTAATCTCAAATCTTTTTCATCTTAGTCACACACATATACCTCCTTGGGAAACGAACTTCATTAAGGGTCATTAACACTTGATTTTTCCTAAAGTCATTTGTTTAATACTTACCGCTTTTACGCTTTTTTCCTAAAAGGTGTAAATTTACCACAATCATTTTGGCGCCTCTGCCGAGGAGGTGTGTCGTGATTAATTTGAATTGTTGTTTTTAATATTAACCAAATAGTATTTGTATTAGTAGAACTCTACTAATACGTATTATCGGTTTTCTTGGTTTTTCTTGTACAAATATTATTAATATATTGTATTAAGTATCACAATAAATTTACAACATCTCCAAAAGTGTGAAAACACAACCTTAATTGGGATTTGATCTCCTAATTATTGTATTCGAATCTCAAACAAAAAGAAAAAGGCAAAAATAGATAAATACTTTCGTGAAGCTCGATTTTGAAAGATACGAACTATAAGGTGGGTATAAGGCGGGTATTATAAAATATACCCTAAGGAAAAAGGCTCTTAAGTGCTTCGCGCCGCCTCGTTTCCCCGCTTGCTTGTGAGTATTTTGAGATTGAAGGCTAATCGAGGGTTTTGCTGCCCAAAGTATTATTACGTATACTATATTTGCTTGGTTTTCTTTGTGATTAAACCCTCTTGAACAATTTGGTTTTCACCAAAGTTCTAAAGTCATTCGAAGGCGTTCACTCCACGTGATCGTTTTCATTCCTTTGAGGCTTCTTTAATCAAGAGTTTGATTCGAGGAGAGATTTTGTAGATTGTTGTCTACGAAGATACACCAAAATCCAAAAAAATTAAATATCATCAAAAACACAAAAAAAATTGAAAATTCACAAAACACCCAAAAAGAATCTTCTTTGCTCACCTCCCATTCTTCGTGAAGTTTATGATCACTCGTAATCAAGCAAAACGAGCTCGTAAACGACTTCAAAAGCAAGCCAATCAAGAGACGTTGATTGTTGAAGAACCTCCAGTTGTTGAACCTATTGTAGAACAAGAAATCGTCATGGCTAATCGTACTATGATGGAGTTGCTACAAGCACCCACCGAGGGTTTTGGAGAGGCTATTGTGATTCCCGCCATTCTTGTGGAGAATTTCGAGATTAAGACGGGTTTAATGTCAATGTTGCAAGCAAATAAGTTTAGAGGTCACGAAAAAGACAACCCGCATTACCACATTAGGAATTTCAACCGTCTCACCGCCACTAGCAAATTTAAGGATGTTCCACATGACGCCATTAAGATGATGTTGTTTCCATACTCGTTGGATGGACCCGCAAAAATTTGGCTCGAGAAAGAACCGCCAAATTCGATTTTGACATGGGTCGATCTCGTTTCTAAGTTTGTGAACAAGTTTTTTCCACCATCTAAAACAACACACTTAAAAAATGAGATTTCACCATTTGTGCAAAGAAATAATGAAAGTTTTTCAATGGCATGGGAACGCTTTAAAGAGATGTTACATGAATGTCCACACCATGATTTTACGGAATTGCATCAAGTGGATACTTTTTATAATGGGCTTAATGATCATGAACGAGATTATTTGAATGCCGCCGCGGGTGGTAATTTTTTGTGCAAGACGACAAATGAGGTTTTACAAATCATTGAAAATAGATCTAAGGTTTATGACCCTCGTAACACACCGAGTGTTGCCAATATGGGTTCGTCATCTTCGTCACAATCGTCTCGTAGCATTAATGCCTTACATGATGAAGCTAATGAGGAAAATCGGTTTTTTGATAGATTTGCTAATCTAATGTCCCATTGGAAGGCTCAAGAAGCTTCCAATTCCGCTTCGGTTAAAGCGGTTGCTAAGAGTTGTTTATCTTGTGGGGGAGCTCATGATCTTTCAGAGTGCATTACCGCGGATGGTAACACTTCGAGTGCTTATGTAGCAACGGGAACTTACAACCAAAACGGTCAAGGTTCCCGTCCAAATCAAGCTTCACCAAACCAAAATGTTAACAATTATCGAAACAACAACCAAGGTAATTACCAAGGCAACACACGCAATTTCAACAAGGGGAATTATCAAAGTGGGAATGGACAAATCTCTAATCAAAATCAAAACCGTGATTTTCAAAACACTACACAAGGTTTTCAAAATGCTCACACTAAAAATTTGCAAGGAGAATTTTTGGATTATGCAAAAGCAAATGATGCTAAATTTGATAATATGCAACGTGAGATGATTAGCTTGAGATCCGAATTGAAAAACGAGCTTAAAAATGAACTTGCTAATGAACTTAAAACTCATGCAAACAAAATGGAAGGAAATGTCCAACGTCTTCAACAAAACCAACAAAAGATGGAATTAGGACAACATGAGATTAAGCAAGAGTTATTAAAAGCGGATGCTAGGCAATCAAAATTTGAGGACCGGATGGCTAAGATGTTTGAAGCAATCATGTGTAAACCCTCTTCTTCGGGTGGTCTTCCTAGTGATACCATTAACAACCCGAGGGGAGAATTGAAGGTTGTTGCTACACGAAGTGGTAAAACATTCAAGGAACCAATCTCTCGTACAAGTACCTCTAAGGAGAAGGAAATCGAGAAAGAACCCAAGGTGATGGTCGAAAAGGAGCACATTGCAAGCCCACGAAGTACCGCTCAAACGATACCTACGGTTGAACCAATACCAATTGTGGAACCCGAGTTTCCAAGGCCGTTGCCTAATGACCAACCCACACCACCTTCACCTTTACCCTACCCTTCAAGACGAAACAAAGAGAAAGCACAAGAACGGAACAATTATCAATTTGAGCTATTTATGAAAATGTTTCGTGATTTGCATTTTAACATAAGTTTTGCCGACGCTTTAATCATGATGCCTCGATTCGCCGCAAACTTCAAAAGTATGCTAAACAACAAAGAGAAGTTACAACAATCGTCTAGTTGTTCATCGGTTTTTCTTAGCCGCATACCACAAAAAGTCGGTGATCCCGGTAAATTTTTGATTCTGTGTGCAATTCAAGATATGGAGGAATGCTACGCCTTGGCCAATCTTGGCGCTAGTATTAATTTAATGCCTCTTGAGATTTTCAAATCGCTTTCACTTCCGGCTCTTACTCCTTCGAACATGTCTATCGAGATGGCCGATCATTCTACGATTTTAGCATGTGGAGTAGCCGAGGACGTTTTTGTTAAAGTCGGAAAGTTTTACTATCCCGTTGACTTTATCGTTGTAGACATTCTTATCGATCGAAAAGTTCCTCTCATTTTGGGTCGTTCATTTTTGGATACATCAAGAGCACTTATCGATGTTCATGCTCGAAAAATCACCCTTCGTTTCAATGAAGAAGAACTTGTCATCAATGCAACACAAAACTCCAATCTTTCTCATGTCTATTCTATTGCTACTTTAAACCATGGTGACTCAACCAATGTCGTTTGCAAAGAACTTTCACCAAGAGTTTTAGGAAATGTCGCCAAAAACAATTTACCATTTCCTCCGCCGGTGGAGGTTATGAGTGTAAAGCCTACAAAGAAGAAACCATAAATACTTGAATCGAAAAATCCTTCACCTCACCTCGAACATTCATTCTTGAAAAGTGTTGATAAATTGCCGGTTTCTACGAAAGATCTTTCGGATGATGAATATGTTGGCCCCGATGGGGAGGTTTTCTTCGTCGATAAACGTTTTGAGAACTTGCCGCCTCCAAAACCAAAACGGTTTCAAAATGTGAGAATTTTTAGTGTAACTAACATCGTCTTAGAAACACCGAATATTTTCGACATAATCAAAAAGGGTTTTCATAAGGAGAGTTCAAAAGATAACAAAGGAAAAGATCTTAAATGTGATTTAATTGATTTTTCTACAAATCTAACTCCGTCATCACCACGTGATTTGAGTGCTACAAGCTCGTCTACTCCTTTTGACGATGCTTTGTGTGGTTTTAGTATGGGGGAAGCCCCTTATGTTCCCTCATCTTTGTCCACCGAGGACGAGATATTCGATCCCGGAATTTCATGTAAAGGGAAATCTCGGTCTTCCACCGATGCAATAAATGGAAAATCTTTCTATTTGCTTGGTGCGAGTCTACCTCGAGTAGCTCGAAAGTTTGTCTTACCAATTGTCTCACCCTTCTACTTCTCATCTATTTTCTTCCAACTCTTTGAGTTTATGGCACATGTTGAAGTGGCGTTTAATTATTTTTCCAATGAAAACGAGAACGCCATCTTCGACCCCGGTATTTTGCATCATCTAAGGACTTAGTCCTTTATACCGGTTGCTTTTTGGGACTTTTTATCATGTAAGCCCCACTAAAAATTAACCATACCATGATTTTCCCTAAATGTTCACAATTTAAGGGGATCGAGTCGAACTCACGACTCGGTAATCAAAAACGAGGTGCCTCGTGGGGGAGATCCCATGCTTATCTTTATGCTCACTATTCACTAATAAGGGGATTTGTACCCTTTCAACTCGTTGTCTCGTGGTTGTTTGTGATTGTGTTATCTAGATCATCATCGTCTACGATTGAAGACTCTCGTGTTCGTTTACGTGAGCCTCCATCGTTCGTTTGAAGAAGTTTTTCACGATTCCATGACATATCCTTTATTGTTCTAACAATTATCTTTTAGCATACTTAATAAACAGCTTTAGATATATTGTTGATCACCCTTTCCATGCTAGATCCTAAGCATTCGACTCTTCGTCTCTAGTATGGGGGTGCTCCACCTTTAGACTCGAAACATTGAGGACAATGTTTACTTTTAGTATGGGGGGGTGAATAGGTACTTGCTTTGCTACGCCCTTACGCTTTCCAATTTTCAATGTTTTGTTTTGCTAATAAGGCTAAAAATGGCCAAATTTTAAAATTTTTCTTAGTTTTAATAAGTGTTTTTAAGACACGAATGTATATTTTCCGATGGTAGAATAAGAGTTAATTTTTGACTTGATGGGCATTTGGAGCCATTTACATTCCTTAACTCGCTCAATTCAAGTTTTGCTAGACTTTTATGTAGGGAGCTTTAAAACGCGAAAGTCTTAATTCATTCGGGTTAAGAACAAAAACTTTTCGCAAGTTCCTATAATTGATTCTAGAAAGTCACTTATCAAGGGAACTATAAAACGCATTCTCTAAACTTGAAAAAGTCCAAGAAAGTGCAAGATCCTATAGGTGGCTTGAAAACCCAAAACTAAGTATTCACGAGTCTCTTTAATTAGAGGTCTTTATATAGTGAAGAACGAGAAATGATAGAGTTAGACAAGTGATCATGCTAAACGTAGAACATAAAAATGTTCTTTCAAAAACTCATATGTTTTTAATTGTGGCTTTTTCTTCCCATAAGATCAATGCATTAGGAATAAATCATAATTGCAATAAGTAAGGTCGTACGATTTGAAAGGTTACTTAGCCTCTAGCGCAAGATCGTTTAAAAGTTGCTCGGGGTTGAATAGAGTTTATAGCCAAGGCATAACTTATTGAAGCGGGACGCGAAGATTGGCGATTATCCAAAAAGGCCCTAACAAGGCATGAGGAGCTCTATTTTTTTGCTAAAGATCCAAAGATGATGTGAAGTATCATTATTCCTATATCAATATGAAGGGTCGAGACACACGACGAGAAGCTATTACTCCCCTAAAGAATGGAGAAAGTCTATCCAAAAAGACCCTAACAAGGTATGAGGATAAATATATCCAAGTCCGAAAAGGAGGCGGATCGTTGTATATCAAAATCCAAAGTAAAGGTTAAAGAAAAATGATGAAGTCGTGGTCCAATATGAAGAATCTCTCAAAAACGTCAAGTGAAGAAATTCCAAATATATGAAGAGAAGACCATTATTTCAAGAACGTCTTCCCAAGATTTGAAGTGTGAAGTACATGCCAAATATCGGTCCGAGAAAGGTCTCAAATCGTGAAAAGAGTTATGCCAAGATATGAACTTAAGGAGATACACGAGAAGCCGTTTTAAAAGATTTTGTCCTTCGGCTAACTATTGATCAAATCGTGCTACTTTGCTTTCGGACTAATAACTACTCAAATAAGTCAATATGAATCACTTGTGATCCATGACAAATAGATAAAAAAAATGCTAGTAACCCATTTCCTTTTATAATAACTAGGATTGCGGGGAGAAAAAGTATTACACAATTTGGACGTATGAGAAGTGTTAGCATTGTGACTTGTACCAACAATGATCTTGTTTTTGCACTTAGCATGGAATGTATGACAATCAAGGATGACGAAGTTTACTCAAAGGGACATTAGCTTGTTTCTATTCTTTGACCCTAAAAGTCACTTTTTGTGATGAAAATCATACATTATGTCTTTACACATCATCGTAGTATGTTGCAAGTCTTTTACTCTTCAATAAAGGATAATAAAATTGAACTTTGGTGATGCTTTGATACTTTATTCTAGCATTGCGTGAGGGCACGGCAATGGCTTAGTATGGGGGAGTGATGAGATGGCATTTATACATGATCTCATCGTTCTTTTCGGGTTTTAAATGCATAAAAATGTCATAAAATACCATATATATGCTTGTGTTTGTTTACTTGTGTATTTTAGGTATTGATATCGTGAAAAAGACAAAAGATCACAAGATACAAGGAAAAACGGACACGAGAAACGAAGCCGTACAAAGAACCGGGCCTTAATCATGGAATTCTCAACAAATACCTTGAAGACTTGAAGACAAACAAGATTGATCGTCATTTATTGAAGAAATGACACTTAAAACCCTTGTATATTCATAATTACAAGTTTGGTCCCTTAAGTTTGTCAAAATTACACAAAAGGTTCTTCAAATTTGAAGAAATGGCAAGAATAGTCCCTCAACAAATCAAAATTGCCAAATAATGGTCCCTCATAAAGTCAAAGTTACAATGAAGACCTTTGAAGATCAACAATGTCTAAGATCAGTCCTTGAAATACCTAAAAATGGCAAATATAACCCTTGAAACACTTTTTATAAAGTTTTGTGCCAAAATTGCCAAGCTGTGAAACGTTGATACATGTAAAATGGGCGCTGATAGAAGTTTGCATCCAAGTGACAAAAGAAAGGAAGGACAAGGGCTGAATGTGTGCATACTGAAACATTTAAACACACAAACACGCGCCAAACAACTCCACTCCACCAAAAACGGATCAAAAGGACAACTATTCACCTTTACAGCCCAGGTTTTACACAACTTAAAACAAAGGGTAAAATGAAATTACCCAGGCACACGTTTGATTCACACATGCAGGAACCTATCCCACACACAAAACCCTCATCTCCACTCACTATGGACCCCACCCCAATACCCTTTCCACCAATCAGCAAGCAACTTAGCCTCCAAGTCATGTGACGTGTCAAAATCAACAGCTGACAACATTTGCTTCATTCCAAAGCTGAAATGAACATCCAGGATCATTTTAAACAGCTCACACCAAGGATTCGTCTAGAAGGACTTAAGGACAAATAGGGAATTTCACATCTAGGGTTTATGAACAGTGTAGCATTGGCATTTGCCTATAAAAAGACTCCTCAAAATGTGAGAGAGCTTTTGTTCCAGATTTTAGCTTTTAATCTTTGTAATTCCTTTTTATGAAATAAAGTTTAAATTTCTTAAAATTCTGAGTTTTTAATCTGTTATTTATAAAATTTTGGTGTTTGAGAAGCTAAAATCTGAGTTCCATTTACATGTTTGAAGGTTTTTGAGGCAAGGTTTTAAGTAATAAGACTTGTGAATCAAAAATCAGAAAGTTCTTGTTTATTTGATCTCACCCTTGTGTTTGTTCATCTTAGCAGCATTGGAAGCTGGTACTTGTTTTGCTAGTACCTCAACTCAAACAATCCAGGGCCTGGATTTAGGTCTTGGAGGTTTGCACCTTCTTCCCTTTTCATTTTCTCTTTAAGTTTCTGAATATTTGTGATTTTTGTGGATTTGTGCTTGAATCTGTGTTATTGTGGATGTTTATTGTTGATTTGGCTTGGTTTGATGTTTATGAGGTGTTATTGATCTGATTTGTGGGTTGAATCTTAATGATCCTTTGAAAATTTGTGAAAATAAGTTTTAAAAGGGTGTTTGGGATTACTGCATAAGTTGGATTTGTGGTTTGATAAGTGCTAGTGTGTTGTATGCAAGTATTGGTATCTGCTATTTAGGAGTATTTGTGCATCTGTTTGCAGGTTTTGTGGTCTTAAACACATTGATTCATAGATTGGCTCTAAAATCTTCATAACTTGGTAAAATTGGCTAGGATTTTGAGGACACCTAGATCTAAGCATAGGTTAAGGGTAATAAGTGCTAAATCATAGCTAATCACACCAGGGTAGAGGGATTTGAGGCTTGAAATTGGATCAAGTGTCAAGTATATCAGCAAACTTGTTTCTGCATATGTGCTTTGTTCATCAGTAACTTTTTATGCTTTGATCTTGCTATTTACTTGGATTCAGTGTTTAATTCTTGTTGCATTGTTATTTCTAGCATTTAGGATTGTTGTATTGCTGCTTGGTTCTTATTTGTTTGCTGCTTGTGAGGATATTTGGGTATTTGGATTGCTTTGTTCATAGCTTATAAGCTCACTGGCTTATTGGCTTATTTATGCCAAAATACATCAAGTTTACCTAACTGGTAAGCTTTGATTCACAAGGTTTGCACTCAATCCTTGACCAGCAGGGTGAAAAACTAGTCATTGCACTTCATTAAGTCTGTCAGCGCCTACCTTGTGTCTGTCAGCGTTTGATTTCAACTTATCAGCGCCTGACTATAACTTGTCAGTGTTTGACTTTTAGGTTGGCTGTTTTTGGATTTGGCCCATTTGAGGGCCCATTAGGGGTATTTTGGTAATTTCACTTTCATTTTCTGATTATTTAGGTTAAAATAAACTAGCTTGCAAGTTTTTAGAATTTTTTATAATTTTTGGATTTTTAATATTATTTTATTATTATTTTTAAATTTTCACATTTTCCAACTTTTTACATTTTTCTTAGGTCAAATACATTAAAATAGGAATTTAGCAACTTTTAGAATAATTTTATCACTTATAGATTAATTTTTATAATTATTCTAAGTTTTAGTAGTTTTTTAATTCATTTTAAATAGTTTTTATTAGTTTTAAAATTTCTAAAAATAGTTTTTAATCATTTTAGGTCATTTTAGAGGTTTATCAATTGAAAAATCTTTATTTGGGCTTTTTGATAATTTATTTGATTTTTAGGGCTTTAATTAGCATTTAAAAATTGAATATTTAATTATTTAAAAGGTTTGAAAAAGTTTTGATAATTGGTAAACCCTTAGTTTATTATTTTTGATTTTTGGTGAATTTTTGGTAATTTTTAGAATTTATTTTATTTTTGGTGATTTTTTTAGGTTCTACGTCTTAACTTTCTAATAGTGTTTTTGCTTATTTTTCTATTTTTTTCAACTTCGTCATTTTCTCTTCTAATCCCCTTCTAAACCAAATATTAATCTCAAATCTTGTTCATCTTAGTCACACACATATACCTCCTTGGGAAACGAACTTCATTAAGGGTCATTAACACTTGATTTTTCCTAAAGTCATTTGTTTAATACTTACCGCTTTTACGCTTTTTTCCTAAAAGGTGTAAATTTACCACAATCAGAAGGTTTGTAAGATTCCTCCTAGTACTTAATGATTATTCAGAAACTTGATCACTAGAGTAGTTATCAAGTTTAGGGGAGGATTGTTGGGAATAAATTATAGCCAGTCTACTTGAGCGCTGGCAAGAGTTAATCAAGCGTTGATAGGAAGAAAACAAACGCCGACAGATCAAGCGTTGACAAGACAAAGTCAAGCGTTGATACATTGAAGACAAGCACTGATGGAAGGATATACTCTACGCGTTTATTGTATTCTAGATTACTTCTAGTAAAGATAGGAACAACAATGTATTTTCTATATTTATCTTTACCTGGAATAGTTGATATGTAGATTATTGTACAAGGCTTCTTATGTCTATAAAATAAGACCTTTAGGTTATTGTTAATATAAGTTTTTCATACGTTAAACACTTTCATTGTAAGCAAGTTTGATATCATTAATCAAAGTGAAAGTTTGTTTACATCTTGTATGTTCTTGTTTAAGTGTTAATTACGCATAACACTTAGATTGTCATATACATATACAAAGGTTTCTGTAAGTGTATTACATGATCTAATCTCGTATACATAAAGGTAAATCGATCTAAGTTTGGGATCAACACGTTTCTGACACTAGACATACTACATGACAGTATTGATCAAGATCGGTATACACACCAAGTATAGCATTCATATGGTCAGCATAAAAGTATTCCTTCGAAATTCGATCAATTTCGTTAGAAAGTTGGTGTTCTTGTGTCTTTAATTTAGTTTGAAGAAAATCAACTTCATCTTCAAGAGATTTAACATATCTTAAATCAGTTAACATTTCCTCAGTGAGAGCATTATAAAACATTTCCACATTATTTGAAAGATCATCGATGGTTGGAACAATACATTGTTGAATGACGACTTCTACTTGTGGGTTAGGTTAAATATTCGAAACGGTATCTCTAGAAACTTTTTCATAGTCGACGACACCTTTGTACAAATTTAAAACCCCTTGTTTTATAAACTCAAATTGCTGAACATTTTTATTTTTTTTCATTCCTCTTACGTTTTTCATCTGAAATTTGTTTTTCTAACAAAATTGATTGCTTTTTGAAACCCCTTTTTAAAGAAACTTTCTTTTCCGTTACAGGTGTCAGTGGTGGAACATTTGTATACATATTTTGTTCTTTTGAAAGTTCTTTTTGAGGAACAAACTTAATATGATTATTAGAATCAGAAAGGTTTATTAAATCACTTAAGTTCGATCGAATTTCTTCATGATGATGAAAGATTTCGTCGTAGTTAGGGGAAAGCATAAGAGCAAGATTATCAACATAACAACTGATATCATAAAGAGAAGGCTTGATACTTTGAACTTTCTTGAGATAGTCAGGCTTAACAAAACTCGTTTTCATATTTCTATTGAGCATATTCATAGTTTGAATAGACTGACCCGTTTTGTAAACAATGTTGTTTAACGTGTCGACTTTCTTTTCCAAAGAAAGAATTTTTTTCAATGTCCTTTTCTTCACGAGTTTTATAAAGCTCAGTTTATTCTTTGTTAACCGACTCTAACTCAGAAATTTGGAGTTTATGCAACAACAGTTGTTCTTCAAGTTCCGATATCTTTTGTTTTGACATATGAATTTCATGTGTTACTTCAAAACAATATTGTTCGTTGAGCACCTTACGTTCATATACTAAACCATTAGCTATTGCAACTCATCGATTAGCTTCTTTTACATAATCACACTCTTTGAGCCTGTATATCTCCTCGGCTAAGGATATGTTTGCTTGCTTCAAACGTTTATTAGCCTCTTTGTTTTCCTCAATTTCATGTTTTAAAGAATCAATAATAGATGCAAGCAAATCACGATCCTCTTCCGATTCATAATTCTGAGCAACATTAACGTCATCATTACACATATGCTGTGAATCCACATAGATATTACTATCCTCCGTGTCCATTACATATGTGTCATTGATGCTTTCGGGTTGCTCAGGATGCCGTCGTTCATTAGCAAACACATTATAATTATCGTATGATGGTACCTGTTAAATTGGATTAGTATCAAAGATAGGTCCAGAACTGTCAGCAGTCTCTAACTCTTGATCACCGGTTTCATTATCAGTGTCATCACGCTAATCAATTTCATCTGATGTGAGTGGAATCCCTGCTTCTTCTTTCTTACACACCAACATCTTTTCCTTGTGATATGCAGAATCCTTAACCCATTTTGGCCTCTTGCATTCTATATCCATGTACCCAAATCCCTTGCAATTGAAGCATTGAATCCCAGACTTCTGCACAACCAGAGTGCCTATAGTATCTCTAGCCCCAATTTGATTCAGCATCCTCTGATTATCATACCTAGCATCATGATCATACCTTGGTGCATGATCAAATTCCTTATATCTAGCATTGGATGATGATCTAAAGTTGTTGTTAGTAGGTTTGTAGATCTTCTTATAAGTTATGATGAGTAAAGACATGAGTTCTTCAATCTTCTTGTCCCTTGAAGTTTGTTCATCATCATTGTCTCCATC
Organism: Glebionis coronaria; assembly: GCA_025667525.1. Classification (NCBI taxonomy): domain Eukaryota; kingdom Viridiplantae; phylum Streptophyta; class Magnoliopsida; order Asterales; family Asteraceae; genus Glebionis; species Glebionis coronaria. The sequence continues at coordinate 219,922,057 of CM046880.1, forward strand.
TAACTCGGTGTCATATTTTGGAGGTGGAGTGGGGAGAATTTCTTTTGCTTTGATTCTAGCAGTAGCTAGAGGTTTAGTGGATGAGCTTGATGACTTGGAGGAATGTGTGGGTGGTTGTTGACGATGAACGGGTTTTCTGAAGTAGCAGCCATAAAAGTAGTAGCTAGAGGTTTAGTGGATGAGCTTGATGACTTGGAGAAATGTGTGGGTGGTTGTTGACGATGAACGGGTTTTGTTGAAGTAGCAGCCACAAAAGCAATAGAGTTAGCAGACCGTTCTGCCTTTTCATCCCTTAGTTCATTCACTTCATTCTGATGTTGTTTCAAGATATCATAAAGTTTGTGAGAAGATATAGTCTTGATATCTTCCCTTTGTTTAACCAAAGTCACAAACCTTTGCCATTCCGGTTTTAGTTTAAGTAGAATTTGAACATTGGCATGATGACTGGAGATGGTGCACTGATTTCTGACAAGCTCATTCATCATTTTGTAGAATCTCGAATAATATGAGTCAATGGATTCACCATCTTTGGATGTGAATTTTTCAAACTCCCAAAGTAGATTAGTCTCGAGATCTTGAACATTGATCGACTCACCTTGCTTTAATCGATGAATTGCATTCCACATTTCCATAGCATTAGGACAAGCATCAACCGTGGAATAGATATCGTTATCAATCCCAGTGAGTATGTAGTTAACAACATCTGCTTTAGATTGGAGGAGTTTCTTTTTCTCAGCAGGACATGTATCGAAATTCTCCATAGCTCGTGTAGTTGATGAAGTACCATCGTCTTCTTGTGTGGTAATTGGTCTGAATTAAAAAACTGGAGGTGGATTCTCAAGGCAATGGTGAAGAGTGGTTCGGTTCTCTTTTCCATCAAGAAATCTCAGGAAACAAGATATCCACTGAACGTAGCAACCGGCTGTCAACACAGGTGGATTACCGTTTCCACCTTGTTCCAAACGAATTTGATTAGCAGTCACAGTGTTGATGTTGTTGTTAGACATGGTGAATACTTGTGAATGGATTAGGATCTTAGTAGATGTGTTGTGATGTGATTGTGGTTAACAACTCGGAAAAGATTGATGAAATCCCTTAAAAAATGTTCTCGAAAAACCAAAAAATTCTCCAAGAGCAAAAAGACACACGTATTTTCGAAATATTCAAAAATCGTCTAAGTTATGCAACTTCTTCACAATACCTAAAAAATTCAAACTATCGCAATGCCAAAACTCAATCCGTCGCAATGTCTCAAAAGTAACTCTGTCGCAATATCAAGAAATGATTATGTCGCAATGTCAAGAAATGATTATGTCGCAATGACAAGAAAGGATTCTGTCGCAATATGTATCCTATCGCAATGCCACCTGTCGCAATGTTACCTGTCGCAATATCACCTGCCGCAATGTTACCTATCGCAATACCACAACCAAGTTCTATCGCAATATTGGTCACAATACTGATCGTAATACATAAACCCTAGCCATTGCAATGGAAAACAAGTCAAAGCTGTCGCAATAAGTGTACTGTTCCGAAACTTTAGTGAAAAAATAGAGATTTTTGACTAGAAATTCGTGATTTTAACCAAACCAAAGCACCCAAATCTCTACTACAACTATGTAGAAGATAAATGGATTACTTGGAATAACAAAAACACGAAATTTTTTGAAACTTGGGTATAAATTAATCAAAACTCACGAATCCAATGAAAACACACCACAAATCTTCAATCAAGTATCCACTATAGGCTCTTGATACCAAATGTTAACTTGTGATTCACAATGAACACAGGTTTTGATCCGGAGGTCGGGGAGGGTGGAAGAGATGTTTAGCCATGGTAGAGAGAGAGATACTCTAATAAGTATGTTTTATTAGAAAGAGAAAGGAAAAAAAGAAATGAAGAACCTCACCCCTCAATGGAAGTATGGAGGGGTACATATAGCACGGGACTTGAACTACTTACATATCACAATAATAGTCCCTGCAAGTCCCGGCTATGAAACTATTGTAATTCCGTTAGTCGCTCACATTTTAAGGCTAACAATCTTCCCCCAATGTGGAGACATACGGAATTACTTACAATGTTCCTAAAAATGCAAATACAACAAAAATATGACAGTATTAAGTTTGCTTCCAATGCTGAGGATGACGTCGTAGTCTACAAGTCTTCTAGAAAAAATTGTTCGCTAGTTTGAATCCTCTTTGTCTTTGCTTGCTGAGGAACCATTGTATCATGTATGAACTGGATTAACTTCCCCCCAATTCATACTACATGTCTTGAAAAGCTTTCTTCATAGACTTCTTTTTGACGAAGCTTCTGAATCAGCTTCCCCCCCCAAAACCAATATCCTGTCTTGAGCAGAACATATAGCTTGAAAAATCTTCTATCTTTGACATTTAAAGTGCACAACAGAATTTGTAGAAGTAGAAGCAAACCACACCAAGTAACTGCTACCTTGACATTTTTGGTCTTCATGATTATGTGTTTAGGGGAACATGCAAGAAATTAGCAACAAATTTTCTCACGCTTGTAGAATACTTCCCCCCTGGAAGTTGAACTAAGTACTCCAAAGTACACGTTCTTCCCCCATGATGGTTACGAACTCTCGGAAGCATCATCTGACGTGTACGGTCAAAATCGCGAGATGTCCTTTTCGAGAGTATGATGGTTATGAACACTCAGAGCAGCATCTGACGTGTACGGTCAGAATCGTGAGATGTTCTTGTCAAAAGTATGGTGGTTAAGAGCACTCGGAAGCATCATCTGACTAGTACAATCAGAATCGTGAGATGTTCGTGTCTGAAGCAGAAATCTTCATAGTTGAGAAAGATCGAGAACCTATGGAAGATTTACTTAGACAATGAAGTATCTTTGTTGACATTCTGTAGCTCAAGTTGCTCGTGAGAATTGTTTGCTGATCACATCTCTACTCATTTACTCTCTGGCTAAACTTACCAACCTCGTATTCTTTCGGCTATCTGTAGTGATCACTGTGTTGATCCCAATCTTAGATCGATTTAGCTTTGTGTAAACGAGATTAAATCAAGTTAAACACTTAGAGAAACTTTGTTGTATAAACAATTCAAGTACTATGCGGAATTAATACTTGAATGAAGAACAAACAAAACAAATAAACCAAACTTTCACTTTGATTGATGATCCAACTTGTGTACAATGAAAGTGTAAAACATATTAAACCAAAACCTAAAGGCCTCCTTTTATAAATTAAGGAGCCTTGCACAGGAGTCTAACTATCAGCTATTCTAGGTAAAGATTAATATAGAAAATACAATGTCGAACATATCTTTACTAGAAATACAAAACGTGTAGACTAAGTATTCTATCAGTGCTTGGACTTCTTCTCATCAGCGCTTGATTTCTTCTTGTCAACACTTGATCTATCAACGCTTGATTTCTTCTTATCAACATCCAATTAACTCTTGTCAGCGTCTAAGTGTCTTGGCTCATTTTATTCCCAACAATCCTCCCCTAAACTTGATATCTACTCTAGTAATCAAGTTTCTGAATAAAAACTAAGTACAAGGAGGATTCTTACAAATACAAATCACTTGTTAGTTAGGTAATAAATAAACCTAGTTAAATCTTTGCCAACATCACTTGTGTAATCCATTTCCAGCTATGTTGACACCATTTTTTTCAATACTTCCTTGGACATGGGATATTCAGCATCCACAAGAAGATATTCAGAAAACTTTGTAGTACTTAAATGATAAACACTAGCTGCTGAATGTAGATGCCATTAAAGTCCACTGATATCATTCAGATCCAACCATATTGGATCTTCATCATTTGGCTCACACATTCTATTAAATGTGGACCAAATGTTTATTCAACTGACTGAAGTAGGTGCTTCAGCCTCATACTTGGTCTTCATTAATCCCCAAAGATCTACCAAGTCTTCTCTATCCAGGCTTGCAAACAAAGAGAGAAGAGTAGTAAAAGCATGTACCTTCTTTCCATATCCTCCAATCATCCAAAACCCACTTGCATCTTCTTCATAGTGAACTATAGGGTTTTTGGAATCATAAGGTAATACTTCTGAAATATGTGAAGCTTCCAAAGGTGAGAGCTTAATACTCTTTCTAATAACTGCTTCACTAGGATTTACTCTATCCAAATTCTCTGGGAAATCAATTGGAAGTCCCTTCTTCACAGACCTTGGTGTAATTAAAGCCTTTTGAATCTGCATCTCTTCTTCAAGATCTTCCTTCCTTTCATCAGAAAGGAGTCTGATAGTATTCTCCTCTTGAATAGGTGCCCATATAGGATTAGCACGAAACTCTAATTCATCAAAGGACAAATCCTGCAATTTCTTGAAAGTCCAACCCCCTTGATGACATCTAAGAATCATATAATAGAGCTCCCTTCTATCCTTCTTAGTCTATGAAAGAACCTTGCTAGCCCTATACTTCAAAATTACTTTGCAATCTCTTTGAACTCTTAGCAGAATATCCAAACCCCAAATTTGATCTGAAATGGTCATGTCTGGATTCTCCATAACCTTATTTACCCATGCAAAGTATATACTGGCTACTTTAGGCATATCATAATCTACCTGCATTTTCAACTCCTAAAGCCTTTCCTTAGCCAACTCATCACCATATTCAAGCCTTTCTGGATCTTCAATGATCGTCATACTTGAATCAGTACTCTTATAATCACTGGCCTTCTTATTCTCAATAGAAGTCTCTTTCATTCTATCCTTTTCCTCAAGTTGTGCAGCCAAAATGGAATCAAAATGTACTTGAGCTGCATCCTTGGTAAGTTCTGCTTCTACCATAATACCTTTACCTTTATCCAATACATCAATAGTGGGTAAAGAAGTTGATGGTACTTGTGTAGACACCTCCTTGATGATAGCTGATGATTGGTATACATCAACCATATCTACAGGTTTATCAGCATCCAAAACCTGAATGTCAACACTTAATTTACTCTTGTCAACGCTTGGCTTTGTGAACTGCTCCAACATTTCAGTAAAAGACAAATTTGTAGGGGTAACAAATGAAGCATCAGAACCTGGTTGCCTCTTCAAATCTGTTAGAGCCTCAGCTATACCCAAAAAATCTCCTTCATGTTAGCCTTTATCACTCACATGTACCTGTTCATTCTCCCCTTTGGAAGAATCCTCCTCCCTACGCCTAGTGTTAGCACCTTCCAAAAGAACAATCCTCTCCCTCAATTGCTTGAGTTCAAGGCGTTGTGTGTTGACAGTATGTACAAGGTCTGCATTTTGCTTTTGCAAGCTAATGTAGACAACCGTCAATTTCAAAATTATGTAAGGTTCCAATATGCCCTCCTCTAGAATGGGAATTTGACCTCCCCAAGTAGATTCATGGGGCATGGATTAGGTCTTAAGTATGTTAGGACTGTCTTGGCCTACATCTAAGCTAGAACCAATAGTCCCAGCCCCACTCATGTCACCAACCACACTTGTGGTGGTTGTTCTCTCTACAACATGGCTAGGAACACTATAGGAGAACACTCCAGTAGTCCTTTGGCATTTAATCAACCTATATTCTGGTGGTGTAGAAGATGGAGTGGATTGAGTGTCTGTTTGTAGGTTAAGGGGTGTTTGGGTTTGTGGAAAACGGGTGTCAGCGTTTGAATTTGGTGTGTCAACGCCAACATTTAAAGTGTCAGTGTTAATTGGTTCTTGGTCAACTTCCATTTGTTGGGGGTGATGGTGGTTGTTCAGACAATGGGTCTGGTTCTGGTTGAGGGTCTGGTTGAGGGTTGGCTGCAGCAATAACAACAATCATGGCTTGGGTGAGGGGTAGGTCTCTATAAGGTTCAGAATTCATCTTCCTAAAAATTGCTTTCTTTTGAACATGGATCGTATAAAAATCATTGTGATCCCTATTGCAGTATGGTTGTAAATAAAAGACCATTTGCAAAAACATAGGGTAAGCAAGAGTCATCTTGTTACCCTTATTATGACACATGCCATCAAAAATCACTTTTAAAAAGTTATGCTTTTGCCCAGTTTCAATACACACAATGGCACTCCCAATAGATCGGTTGATTTCATTTTGTGCAGTACATTTGGGACTCAAACATTGTAGAATGACATGTATTAAGTACTTCCAAGCCGGGGGAAATTCTTGTTTTGTATATTTGTTTAAATGGCCTTCTTCAGGCAAAGGATAACCGAAGGCTTAGAGTCCTTGTTCTAGCTCTACAATGGGTAGGGTGGTTATACCATCTTCATCATTAGATGCAAAGCTTGGCGAACCAAAGCTTCAGTAACCACCCATGGAACCCCATGGACAATAGTAGTCAATGTAGTCACTTCATTAACTGTTGAGGAAATGACGGTATTCCAAAACTGTTTAATGTGTGTGTTAGGGATAAGAGGAGCATGAGAAAGTGCATACCTTAATGGGGATGCATTCAAATACTCAACCATCTGATTATATTGGGGAAACAGAGTATTATCAGCTTGTAAATAAGCTACCATGTTATGTTGACTCCTGAACCCCGATTCCAAATCTCTAGGTTTAAACTTAGGCGCCATTGATGATTTAAGAAAGCTGTGATAAAAGTTATGGAAGATGAAGGTTTGAGAAAATTTAGTTAGAAAAGAATAAGCAATTACCCTGTTTAAAAGAAATGAGAGAAATATATAGGAGAGGTGAAAATATGTGATTGGTCAAAACATGAGGCAGTTATATTCAAAATATAATGATAAAAATCTTGAAAATATATAACTTATCTCAAGCATTAATAAAAAGTTAACAACTCCTAAAATTAAGGCCCATATTTTCGTCAAAAATAACAACTGGGTAGGACCCAATGTTTATCAACGATTAAAAATAACTTATCAGCACCCAACGACAATATTCTTGTCAACGTTGGAAACTGCCATGTCAACGTCAAAATTGGTCTTAACAACGTTTGGAAAGAAAACTGTCAGCGTCCAAAAATAAAAATAATTTAAAAGAAAAAGGACCTTAACAAAGTAATTTATCCTAGTAAAGATAACTTATAGACTGAAAATCACTATAGGGTGGCAAGCACTGTCCAGTCATGCACACTTGCTTAAGCAAGATAGACATAATTGCCCTCAAGTGTACCTTGCTAACCAAAGTTCTTAACAATGAAGTTATCTCATAAAATTCCTTGTAACTTCCCAGGTAAGCCCAATAAAAACCTACCCAAGTATCCCAACAGACCACAACCAATTCTAGGTCAAAAAGTCTTGGCAGCGTGTAAAGTATATCAACTTTGCATGCTATAGTGCCTCGCGATTTAGTAAACTAACTCGTACTCACCAGTGGACACAATCAAGAATTGTGATAAGAGTATTATAAGAATACCCAAAAAGTCCTAAAGGTTTCCTAAACCTCCCCTTAAAATATGATATACAAGTTGCCAAAAATAAAATATGCAATAAAAATTCATGTCAAGATAGGAATGTAAACATTCCAACCATCATCCATGAACTTGAACACACTTCTAGTAAGCTCCAAAGATCCATAAGCAACTTCGTATCCATTTGTACAATGCTCATTATGCCTACATAATTAGATCAAAAACCACGAAACTAACATGTTGCTGTCGACGTCCATTTTAACACTTATCAGCGTTAAAATAACCTTTGTCAGCGTTAGGAAAATAAAGTGGAAAACCTAATTTTGTACAAAGACCAATAACAGTGCATATCCGGTACATCCTTTTACAATAAGTTCCAAAAACAAATTTTAGGTAAGATTGATCATTCTAGTACTTGTTACCAAGTATTGAAACCACCCAGCATTAAAAGGTTTAGTTAATAAATCTGCCACATTTTCTTCTGTGTCAACCCTATCTGGTTGTATTAAACCCTTTTCAAAACAATCTCTTATAAAATGATGTCTAATTTCTATGTGTTTGGTTTTAGAATAATGTACAGGATTCTTAATAATGCATAAAGTACTATTATTGTCTACAAAACTCTTGGTATGCATAAAATTATACCCATAATCCAACAGTTGGTTCTGAATCCATAAGACTTGTCCACAACAAGCAGCTACAACAACATATTCTGCTTTAGTTATAGAGTTGGCCACCACTGTTTGTTTCTCGCATTGCCAAGATATCAACCTACTCCCAAAAAATTGGCATCCACCAGTTGTGGATTTCCTATCAAACTTGTCACCCCCATAATCACTGTCTGGATAACCAATAAGCTCCAATGGAGAATCCTTTGGATACCATAATCCCAAGGTGGGATAGCACCTAAGGTATCTAAAGATCCTCTTGACAGCATGAAGATGACACTCTTTGGGAGTCACTTGATGGCGTGCACATGCACACACAACAAACATGATGTCAGGTCTAGAAGCTGTAAGATACATCAATGATCTAATCATTGACCTATAATGCCTGGCATCCACCTCTTTTTCATCTCCAATCTTTCCCCAAGGGTGTTCCCTATCCATGGGTGTGCTAGCCCGTTTTCCATGTGGAGAAAAGCCAAACTTCTTCAAGATTTCTGCTACATATTTGTCTTGAGAGATAAAGATACAATTTCTTTCTGTTGAAGTTGTAACCCTAGAAAGAAGTTCATCTCTCCCATTACACTCATCTTGAATTTGTATGTCATGAGCTTGGATAGGTCTTCAATCATCTTTAGACTTGAAGAGACAAAGATGATATCATCCACATAGACCTGAACAAGTAAAAAGTCCTTACCAATCTTCTTGGTAAATAAAGTCTGATCTATGGTGCCTCTCTTGAATCCATTTTACACCAGATAGGTGGACAATGTGCCATACGATGCTCTTGGGGCTTGATGAAGTCCATACATTGCTTTCTTCACCCTATACACTTTGTCTGGATGTTCTGAATCTTCAAAACCATGACGTTGCATCACATAAAGCTCCTCTGCAATTGTGCCATAAAGAAAAGCACTCTTCACATCCATTTGATAAACTGTGAAGCTCATGCAAGAAGCATGGGCTAGGAAGATCCTTATTGCTTTTATCTTTGCAACAGGTTCAAAAACCTCTTCATAGTCTATCCCTTCCTCTTGTGTATAGCCTTGAGCAACTAAACGTGCCTTGTTTCTAATCACAATCCCTCTTTCATCCTTCTTGTTTCTAAGAACCCATCTTGTCCCAATAGGTCTGACATATCTAGGATAGTCCACTAACTCCCAAACATCTTGAATAACAAATTGGTGAAGCTCATCCTGCATTGCTTCCACCCAACTTGGTTCTTTGAGAGCATCAAATATCTTATTGGGTTTCTGTTGTGATAGAAAACAGGCAAACAAACATGCCTGTACAAGAGGGGTATCAACCTTCTTGTTGATATTGTCAATAAAACAACCATGATTCTGATGAGACCTTCTAGTTTAAACAGGAGACAACACATCACCAATAATTAGAGAAGGAGGATGATTTCTGATAGTAGAAGTAAGTGTTCCTCCTTCAATAAGTGTGTTTTCTTCAATTTCAGTCTCCATGTTACCAATATCATCTTCAAAATATCCTCCATCATCACCAGAATGAACCTCTTCATGTACTGTGGAAGGTTCACCTTGTTCAAAAACATTGGAAGATAATAAATGGTCAAAATGGTTGTCAACGCCTGAACTAGGCCTGTCAACATTTTAGCCATCAACGCCTGAATTTGGCCTGTCAGCGCCAAATTTGCCTTTGTCAGCGCTTGAAGATTCATGCATGTTTTCATCAATTGGCTTTCCTCGTGGACCATCTTTTTACCTAAAATTTCAACAATAGGTTCTTCCACAACATTTGAATCCACTTTCACAATGTCTAGATTAGTAACAGGCATATAATTCAAGTTTTTAGATAAAGGTTCTAAACAAAAGAACCAATTTGGTCCACTATCAGGATCACTAAGTTTACTTTCTAAAAATTTAACATGTACCTTTTCAAGTATACGTTTTTTTTCTTAATGTAAACCCTATATCCCTTACTCTGTACTGAATAGCCCATAAAATAGCCTTCATCACCTTTAGCACTAAACTTTCCTAAGGCATCACTAGTATCTAAAATCACTACATGACATCCAAAGGGTTTAAGAAAACCAATATTAGGTTTCCTATTCCAAAATAGCTCATAAGGTGTCTTATTGTGGATTTTGTTGATCAATGCCCTGTTCTGAACATAACAGGCTGTATTCACAGCCTCAGCCCAAAAAGCAATGGGAAAATAAGCATCAACCAACAATGTCCTAACAGCTTCTATGAGTGTTTTATTCTTCCTTTCAGCCACCCCATTCTGTTGTGGGGTTCTAGCTACACTAAACTGCCTAGTAATCCCTTTATTGACACAGAAGTCATCTAACAACTTGTTTCTAAACTCACCACCATTATCACTTCTAAGTATTTTAACCTCATTCCCTGTTTTCTTTTCAATTTCGGTAATATAGTTAATCAAAACAGTAGTAGTTTCACTTTTCAAAGCCAAATAGAAAGTCCAAGTAAATCTAGAAAAATCATCAGTTATGACAAAACAAAAAGATTTACCATTTAAGCTTTTTATACTAGTTGGACCAAATAAATCCATATGCAACAAGTGAAGTGGTTTAGAACTAGAGTGCAAATGTTTAGACTTAAAAGAGACTTTGTGTTGTTTGCCTTAAAGGCATGCAACACAAGAATGATCATTATGGAAAGCCTTTTCAGGCAAACCATCAACTAAACCATGTCTCATAAGTCTGTTTATGTTCTTAAAGTTTCTGTTCCCTAACCTTTTATGCCATAGATAACTTTCATCAACTGAAGCCTTAGCATATAAACATGACAAACTATTATTCATCCTAATTCCATTAAGATTCACATTATAAATGTCGTTATGCCTAGGTGTTCTATAATCAATAAACTTCTCATCAAGTATCTTAAAATCTTTGTTTAACACCAAGCATTCAATATCAGTGAAAAGAAGCTTATTCTTGTTATCACATACTTGTGATACACTAAACAGATTATAATCAAGTTCACCAAAAATATGTTTTCAAAACGTAAATTATTTGTGATAAGAGTGCCTTAGCCAGAAATTGTACCATATCCTCCTCCAAATTACACTTTGTCACCATCTTTAATGGGGGTAAAGTTGGTCAAATAATCTTCCTTCCCCGTCATGTAACTAGAGCATCCACTATCCTAATAGCCATAATCATTTACATGCTTTTGAATGCCCTGCACATAAAGAAAACAAAATAGTTTTCTTTGGGAATCCAAGCTTGAGCAGACTTGGATTCATTTGGTTGTTCAACAAGAACAGACTTAGTCCTTATAACAACCCCTTGTTTCCCTTTGAGTATTAAACACCCAGTTAACCCCAATTGGTTTAGTTATGACCTTTGAAATATAATGAAATCTGTTATAGGTCATAGAAATCCCATCAGAATTAGGTTTTTGGTCTTGTTTGGGTCTCCATGTCAAGCTAGATGAAGCTTTAGACCCCTTTCCCTTTGGTTGCAAGTACTTGTTATTACTTGGTCTAACAGCGTTGGAAACATTCCTATCAGCGTTAAAGTTGTTCTTGACAACATTGAAATTACACTTATCAGTGCAAAAATTAGGGTTTGCTACAGGAACCCATTGTTTGTTAGACCATGTATTTGTCTTTTGAAAAGGCCTTTGTCCATGAGTATTAGACCCTTTAGTAAAGAATGGAGTTGGTCTAGTAACTTTTGGACTTTGTTGAACAAAAGGTTTGGGTTTGACCATGGTTGACTTTTTGTCAGCGTTGACTATTGAAGCACTGACACACTTATACGCCAAATGTGAAAAACTCCCACAAATATAACAAACTTTTGTAGACATAACCCTAGGTCTATATGAAAAGAATCTTGTCCCATTATCACTAACTTAACTTTTTGGTAACCTAGGTTTTCTATACAATTATGCATACTTAACACTAGATTTTCTATTAACATATGAGCCAAGTTCAACAGGTTTTCTAGTAAAAGGGTTGGTTATGGTTATGGGTGTTGACTCAAGTGGACTTTCACTAAGCATTCTACCTTTAAGAAACAAAGTAGGATTGGCTTTCTTCCATTGATCCAAGTCAGTCAATTTATGCTCATATTCCTCTACTGGAGTATGAACTCTTGGTGTAGGAATGAATTCCTTTTCTTGGAGTTTAATACTCGGCTTTGACACCACGTATGAAATCTTATCGTCCGAATCCTTTCGAATTGAAAACCGGTCTTAAGTGCGACTCAATCGTCTTTTGGTGAAACAAGAGAATGGTTTGGTTTTGATTATCTATTTTAAAATAATAGCAAGAAATTTAAGTGTCGTTAAGTAAAGTAGAAGTTAAAAGATTAATACTAAAATGACGAGTAGAAATAAAAGCTTGAAAAACTTAAAGACTAGATTAAGAAAAATATTAGATCACTTAACAAAACTAAAACTTGGAACTTTGTAAAAACAAGAAATTTAAACCATCGGAAAACAAAACAGAAACCTGATCGGAATATTATAAAAAACAAGACTAATCTGAATGTTATAAATGTCTACCGGTCGGAATGTTTACAAACACCTCCAATCGGAATAGTTAAAATGACCTCGTCGGAATATCAAACAAAGGGTTCAATGTGAAAACACAAAACTGGTCCTGATCGGAATGTATGGAAATAACATCAATCGGGATGATTAACAACAAACACAATCGGAATACAGGGATAGTTCAAATCGGAATACATGCAAAAATTCCCAATCGGAATGTTCAAAGAGGGCTCAGATCGGAAAGTGTAAACCCTAATCCGATCACTCGATCGGAATAAGGGGGTGTTCAATCGGAATATGGAGAAACCCTTTTCCGATTAGCAAATCGGAAAAAAGGGGAAGGCTGCTCGGAATAGGCTGCAATCGGAAAGGGGTTTAATCCCTTTCCGAAATATATGGGATTCGGTTAAAGCCAATGAATAAGCTATATTGCCAAGCTTAACACCAAACTAAAACGAATCAAGGATTAAACGGATCAAATAAGCACTTATCACAACTTATCCAACCTCAAAATAAGCAACTTTTCCATCAAACAACAAAAATATGAACTTTTTAAGAAAACCTTTTATAAAGTAAATAAGCTAATCATCAAAATAAGCCAATAAGCACAAGAATCTTAAAGCTTAATCAAATGAAAACTTATGTAATGATCAAAAGATTAACTTTTTAAGCACGAAATCATTAAGAACAACACGGATCATATGATAATCGCACCAAAATCAATCTAAAATCAAAGGAAGGTAGAATGAGATTAAGGATTAAAAGCTTAAAATAGAACTTGATTAATGAAACATAAGCAATACAAATGTTTAATCTTGAAAGATTAAGAGAAAAGATGAAATTTAGTGAGAGAAAGTTTAAGACTTTCTCTCTCTAAAAACTAGAAAGAAAAGTGAAAATGAAAAATTAAATTAAAGACTAACTAGCTCCCCCCTCCTAATGACTATTAGGAGGGTTTTTATAGGGAAGGTGGAAGGAGTGCATGTGTTGCATCTTCTTTCTTGCTTTCTTCACGTCTTCTCGACTCGACTTTAATTCTTTGTCTTTTCTCGATGTCGTCTCGGGATTTGAACTTGTCTTTTAATTTTCTTCTTCTATTAGACTTAAGTTCTTCGACTTCATTAAACATCCGTCTTTAGACTTTTTTCTTCGATAAATCTTCAGAATAGGCCTTGGACTTCCGTTCTTTTTGCACTCTTGATCTTTTGACTTCGTCTTTTCCCGTTTTCTTTGATAAAAGCCCGTGAAAACCCGTGTTTTCTTACTTTTTCATATTTTGGTCCTAAAACACAATAAAAACACAAACCACGCATAATTCCGACTTTTACGACATAAATCACACGTTTTGGTCTTGTTATTATTGGAAATAAGTGGTAAAAGGATAAGTGTTTTCACACTTATTAAATCCCCTACACTTGACCATTGCAATGCCCTCATGCAATGCATTAATTTTAAAGCACGGTTTACATTTTCCATCATAAATAACCCACCTTGGCCTTTATTAAATACTAAACATAAAAAGATAGAACAAGTAAAGAAATTAAAAACATACATTGGGTTTTGGCAGCCATGAACGTTTATCATCCTCAAGTTTCACGTTCCCCATACCAAGCTTAAAAACGAGATCATTGTTATTATAAGTTAGCAAACTATCACGAACTCATGTGGGCCAATTACTCACTTAGACTCCCTTATTCATAGGTGTATCTCTTATATTTTATTTTTGTCTTGAATGATCACGAGGATGCATTGTTTGACTTATTTCGATAGTTATTTAGGCCGAAAATAAAGTGAACGATTTAATCAATAGTTAGCTAAAGGACCAAATCTTTTAAAACTGCTTCTCGGGACCTCATAAAGTTCATATCTTGGCATAACTCGCTTCACGATTTGAGACCTTTCTCGGACCGATATTTGGCAGCGACTTCATACTTCGAATCTTTGAGAGACGTCCTTGAAATTATGGTCTTCTCTTCATAATAGAAATTTCTCCACTTGAAGTTTTGAGAGATTCTTCATCTTTGGACCACGACTTCTTCATTTTTCTCCAATCTTTATTTTGGACTTTGATATACAACGATCCACCTACTTTTAGGACTTGGATCTATTTATCCTCATACCTTGTTAGGGTCTTTTCGGATAGACTTCTCCATGATTTTTGGGGGGTTCTTGCTTTTCGTCGTGTGTCTCGATCCTTCATATTAATTTTCGATAAATGATTCTTCACATCACTTTTGGATCTTTAGCAACAAAATGTAGCCCTCATGCCTTGTTAGGGCCTTTTCGGACTCGCCAATCTTCGCATCCCGCTTCAATAAGTTATGCCTTGGCTATGAACTCTAATCCGTACCGAGCAACTTTTAAACGATCTGGGGCTAGAAGCTAAGTAACCTTTTAAATCGTACAACCTTATTTATTGCAGATAAATTTATTAACAAGCGAATGGAGAATAGGCTTATAATTAACTCACATAAATTCACGAAAGAATACCGAACTTATAATTGACTCTATCATCTCTCGTTCTCCAAAGTTTAAAATCTCAAGGAATGAGACTCGTGGATGCTTAGCCTATTAAATCATAGTTTTGGGTTTTCGAGTCGCCTATAGGATCTTGCAAATTCTTAGACTTTTTCAAGTTTTAGAAATCGCATTTTAAAGTTCCCTTGATAAACGACTCTCTAGGATCAATTATAGGAACTTGCGAAAAGTACTTGTTCTTAACCCGTGAGAGTTAAGACTTTCGCGTTTTATAGCTCCCTATATAAAAGCCTAGCAAAACTTGACTTAAACACGTTAAGGATACTAGCTAGAGTAAACTTAGGTAAGTAAACTCGGGTTGAGTCAAAATGTTCACGACTAAGAAAAATCTAAACCACTTTATTGAAAATTTATTCTAGCAATGGAAAGAAACTAAACATGATAAAGGAAAATACAACTATACAACTAGGCCAAAATAGATTAAAAATTTTGAAAAAATGACGAAAAATCAAATTTTCCGGTTAAAATGAGGGCAAATTCATGGAAAAGACCACTTACTTCGATAGAAGTCCCCCTACACTTGAGATAAACATTGTCCTCAATGTTTAAGCATGTGGGAGTAAACTCTCCTACACTTATGACATTGTGCACTTTGTTTAAATCTTGCTAAGGAAAGGACAAATAAAGTGAATTCAATGTGAACATATAGAATATGAAATATTGAATCACAAGAGTTTAGGATAGAACTGGGAAGATGGGAACACGGTATCACGGTTCGTCAAAAGTCATCTAGAGGATCTTTGAAGCTTTAATCCCTGCACAAAGTACAGCTTTAGACGCTGGCCATTCACCTTGAAGTTGGGCCCATTTGGCTGAGAAAGCTCAATGGTCCCATATGGAAAGACTTTGGCGACGGTGAATGGACAAAGACCAGCGGCTCTTCAACTTGCCAGAGAAGATCTTCAACCGAGAGTTAAAAAGTAAGACTTGATCACCAACGTGGAACTCTCGGTTCTTAATCCTTGCGTCATGAATGATCTTCGTCTTCTCCTTGTAGATCAGCGAGTTCTCATAAGCTTCATTTCTTAGTTCGTTGAGCTCGTTGAGTTGAATCTTGCGATGATCACCGGCTTTTTTAATGTCGAAGTTAGCCCACTTCAAGGCCCAGTGCGCCTTATGTTCCAGCTCGATGGGGAGGTGGCATGCTTTCCCGTACACAAGACGATAAGGTGTACAACCGATGGGGGTCTTATAAGCAGTACGGAAAGCCCACAGAGCATCATCTAACTTATCGGACCACGCGGCGCGATGCTCTCCAACAGTACGCTCCAAAATTCGCTTCAATCCACGGTTGGATATCTCAGCTTGCCCATTGGTTTGGGGATGATAGGCGGTGGAAAGACGGTGATTGACACCATACTTAGCCATGACTTTTGCAAATTGATCATTGCAAAAATGAGTCCCGCGGTCACTGATGATGGCACGAGGAACGCCAAATCGAGCGAAAAGCTGCTTCAAAAAGTTCACAACCACCCTCGCATCGTTTGTAGGGAGAGCCTTGGCTTCAACCCATTTAGAAACGTAGTCAACTGTGACGAGGATGTACTTGTTCCCTTTGGATGATGGAAATGGCCCTATAAAGTCGATGCCCCATACATCAAAGATTTCACATTCCTGTATGAAATTTTGAGGCATCTCATCCTTATGTGTGATCTTGCCTTGACGTTGGCAAGCATCACAATGCTTAACCATTTCGTGAGCGTCACGATAAATGGTGGGCCAATAGAATCCAGAATCAAACACTTTCTTAGCGGTGTAGTTGGGACCAAAGTGACCACCGGTGGGTCCTTTGTGGCAAGCTTGGAGAATGTCAAAAGCTGCCGGTCCGTCAACACATCAATGAATGATCAGATCAGCACATTGTTTGAATAGATAAGGGTCATCCCAAAAGTAAGTCTTAACATCATTCAAGAACTTCTTCTTTTGTTGGGATGTTAACCCTTTGATGAGAATACCACCCGCTAAGTAGTTTGAAATGTCCGCAAACCACGGGGTGTCATCAAGATTGAGATTTATAGACATTAAGGTCTCAAGGGGGAAAGAGTCATTGATCTCTTTGTTCGGATGATCCCCTAGATATGGATCCTCAAGTCTGCTCAGATGATCCGCGGCCAGGTATTCGGCTCCCTTCTTGTCACGAATTTCAATGTTGAATTCTTGAAGGAGTAAAACCCAGCGAAGAAGTCTTGGCTTAGAATCATGCTTAGTCATCAAGTACTTCAACGCGGAATGGTCCGTGTATACGATGGTGGGGGATAAAACAAGATAGGGGCGAAATTTCTCAAAAGCATAGACAACAGCTAAAAGCTCTTTTTCGGTTGTCGTATAATGCAATTGAGCCCCCGTCATTGTTTTGCTAGAATAGTGGATTGGTTGGAAGTGTTTATTCACTCGTTGGCCCAAAACCGCACCAATAGCAAAGTCGCTAGCATCGCACATCAATTCAAAAGGCAGCTCCAAATTAGGGGTAACCAAGACCGGTGCCTTAGTTAGCTTATCCTTAAGAAGATTGAAGGCTTCGAGACACTCTTTAGAAAAGATAAAAGGAGTATCTTTTTCCAAGAGGTGGGTCATCGGGCGAGCGATTTTAGAGAAATCCTGAAAGAATCGATGATAGAAGCCCGCATGACCCAGAAACCTTCTCACACCCTTCACGGTTGAAGGTGGAGGTAATTTGGCTATGACATCTACTTTAGCACGGTCGACATCAAGACCGGCTTTAGAGATTTTGTGTCCTAGAACAATGCCTTCTTTTACCATAAAATGGCATTTTTCCCAATTCAGAACAAGGCGAGTGTCTTCGCACCGCTTAAGCATACGTTCCAAATTGGCAATGCAAGAAGAGAAGGAATCCCCAAAGACCGAGAAATCATCCATGAAGACTTCCATGGTTTGCTCAACCATGTCATGGAAGATAGCCAACATGCACCTTTAGAAAGTCCCGGGGGCATTGCATAAGCCAAAAGGCATCCTTTTGTAAGCAAATGTGCCATAGGGACAAGTGAATGTTGTCTTCTCTTGATCTTGGGGATCGATGGGTATTTGGAAATAACCCGAGAAACCATCAAGAAAGCAGTAATATTCATTACCCGCTAAACGTTCAAGCATTTGCTCCATAAAAGGAAGAGGGAAATGATCCTTTCTCGTGGCATCATTGAGTTTGCGGTAGTCTATACAAACTCTCCACCCAGTAACGAGACGGGTAGGAATTAACTCGTTGTTAGCATGGGGCACAATGGTGATTCCGCCTTTCTTAGGCACACAATGGACTGGACTAACCCATGGTGAATCCGAAATAGGGTAAATCATACCCGCATCAAGAAGTTTGATAACCTCTTTTTTGATGACTTCATGGATTTTAGGATTCACCCTTCGTTGGCTTTGAATTGTGGGCTTAAAGTCGTCCTCCATGAGAATTTTATGTGTGCAGAAGTAAGGATCAATTCCACGGATGTCGGAGATTTTCCAAGCGATAGCTCTTTTATGCTTCTTCAACACAGCGACAAGTCGGGCTTTTTCTTCTTCTTTCAGGTCCTTTGCGATGATGACCGGTAACTTCTCGTTGTCTTCCAGGAAAACGTACTCAAGATGAGGAGGTAGGTCCTTAAGCTCGAGAGTGGGAGGATCCTCAATAGATGGTGAAACTAACGATGGATCATCATTAGTCACCTCTTTAGGAGAAGGAGGAGAAAACGGGTCCTCATTGAGAAGTCTCTCAATAGTACGAATGTCTTCATCCCAATTGGTGGACAAATTATCATACTTAATTTCAAGAGGACCCAAGCGAGCTTCGAAATCATCCAAGTCACTTTCTCCAAACGGAGTCAATGCCGGAGCAATTGAGGCAACGGTGTCAACATTGGGTAGAGAAGAGAGAGTACTTTTGCAAGCATCGTGAAAATGTTCTTCACAAGCCTCATCGAGAACATCAATAACATTAACACTCTCATATGAACAAGGTTGCTTAGAAATCTTACCCATGTTGAAGACAATTTTATCATCACCAACTCTCATGATTATTTCGCCCGCGGCTACATCAATGAGAGTGCGACCGGTCCTCAGGAATGGACGTCCCACGATTAATGGAACACGAGGATCCATCTCGTAGTCAACGACAACAAAATCCACCGGGAAGGTGAATTTGTCAACGCCAACAAAGACATCTTCGGCTATCCCCACTGGATAAGCAACCGTACGGTTGGCTAATTCCAAAGTCATTTTGGTGGGGACTAGCTCGGGGAGAGATAATTGCTTCCAAACACTTAAAGGCATTAAGTTTATACTGGCACCTAGATCGGCTAGGGCCATGCAATTCTCTACTCCCGGGAAGTTGCAAGGAATCAAGAAGTGACCCGGATCACCAAGTTTGGTGGGCAATTTCCTTAAGAGCACTGCGGAGCAGTTCTCATTAAGTTGGGTCTGAGCGATGTCAAGAAGCTTTTCCTTATCACTTAGAAGATCTTTAAACATCTTAGCGTATTTGGGCATGTGAGCGAGAGCCTCGGCAAAGGAGATGTTAAAATTCAATTGTTTAAACATTTTGAGAAAGTTTGAAACCTGAATATCATCCTTGCTCTTTTGCTTCTCTTTCCTCAACCTTGAAGGATAAGGTATATAGGATCACTCACAACCACGGGTGGTGGGGAAATGGGGATAGAAGGTGAAGGAGGTGAGGAAAGTTGCTCTTTTTCCTTGTTCACAATCACGGGTGGAGGTGTAGGAATCTCGGGTTCCATATAACCTTTTCCACTACGAGTGGTGATTGCTTTCATCTCCCCTCTTGGATTCGCAACGGTATTACTCGGAAGAGTACCCAAAGAAGAGGGTTGATTACCTTGGATGAGCGAACCAATCATATCATGAAGGTTAACCGCTTGAGTATTGAAAGAGTCTCTCATGTTTGCATGAATTTCATTGTTGTGTTTTGCCATGTCATTCCTTAGCTCGACTCGAATATCGTTCCCTTGTTTTGCCATTTCTCCCTTCAAGTTGCGGACTTGACTCTGAAGATTCGTCACCATCTCCCTATTAGTCTTCATGAATGTCTCGACATCTGGACTCACTGCCATCGGTTGATTGAGAGGTGGAGCTTGGTAGGCTTGAGAATTTCCTTGAGGTGGGTATGGGTTTCGTTGGGATTGATATTGATTGTTAGCACGAGGTTGGGATTGGTTGTAGCTTTGTTGTTGGTTTTGGTTTACAGGAGGGAAACCGAGAGGAGCAAGATAATTGTTGGAACGATAACTTAGCAAGTTACGGTCTCCTTGCGGGCGAGCTTGATAGCCTCCCGTGGGATAAGTACCGTAAGCTGCGTTAACGTTTTCATAAAAATTGGCTTGGGTAGAAGGACAATCATTGTAAGTATGAGGACCACCACATGTGTCACAAGAAATAGCAACAGCTTTAGCTTGTTGAAAGTGGTTTTTGGCAATGGACATGAAATCCTTGTGCATACTCGCGATTTGTCGGGTAAGTTCAGATATCTCGGGATTGGAAGTAGTAGAAGAAACATTGACTCTCTGATTAGATCTTGAGGATGCGGATGAATCCCAATTCTTGTGGTGAGTAGTCATGTTTTCGATCAACTCTCGGCACTCCTCCGGTCTCCTTTTCATAAAGGTACCACCGGCGACGGCATTGATCGTGTCACGATCACGAAAAGTGAGACCATTGTAGAAGGTGTCAATGAGAGTGACGGGGAGCATATTGTGATTTGGACAGCGGTCGATCAAATCATTGTATCGTTCCCAAGCATCAAAAATCGATTTATCATTGTTTTGCATGAATCCACTGATTTGGTTACAGGAAGGCTAGTGACCATGGATGGGGGGAAGTAGCGCGATAAAAAGCGTTGAGTCATGTCATTCCACGTATGAATAGAATTCTTAGGAAGACGATCAAACCATTTTTCGGCATGGTGAGAAAGCGAGTGGGGAAAGAGTTGAAGACGAAGGTCACCCATAGAAACACCGGAGCACTTCATGCTTTGGGTTATGGTAATGAATTTGTCGAGGTGTTTGTTGGCATCATCATCCGGAATTCCACGAAATGGGTTAGTTTGCACTTGCTGGATCATGTGATGCTTCAACGAAAACTCCTGAGCCGTGACGTGCATTGGCGCAATCGGGCCTCCGCGTCCGTTCATGGTGGGTTGACACAATTCCTCCATTGTTCGTAAATCAGGTAGGTGGACATTGTTGTTGTTGTTGTTGTTGTTGTTGTTGTTGTTGTTATTCAAATTGGGTAGAGGTGGGTTATTATTGTTGTTATTAACACCAGCCATATCTAAATCTTCACGAGTCTCGGGCTCAGAATAGTTCGAAGATCTAGTACGCATACACCTGCAGAAGAAAAATATACACAGAGAATATCTATATAATCTTTTTGGTGCAAAACCTTTTGGAAAATAATTGCTTTTTATGATTTTTCAATGTTTTTGTATTTTTGAAGAGTTTTATATTTTTTTAGGATTTCTGAAAATTTTTAAAGCAAGGAAAATAACGTTCAAAGAACGGATCCCAAAATTCAATGCGTCTCTCACTAGAAACCGTTAATCGTAACGAAAAGAGCCGGCAGCGGCGCCATTTAATACTCGGCTTTGACACCACGTATGAAATCTTATCGTCCGAATCCTTTCGAATTGAAAACCGGTCTTAAGTGCGAATCAATCGTCTTTTGGTGAAACAAGATAATGGTTTGGTTTTTATTATCTATTTTAAAATAATAGCAAGAAATTTAAGTGTCGTTGAGTAAAGTAGAAGTTAAAAGATTAATACTAAAATGACGAGTAGAAATAAAAGCTTGAAAAACTTAAAGACTAGATTAAGAAAAATATTAGATCACTTAACAAAACTAACACTTGGAACTTTGTAAAAACAAGAAATTTAAACCATCGGAAAACAAAACAGAAACCTGATCGGAATATTATAAAAAACAAGACTAATCTGAATGTTATAAATGTCTACTGGTCGGAATGTTTACAAACACCTCCAATCGGAATAGTTAAAATGACCTCGTCGGAATATCAAACAAAGGGTTCAATCTGAAAACACAAAACTGGTCATGATCAGAATGTATGGAAATAACATCAATCGGAATGATTAACAACAAACACAATCGAAATACAGGGATAGTTCAAATTGGAATACATGCAAATATTCCCAATCGGAATGTTCAAATAGGGATCAGATTGGAAAGTGTAAACCCTAATCCGATCACTCGATCGGAATAAGGGGGTGTTCAATCAGAATATGGAGAAACCCTTTTCCGATTGGCAAATCAGAAAAAAGGGGAAGGATGCTCGGAATAGGCTGCAATCGGAAAGGGGTTTAATCCCTTTCCGAAATATATGGGATTCGGTTTAAGCCAATGAATAAGCTATATTGCCAAGCTTAACACCAAACTAAAACGAATCAAGGATTAAACGGATCAAATAAGCACTTATCACAACTTATCCAACCTCAAAATAAGCAACTTTTCCATCAAACAACAAAAATATGAACTTTTTAAGAAAACCTTTTATAAAGTAAATAAGCTAATCATCAAAATAAGCCAATAAGCACAAGAATCTTAAAGCTTAATCAAATGAAAACTTATGTAATGATCAAAAGATTAACTTTTTAAGCACGAAATCATTAAGAACAACACGGATCATATGATAATCGCACCAAAATCAATCTAAAATCAAAGGAAGGTAGAATGAGATTAAGGATTAAAAGCTTAAAATAGAACTTGATTAATGAAACATAAGCAATACAAATGTTTAATCTTGAAAGATTAAGAGAAAAGATGAAATTTAGTGAGAGAAAGTTTAAGACTTTCTCTCTCTAAAAACTAGAAAGAAAAGTGAAAATGAAAAATTAAACTAAAGACTAACTAGCTCCCCCCTCCTAATGACTATTAGGAGGGTTTTTATAGGGAAGGTGGAAGGAGTGCATGTGTTGCATCTTCTTTCTTGCTTTCTTCACGTCTTCTCGACTCGACTTTAATTCTTTGTCTTTTCTCGATGTCGTCTCGGGATTTGAACTTGTCTTTTAATTTTCTTCTTCTATTAGACTTAAGTTCTTCGACTTCGTTAAACTTCCGTCTTTAGACTTTTTTCTTCGATAAATCTTCAGAATAGGCCTTGGACTTCCGTTCTTTTTGCACTCTTGATCTTTTGACTTCGTCTTTTCCCGTTTTCTTCGATAAAAGCCCGTGAAAACCCGTGTTTTTTTCCTTTTTCATATTTTGGTCCTAAAACACAATAAAAACACAAACCACGCATAATTCCGACTTTTACGACATAAATCACACGTTTTGGTCTTGTTATTATTGGAAATAAGTGGTAAAAGGATAAATTTTTTCACACTTATTAGATTTCTAGTATACCAGTCCAAGATAAATCCTTTCTAGGGACACCATAAAAGTTTCCAACAAGTGGTGGAACATCAGCATACTCTTTCATCCCAATTCCAGGCATATCCCTAGAGTCTCTTTGTTCACTTACACATTTTTCTAGGGTTTGAGAAGCTTTAAAAAATCTCTGAATTTTAAGCCCTACATTCTCTTTGTTATTAATGACCTCATCTAACTTAGCTTGTATGACTCCTTTGGATCTTTCCAAAATGTCCCTAAGGTCAACACTAACATTTAGGTCATGAGACAAAACGTTAATTTGATCTTTTAGATCAAGCTCCATTCCCTTATATTCAGCCACAGTCTTTTCAGTTTGAAAAAGTGCTAGTTGATAATTAGATAACTTGCATTTTTCGTCAAAAACATCTAATTTTAACTTTAAAGTTTCTTTGTTAAGTATTTCAGTGTTTAAACTACAACCTTTACTATAGAAAGCATCATCATATACCTCATTATCTAATGAAGATGAAGAATGTGCCATGAGATCATAGTGAACATGCTCTTCTTCTTCCTTCTCTGCAATCAAAGCCTTGTTCTCTTCCACCTCCTTGGACATAAAGCTCCAGTCCCAGCCAACACCATCAATTTCTTGCATGGTAACCATAGCCTTTGTGTCTTCAACCTTGATGATTTGGCTTGAAGGCTTTCCAGCATCAGATCTTCTTGGAGATCCACATTCTCTCATAAAGTGACCCATTCTATGGAAATTGTATCACTCAACCTTAGATTTATCAAACCCAGCAGTGTCTTTAGCATTAAAGGTCATTTTCTTCCTGAATCTCCTATTCCATCTATTGGCCCTTATGCATGCAAGTGCCATATTCCACTTAATGTCCATCTCCTCGAAATTATCATCACTGATTTGCTCAAGGTCCTTATATATAATCACTGAACCATTGGACAATGCAGCATTGTATGCACACACTGTATCTAGATCAATACCAGCAGGTTTCATTCTTGATGAGTCAACATTATATGTGTTAGCGTCTGAATGTGAGGCGCTGACAAAGGTTGATCCACCATTGACACAAGGTGATCCAGTAGCAGGATGTATGTATGACTCTATTTGATTAAATTGACCTTCATTATGTGAGAAGAAAGCCATGTTTCCAGAGGTAGATTTGCTTCCTTGATCCAAGAGGATTTCATTCTCTACAATCGTCAGTTTATTGTAGACATCATCAAAAGTGGAACTCTTGTGAGCATTGGTAGCAATAACAGACCTTGCCTCAATATTCCATGCATCACTAAAACTTTTAAGGAATGTGGTAATGATATCAGCATCACGATACACTGTTCCCATGATGGACAATTTGCTTGTGATGTCTAGAAGTCTGCTTCTCATCCCACTTAGCTTCTCATTGGGAAGAGCCTTGAACACAGCATACTCATGCAAGAGTTGCTTCTTATTCTATAAGTCAGTATCATCATTACCACCATAATTGACTTGAAGAGCTGCCCAAAGCTCTTTGGCAGACTCAAAACCTATATACTTGTGCTGATTGGCTGGTCCCAAAGAAATATTGAGAATACTCAAAGTTTTCATGTCATTCCTTCTCTTTGCAATATCCTCAATTGTGACAGCTCTCCCATCTGTAGGTCTTTCTTTTCGATCCTCTTCAGTTGAACCCTCAAATGATCTTAATGTAATGGCAATAGCAATCTAGGCAGCCTTATCGAATGTGTTTCCATATTCAATAATTTCCCATAGAGTGTGATCATGAATCTGAAGGTACTGCTCAAAATTGAACTTCCATAGCTCAAAGTTGTCAGGGTCTAGCATGGGGATTTTTAGATTGTGACTAGGGGAGGAGGTCATATCAGGAGTAGACATCTTATCTGGTTTTTAGGGTTTCTTGAGAAATTAGGGTTTTGGCGATTTAGGGTTTTTAGGGTTTCTGTTCTTTAGATCAAAGTTCATCAACAAGCTCTGATACCACTTGTTGATCCCAATCTTAGATCGATTTAGCTTTGTGTAAACGAGATTAAATCAAGTTAAACACTTAGAGAAATTTTGTTGTATAAACAATTCAAGTACTATGCGGAATTATACTTGAATGAAGAACAAACAAAACAAATAAACCGAACTTTCACTCTGATTGATGATCGAACTTTGTACAATGAAAGTGTAAAACATATTAGACTAAAACCTAAAGGCCTCCTTTTATCGATTAAGGAGCCTTGCACAAGAGTCTAACTATCAGTTATTCTAGGTAAAGATAAATATAGAAAATACAACGTCGAACATATCTTTACTAGAAATACAAAGCGTGTAGACTAAGTATTCTATCAGTGCTTGGACTTCTTCTCATCCGCGCTTGATTTCTTCTTGTCAACACTTGATCTGTCAACGCTTGATTTATTCTTATCAACGTCCAATTAACTCTTGTCAGCGTCTAAGTGCTTTCTTCATAGACTTCTTTTTGACGAAGCTTCTGAATCAGCTTCCCCCAAACCAATATCGTGTCTTGAGCAGAACCTATAGCTTGAAAAATCTTCTATCTTTGACATTTAAAGTGCACAGCGGAATTTTGTAGAAGAAGAAGCAAACCAAACCAAGTAACTGCTACCTTGACATTTTTGGTCTTCATGATTATGTGTTTAGGGAAACATGCAAGAAATCAGCAACAAATCTTCTCACGCTTGTAGAATACTTCCCCCTAGAAGTTGAACTAAGTACTCCAAAGTACACGTTCTTCCCCCATGATGGTTACGAACTCTCGGAAGCATCATCTGACGTGTACGGTCAAAATTGCGAGATGTTCTTTTCGAGAGTATGATGGTTACGAACACTCAGAAGCATCATCTGACGTGTACGATCAGAATCGTGAGATGTTCTTGTTAAATGTATGGTGGTTAAGAGCACTCGGAAGCATCACCTGACAAGTACAATCAGAATCGCGAGATGTTCGTGTCTAAAGCAGAAATCTTCATAGTTGATAAAGATCGAGAACCTATGAAAGATTGACTTAGACAATGATGTATCTTTGTTGACATTCTGTAGCTCAAGTTGCTCGTGAGAATTGTTTGTTGATCACATCTCTACTCATTTACTCTCTAGCTAAACTTACCAACCTCGTATTCTTTCGGTTATCTGTAGTGATCACTGTGTTGATCCCAATCTTAGATCGATTTAGCTTTGTGTAAACGAGATTAAATCAAGTTAAACACTTATAGAAACTTTGTTGTATAAACAATTCAAGTACTATGCGGAATTAATACTTGAATAAAGAACAAACAAAACAAATAAACCAAACTTTCACTTTGATTGATGATCAAACTTGTGTACAATGGAAGTGTAAAACATATTAAACTAAAACCTAAAGACATCATTTTATAGATTAAGGAGCCTTGCACAAGAGTCTAACTATCAACTATTCTAGGTAAAGATAAATATAAAAAATACAAAGTCGAACATATCTTTACTAGAAATACAAAACGTGTAGACTAAGTATTCTATCAGTGCTTGGACTTCTTCTCATCAGCGCTTGATTTCTTCTTGTCAGCACGTGATCTGTCAACGCTTGATTTCTTTTTATCAACGTCCAATTAACTCTTGTCAGCGTCTAAGTGTCTTGGCTCATTTTATTCCCAACACACTAATGAAGAAAACTTGATATTCCAATACATGAAACTGAAGTACAATCCCCCAAATTTGTTACTTACCTTAGCACTTTTGTTAATTGACGAACGGTGCAGAGAAAAGTGTTGGAATACGTTTTACGTATTTATGAAGGATCGGTCGCTCCAACTATAATTATGTAACGGGCTCGTGATCTATTTACTTATTGTATAGTCCATATAGCCCACATGTAGGGTGGGCTATATATAACCCCTCCTAGCATGTTAGGAGGGGGTTGTTGATTCCATTTTCACTTAATCATATTTTCCACTTTCACTTTCTCTCTCTAATTCTCTCCCTTCTCTCCTTTCTCTCTCTAATCCCTCATCTAATTCCTTCATTTCTTCTTTAATAATCAATCAATCAACCACATAAATCCACCAAATCCATGATATAGAATAGGCCATAAATCTCGTAGACCTTCAATTGGTATCAGAGCCATGGTTAGTTTGGTTTATTCTTCTTTTATTTTGTTTGATTTTGGTGGGTTTTGATTTAATCATGCTTAAATCATAAAAAGGTTGTGTTTTTTTTTTATAAAAAGTTTGTGTTTTTTGTGTTAAATCATATCAAATCTTCAAATTTATTTACTTTTTATAAAAAATTGGTGTTTTTTTATAAAAGTTTTTGTTTTTCTCTTTTTAATTTTGTGTTTTTATAAAAAGGTTGTATTTTTTTATTGTTTTTTATCACAAGTTTACTAATCAATTTATATAAAAAGTTGGTATGTTTTCTAAATTTTATCAATTTATATAAATTTTTATCAATTTTTATTTTTTTTTATTTATTATTTTTTTTTATTTTTTATTTTATTTTTTATCAGTTTTCATCAGTTATCAGTTATAATTTTTTCCATTATTAGTTTTCTTTAAGTTTTTTTTATAATCAGTTTTTTTTTTTTATATATTTTTATATAATCAAGTTAAACTTTTTATATATACAAGTTTTTATATACCCGTTTGATTTGAGTCTGTCCAGTTGTCCAATTGTTTTTATTTTTTATTTGAGTTGTCCAATACCAGTCCTTCAGTCATTCAGTCAGTTACGCAGTTTTTTTTGTCCTGTTCCGTTTCAAATTCACAAGTTCCGTATCCAATTCAAAACTTCCGAATCAATTTTTTAAGTCAAAACTTCCGAATCAATTTTTTTGAAAATCTTCCGAACCAAACACTTCCGATTCGGAAGTCTTCCGAATCAAAATCTTCCGAATCAAAATCTTCCGATTCGGAACTGTTCCGAACGAAACAAAGTTCCGAACGAAACAAAGTTCCGAACGAAACAAAGTTCCGAACAAAACAAAGTTCCGTTTCGGAACTCTTCCGAATGAATCCCATTCAAATTAAACGGGCAAATCATCGTCTTTTCAAAAAGACTCATTCCCTCTCGACTCTGACAAACCTCTCGCATCACTCAACCCTCAAACCATTTTCGACTCAACAACAAACCAAAGACTCCCTAAACATCCAAACCACATCTCGAACTCTTATCTGACCCAAACCTCTACCCACCCTACCCCCGACTCTCACCCCGACTCGACCCTCCCACACCCATCCCAAACCGTCTCACACCCTCTCCCGACTCACACCCTCTCTTACCCAACAAACAATACTTTCGACTCCCTCAAAACCCTCGACGCAAACACAACTCACCAGACTCGAACTCTCACACTCGGACTCTACATCAATCCAAACATCTCGAAACATTCTCGACACACAGACCCTCTTCCCTTTGTCACTTTCACTCAACACACAAGACCAAAAACCTTGACTCGACAAATCTGACCACAAACAAACACCCTCGTCTCATAACCCGACTCTTCTCACACCCTCGAACTCAAACCAACACAGACTCACTCGACTCCCTCAAACTCGAACCTATTTCGACTCAAATTCATTCTCAAAAACACTCGGACTATTGACATCACAGAACGACACTACAGTAGAGAGAGACTTAAACAACATGCAATCAAATAAAGTACCTACCCGAGACCATTTTTATAGATCTTGAAGACCATCATATGTGCCTTTGATTGTCGTGGTCTTGAATCTAACAGAAACAAACTTTTTACACCGAGATCAATTTAATTAATATTGTAGCCGCATCTTATCGTCATGATATGAGGTCAAGATGAGTACTGCGATTGGGAGTATTTGTTGGAAGTTATAGGCGTGGAGAATGAGCTTGGAATGATTCTAGGATAATAGTGGTTTTGAATGAGATTGGGATTTGGCTATTTTTTTAACTGACGGAAGAAACAAGAAAGGGTTGGTAATGTGAGTTGCTGTAAACATAAGATAAGAAGTGAGGTGTGTAAAGTCTTTGTGAGAGAGTTTTAAGGTCAGACGGAGGTTACAATGCAACTACGTGTGGGAGAAATCTAAGCCACGTGTTCTTTTCTTAAGATAACAATGTTTGACTGGGCGGAGAAAACTAAGACAAGATTTTTATTATTATTTCCTTTTTTTTTTTTTTTTTTTTTTTTTTTTTTTTTTCTATTTTAGGTAAATTGTAGGATACGTTTTTTATATAACACGTTTTATTATCTATTATTTCTCTACTTTTATTTTTCACTTTAAAATATCACACTTTTTAATTTTAGTTAAATTAATTTTTTTTTGTATTTTTTGTCACTTTTTAATTTATCTTAATTTCGTGTTAAGCGGGTATTTTTTTTTTTAAAAAGTTATCGTGAAAAATTTTTGACGGGTTATCGTGACGAGTTATAGTGACGGGTTAAAAGTTTTGTGGCCGGATTTAAAGACAAACGTGACGAGTCAAAGTGACGAGCTTCATTTATAACATCCATCGAGGAATTTTAAGTATTATTTACGGGTCTTTCGTTTTAATCGATCTTTAATGGATTCGTTCGATTCGACATGTCAAAAGGGAGAGTTGTATTTAAGGCAAAACGAAGTTAAGAAAAGTGGCATCACCTCCTTTCAACTACTCCAGTCTCATCTTGTCACTCTTTCACGGATTCAAGGAGGGAGCGAATTTGTGACAATCTTTGGACAAGATCGTCATATATTCATCGACTCAATTTTCACCACTTTGACCCAACTCGCCGAGGAACTTAACAATAAAAGCTTTAATCACTCTGCATCGGCACTTGCTTATAAGGCTCTTGTGACACAACTCACGCCTTTCCTCCAGTTCAATATCATCAAGTCTGAAAGTTCAATGATTTGCCAATCATTTCTTCGAGATACACATACTGAACTTCGAGTCTTCCGTGATACAATTCTGAAACTCATGACATCAGTTTCGTCTTCGATTTATGAAAGATCTCAAATTCAGCAAACGTATGATAATGGAGTGCAAGAATCAATGCCGCAGATGCAAGAGGAGAATGGTCATACGGTTGACAACTTGGAGCCTAACGATGGCAAGAGCACGGATTCAGAAGGACAACATGATATCAGTGGCACGTCGGGGAATGTTCACGAGATTTCTCTTGATGACACCTTACCCATTTATGACGAAGAGCCTGCAACCATGGTACAATGTGATGTTGGTTATGATGTATATGCTGATAACATGCCGCATATTGAGCATTCTGAACCTAATTATGACAAACATGGGATGGAAAAGAGTGATAGAAATACCACTTCTGATTCATCCGATGTAAGTCATAATGGGGGAGAGATTGTTCAGAATGCTATAGTACATCATGAAAATTGTATTATAACTGCTTCATTGTCTGCTTCTGATTCCAAGATTAAAGAGCTCGAAACGATCGTAGCTCGGCAATCAAAAGATCTTGAGGATGCCAAACTTGAATTTTCTAAGAAAACGGCCAAATTTGAAACATACTTTGAAAAACTTGAAAAGTCAAACGTTGTTCTTGAAAGAAAATTGGATCAAACTGTTCTAGATTCTAAAGCTGAAAAGGATAATCTTTTGAAACAAATTCAACTGCTTGAATCTAAATTGGCATCCCAAGATAACGTGCTCAAAGAAAATGAAAGATTAAAGGCCCAATTACAGGAAAAGGTTTTTGCTATAGCTGCATTGAAAAACGAGTTAAGGAAAACTAGAGAACCTAGTGTGGACACTAAGCTTGAAAAACCATCAATCTTGGGGAAACCGCCTACAAATCAGTTCGTCAGACAACCGATTGTCAGACAACCTACTGCATTTAGATCCGAGCGACCACAATCCTCAAGACCGCGGTTTGCCTCCCAAGTTGATTTGGGTCATATTTCTAGAACTGTCACTCCACCAACTAGGCCTAATGTGACTAAATCAGTTTTAGCAAGACCTCATCACATGATTGCCCCTAGTTTCTCTAAGAATAGTTCAATGAACACGTCTAGAACTAGTTCAACTGATGTACGCCATGATTTTGGTCAAAGGGAAGCTATACAAAAGACACATGTAAGAGATAGCAATGTCCAACCTAGTCAGATGCCTTCTAGATTACCCAACACTGCTAACCGTAGCATGTCTTCTCCTAGGAGCGTCGATCAATCATCTAGGAATTACTCGGACATTAAATATGCTACTTGTAAAACATGTAGAAAATGTGTCTTTACGGCAAATCATGACTCCTGTATTAAAAAATTGCTTAATGAGGTGAACTCCCGTGCTAGACTTAAATCCCAGTGGGTAGCTAAAATCAAACCCTTTGGTAAGATGTGGCGCCCCACTGGTAGAACTTTCACTCTTGTAGGAAACGAGTGCCCTTTAACTAGGATAGCCTCTGATTCTACGAAGACTACTAGGGAGGAAATTGCAAAGGATGATACATCACTTAAGCCTGAACTTAAGATTTTCTATAAAAGGAAACGATTGCCAACTAAGACAAGTGAATCATCCCCTCAGGCCACCTCTGAAACAAGTAAAGCCAACTGTGAACCCCCATGTGCTTCTATAATTGATATTGCTAACCCACGTCAAAGCATGCAAATTCCTAATGAGATTGCAGGTACCAAAGTTGATGTTCCAAAAGAACGAAGCGGTCCAATCGTTGTGTACCGTTCAACTAAGGACACTCTTAGAGTTTGGTTGCTGAAGAAGCAAATATCAGAGAAACAAATGTCTCAGGGGATTCATGGTTAAGCTGCAAACAAGGACTTACAGTCACATAACAGACTGTAACTCGATCTCAAAAGACAGGAAAGTTCATCCCGATGATGACTTATCCTAAAAACGAGAAATTCATTTTTCTCGGGCATGAGCTTATGTTAAAAACATTCCACGTTTTTAAGCTCATGCACAAGGACTTATAGTCACATCACAGACTATAACTCGATCCTCAAAGAAAGGAAAGTTTATCGCCGATGGTAAACTTATCCTAACAACGAGAAATTCATTTTTCTCGGGCATGAGCTTATATCAAAAACATTCCAAGTTTTTAAGCTCATGCATTATGGCTCCTCGTTAAATGACAGACGACGACCCGGACTTCAGAGACAGGGAAGTTTATCCACGCAACGATGACTTACCCTCTTAACAAGAAATTAAGTTTTCTTGGACACGAGCTTACCCTAAAACCATTCAAAGGTTTTAAGCTCGTGTATATGGTTTATCATTAAATATCAGATGGTAACCCGTGCTTCAAATAAAGGAAAGTTTATCGCCGATGATAAACTTATCCTTACAACGAGAAATTAAATTTTCTCGGACACGAGCTTACATTTAAACCATTCAAAGGTTTTAAGCTCGTGTACATGACTTACAGTCAAATGTCAGACTGTAACTCGAACTTAAAATAAAGGAAAGATTATCTTTTATGATAACTTATCCTCTTAACGAGAAATTCATCTTTCTCGGTCATGAGCTTGTATTAAAACATTCGAAGTTTTAAGCTCAGAAAGGAAAGTGTATCTTTTAAATAAGAGAACTTCTCCTCGTAACGAGAAATTAACCTTTCTCGGTCATGAGCTTTCCGTTAAAACAGTCAAAGTTTTCAAGCTCATGAACACGACTTCTAAGTAAATGTCAGCTTAGGACTCGTCCTTCAGATAAAAGGAAAGTTTATCGCCGATGATAAACTTATCCTTAACAACGGGAAGTTTACAACTTCTCGGACTTGAGCTCGCTTTTAAGATATTCAACATCTTAAGCTCAAGTAATTGTTTTTCAAAAACTTTGAACACAATTTTTCAAGAATTTCTCAAAAGGTTTTTCTAAATCTTTCAAAATTGTGTGTTCAAAAACGTTTTGATAAAACGAGCATGTCTTCTGGAATCGATAATATTTACGAACCTAGAAATGTCATTCAATAATGACACGGGGTTGTAAATAAAGTTCGAGCAGAAGTTTAAAAGATTTAAAACATGCTCCATATGGTTTGCTATTATTTCAGATAGCAACCCGCTTTTCATAATCAAGTCAAGCATTTCACCGGAAAGCTTTGACTCAACAACGGGAATTCATTTTCTCGGGAACGTGACGAGGAGACCAACATTCGTGAACAAGAACCATGTGAATCTTTCATATGATGTTCTCCATCATTCAGGTCCAACCTCGTAAATTGCTAATCTTGTGAATTCATTATTATATATGATCTTTGCACGTAATAAATACCTTACACTTGTGTTTAAAGGTATTTAATTTACGTTTCAGCACACCCTCATTCATTTGAGGGGGAGCTTGTGTCATTCATGAAGATAATTGGACTTGCATTTTTCTTCCCAAATTTTCTTAAAATGCTATTAAATCCATTGATATTAAAAACATCGATTGGGTTAATATTTTTAATATGGGGGAGAAAATGTGATTTAATATGGGATATGATCAATCATAAATGGTTTTACTTAACGTGTTAGCTCATCCCGACATGTGCGAAATGTTTTCAAATATCATAGCATATGTTAAGGGGGAGCAAAATGGATTTGCACTTCAAAATGGATTTCATGGTGACATACACTTACCCAAAACATCTCTATTCACGACGGTGAAGATTGTGGTGACATAAGGATGGTAGGATATGTTAAAGTCCAATGATTTCTCTAGAACCGGAGGAATCTTCCCAAGGACATTCCATAGCTAGAAATAGTAGTCCTTAGGAAAGATGGAGAAAGATTGTGAACGTAGCTGAATGCCGACCAAGTACTTAAGTTAGCACTGGAACAATCACAACAAGGTGCTAGTGATGACGTATTGGTAAGCATTGAAGGGGTTGAAGAATGAAAAAGAATTGTAAAGATAAAGGGTGTAAAGAAAGAAGCCCTCCTTACAACTTTAGGCAGAAACCGGGTCAATACATATGCTATTGAGGTCATTTTTGCTAATGATTCTCGATATTGAAGAAAGACGTCATGGACCCAGTGATGCAATGCACAACCCTTCCCAGCTAACTCAAATATCTCTCAAAAGGTATTTGTTTTAATCACACGGAGATCAACACGTTATCTATTGATTTATTCACTCCGAATAAATTGGTATTGAAAAGGTGGCACTCCTCTCCAGCCTCCGATCACTAAAAATCCAAAATGCACGATCGAGTCTAGAGCCATTTGAGATCATCAAATATCTCATTAGGACACACTTTCATTATTCCTTGCTTCTTCACACACTGTGAAAAGTAAGAAAGATCTTAAGAGTCCTACGCAAAATCTTCATGATCTTGCCTGAACATCCGAGTAATACGAAAGTATTTACAATGAAGATGGAAATCCTTCTTGTGTGAATATCAAAAAGCTCATGGTAGGTGACTTGTGCGATTCTTTATGAATCAAACTTGTGATAACTGGAAAGCAACAGTGGTTTAATTCTTAAATGAATTTAAACACGTTCCAGGCCTCTACGCATTATCATATGATCTTGCCAGAACACTCAGAGTAACTCTTTATTGATCACAGTGACGAGTGGAAATCCTTCTAGTGTTAACATCAAACAGCACTTGGTAGGTAACTTGCAAGATTCTATATGAATCAAGCTAGTGACAACTGGAAAGCAACGATGGTGCGGTTCTTAATTGAACTTCACTTGTTCCAGGAACATGAATTGACGGCTTCAAATCATGCGGATAATATTATCCAAATGATTCACTCTTTACGTTCGCAGTCAGCTTTGGATGGTCGAGTAAAGAGAACGGGTTTACCCGCGAAATCTTGTCAAGGAGGTTCTTTATTGAAACTACCTGCCACAAGTACGATATGTAATATCGTCCAACGGTCTTCACCGACCGGAGGTAAATTGCTACCGAATTAGAATGAAATGTTCAAGGCCATTTCATCCGTGTATATTGTTTGTTGCTAACTGTCTTATGCAGCGTAACAAAAAGGTGGCATTGCGGTGTACAATCCAGAAGAAGTCGTCACCACATGCTTATACTACATACAATTAGTACTTCAACAAATTCAAGAAAGCCTGAAGGTCAAGTCTTCCGTTGTATCAAACTCTGAAGCTTTCAAGAATTTAAAAGTATAAGTATGTGGAACATGAAGTCACAAAGAGGCAAATATCACAAGTGAAGAATGCACAAGGTCAAGGCAAGGAAACATGCTCAAGACTAAAGTCAAAGATCACATCAAGCATATTCACAAGAACAAGATCGAAGACTCAAGCATAGATGCTAGGTTTAAGATTTTGTAAAAAGATGTGACCTCCCTTAGGGGGAGATTGTTGGAAATACGTTTTCCCTATAAAGTCTCGGTCACATCTTAGTTAGCATAGATCACGAGTTATAGACTATTTAGAACTTTGTAACTTGGAGCGACCTCCCTTAGGGGGAGATTGTTGGAAATACGTTTTACGTATTTATGAAGGATCGGTCGCTCCAACTATAATTATGTAACGGGCTCGTGATCTATTTACTTATTGTATAGTCCATATAGCCCACATGTAGGGTGGGCTATATATAACCCCTCCTAGCATGTTAGGAGGGGGTTGTTGATTCCATTTTCACTTAATCATATTTTCCACTTTCACTTTCTCTCTCTAATTCTCTCCCTTCTCTCCTTTCTCTCTCTAATCCCTCATCTAATTCCTTCATTTCTTCTTTAATAATCAATCAATCAACCAC
Source organism: Glebionis coronaria (assembly GCA_025667525.1). Lineage (NCBI taxonomy): Eukaryota > Viridiplantae > Streptophyta > Magnoliopsida > Asterales > Asteraceae > Glebionis > Glebionis coronaria. The sequence continues at coordinate 219,958,079 of CM046880.1, forward strand.
ATAAATCCACCAAATCCATGATATAGAATAGGCCATAAATCTCGTAGACCTTCAAAAAGTCTCTTAGTACCTTATATACAAAAGAAGAGAGAAGTATAAGATGTAAAACACTTCTTGAAATACCCATAACTACAGGTGAGTGTGACACTGGGCACTACAATGTAACTCCTTTAAGTGATAGTTGTCTATGTCGTCGACCATGCACCCCTTGACATTGGAAACTAGATAAATCAAGTCTTAGTCATAAATGCTCAAGCGAATCATCAATCGATAGAAGGGGTGAGAAGGCTCGATGATGAATTAAGTAGACGCTTTCGCGAAATCCCACTTCAACCTTAAATAAAAATAATTCCGAATCCACTTCGTAATCACTTGACATTCTTTGCTCCGAATACTAGCCGTTTTGAAAATTGAGTGAATCTTAAAAGGATTGTTTTGGTGTTTATTTGTTTTTGTCTTCGTGTTTGTTGTGTTTGTTTAAGTGTCGTTTACTATAGATCCAACGATGACTAAATAATGAGAAGTTGTCAATGTCGTCTTGCAAACTTTACTTTAAAGCCCAAATTCAGTCATTGCCCACCTGATGCGCGGATCGACCTTCAAAATGTGAGTTTTCTTAGATCAAAGTATACTCTTGTTTAAACCAAATTATACTCGGCTTGATCCAACGAGACTAGCTCGACTGATATTAAGCATTCGGCCCATAACATATTACTCTAAATTAAGTAACTAGTCCATGCCAATGTACTACATCCAAATCAGATTGGTCCAAGCCCAAGTGTAGATATCTCATCCCATTGTGTAATATGTATACCCGATCCAAATAGATAGATATATACATTGGCAAACCCTAATCTTTCTCATAGATCACTTAACCTAATTTTATTACTTTGTTTCATCCGCCCCCATCAGAGAAAAAACACACAGCCACCGATAACTAAATCAATCTCATCTCATATCCTCTTATCAAATCTCAAACCAGCCGCACTTCCATCTTATCAATTTAGCTCATCCCACCAATATCATCTCAAATCAGTCAAAATCCAACTAAAGACAATATGCCCATCTCTCATTAATCTAAACCAAAGCAAAGCATTAATCACTTGAAATCACACAACCTACGTTAGCACAATTCATGGTTTTTCTACTTCTTTGAATCACATACATATATGAAGATCAAACTTAATTAAGTCTGAATCTTGTATTACCGGTGAGTGGCTTCAAGATCTTAATGAAATGAGGTCTTGGGTAGGTTTTATGTTTAATTTGTTGTTGAAACAAACGAAACAAAGTGAGGGGCATAACAATCATGCTATGACTCCGATCTTTTAGTTTCAAAAATTTAAAGAAGGGGTTAACCCACAAAAAATCAATGGTGAGTTCAGGTTTTGTGGTAGATCTTTATAGATCTTGACATGCAAGTGAAAACACAAAATTGAAACTGAGATTTTTAGATGGTTTTGATTCGAGTCTAGATGGGGTTTTAGGTGACGATGGGTTAGGATAGTTTTGAGGATTTGATGTTGGAGTGAAAAGGCTGAAATTTTAGATGTGAATAATGACTCAGTGAGTTAACCCGGTCAACTCGGTAATTACCGAGTTGACACAGTGTGATGTAGGTGGGTTGAGCTTTGGCTAGGCCAAGTTATCTTGAAATGAGTTCAACATCACAGTGTCGCAATGTGTTTAAAAAATTGCTATCGCAATGATTTTTTAGACAATGCTATCGCAATGATTTCTGAGTATCCATCGCAATAAATTCAAACACCTCATCGCAATGTCTTGAGAAAAAGCTATCGCAATGTTGAGTCTCATGGCAATGTTTAAAAACACCACCTATCGCAAAAGTTCCATAGACCCCATAACAATAGTCCAAACACCCCATCGCAATGTTTCCCATCGCAAAAGGGTTTTGACTATATCTTGACATTTTCGAAAAAAATGGATCTGGGATTTTTTTGTCCTTTTCCCAAAAAAATTTAAATCAGTTCGATGTATGATGGGACAAAAGAAACGGGTAAAAAAATTGATGAAAACAAGAAGAGTTTTTTTAAATAAAATAAGAAGTAGTGGTGATGTGATGACGATGATAAGGAAAAGGATTGACTTGAACTGATTAAAAATTTGATAATAACAAGACGTGATGAAATCAGATAAAAAAGATTGAACCAGAAAAGTACGAACCATGAATCAAAAACGAACACAAACACGCTGATAAAAAAACACGAAACACCCCCGGTTATCTCTCATGCCAATTGTTAATCCTACTTCAATCTATAACACAAGATTTAGATAGATTTAGAGAGAGAGAAAGAGAAGAAAGTTAAAGAGAGAAACTAGAGAGAATGATGGAAGGTTAAGGTTTACTAGAGAGAGAAAGTAAAATGAACCAACACCCTCTTCCACACATGGAAGAGGATTTATATACCCATGAGCTTGGTGGGCTCATAGGCTTGTTTCTTGGGCCAGGCTTGGCCTATCTTGGGCATAAAGCCCTTACCTTAGACAATATTATCTTAAAGTCCAAGCCTAATTAAACCGACTAACCTATTAAAATACAAGACCGTTATCGACTAGGATAACCTATTACATTCTTGTTCGACTATATAAAATATAGGGCTAACACAATTCCATGTTAAGCGTGAAACAAGATCATTGTCAATATAAGTTAGTAATGCTAACACTACTCATATGCTCTAATCACAAACTTAGACTCCCTTATTCCTAAGGTGTATCTCTTATATTTTATTTTTGTCTTAATGATCATGAGGATACATCATTGACTTATGCGTGAATAGAGATTAAGTCCAAAAATAGAGCCTTAATGGTGTAACCAAAATCATCGAATTAATAATTCATCCTAATAAACAACGATGTCAAAAAATTAAGTCAACAAAAAGGATAGATAAATACGATTTTATAACGGTTTTGAACATGAGACTTATTACCATGAATTTTATGACCCACCTCATCATCGGTGGCTTTGATTATCATAGTTTACCTCTATATTTTATTCAACTCCGCCATGGAGATTTTATTATAACTTCGGTCTTACCCTTGTCTTTTATTTAACTTCGCCATGAGGTGTATATTATGACTTGACGTATATCCTAACGCTATGGCGAATTTTGGATCTTTAACGCTTCAAGATTTAAGACATTCACTTCAATTTTCAAATAGATTTTTCGGCCTTGTGAACTTTGAATTTTTGCTTGATTCAGGTGAAGAGGAACTTAAATTATTATTGGGTAAGCCTTTGATTATACGGGTTGCCAATACTTCAAAACCGTGACGCTGGCGATACCTTAATGTTTTCCCAATTTAATTACATGGAAGCTACTAAAACAAATTAGAAATCAACAATAGAGATTAAACCGCTAAATCAATATTTATTAACAATTTATTATAAAAGCGTAGGGAGAATAATCAAATAATCAGAACATATGAGTGTTTGAAATAATACGAGTACTTTATGTTTATCATAGTAACTTATAATTAACTCTATCATCTCTCGTCCTCAATTAAGAAACTTAGCCTAAAAAGTTAAGGAATCGAAGCTAAGTGCTCAACACGCACGGTCGAGTAAAAAATTACTCTTATTCTCACCATCGGTGAACCTACATTCGTGTCTTAAACACTTATGAAAAACAAGAAAAAATCTAAAATTTGGCCATTTTTAGCATTATTTTGCATAAAACGATGACAAAAAGATGAAATTTGGATTGCGTGATGACGTGAGCAAGGTAAAGCATCTATTAACCCCCCATACTAAAACTAAACATTGTCCTCAATGTTCCGAGTCTAAGGTGAAACACCCCCCATACTAGAGACGAAAAGTCGAATGCTTAATCTCGAGCATGGAAAGGGTAAAACAAATAACCTAAAAGCCGTTTATGACTTATGCTAATAAGATAATCGTTAGAACATAAAAGGATATCATCGGATATCGGAATCTTCAAAGGCAAAGATCGAAGCTCGAGTGATCCGTAAAACGAACACAAGAGGATTCAAAGATGACGATGAACCTAATAAATCACAATCACAAACAACCATGGAAAAAGGTCGGAAGAGCACAAGTCCCCTCATTATATTAATCTAAGAAAGCAATAATATCTACAAGGATAAGCATAAGAATCCCCCACGAGGCACCTTGGTTTTGATAACCGAGTCAAAAGCTCGACTCGAATCCCCATAAATGTGATCATTTGGGGATTATCATGGTATGGTCATTTTTGGTGGGGCCTAAATGATAAACAATGCCCAAAAGTTAGTGGAGTACTTTTAAAAACCCGATATACGTATACCGGGGTCAAAGATAGCGTCCTCGTTTTCGGATGAAAGACGAAACAACGCTACTCCAACCGATAGCAAAACCCCAAAGGGGTAGAAGAAAAGAGGTGAGAAATAGAAGATTGGGACAATGGGTGGGGCAATACGATGAGCTACTCGAGGAAGACTCACACCAAGCAAATAGATATATTTTCCATTTATTGCATATGTGGAAGACCGAGATTTCCCATTACAAGCAATTCCGGGATCGAATATCTCGTCCTCGGTGGAGAAATGTGAGGGAACATAAGGGGCTTCCCCCACACTAGATCCACACGACGCATCGTCAAAAAAGTAGACAAGCTCGTATCACTCAATAAACGCAGTGATGACGGAGTTAGACTTGTAGAAAAATCATTTAAATCAATTTTAAAATCCTTTCCTTTTTCATCATTTAAAAACTCTTTTTGAAAACCCGATTTGATTATGTCGAAAATATTTGGCGTTTCTAAGACGATGTTAGGCACACTAAGAATTCTCACATTTAAGTCGCGGTTAGGGGTTGCTGGATTGTATAAGTTCTCAAAACGTTGATCAACAAAGAACACCGCCCCCTCGGGGTCAACATATTCGTCATCCTCATGAACGTCGATCTCATCGATTTCTTCGTCATAGATAGGCTTGTCAATCCAAGGTTTGTCGTTCCCCTCATTAAGGATTTTAGGAACTCTCTCAAAAAGATCACGAGCAAGTACGAAACCATCATTCATTTGTGGGGATCGTTGATAAGTTAGATCCTCACGAATGTGGTAAACGTCATTCTCATTTGAGGAGTGTTGATTAGGTAACTCCTCGAGAATGGGATTTTGGGTCACGTAAGTTGGTTCATCATTATGAATGAGACGTTCCAACTCATCAATTTCGGCCTCGATATTAGAAAAATCAACCTCACTTGTAGGTGAAAGTGGAGGCAAAAGAGCAAGCTCTCGTTCAATAATTTTCTCAATCTCGGGCTCGAATTCAAAATCATCATACTCACCACACGAAGAATTCTTTTTGGGAGAATCAAAAATTGCTTGTGGATTTTTGAGTATGTGATCAATTTCGGCAAAATCGTCCTCATCGCCTTTATCAAAGAAAGTGTCGATGTAAGAACTCACAGCCATGGTATTATAAGTCGAATGACTATGATTAGGTGACATTTCAATGATGAGAGGATCGATATCGATAAAACCCTTAGCCTGAATGGATATTGGGCTAGGAAATGGAGGCACTTCAATGGAATTAGAAGTTGATGCCTCAAAGACGTGGTCCTTCGAAGGTGGTGAAGACGAGTCCATATTGGTCATTCTCGTGATGGCACTAACGTCTCCCTTCGGAATTGGTTGTTCACTTTGTTCGCTGAATATATCGCAAAATGATTTTTCATCCATAAATTTACGAATACCCTTTTGAATTAAGTAAACGTATTCTTTATCATTAAAATCGTCATCTTTAAAACCGTTCATTTTCATTCTTTCAAAACATGCATCTAGCCTCATTTTTTCCACTAAAGTATGAGCTTTGACATTATCAAATTTTGAAATATCGGTTTTAGTAACCTCGGTTTTATCATGATCATTTGAAACTTGGGATCTACTCGCGAAAAATTCCATTTTTTCTTCCCCATATTTCACAGTTAATTCCCACCGTGAACGTCGATTACGGCTCAAGCCGCCGATAAAAAGGGTCGAACTAAAATAATAGGACATTTAGGATCACACTCATAATCGGATATGACAAAGTACGCGAGAAAAACAAACTTAATTCTAACATAAACATCCTCGGCTATTCCAATTGGTTTTAACGGTGTACAATTTGCAAGCTCGATTGTCATGTTCGTAGGGGTAAGACTAGGCAATTTCATCAATTTCCAAAGAGAATGAGGCATGAGATTGATGCTAGCACCTAAATCGGCAAGGGCTAAACGTCCCTCAATCTCGGAAAAATCACAAGGTAGTAGAAATTGGCCCAGATCCTCTTCCTTTCTCGGCATACGCCTTTTTGGTTTTTTAAGGAGGATCGAAGCACAAGTTTCCTCAAGGGTCATAGTGGTGAGGTCGATAAAGCTCTCTTTTTGAACCGTGGATGGAATTTGAAATACACGAGGGTGTGCACTCTTTTCCTTAGTCACCACGTTCACCCCATCGACTTTAGAACATGAAGGAGTTTTAGAAGTCGAGAGTTGAGAAGAAGAAACAACTCTAAATCCAACAAGGTTTAGGGTAATGATAGGTGTGAAAACACCCATCCTTTTACCACTTATTTCTGGCTAAAACAAGACCAAAACACGTATTTAATATCATTTGTTTGGAATTATGCGTGGTTTTTGTGTTTATTGTGTTTTCAGAGTCAACCGGATGAATATTGAAGAAAACATGGGATTGCACGGGTTTTATCAAAGAAAAAGACTCAAGACGAAGTCTATAGTCCAAGAGATGTAAAAGATGCAAAATATTTGAAGTCATTCTGCCTATTTGAAGATTTATCGAAGAATAGAGCCAAAGATGGAAGATTCATATATGTCGAAGAACTCGAGTCTATTAAACAAAAGATCATAAGACGAGTTGGAATTATTCACCGACACTTCTCAAATCCAAGTCGGAAACGTTTATTTAAAGAAGCGTGAAGACTAAAGAAGAAAGAAGTAAAAGAAGCCCAAACCAAAGCCCATTCACAAAGCCCACATCACACGCCTATATATATGGTTCTACTTCACAAATTTGACACATGGAATTTTTTAGGTAGTTTGTAGTTCTTCAATTTCTCTCTAGTTTTAGAGAGAGAAAGTTCTAAACTTTCTCTCACTAGTTTTCATCTTTTTCACTTTCAAGATCAAACCTTTGTATTATTTTTCATTAATCAAGTTTAGTTTCAAGCTTTTAATCTTTAATCTCATTCTTCCTTTGTTTGACTTTGATTGATTTTGGTACAAATCTCGTATGATCCGTGTTGTTCATCAAGGATTTTGTGCTTAAAAAGTTAATCTTTTTTATGTTTCCTTAAGTCTCTACACGAATAAGCTTTAAGATCTTTGTGCTTATTGGCTTATTTGTTGGTTTAGCTTATTTACTTTTTAAAGCTTTCATAAAAAGTTCATCTTTTTATTATTTACTTTATGTTTTTGCTTATTTGAAGTTTAGATAAGTTGTAATTTGAGGTTATTCGATCCGTTTAGTTATAAATTCGAGATAGTTTGGGTATTAGCTTATTCGTATAGCTTATTTCCCTTGCTTATTTTTCGGATCAAAGTGGGTAATCAGAAAGGGTTATAAACCCCTTTCCGATTTGTGTATTCCGACCATCAGCACCCTTTTTCCGATCGTGTGGATCGGAAAAGGGTTTTGAGATTCCAATTTGCCCTTTTCTTATTCTGATTGTAGCTTATTTTGGTGGATTCCGATTGATGTGCTTTAAGATATTCCGATTGGTAAGTTTCCCTGCATTCCGATTAGTACTCATTTGAATATTCCGATTCCGCTTCTTTTTGAACATTCCGATTGGAACCAATTGTCATTATTCCGATTACATCCTTTGTGTTATTCCGATCACCATACTCCTCAACATTCCGATCATCAGATCGGAATACATTCCGATTGCACCTTTTTAGATTATTCCGATTGAGTTGTTTTTGATATATTCCGATTTTACTTTCTTTTAGTACTTTCCGACTAAGTTCATATTTTTACAAAGTTTTCAAGTGTTAGTTTTTATTGAGTGCTCATTTATTTTTCTAATATAAATCTTTAAGTTTTCAAGCATTTATTCTTAAACTCGTCTTTTTAGTTTAGTCTTTCAAAGTTTTAATTTTACTCTTCGACACTTACTTATTTGTCATTAGTTTAAAATAGATAAACAAACCAACACCTTTTTATTAACCAAGAACAAATCATTCCACTTAGAGCCGAGATCAATTCGAGAGGATACCGAGAACTTAAATCCGAACCCATAGCAAAAACATTTGTATCAGGTAATCACACGACTTTTTCCGATAGACGAGGCGGCTTCAATATGTTCCTTCGGATTTGGTACTGTATCACTAGGTAACGAACTCGATGACGTACCCGAAGACTTGTTCATAATGGCCGAAAACATCTTTTTAATGTCCATTTGTCCTTGATCAATCTTTGTGTTTTGATTTCTTAATGTATTGGAAAAGACGTTTTTCAAAGTACCAATTTTTCCCTCTAATCTTCTCATATTAGCCTCATTCGTTTTCATATATTCTTGAAACTCGTTTGACGATCTATTTTGATTAGAATTAAAGTTCCCTTGCTTTTGATTATTTCTTTGAAAATTCCCTTGATTACCATTTGAAAAATTGTTTCCTTGATTAGCGTTGTTTTGAAAATTCGAGTTTTGGTTGTTGTTGATAAAATCTCGATTTTGCCAATTGAAATTCCGACCTTGATTATAATCACCCCGATTTCATTGTTGATTTCGGAAATTGTTTCCACGATTATAATTATTGCCTTGATAATTTCCTTGTGATGGACCCGCGTTATTTTCATTTTGAAAATTGTTGTTTCCATTTAACGTGTTTACACTCGACGTTTGGCCATCCGTAGCCGCACACTCGTAATAATTATGAGGTCCACCACACAACGTACACGATGCCTCAACTACTTTCACCGTAGCGAGAGCGTCTTTCTTTTGCATCTCGATTAAGAACGACGTAAACACATTCGTCAACTTATCGACTTTCGCATCAACCCTTTCAATATCGCGATTAGATTTACTAACATTGGCGACATTAGCAACCCTCGGTGTGTTACGGAGTTGGTAAACCTTGGATCGATTCTCGAAAATCAATAAAGCGTCTTTCAGGGTTTTACACAAAAAATTGCCACCGGCGACGGAATTCAACGAATCTTGTTCTTGAAAACTAAGACCGTTTAAAACGTATCAATTTGGTGTAACTCGGAAAATCTATGGTGAGGACATTGCCTAAGCAATTCCTTAAAACGATCCCACACGTCTCTAAACGATTCATTCAGATTTTGTTCGAACCTCGTGATCTCGTTTTTGAAAAAGGTGGTCTTAGACGGCGGAAAGAAATGATTAACGAACTTGGAAATGAGCGAGTACGGAAAAAGCATAAGCTTAACGACATCAGTGTCGATGTTTTTAAACTTTCTCGTAGCCAAAAGACGATCAAAAATCCGAATGTGATCGTGAGGATTATCCGCCTCACCACCTCGAAACATCGTTGCTTGAATCAATGATAGCATTCCGCTCTTAATCTCAAAATTCTCCTCTTCGATAGCGGGAATTACGATCGCGTCTCCATAACCATCGGTGGGCGCTTGGAGCAATTCCATCATAGACCGATTGTCGGCCATCTCGTCTACGGTTTCGACAACGATATTAGGAACGTCGGTTTCTAAATTTCTTCTTCGTCGTCGATTCCTTCGATTTCGATTGCGTCGATTCAAAACGTTGCTAGAATTAGAATAATCCTTTGATCGAGTGCGCATGCACTAACGTAGAGAATGGGAGGTAGAAAAGAAGATTCTTTTTTGGGGTTTTTGTTTTTTCAATTTTTTTTTGTTTTTGATTGTTTTTTAATTATTTGGATTTTTGGTGTATTACGTAGACTCAAATCTACAAATTTCCCCTCGAATCAATTTCTCGATTAAAGGAGCCTAAAGGAATGAAAAAGATCACGTTGAGTGAACGTCTTCGATGACCTTAGAAAGTTGGTGGAACACCAAAACGTTCAAGAGGGTTTAATCTTTGAAAAACAAGCAAATATATATGATTGTAGTATTTTACTACACTTTTCTTTAGGAAAAACAAAGAGCGTAAAAGAGCGGTAAATATTAAACAAATGATTTAGGAAAATCAAGTGTTAATGACCCAAAGGTGAAAGTTCGTTTCCCAAGGAGGTATTTGTGTGTGATTAACTTGTAGAATATTTGAGATTAATATTGAGAAAGAAAAAATGAGAAATTAGAATGACGTATACGTTAAAATTACACTACGACGACAAAACGAAAAACCGTAAAAAGTGACAAAATAAAAATTAATTCTAAAAAAATCTCAAAAACTATCAAAAACAGCTAAAAATGAAATAAGAGTTTTCAAATGATAAAAACTTTTTCAAACCTTTTAATTAATTAAATATTAATAATTAAATGCTAATTAAAGCCCTAAAAATCCAAATAATTAATAAAAACCCAAATAAAGATTTTTCACTTTGTAAAACTCTAAATTGACTTAATAAGACTAAAAACTATTTTTATGAAATTTAAAACTAATGAAAACTATTTTTAAATGATTAAAAACTATTAAAATATTCTAATAATCCTAAAAAATAAATAAAATGATGAGAGAAATAATCTAAGAGTTTTAAAAATCCTAACTTAATGTATTTGACCTAGGAAAAATGTAAAAGTTGCAAAAATCCTAAAAACAATTTCTATAATAAAATAATTATAAAATAATATTAAAAATACAAAAATTATAAAAATTTCAAAAAACTTGCAAACTAGTTTATTTTAACCTAAATAAACAGAAAATGAAAGTGAAATTACCAAAATACCCCTATTGGGCCCCCAAATGGGCTAAAAATAAAAATAGTCCAAATAAATGGGCTTTTTGGCCCAATAAAAACAAACTTAACCAAATAAGCTGACAATCACCAGTCTGACTCAAAATTTGATTTCAAGCACAAAAGTCTAAAGGCCCAAAAGCTAAAAATGTGCTTATCACAATTAAATAAGTCAACAGCTTATTCTTAATGGGCCAATAAGCCCATTAAGCTATAAGTCAATGCCATAAGCTCTAATTGAACACACAGCATCTTATTGAGATTCTAAGCCATTCCGCAAAAAGAAATTTTGAAAAAGATCAAGTAATAAGCCAGAACTTTGAAAAGAACTTTTTCACTAAACGAAAAAATAGTCGGGTTTGAGTTCTAGAGGGTTTCAAAAGCTGATTCTTTTTTCAAAAGCTCACAAATAGCTTAGCTAAGAATAATCAACAAGAAAAATTACAAAAAGCTAATTAGAATAAGATGTAGAAGTCAATAAGCTGGCTGAAAAAGCCAAATAAGCTAGTTTCCTAGCAAAAGCTTAACCAAAAGACTTGTAACTTCTCAAATATGATATTAAGCTGAGAAAAATGACACCAATCACAAAAACCAAGTTGTTGCATGTGCCAATAAACTATTCTGAAAAATAAGCCAAATGTGCTTATTTAACCAAAAGTAAAAATCCACCAAATGTTACCAAAAGATCAGGGATTGATTATAAGCTTGTTTTAAGCAACTTTTGTGAAGAACTCAAGGCTGAGCCCTTGTGAATCAAGTGGTCAGTTAACCAAAACTTGACAGATTCTGGCAAATTTAAGCCAATAAGCCAGTTGGCTTATAAGACAGCAAATAAGCAAACCAAATAGCAAGAAGCACTCACAAGCAGCAAAATTACAAGGTTCAAGAAGTTAAACAACAAGGCAAACACTAGAATAGCAAATGCAAACCCAAAATGAGGTGGTCACTTTGTTGATGCAAATGACCACTTCAGCCTACTTTGATAAGCTCTAGGACCCATAATAAGCCCCCAAAATCAACAATCAGATATTGCACAGATAGCTTATCACCTAAACTCTTCCCAAACCATATTTCAGACCCTAGATCCAACAAACAAATATTTTATTGGATCTGATGTGTTCGACCAATTTCAAACCAATATTTTCAGATTTTTCCAAAACTTTGAAATCCTTTTCCAAACCTTTTGATACTTAACCAAGGACTAATACCAGTGACAAATGACTTGTTTAGACTATCCAAACCCCAAGAACCAAGGGCACAAGGCCACAAGGCCTTATGATCCCAAAAACCAAACAACCCTTTATTAAGCCCTTATCAAACAAACTTTTGATTCTTACAAACAACTAACTGATTTTATGATTCAAATATCTTACCTAGGTGACAACTAAGATATTCAAAAAATAAAACACAAAGCACAAACTCAAGAACACCAAATCGCATGGCAAACATCATAACAGACATAAACATGATATTTTTTAGAGGAAACTAAAATAGAGCCAATACCTATCCCCCACAACTTCCTAGGGAGATCAGTTATGCTCCTTGGACCACTATCAACAACAAGAGAGTGACCAAGGTCCATGAAACAAGAAGGATCAAGGTCTGCTGATGGTTCAAAGTAGAACAAGACCTTGATATGTATGATCTTCAACACAAGGCAGCAAACAGCCTAACCAAAGGCTCAAATCCCTTCACAAGCTTGGTGTCAACAAGCTTGTAAGAGCTTAGGGATTATGGTTAGGGGTTAGTACAAGAAAAATAAGCAAACATATTACTGATTTCAAGCTTATTTCAAACTTGAAAACCTTACCAAACATAAACATGCTTTGACCAAAAGATCAAAACACCTTTATAACATCAAATGAAACTCAAAATCACTCTTAAACAATACCAACTTTAAAAAACATAAAAAGGAATTACAATTTTCTTAAAAATACATAAGTTTTATAAATTTAAAAAGGGATTACAATGTTTAAAGAGTAAAACTGGAACAAGGCTCTCTTACATGTTGAGGAGTCCTTATATAGGCCACAAGACTGAGATTACAATGCAAAACCCTAGCTTCAAAGTCTCTAAAATGCCCTTGTGTCTTCTAGATGCTTGAGGAGATATGAGCTGTCCTATTTGATCCTAGACGGCCATTTTAGCTTTGTGACTAAGCAAGGACTGTGGGTTGTTGATTTGTCCACGTGTCATTCCTTGGAGAGGAAGTTGAAATATGATTGGTGGACGGCTTGAATTGGTAGGGTCCATAAGTGAAGTGGTGAAAGGCTTCATGTGTGGGATGTAAACGTGTGAGGGTGAATTTCATTTTGGTAAAGATAATTTGGAAAAGCCCCTCTTGTGGTGAAAGTAAAAACTGGGTTTCATACGTTTGAACAGTGGGTGCTTTGATCCTAAAAAGCTGGGATATATTTGTTTGGCGCGTGTTTAAGTATTTGAACTTTGGAAAATGGCACGTATAGTCCTTGTTCTTTGCTAAAAGTTGTAAATAATGTTTTTCAGCCCATAAAACTCCATTCCTTTGTTATTAAACATCTCTTTTCACACTTTTGCCCCAAAACTTTGGTATAAGGGTTTTAAGGACTTGTTTTGCCTTTTTGAATATTTCAAGGGCTCATCTTGGACATTCTAATATTTGAAGGTATTCATTGGATATTTGAATTCATGAGGGACCATTGTTGACAATTTAGAATTCTTGAAGGACTAAACTTGCCAAATCTTCAAAGTTGAAGGACCATTTTGTAATTTTGAAAAACTTAAGGGACAAAACTTGTAATTATGAATATACAAGGGTATTAAGTGTCATTTCTTCATAAATGATGGATCATTATTTTACATCTTCAAGTCTTCAAGGGTTTTTCTTTGAGAAATCCATAACTAGGGCCCGGTTCATTCTGCGGCTTCGTTTCTCGTGTTCGTTTTTCCTTGTTTCTTGTGATCTTTTGTCTTTTTCAGGATATCCATACCTAAAATACACAAGTAAGCAAACACAAACATATATATGGTATTTTGATGACATTTTATGCATTTAAAGCCCGAAAAGAACGATGAGATCATGTATAAATGCTATCTCATCACCCCCCCATACTAAACCATTGACGTGCCCTCACGCAATGCTAGAATAAAGTATCTAAGCATCTCCAAAATTCAATTTTATTACCCTTTATTGAAAAGTAAAACTTGCTACAATACTACGAAGATATGTTAAAGACATAATGTATGATTTTCCTCACGAATGTGACTTTTAGGGTCAATGAATAGAAACAAGTGAATGTCTCATAGAGCAAAGTTCGTCATCCTTGATTGTCATACATTCCATGCTAAGTGAAAAAACGAGATCATTGTTGGTACAAGTCACAATGCTAACACTACTCATACATCCAAATTGTGTAATACTTTTTCTTCCCGCGATCCTAGTTATTAAGAAAAGAAAAGGTTTCTAGAATTTTTTAACTATTTGTCATGGATCACAAGTGATTCATATTGCCTTATTTGAGTATTTATTAGTCCAAAAATAAAGTAGCACGATTTAATCGATAGTTAGCTAAAGGATAAAATCTTTTAAAATGGCTTCTCGTGTATCTCCTTAAGTTCATATCTTGGCATATCTCGTTTCACGATTTGAGACCTTTCTCGGACCGATATTTGGCATGTACTTCATACTTAGAATCTTCGGAAGACGTTCTTGAAATTATGGTCTTCTCTTCATATTTTGGAATTTCTTCACTTGACGTTTTTTAGAGATTCTTCATACTTGGACCACGACTTCATCATTTTTCTTGAATCTTTATTTTGGATTTTGATATACAACGATCCGCCTCCTTTTAGGACTTGGATATATTTATCCTCATACCTTGTAAGGGTCTTTTTGGATAGACTTTCTCCATGATCTTTAGGGGAGTAATTGTTTTTGTCGTATGTCTTGATCCTTCATATTGATTTTGGAATAATGATTCTTCACATCATCTTGGATCTTTAGCAACAAAATAGAGCTCCTTACGCCTTGTTAGGGCCTTTTTGGATCTTCACCAATCTTCACGTCCCGCTTCAATAAGTTATGCTTTGGCTATGAACTCTATTAAACCACGAGCAACGTTTAAACGATCTTGGGCTAGAAGCTAAGTAACCTTTAAAATTGTATGACCTTACTTATTGCAATTATTTTTATTCCTAATGCATTGATCTTATGGGAGAAAAAGCCACAATTAAAAACATATGAGTTTTTGAAAGAAAATTTTCATGTTCTACGTTTAGCATTATCACTTGTCTAACTCTATCACTTCTCGTTCATCACTATTTAAGGACCTCTACTTAATGAGACTCGTGAATACATAGCCATGCAAGTCAAAATTAATCCAAATTTAGATTAGCTTTATTAAGATTATATCAAATCGAAGTTTTGGGTTTTCAAGCCACCTAGGATTTTGCACTTTCTTATACTTTTTCAAGTTTAGAGAATGCATTTTAAAGTTCCCTTGATAAGTGACTTTCTAGGATCAGTTATAGGAACTTGCGAAAAGTAATTGTTCTTAACCCGTATGAGCTAAGACTTTTGCGTTTTAAAGTTCCCTATATAAAAGTATAGCAAAAATTAATTCAAGCGGGTTAAGGAATGTAAAGGTCTCCAACTGCCCATCAAGTCAAAAATTAACTCTTATTCTACCCATCGGAAAATATACATTCGTGTCTTAAAAACACTTATGAAAACTAGGAAATATTCTAAATTTGGGCCATTTTTAGAGTTATTAGCAACAAAACAAAACAAAACGTTGAAAGTTGGAAAACGTGAGAGCGTAGCAAGGCAAGTATCTATTCACCCCCATACTAAAATTAAACATTGTCCTCAATGTTTTGAGTCTAAAGGTGGAGTACCCCCATACTAGAGACGAAGAGTCGAATGCTTAAGATCTAGCATGGAAAAGGTGATCAACAATATATCTAAAGCCGTTTATGAATTATGCTAAAAGATAATTGTTAGAACAAAAAAGGATATGTCATGGATTCGTGAAAACTCTTCAAGCAAACGATCGAGGCTCACATAAACAAACACGAGAGTCTTCAATCGTGGTGATGATGATGATCTAGATAACACATTCAGAAACAACCACGAGACAACGAGTTGGAAGGGCAAAAATCCCCTCTCATTAACTACATTAGAAAGCATTAATATGTACAATGGATAAGCATGGGATCTCCCCCACGAGACACCTTGTTTTTTATTACCGAGTCATGAGCTCGACTCAATCCCCTCAATGCTAATTTTCATTAGGGGAGGTGACTTGGTCGAGGTCGTCTAATGAAGGGACTTCCCCACCGAAGTAGTGCTTAAGCCTATGTCCATTCACCTTGAAGTTAGGACCATCATTTTGAGCTAGCTCGATGGTCCCATAAGGAAACACTTGTGTTATGGTGAACGAACCCGACCAACGAGATTTTAGTTTCCTGGAAAATATCTTTAAACGAGAGTTAAAAAGTAACACTTGATCACCAATGTTAAAAACCCGGTTTTAATCTTTGAATCATGAAACTTTTTAGTCTTTTCCTTACAAATCAATGAATTTTCATAAGCATTGTCTTTTAATTCATCCAATTCATTAAGTTGTATTTCCCGGTGATCTCCCACGGTCTTCAAATCATAGTTGCCATGCTTAAGGGCCCAATATGCCTTATGCTCCAATTCAATAGGCAAATGAAAATTCTTTCCATAAACCAACTTATAAGGAGTACAACCGATAAGTGTCTTATAATTGGTCCGAAAGGCCCATAAAGCATCATCGAGTTTGTCGGACCATGAAGCACGGTTTTCTCCAATCGACCTCTCAAAAATCCTTTTCAAAGCTCGGTTTGAAACCTCGACTTGCCCACTCATTTTCGGGTAATAAGCCGTAGAAAGACGATGCGTAACTACATATTTCTTTAGAACCTTCTCGAATTGGTCATTACAAAATAGGTTCCACGATCGCTTATAATAGCATGAGCGGTTCCAAACCGAGAGAGTAGTTGCTTCAAAAACTTCACTACCACACGAACATCATTTGTAGGTAAAGCCTTAGCTTCCAGCCACTTAGAAAGGTAGTCGAAGGTGACGAGGATATACTTGTTTCCATGAGACGATGGGAACGTCCCCATAAAGTCAATGCTCCAAATGTTGAAAATCTCACACACTTGAATTATGTTTTGTGGCATTTCATCCTTTTGCGACGATTTTTCTTGGCGTTGGCAAGAATCACACGACTTCACAAGTGCGTGTGCATCACGATATATCGTAGGCCAAAAGAAGCCGGCATCGAACACTTTCTTAGCCGCGAGATTAGCATCGTGGTGACACCCATGGGTCCCTCGTTGTGACAATCTGTCAATTTATGGTTGATATTTTATTCTCAAATATTATTCAAAAATATTATTTTAATGTTACAATATGAACTCACTTATTTTTGGGAAGAAATTTGGATTTACGTCTTGAAGTAGCATCGACTACGTCTAAACCGGAGGATTCAACGTTATGTGCTTACGTTTACATACACCGTCTTTGGTGACAGTCCGACATTTCAGAAAATAAATTTATCCGCGAATATTATTTTGGAGTTTTAAATTTGTGTTGGTTCATAAACTCACAAATTTACGAGAAGAGATTAGGGCTTACGATTTTATTTTAACGTCCTTTACGACTAAACCGGAAACCTTAGGATTACGTATTTACGTTTTCGAACTCCGTTTTTGATGAAACAATTTTTATTGGATTCGTTTTGTGACGTTGATTCATAATTTATAAAAACGTTTTTCGTAAAACGACCCGAGGGCACGCAAATCGAGGAAACTAGAGTCGAGGAGTACCCGTAAATAAATGGGATGAGACAAGTGGGACACTTGTCCCACCCCACTCCAAAACCGGCCTTAAGTAGCTAGTAACACCTTTAGGTGTCAAAATTTACTTAACAAATGTTACACTTGTCCAATGTAGCTTACACATTAAGCTACTTACATCAAAAACCACCAAACCAAAACTAGCTACTCATTTCTCACCATGCAAACAAATCAAATCTCTCTCCTATCCTCCATTGTTGCCGTCCCAAATGCTCCACAAAACACCACATTCATACAATTTTAAACCACAAACATATGTTATAATTAACATATGTTAATCTCCACTCTATAAGATGAAGATTGGTGCAACTTATAACATCCAAGGAGGAGTATTCATGGTGTCTTGGGGCTGATTTTCCACAAGGTGATCATAAAGATTGATGGTCTTGAAGATGGTGTTGGCTAAGCACAAGTTTCTCCATCAAAATCCATGTTTTGATCAACCTACATCATCATGGTGGTATAAAGATTGTCCTCCTCAACTTCTTGTTATTTTGATTATGTAAACATGTATTTTATTTCCTATTGTATATGTATATGATGATTATATGATGATAAAAATGTTATGTGGGGATTTGGTGTTGATAAATATGATTAAAAAGGTGAAAAACTATAAGAAACAAGGTTAAAATCTTGATTAATTTACATGGCTGTATAAAACAGTAAGTAAACAGGTCATGGACAGATAAAATGATGAAGTAGAATGGATTTACAGTAAGCTATGGGTCTTGTACACATGTGAGAGTTGGCCATGCAATGGAATCATTGTAATGAGTGAGATATGATCAAAACAAGTTTAGGATATAAATCTGAGGTTACTGTTTTGGACGATTTTTAGAAAATACTTAAAGGATGATTCAACAGTAGCTATAGAAGAGTTAAATGTATCACATATCATGTAGTTTATGTGATAAAAATTTGAGCTTATATCTCCATGTAGAACTCAAGATATGGCAGTTTTGGTGAAAGTGAAGATAAAAATCAGATTTTTGGAAAATTAAAGAATAATACTATTATATAAGCACTCAAAATTATATTGTATAAAATGTAAAATAAAAACCCACTAACTTATAAAACTTATTTATATAAATATATAAAAGGTTAATTAGATGGATAAATTATATAAATGGTAATGAAATAATATTTATAAGTAATAAAAACTATAAACTTGATTTTTACGACTTTTTCGGCTATTGCCGTAAAATTAACGTTTTTCGCCAAATAAAACTTAGACGACCAAACCCGTTTAATGTAAAGTTTATAAAATTCATATACTGATGTATAAGTAACTAATACAAGTAATAACCGATAAAACCCGAACTATAAGAAATGCGGACATTTACAAGCTAACTAAGCATATTGGACTAATAATTGGACTTAATAAGTTAAAAACTTATAAAAAGAACTTATTGGGCTTAACCCATTTGGGCCCAACATGGAAAGTATAGATACTGATAATATAAGTATGAAATGGATTAAAACAAGTTAAAGAACTTATAATAGGCTTATTGGACCTAAAACACGTAAATAGGTAAAACGAGACAACTAGTATAAAAGTTATCGACACATAACACAAAAATGAGTAAATGAGAATATATAAACCCACTTGATCATCATATATATATAATCATCATATGTATACATAATTGTTATTTTTATAAAGTCATTGGACAAACGTCTAAGACCAAGTATTATTTGTCTAGGTTTCCGTGATTGAAGCACGTACCGTACGTCCGAATCGCCGATAACCCGCCTTCCCATATCAACGTGAGTTCATAGCCTCGCACTCTTTTAAATGTTTTTATAAATGTTTTATAAACCCGCGAGGGAGATAACATGTTAGTTTTTATAAAATAGGACACCATTTGTCCCGATTGTTTGTTTATTGATTTTGGACCCGAATGATTGAATGACCCGATTGTATGACCCGATAAATGATTAATGGACCCGATAGATGAAATTAAATGGATTATTAAAGTTAGGTTATGTCATTAAAAGTCCCATTAAAATGAATTGTGAACTACCGGGATTTGGTAGACGCTTATGCATTTAATAGTACTATTTGGGGACGATCACCCCAGTTCGCGCCTTGACGGTTGATCCCCGTCGTGCCACATTGATTGGTAAGCGAATTTATGTATGAGAAGTTTTCTATAGCGTGACTTTTGTGACGACACGCTACTTTAGATGGCCAAAATTGGTATCGGGTTAGCTACCCGTTGTTGGTTTAGTAAGGTAACAATGTCATGCGGCTTATAATAATCCAAAAATTTACAAAATACTAATAGACGCTCCGAATTACGATGTATTGCCTGACTAGCAATACAGGGTCATACTATTAATATTATGTTTGTGTTTTGATTTTCATAACCATATTCATATAACGGATTTTTATTTGATTTTATACAACGTCATAAGACGTATTGTATGATGTTTTTACGACATTGGCTCGTATAATGATTTTAAGGCAAATGCCTATATTATGATTTTCGAGAAGGATTTATATAACATGACTTTGGCTATTTTATGGCCTATTACAAAGATTTGTATAAAATGATTTTTGCTATTTTATGGCCTATTACAAAGATTTGTATAAAATGATTTTGGCTATTTTACGGCCTATTACAATGATTTGTACGAATTGATTTTTGGTACTAATTTTATACCAAAGTTATATTGATGGAATTTATTAAACTCTATGAATTCACTCGGCGTTATCGCTGACCTTTTCTTTTAACATGTCTTATCTCAGGTACTTGAAGGTAATTCTCGGGAAGACGACAAGAACTCATGGCCCGCACCTAAACTATATTTTCCATTCAAATACTTTGTAAAACTTTGTATGAAATATAATGACTTGGGACCGATGTAACTTTGATATTTATGAATGGAAATGATTTATTATTAAACAACGCGATTTTTATGCGTTGTCTATGATGTGAGTAATGTGCTATCCCGTAACACCAACTAGTCTTCCGTTGTACTAAGTTGTATAAATTTGGGAGTGTTACAGTTTGGTACCAGAGCTCTCGTTATAGAGAACGAAAGATTTTTAAAACCAAGGTTTTGAATAAAACATTTCAAAATCTTTTAACTAAAAACATTTTTCTAAAAATGTCTAAAAATCTTTTGACTATAACGGTGCCGAAGAATTCCCGAGTTACCGACAAAGCCAGACTGAGAAGTGTTATTTTAATATCTATATAACTTGGATTATATATATATGATGTAATTTTATCACATGATTGTTTGATGATTATTTTGATTTTTATACGAGGTATTTATATGACGTAGATTGTCACAAGTAACCCTAAATCCCCTAGTAAATTAATCGAAGCTATTCTCGTAGGAATTCTAGCTATCCTAGATCCAAACCAAGTTGTGGATATTTATGATCCCAACAAATGGTTGATATTCGTAGAAATGTAGATATTAGTTGATTGTGATATTGAAAAAGAATTGGCGAGATTAAATCTGATATCGATGTCATGACGATCTTTTCTTACAGAGTGGAGTTTGACAAAACATTACCACCTAGAAAGATGTCATCTGACTCGTTGTCATCCAATTCTTAAAACAGAATCGAAAGGGTGAATGTTGCACTTGAGGCTTTCATTTGGAACCAGTACCCAAAAGCCTCATGGCACTAGTACCTTTCCGAGAAGTCTAGTAGAATGACCAAGTCATTTCATACTAGTGACTTATTTGATAATTGTTGTTATAAGAGTTATAGGATTTGAAATTAAGTGTTGATCATATTGAGCTTTCATTGCCTTTACAAGGCCGAAGAATAAAGATTGAAAGTATTAGAGAATGAGGTAGGATATCGAATTGAGTATAAAATTGGTTGAAACTTGAATAAAGTAAAATTTAACCCGTATGGAATATGAAATTATTAATAGAAGTCGTTAAGTTTTATGATTGAATTGTAAGGTTTTAATCGATTGATGATTTGTGTTAAGGGCTGTTCCTAGGCCCTTGTCCACTGACGATGATTCCCAGTGTCCAAGAAATAAATTGAAGAAATCTTCTTCTGAATTGGGACCGATGGATCTTCCGGGACATGTGGAACACCTAATGACTCTTGTAGGTTAGTATTCATTGTGGTATCTATTAAAAATAATCCCTAACTTAACTGAGACATCAGTTGGTAGGATGAGTTCCGAGAATTGTATGACATAGTGACATGTAATGTGTTACGGTACAATCTTGACTTGTTTGTGATTAATGAAAAGACTACCTTTGATTGCTAAATCATACATGTATCGATGTTATCTATCTCTTATTGCTTCATCCTAATGTTCGCGTTAGTGATGCAACCATTGAACAAGTACTCATCTTGATTTGAGTTACGTTGTGGATTATTCTTTTGAGTGCCATCGAGATCATGAACCTCATGATTATTTGGTTAAAGCTCATTTCCTATCATATTGTAGTTAAGTTCTTGGTAAACAACTCTTCATCACTCTTTTGCATATCACACATTGTTTTTATAAAGATTAAAATGGTATCCCTTGAGGAAATTGAATTTTCATCACTATAAGGATTATTCATAGTGAGATTTATAAGTGATTGTTATTGAAATGAAGATTGTTAGTAAAACACTTTGGAAAACCTAATTATTTCCATAACAAAGAAATTCTTTGTAAATTTATTTTTGATTCTTATTTAAGAATTAAGCCTGAAAATGTTTTTATTATAAACATGATGATAAAATTTTGACGAACTGAGTATTGCATCGTTAATCTTGAAATTGTATATAGTTGCGCGCCTACATACAATTTGGAATGGACCATGCAAGACTGATTAGTAGTCACCATAAAACTAATTAATAAACATTACCTTTTCTTTGAAGATTGTGAAAGATTAAAATTTATGAGATCTGTAAGAAGTGAAAATAGGGACATAGTGTTAGGGACACCTACATATGTTCTCGTACCATTTATTCTTCTGAGTTAAAATTTCTTATCTATGGAATTTGTCTTATTTGACAATTGACAATTCTTTCTTGTCCAATTCTCTCGTAGTGAGATTCTTAGGAAAAGTATATGATTACCGAGTGTTGATACCCGACTGGATGTATTGACGTTCTTATCATTTCTTATGATTTGATTTCATTTGAATGACCTGGGTGACGATCCGAGGAGCTTTCGAATGCGTACTCAAATTATGAAAACATGGGATATATTATATTCATTAAATGTTTTCGTCTGTACCTGATTTGAAATTCTCTCGCATAGATTAGCGTTGACCTTATTCTTTTAATAGTAGTTGTGTATCCTAATATCCCTGAATTTGTGAAGGATTATGAATTATTATTAGTCTTTTGAGAAGTTCACATCTTATCAACGGTAATAAAACTGGAAAGTTGGTAGTGCCAGTAGAATGGATTGATTGATTATGACATGACGACATTGTCTTAATTGATAGGAACTCGAGTAGAATTCCCCTAAAAAGATAAGATGTTGATTATCAAAAGTGATCTAAATAATTCTTGATGGATGACTTAAAATTATACCATGAATGGTTGTGAACTAGTTATAGATATTATAATCTAGAAACAACTCAATATGAATTTATTAAAAGATGTTTATGTTATCTGAAACTTTAGTAAGTATTTGTTGGTAAATTACCTAGACTTTCGCCACTAAGGCAAGTTGAAATTGATATTGATTATATTCCCAGTGCTGCACCTGTGGCTTGTGCACTGTACGTCAGCACCATCTAAATTAAAGGAATTACCGTACAACTGAGAAAGTTGTCGGAGAAAGATTATATTATACCAAGCCTGTCATTATGAAGAGCTATGGTGATAACATTCCTTATATTTATAGATTACTGTGAACTGAGTAAATTGACAATCGAAAACGATATCCATAACTCGAAATGGAAGATTTGTTCGATCATTTACAAGGTTCTTGCGTATGTTCTAAAGATTTGATCCACGACATGGTTATTATCAACTTCGCGTCTGCGAATGAGATTATCTATTCCAATCACTACATCCGGTGCTTGTAATGAACGTTATGAGTTTCACGTGATGACGTTTGGATTGACTAATACACATGTAGCATTCATAAATTTGGTGAATCACGTGTGTAGGTTGTAATTTGATAAATTCATGCTTGTGATCATTAAGGACGATATGTTTGTTTATAAGAATAAGAATGAAGTTAATAATTATAAATAGACTGCCCTGAATTGGCTAAACAATGAAAACCTATACCTTAAATATTTAACATGTGATTAAAAACTTAATCCTTTACATAAAATGACCGTTGGATTAATAATGGTAAGATGTATGCATATAGACTCTTCAAAAATTAAGAGCCCTTTTAAGACTTTGGATTTTACCAAAAAGAAATGGAAATATATTTTGACAAATATTTTAACAAAGGATTTATAAGGGACTATTCCCTTATACACAAACCATTTAACTAAACTTCTGTTTAGGGGTAAATGTTTGTGTATACCTTAAGACAATCTAAGAAGGATTGATGAAACCATTTATACCATGACTTAAAATTTGAAACGACAATTTTTGCTTTTCAAACTAAGAAAACTTTGACCAAAGTATAAACAAAGGTTTTTCGAACATTTACTAATCCTATTAAATATTTTCGATAAATCAACAAAAATCTTGTTAATTAAATACAAATTTATTTTGAACATTTTATATAATTGGTCGAACTAAGAAATTTAAACTTTTAACGTTTACGTTTCATAAAAATTAAATAATTTTTGTTAATTTACATGTAATAATTATCGACGCTTTAAACACCGGATTGAGAAAAACTGATAAAAATAATAGCCGAGATGAAACTAAAACATAGAAAATATGAAGAAAGAAATTTTGAATAAATACGGTTATGATATTTATTTCATCAGGAAGGTGAACGTAATTACTGACGCATAATATAGAAAGAATATCTGAGTGAATTCTGGACATGATAATCACATCATCATGAGAAGTAATATAGATACTGACGTATTATATAAAAAAAGATAAAGAACCAGTTAGGACTGTTCCTTAATAATGAAGGTGCAAAATAAATTGCCAAACGATATAAAAATAAACAATGTCTATAAAAAGGATAATATAGGTAATAAAAGAGGTTCGCGGATAATGTGAACCATTAAAATAGAGAAGCCGATAGCGTTAAATGTTTTAAAGGCCACTTGTGGTTGCCTAAATATGGAGATTGTGAGATATAGTTATGTTGGAATTTGTAAGTATAAGTATTATATGTATGTCATTTTTGACTAAAAGTATCTTTGTCTGAAGAAGTTGTACTGATGATAAATTATGAAGGCAGATATCGCCTCATACATTAGTAAACGTCTAGCTATTGCAAAGGTCATCATCTGAATTTGATTCGATTTGGGTCATCGTCGACAGACTAACCAAATCTGCTAATATCATTCCCGTTAATGATAAATGCAAAAGAGTTATGTAAAACATTGTGTGCCTGTATCGAACATCTATATCAAGATCCTCGCTTCGCATCGAGTTTCTAGAGATTTGCTCATAAATCATTGAGAACGAACCTTGATGAGAGTACTATTTACCACCCCAATCGAAGGGACGAGGTAAAGTAACGATAAAGGCAATATAAGTGCTGTTTTGTGTTTGAATGACTGACCTTTGGTAATGAACCGTATAATCGTTTTACTTTGGAAAGATTATCATTGATAACCATCGTGTTAGGATTAAGATCGAATCTTGTTAGGATCTAAATCTTAGAGCATCTGTAAGCAAGAGTTGAGATAAAGACACCCGACATACACCCATTGTGAGTTGGACATGTCTTTTAGATTTAAGGTTTCCTATGATGGCGAACCTAACCTTGCAAAATACCCGACCCGCGAAATCTGAAATGATTGTTGAAATTAGGATTTGATTATTAACTGCCGATAGTGGGCAAAAGGTTATGTGAATGTGGAATGTAGATCTTGAAGTGCCAAATGGGTAGCGAAGTTATGCCACAATTTTTAAACTTAGAAAAATGAATTCATGATTTGACAAATCATGGGATATAAGTCCCCGTTGTATGGGACCATTGAGATGATGTGAAAGATTGGTTTGAAAGGCATATAAGCTGGATCTACCCTAGGACTTCAAGAACTGCGGGAATTATGTTTCGTAAATCGAACTTGATGGAATATCTATCAAGTGAAAATCTGATTATTCTTAGTAGAGCTTAGATCGGCGAAAAGTTTCATTCATCAAAAACCCGTGAACATCATGGATAGAGAAAGTAAGTCAACATTTAGCCTGATCTTATTCCCGTAGTTATGTTTGATGAAACTCGCGTATTATAATGGATTACGCTTGTGAGAAAAGACCGAATGTGGAGGAAGTACCCACATGGCTTTAACTCTATAAGAAGCGAGTAGTAAGGTAAGATGATCTTTGAGGACAAAGATCCTGTTTAGGGGTAAATGCTGTGACAATCCGTCAATTTATGGTTGATATTTTATTCTCAAATATTATTCAAAAACATTATTTTAATGTTACAATATGAACTCACTTATTTTTGGGAAGAAATTTGGATTTACTTCTTGAAGTAGCATCGACTACGTCTAAACTGGAGGATTCAACGTTACGTGCTTACGTTTACATACACCGTCTTTGGTGACAGTCCGACATTTCAGAAAATAAATTTATCCGCGAATGTTATTTTGGAGTTTTAAATTTGTGTTCGTTCATAAACTCACAAATTTACGAGAAGATATTAGGACTTACGATTTTATTTTAACGTCCTTTACGACTAAACCGGAAACCTTAGGATTACGTATTTACGTTTTCGAACTCCGTTTTTGATAAAACAATTTTTATTGGATTCGTTTTGTGACGTTGATTCATAATTTATAAAAACGTTTTTCGTAAAACGACCCGAGGGCACGCAAATCGAGGAAACTAGAGTCGAGGAGTACCCGTAAATAAATGGGATGAGACAAGTGGTACACTTGTCCCACCCCACTCCAAAACCGGCCTTACGTAGCTAGTAACACCTTTAGGTGTCAAAATTTACTTAACAAATGTTACACTTGTCCAATGTAACTTACACATTAAGCTACATACATCAAAAACCACCAAACCAAAACTAGCTACTCATTTCTCACCATGCAAACAACTCAAATGTCTCTCCCATCCTCCATTGTTGCCGTCCCAAATGCTCCACAAAACACCACATTCATACAATTTTAAACCACAAACATATGTTATAATTAACATATGTTAATCTCCACTCTATAAGATGAAGATTGGTGCAACTTATAACATCCAAGGAGGAGTATTCATGGCGTCTTGGGGCTGATTTTCCACAAGGTGATCATAAAGATTGATGGTCTTGAAGATGGTGTTGGCTAAGCACAAGTTTCTCCATCAAAATCCATGTTTTGATCAACCTACATCATCATGGTGGTATTAAGATTGTCCTCCTCAACTTCTTGTTATTTTGATTATGTAAACATGTATTTTATTTCCTATTGTATATGTATATGATGATTATATGATGATAAAAATGTTATGTGGGGATTTGGTGTTGATAAATATGATTAAAAAGGTGAAAAACTATAAGAAACAAGGTTAAAATCTTGATTAATTTACATGGCTGTATAAAACAGTAAGTAAACAGGTCATGGACTGATAAAATGATGAAGTAGAATGGATTTACAGTAAGATACGGGTCTTGTACACATGTGAGAGTTGGCCATGCAATGGAATCATTGTAATGAGTGAGATATGATCAAAACAAGTTTAGGATATAATACTGAGGTTACTGTTTTGGACGATTCTTTGAAAATACTTAAAGGATGATTCAACAGTAGCTATAGAAGAGTTAAATGTAGCACATATCATGTAGTTTATGTGATAAACATTTGAGCTTCTATCTCCATTTAGAACTCAAGATATGGCAGTTTTGGTGAAAGTGAAGATAAAAATCAGATTTTTGGAAAATTAAAGAATAATACTATTATATAAGCACTCAAAATTATATTGTATAAAATGTAAAATAAAAACCCACTAACTTATAAAACTTATTTATATAAATATATAAAAGGTTAATTAGATGGATAAATTATATAAATGGTAATGAAATAATATTTATAAGTAATAAAAACTATAAACTTGATTTTTACGACTTTTTCGGCTATTGCCGTAAAATTAACGTTTTTCGCCAAATAAAACTTAGACGACCAAACCCGTCTAATGTAAAGTTTATAAAAGTCATATACTGATGTATAAGTAACTAATACAAGTAAAAACCGATAAAACCCGAACTATAAGAAATACGGACATTTACGAGCTAACTAAGCATATTGGACTAATAATTGGACTTAATAAGTTAAAAACTTATAAAAAGAACTTATTGGGCTTAACCCATTTGGGCCCAACATGGAAAGTATAGATACTGATAATATAAGTATGAAATGGATTAAAACAAGTTAAAGAACTTATAATAGGCTTATTGGACCTAAAACACGTAAATAGGTAAAACGAGACAACTAGTATAAAAGTTATCGACACATAACACAAAAATGAGTAAATGAGAATATATAAACCCATTTGATCATCATATATATATAATCATCATATGTATACATAATTGTTATTTTTATAAATTCATTGGACAAACGTCTAAGACCAAGTATTATTTGTCTAGGTTTTCGTGATTGAAGCACGTACCGTACGTCCGAATCGCCGATAACCCGCCTTCCCATATCAACGTGAGTTCATAGCCTCGCACTCTTTTAAATGTTTTTATAAATGTTTTATAAACCCGCGAGGGAGATAACATGTTAGTTTTTATAAAATAGGACACCATTTGTCCCTTTGTTTATTGATTTTGGACCCGAATGATTGAATGACCCGATTGTATGACCCGATAAATGATTAATGGACCCGATAGATGAAATTAAATTGATTATTAAAGTTAGGTTATGTCACTAAAAGTCCCATTAGCATGAATTGTGAACTACCGGGATTTGGTAGACTCTTATGCATTTAATAGTACTATTTAGGGACGATCACCCCAGTTCGTGCCTTGACGGTTGATCCCCGTCGTGCCACATTGATTGGTAAGCGAATTTATGTATGAGAAGTTTTCCATAGCGTGACTTTTGTGACGACACGCTACTTTAGATGGGCAAAATTGGTATCGGGTTAGCTACCCTTTGTTGGTTTAGTAAGGTAACAATGTCATGCGGCTTATAATAATCCAAAAATTTACAAAATACTAATAGACGCCCCGAATTACGATGTATTGCCTGACTAGCAATACAGGGTCATACTATTAATATTATGTTTGTGTTTTGGTTTTCATAACCACATTCCTATAACGGATTTTTATTTGATTTTATACAACGTCATAAGACGTATTGTATGATGTTTTTACGACATTGGCTCGTATAATGATTTTAAGGCAAATGCCTATATTATGATTTTCGATAAGGATTTATATAAAATGACTTTGGCTATTTTATGGCCTATTACAAAGATTTGTATAAAATGATTTTGGCTATTTTATGGCCTATTACAAAGATTTGTATAAAATGATTTTGGCTATTTTACGGCCTATTACAATGATTTGTACGAATTGATTTTTGGTACTAATTTTATACCAAAGTTATATTGATGGAATTTATTAAACTCGATGAATTCACTCGGCTTTATCGCTGACCTTTTCTTTTAACATGTCTTATCTCAGGTACTTGAAGGTAATTCTCGGGAAGACGACAAGAATTCATGGCCCGCACCTAAACTATGTTTTCCATTCAAATACTTTGTAAAACTTTGTATGAAATATAATGACTTGGGACCGATGTAACTTTGATATTTATGAATGGAAATGATTTATTATTAAACAACGCGATTTTTATGCGTTGTCTATGATGTGAGTAATGTGCTATCCCGTAACACCAACTAGTCTTCCGCTGTACTAAGTTGTATAAATTTGGGGGTGTTACACTCGTGACAAGGTCTAAGGATGTTAGAAGCTTCGGTACCAAAGACACAACGTCGAACGAGTTGATCCGCACAAACCCGAAAGAGATAAGGGTCGTTCCAAAAATAGAACTTGACGTCACGAAAGAATTCTCTCTTTTGTTGTGTCTTCATACCCTTGATTATGAAGTTCCCCGCATGGTAATTTGCAATGTCGGAAAACCAAGGGGTATTTTCCTTAGAATTCAATACACCGAGAGTCTTGAGAGGAAATGTTTAGGTAATTTCCTTGTTCTCGAAAACATCTTTGTGAGGATCTTCTAGACGAGAGAGATGATCGGTCGCTAGATTCTCGGCTCCTTTTGTGTCAAGTACGGTGACATCAAATTCTTAGAGGAGGAGCATCCAATGAAGCAATCTCGGCTTAGCATCTTGCTTTTCTAAGAGGTACTTGATAGCCGAATGGTCCGTATACACGATGCTTTTAGTCAAGACGAGATAAGGTCGGAATTTCTCAAAAGCATAAACCACGGCAAGGAATTACTTTTCTGTTGTGGTGTACTTAAGTTGAGCCTCGGTCATCGTCTTGCTAGCATAATGGATAGGACGGAAGTGTTTTTCATAACGTTTCCCTAAGACGGCCCCTATTTCGTAATCACTTGCATCGCACATGATTTCAATGGGTAATTCCCAATTAGGAGCAACAAGAATGGGAGCTTCGGTAAGTTTCCTTTTAAGAGTTTTGAAAGCTCTAACACAATCCTCATTGAAGTTAAAAAGGACCATCCTTCTCTAGAAGGTGTGTCATTGGTCGATAGATTTTCGAAATGTCTTTGATGAAACGACAATAAAAGCCCGTGTGGCCTAGGAAACTCCTAACTCCCTTAACGGTTTTGCGATGAGGTAACTTGGCGATGACGTCTATCTTAGCTTTATCGACCTTAATCCCTGCTTTCGAGACCTTGTGTCCTATGACGATTCCTTGTTTACACATAAAATGACATTTTTCCCAATTAAGCACACAGTTTTTTTCTTCAAAACGTTTTAACATTTTCTCGATATTGGATAAACAAGACGTGAACGAATCACCAAACACTAAAAAGTCATCCATGAATACTTCCATCGACTTCTCGATCATATCATGGAAAATAGCCATCATACACCGTTGGAACGTACCTGGTGCATTGCAAAGTCCAAAGTCATTAAGCAAACGTTCCATACGAACACGTAAACGTAGTTTTCTCTTGATCACGAGGGTCGATAGGAATTTGAAAGTAACCGGAAAAACCATCTAAAAATAAATAGAAGTCATTTCCCGCGAGTCGCTCCAACATTTGATCCATGAAGGGCAAGGGAAAGTGGTCTTTACGAGTGGCACCATTTAACTTTCGGTAGTCAATACACACCCTCCAACCGGTAACAACACAAGTGGGAATTAACTCGTTGTTTTCATTGGGTACAACGGTCATTCCTCCCTTTTTAGGGACACAATGGATTGGGCTCACCCTTGGGCTATCGGAGATAGGATAAATCATTCCCGCGTCAAGAAGTTTTAAGACTTCCTTTTTATGACATCATGAATTTTGGGGTTTACCCTTCTTTGACTTTGAATTGCGGGTTTGTAGTCCTCCATTAAAATCTTGTGAGTACAAAATTTTGGGTCAATACGCTTAATGTCGAAAATTTTCCACGCAATTGCCCCTTTATGAGCTTTAAGAACTTTTAAAAGTGCGGTTTTTTCATCATTTGCAAGATCTTTTGCAATAATAACTAGCAACTTGTCATCACCTTCCAAGAATGCGTACTCAAGGTGAGATGGAAGATCTTTCAATTCAAGGATTGGCTGTTCCTCGATTGAAGATTTTTGTTCAACACTCATAACTTCCATCGGCGGAAGAAATGGTGGAATAAGAGTATCATTACCAACAATCACCTCATCTTCATTGTCGATTTCATTTGAAATAAAATCGCCTCCTTGGAATGGAGTGAGATTTGGTGTAGAATTAGGAAGAATTGGATCCAAAATAGTGGGATTGCCACTTGACGCACTATCAGAAAAACCTAACACTTCTTGTGAAAACTCATCGCAAACCACATCGACTAAGTCAATATGGTTGATGGTAGCGATTGCATAAACATGAGAAGTTGTAGAGTTTTGAGTAGCGTTTATAACAAGTTCCTCTTCGTTGAATCTCAAAGTAATAGTTCTTGCATGAACATCGATAAGCGATCTCGAGGTGTCAAAAAATGGACGACCTAAAATTAGAGGAACTTGAGGATCCGCGGGGATGTCAACTACTATAAATTCAACGGGATAGTAGAACTTCCCCACTTTCACGAAAACATCCTCGGCTACTCCACATGCTAAAATCGTAGAATGATTGGCCATCTCGATAGACATGTTCGATGGAGTAAGAGCCGGAAGCGATAGAGATTTCAAAATGGAAAATGGCATCAAATTAATGCTCGCACCAAGATCGGCCAAGGTGAGGCATTCTTTCATATCTTATATATCACAAGGAATGAGAAACTTCCCAGGGTCACCAACTTTTTCCGGTATTCGATTAAGATAAACCGAAGAACAATTAGATAGCTTTGAAAGCTTCTCCTTATCGTTCATCATACCATTAAAAGTGGAAGCGAAACGAGGCATGTATAACATCTCGTCGGCTAAACTCACAGTAAAATGCACTTGTTGAAACATTTTTATAAAAAGGTCAATTTGTTGTTTGTTACGTTCTTGCATTTTCTCTTTGTTTCATCTCGATCGGTAAGGTAAGGGTGGTGTGTGTTGGGGCATAGGCAACGGCCTTGGAATCTCGGGTTCCACAATTTGTATTGGTTCAACCGTAGGTTTGGTATGAGCGGTACTTCGTGGGTTTGTGATATGCTCCTTTTTGACCATCACCTCGGGCTCTTTCTCGATTTCCTTCTCCGTAGAAGTACTAGGACGAGAGATTGGTTCCTTGAAAGTTTAACCAATACGAGTAGTAATAACCTTCATTTCTCCCTTCGGGTTTGCAATGGAATCACTAAGAAGACCACCCGAGGAAGAGGGTTTACACATGATTGCTTAAAACATTTTAGCCATTCGATCATAAAATTTTGATTGCCTTATATCCGCTTTTAACAACTCTTGCTTAATCTCATGTTGGCCTTGTTCCATCTTTTGTTGATTTTGTTGAAGACGTTGAACGTTTCCTCCTATTTTTTTAGCATGAGTTTTCAATTCATTAGCAAGTTCGTTTTTAAGCTCGTTTTTCAACTCGGATCATAAGCTAATCATCTCACGTTGCATGTTATCAAACTTAGCATCGTTTGCTTCTCCATTAAGATTTTTAGTGTGAGCATTTTGAAAACCTTGTGTAGTGTTTTGAAAATCACGGTTTTGGTTTTGATTTTGAACTTGCCCATTCCCACTTTGGTAATTACCCTTGTTGTAGTTACGTTGATTGCCTTGATAACCACCATTTTGATTGATGTTTCGATAGTTGTTAACATTTTGATTTTGGGGAGCTTGATTTGGGCGGGAACCTTTGTCGTTTTGGTTGTAAGTTTCCGTTGCTACGTAAGCACTCGAAGTGTTACCACCGGCGGTAATGCACTCGGAAAAATCATGAGCTCCACCACAAGATATACAACTCTTTTCAACCGC
Organism: Glebionis coronaria; assembly: GCA_025667525.1. Classification (NCBI taxonomy): domain Eukaryota; kingdom Viridiplantae; phylum Streptophyta; class Magnoliopsida; order Asterales; family Asteraceae; genus Glebionis; species Glebionis coronaria. The sequence goes on from CM046880.1 coordinate 219,991,412, forward strand.
TTTAACCGATGCGGAATTCAAAGTATCTTGTGCTTTCCAATGTGTCATAAGCGTCGAAAATCTATCAAAAAACCGATTTTCCTTATTAGCTTCATAATGTAAGGCATTCATGTTAGGAGACGATGACGATGACGTTGAACCCATATTGGCAACATTCGGTGTGTTACGAGGGTTATAAACCTTAGATCTATTCTCGATAATCTTTAAAGCCTCATCGGTCGTTTTGCACAAAAAATTACCACCCGCTGCGGCATTCAAATAATCTCGTTCATGATCGTTTAGCCCATTATAAAAAGTATCAGTTTGATGCAATTCCGAAAAATCATGGTGTGGACATTCATGTAACATTTCCTTAAATCATTCCCATGCCATCGAAAAACTTTTATTATTACGTTGTGTAAACCTTGAAATCTCATTTTTCAAATGTGTTGTCTTAGATGGTGGAAAAAATTGGTTCACAAACTTAGAGACGAGATCACCCCATGTCAAAATCGAATTTGGCGGTTCTTTCTCGAGCCAAATTTTTGCGGGTCCATCCAAGTAGTATGGAAACAACATCATCTTAATGCCGTCATGTGGAACATCCTTAAACTTGCTTGTTGCGGTGAGACGGTTGAAATTCCTTATATGATAATGCGGGTTGTCTTTTTCATAACCTCGAAACTTGTTTGCTTGTAGCATCGACATTAAACCCGTCTTAATCTCGAATTTTTCCGCAAGGATGGCGGGAATCACAATAGCTTCTCCAAAACCCACGGTGGGTGCTTGAAGCAACTCCATCATAGTACGATTAGCCATAGTGACTATTGGTTCTATAACGGGTTCGACAATTGGAGTTTCTTCTTCAAAAAAATATCCTTGGTTTTGATGACATTTGCGAGCTCGTTTTGCTTGATTACAAGTTTGCATAAACGTGACGTAGAACGTAGAGGTGAGCAAAGAAGATTCTTTTAGGTGTTTTGTGAATTTTCATTTTTTTTTGTGTTTTTGATTGTTTTTAATTTTTTTGGATTTTGTGTTTATTCGTAGACAACAATCTACCAAATCTCTTCTCGAATCAAACTCTTGATTAAAGAAGCCTCAAAAGAATGAAAACGATCACGTGGATTGAACGCCTTCGATTGACTTTAGAACTTTGGTGAAAACCAATTTGTTCAAGAGGGTTTAATCACAAAGAAACCAAGCGAATATATATGATACATAATAATACATTGGGCTGCAAAACCCTCGATTAGCCTTCAATATCAAATACTCACAAGTGAACGGGGGGAATGAGGTGGCGCGAAGCACTTAATTACCTAGCTTCCCTTTAACGGCCTTTTATAGCACGTTGCCTATCTATTCACCTTATAGTTCGTATTTTTCAAACTCGAGCTTCACGAAAGCATTTATCTATTTTTGCCTTTTTCTTTTTGTTTGAGATTCGAATACGATAATTAGGAGACCAAATCCCAATTAAGGTTGTGTTTTCACACTTTCGGAGATATTTTGAATTTGTTGTGATACTTATACAATATAGTAATAATATTTCACAAGAAAAACGAAAAAAACCGATAATACGTATTATTAGAGTTCTACTAATACAAATACTATTTATGGGTAGATATTAAAACAAAATGAACAAATTAATCACGACACACCTCCCCGACAGTGGCGCCAAAATGATTGTAGTATTTTACTACACTTTGCTTTAGGAAAAACAAAGAGCGTAAAAGAGCGGTAAGTATTAAACAAATGATTTAGGAAAATCAAGTGTTAATGACCCAAAGGTGAAAGTTCGTTTCCCAAGAAGGTATTTGTGTGTGAATAACTTGTAGAATATTTGAGATTAATATTGAGAAAGAATAGATGAGAAATTAGAATGACGGATACGTTAAAATTACAGTACGACGACAAAACGAAAAACCGTAAAAAGTGACAAAATAAGAATTAATTCTAAAAAATCCCCAAAAATTACCAAAAACAGATAAAAATGAAATAAGAATTTTCAAATGATCAAAACTTTTTCAAACCTTTTAATTAATTAAATATTTGTTGGGCCAATGAAAGTTTTAACTATGGCCCTGTCTAGATTTGTTTAAATTAGACTAAGTGTTGAAAGGTCGCTGAGAGGACCAGCGACAGAGACTAGACCAGTGGAAGGCAAAGCCTCAGCTGGCACACCAGGATCATTCAAGTCAAAGACAACGTCAGAGAAGTCGAAGACAATCTGAAGTCAGACTCACCAGCGATTATGGATAGCTGGGATGTCAAAGGAATGCACTGGTGTTCAAGGATCTCTGAGTTGACAACACTCAGAGATCACTTAAGAACCCTAGAGACTTGGATCAAGCAAAGCTTATCCAACCCCTTATAGTTTAGGCGGGAGAATCTTACAAGTGTTTTGAGCGGGACAAAACAAGAGATTCAAAGTCAATGCCTAGTACGACCTAGTGGGACAAAGGTGAACAGTTGGCAGAACTGTTTACCTAAAGTAGTTAAAGGCATGTCTCGATTTGGACATGCATTTAATACGTTGTACTCTTCCATTCAGAAGAGGACACGTATCAACTACCCCCACTAAGGATACAACCTCGTACCACTATAAATAGGGGATGAGAAAGAAGTTAAGATTCAACCCTTGTGCTTGGAATCTTTATCTAAGTTCTTTCTCCCACTTGAACCACTGAGGCCTCAGCTGTCCATCAGCGACTCGTTGGTTCACTTGTAAACTTGAGTCTCGAATCAAGTTTACTTGTTCTAGGGTTCATTTCTTGTTGTTATTCAACAGGTGTATTCATAACACTTTGTAATACTTTGTTGATAATAGTTAATAAAGGATTACTCGTTTGAAAAGTATATCTATTGTGTGTTATTGTTTTCGTGTTTTAGTTTCAACAATAATCGTATTTTGGGACTTTCAATTGGTATCAGAGCGGTTTGATTTATAAAACCTTTCTAAAAACCGTTCTAGTTTTTAAAATCAAGATCCAAATATGATTGAAACTATTCCACCACCGTTTGGTCAATCTAACCAAGCAAATACTTCAACAAACGCTCCAGCCACCACATCTACTACCATGCCTACACCTGTTGTAAGCACTGGTGTAAATGAGGATGATCTTCCACAACTTCTTGATAATCGTGGAGGGTCACATGTGTCTAATGTTCCAGCGTTTGATGAAGAAGATTTCTCAAGTTGGAAAAGTGAATTTCTTATATACTTAGATGGCCTAGAACCCTTCTTGTTTGAAATCTTAGAAAATGGTCCTTATGTACCGCTGGCTATTTCCTCTACTCCAGAGAGACCCATTAAGAAACCTGTTAAGCAATGGTCTCCCGCTGATAGACGTCTGGCCAACCAGGACAAGAGACTTAAAAGTATAATAGTCTCTTGCCTACCCAAGAACATTATGAAGTCCATCATCAAGTGCAATACCGCACAAGAATTGTGGACTGAGTTGGTTCTAGGGTATGAAGGACCAGAAGAGACTAAAGAGACCAAAATCCAAGCATTAAGACTTAAGTTTAACGCTTTCAAAGCCTTGGAAACTGAAACTGTTTCTCAAACTTACACTAGACTTAAGATCTTGCTGAATGATTTAGGTAACAATGGTGTTGTACTACCCAAGGCTGAGGTTAATGCCACATTTGTAAACAGCCTGCCTAGGAAATGGCTTAGCCTTAACCAAACCCTGAGAGCAAATAATGCCATAAAAAATGATACTCTTGCTCAACTCTTTGGTAGATACAATTATGAAGAAGGACTGATTGACTCTATTTACAAATCAGAGACTGATAGATTTACTTCTCCTATATCTGGGTCAAAAGCTCTTGTTGCTAACTACTCTTTTCAGGATAGTGACTCTGACGTGGAAGAAGACACAAGAAGTAGTCAAGAATTCCTTGATGAATTACATGCTGAATTCCATGACAGAGCCCTCTTAGCTGACCAGAAGAGATACTACAAAAGATCTGGTAGAGTTGGTGCTGCCAAGATTGATAAATCCAAAGTGTCATGTTACACTTGTGGAAAGACTGGTCATTTCCAAAAGGACTGCTGGTCAAATAAGACATCTTCTCCCAGTTTTCCATCATCCAGCAAAACCCCCAGCAAAAAGAAGTTTTCACCTTTCAAGCAATCCTCTCTCAGTGACTCTGAGGGCAAAAAGGACTACAAGGTAAAATACAAGGCCTTGAAAGCTGAGCTGATTAAACTCAACCAGAAAGCTGATGATGCAGCCAAGAAGAAAGATAACAAAAAGACTGAAAAAGGTCTGATAGCTGCTTCCTTTGACTGGGATGATGAACCCCTCACCTCTGAAGATGAAGGAACCACCACCGTCAGAGCCTTCATGGCTGTTGCTGATGAAGAACCAGCGGTTGGCAAAAATGAAGCCAGATCAGGTCAATGGGTTGACATCACAATGAAAAAGGCATATCTAAAGAAATCTGTTTGGTATTTGGATAGCGGGTGCTCCAGACACATGACAGGAATTAAACAATATCTGCATAGATATAAGAAGGAGCCTGGTCCAAAAGTAGTCTTTGGGGATGACTCCTCAGGGGCCACTGAAGGATATGGCTCAGTGGATTGCAATGGAATTACCTTCACAAGGGTCGCCTATGTAAATGGTTTGAAGCACAACCTTATTAGCATCAGTCAACTCTGCGATGCTGGGTTTAAGGTTCTGTTCACAAAGACCCAAGGAACTATCTTCAATCAGGACGATGATGTCGTTCTAATTGCACCCAGAAGAAGGGATGTCTATGTCATTGACATGACGTCATCCCCTGAAGGAGAGAACACCTGTCTCTTTGCCAAAGCATCTGATAGCGAAAATTGGCTCTGGCATAAGAGACTCTCCCATCTCAACTTCAAAAACATCAACAAACTGGCAAAGAATGACTTGGTAGCTGGACTTCCCTCTCTGACCTTCAGCAAGGACAGACCCTGCTCAGCCTGCGAGAAAGGGAAGCATCACAGGGCTTCATTCAAAACAAAACAATCATTCTCCATTAACAAGTGCCTTCATCTTCTTCACATGGACTTGTTTGGACCAGTTAAACCTCAATCCCTCAATCACAACAAATATACCTTGGTCATTGTAGATGAATTCTCCAGATACACATGGGTATTCTTTCTTAAGAGAAAGAGTGATGCTGCTGAAAGAATCATGTCCTTCATCAGAGAAATAGAAAATCTCAACGACTGCAGAGTAAAGGCTATCAGAAGTGACAATGGCACAGAATTCAAAAACCATGCCATGGAAGCCTTTTGTGATGAAAAGGGTATATCACAGAACTTCTCAAACCCAGGAACCCCTGAACAAAACGGTGTCGCTGAAAGAAGAAACAGAACCCTTATTGAAGCTGCCAGAACGATGCTCAGCGAATCCAGACTTCCTAAACAATTCTGGGGTGAGGCTGTGTACACAGCATGCTACACACAAAACAGATCCATTATTGTGAAGAGACATGGCAAGACCGCTTATGAAGTGTATAGGAAGAGAGCCCCTGATGTAAGCTACTTCCATGTCTTTGGTTGCCCTGTTTTCATTCACAATTACAAAGATCACCTGGGTAAATTTGATGAAAAATCAGATGATGGATTCTTCCTTGGATACTCTCCCACCTCCAGATCTTTCAGAGTATTCAATATTCGCAGGCAAGAACTAGAAGAGTCCATTCATGTCACCTTTAATGAAGCTGACGCTGTCATAACACACACCAACTCAGAGGATTGTGACATTGACTTCAACGAAGTTAAATCTTATCCCAAAGATGATTTCTCAAATCCCAAGGAATCATCTCAAAGTCGTCACAAGGATCTCCCATATGTTCAAGCTTTTGATCCTCACTCCATCTCTGACATCACTCCAGAGACTGTTGGTGTTGAATCTCTTACTCAAATCTCTGAAGAAAATGCTGATCCTGTCACTTTAGATATTCAATCAGATGAAGAGATCATGGACGAAGAGATTACATGTGATGAACCTCCATCACTCCCTGAACTTGAAGTGACTCCTGATCCCACAGAGACTCCTGCTCCACAATCCAAATGGAGTAGGAACCAAGATATTCTTCTAGTTAATATTCTTGGAGAACCCTCTGAGGGAGTCACCACCAGAGGAAAATTAAAAACTCTGGAAACCGCCTCTGCAAATGAATGCCTATTTGCAAATTTTCTCTCTGAGGATGAACCTAAGAACGTGGCTGCTGCTCTGCTTGATGAAGGCTGGGTTGTTGCCATGCAAGATGAACTCAATCAGATCAAGAGAAACAAGGTGTGGACTCTGGTTAAAGCTCCAGCTGGTAAGCAAGTAGTTGGAACAAAATGGGTCTACAGAAATAAAAGGGATGAAGCTGGTATGATTGTAAAAAACAAGGCTAGGCTCGTGGTGCTGGGATATAACCAATCTGAAGGAATTGACTATGATGAAACCTTCGCACCAGTGGCCAGATTGGAAGCCATCAGAATCTTCCTAGCCTTTGCAGCTTATATGGGTTTCATGGTTTATCAGATGGATGTGAAGAGTGCCTTTCTTAATGGGAAACTTGCAGAGGAAGTATATGTCAGTCAACCCCCAGGGTTTGAAAACAGTGACTACCCAAATCATGTCTGCAGACTTCACAAAGCTCTCTATGGGCTGAAACAAGCGCCCAGAGCCTGGTATGAAACTCTCTCAAAATTCCTTCTTGAAAATAAATTTGTCAGAGGTACCATTGACCAAACCTTGTTCACCTATAGGTCCAAGGGTGACGTCATATTAGTACAGATTTATGTGGATGACATAATTTTTGGTTCAACCAATGTTAACTTGAGCAAACAATTTGCCAAACTTATGACCAAAAAATATGAAATGAGCATGATGGGGGAACTAACATTTTTCTTGGGTTTTCAAATCAAACAAAATTCAAAAGGAATTTCTATTTGTCAAGAAAAGTATGTTAGAGATTTGCTCAAGAAGTATGATCTGTCTGATTGTGCATCAGTGAAATGCCCCATGCTTCCTCCCAACAACTTGGGTGCTGATGACTCAGGGGTCTCTGTTAATGAGACCTTATATAGAGGCATGATTGGGTCACTGATGTATCTCACAGCAAGCAGACCAGACATACAATTCTCCACTTGTCTCTGTGCTAGGTACCAAGCTAACCCCAAGGAATCCCACCTTGTAGCTGTCAAAAGAATTTTCAGGTACTTGAAAGGATCTCCCTCATTGGGTCTCTGGTACCCAAATGGTTCAGGCTTCGACCTCAAAGCTTACTCCGACTCAGATTACGCTGGGTGCTGCCTTGACAGAAAGAGCACCTCTGGTAGCTGTCAAATCCTTGGAGGAAAGTTGGTATGCTGGAGTGCTAAGAAGCAAAACTCTGTGGCTATGTCATCAGCTGAGGCTGAATATGTTGCGGCCGCTGGTTGCTGTGCACAAGTTCTCTGGATGAAAAGTCAGCTGGCTGACTATGGAATTAACTATGAGCAAGTTCCTATATTCTGTGACAACACCAGTGCCATAGCCATCTCCAATAATCCGGTACTTCATTCCAGAACCAAACATATTGACATCAGGTATCACTTTATCAGAGACCATATTCTAAAAGGTGATATTGAGCTACATTTTATACCCACTGAGTACCAGCTCGCTGACATTTTCACTAAGCCGCTGGCTGAGCCAAGTTTTACCAGGCTTGTCGCTGAGCTGGGAATGCTCAATATTGGCAAATAAATCTGATGATGACCGCTGTCTCTGGGCATTTAAGGGAATTGAATGTAACGAGGTAGTTACATTTCAATGGGAATGTTTTTAATCAGATATTAAATTCAAATGATTGTCTCTTTATGCCACCAACTTTCCCGCTTTCCAAGGGGACAAGTATACCATGAAAGGTCAAGGGGACCCACAAGTTTCTGAAAAAGGTTAATCTTTGCATTTAATGCTCTTATTGGAAAACGGCTAAACCTTTCAAAACCCTTGACCCAAAATTATTTCTTGTCACTTTGAAAATCTTCTCTCACACATACATTCTCATCTTCTCCATTCTCTCACCACCTTCAAACTCACAACAATGGCGTCTTCTTCACCAAACCAAACCTTCGTTGTACAAGCCGCCACAAACGTCGATTTCGAGATCTCAGATGGCAAGATTGCTTTGAATAACTGTGTGGCTCTTCTCGAACACAACAACCCTCTCTACCATCCGTTGTTCCAATTCCTCAAGAACTCCACCATTGGCGAAGCTATCACCAAGGAACCCTCCACTTGTTACTCACAATACCTTCGAGAGTTCTGGTACAGCGCTGAAGTCGATCCATCCTCTTCCCAAATCACCTTCAACCTTTCCACCCATCCTCAACCTCTCACCTTTGATTTCACAACCTTTGCCACAGCCATTGGACTCCCTTACAACAACAATAACATGTCAGCTTTACCCACCAGTGCCACCGTGAGAAAAGCTCTGGCAACCCTTCAACCTCATGATGATCATGAACAACCTTTCACTGCTGCTGGCTTCCAAAGCAAATCCCTCATTAAGGTCAATTACTTCTCTCCCACATGGAGAACGCTGATGCTGTACATTGTCAAATGTCTGGGAGGGAACACTGGCTCTCACGACCAACTGAATGGCTCCCAACTGGCCATTGCCTACAGCTTAATCTGGGGTCTGGACATTGGAATCGCCCACATATTATACACCGATCTCATTGCCAAGTTGGAAAACAAAGGAAAGAAGACTCGTGGTGCCACCATCTGCTACACCAGATATCTCTCTCTTGTCTTAGAAGATATTCTTGGTGAATCCTACACCAATGATGCCTTACACTCCTTTCCCTCTCATCATATCACTGCTGCATCACTGAAAGCTCCAACTGAAGGTGAAGTGCCTCTCACCAGGCATATGATGAAAGTTGCTGGATTACTTGCTGAGGATGATGAGCCCTTGATCCCTCAACCTGAGGTGAATGCTGAAAGCACGATTGATAAGTCTCTGTCCAAGACCTCTGTGCAATCTACTTCTCAGCCCAAGGTGCTTAAGGAAAAGAAGAAGAAGAGGAAAGACATCCCCCTTTCCTCTGAAACCCCTTCTGTTAATCCTTCAAAGAAGACAAAGACGAAGAAGAACCCATCCCCTTCTCTGGTGGATGTGGTAGAAGAGCCCATTGCTGACAAACAACCAGCGTCTAGTGTCTCCATGTCAGCGAAGACAACTAAGATCCCTCTCCACGCTGATATCACTCAGGTATTAGTCTGACCTTTATTTTTCCTCTCAGAGGTCCACATACATTCACTCTCATTATCTGTAGGAGAGAGTGATGTACTTTAGAGTTTGCCTCAACTCTTAGCGTGTCTGTGTCAGCACCTAGACCTTTAGGACTCTCTGTACACTCTTGTCTTCACTAGGAAATGATTCACTTGTGCTTCTAACGCACCCCGATGATCCTTCAACCTCTGGACTGTGCTCTTGGCAAACAACAACCTGAGCACATATAAGTCCCGACCCAGAGTCTCTGCACTTCTCACTGACTCTGGGTCCCCATCATTAATAAAAGAGTCCCAAAGAATTTATTCTTTTGGAAAGGCTGAATCATCACCCTCAGTCTTTCTAGGGGCAGCGATAAAAGGCGACCATCACCCTCATATTAATTCACAATCAAAAGAGTCCCAGGGAGTAATCCCTCAGGGGGAGCTGGATAATCACACCCAGCTATCCCAGGGGCAGAGAAAGGCGACCATTCCCATATCATGTTTCACAAATAAAAGAGTCCCAAGGAGAAATCCTTCAGGGGGAGCTGGATAATCACACCCAGCTATCCTAGGGGCAGCGAATGGCGATCCTCAACATACCTATTTCACACTTAAAAGAGTCCCAAGGAGAAATCCTTAGGGGGGGCTGGATAATCACACCCAGCTTTCCTAGGGGCAGCGACTGGCGATCTATAACTGCATTATTTTTCACAACTGGTTACTAATAACTCTTATCACAGGCTCACAATCTTCATCAGGAACAACTTAACAATGATGATTACTTGATTGCTGATGACAATTCCGCTGAAGGTGCCCCAATTGATCTTGATGCCCTCTCAGACTTCGAATCTCTGCCTGATGACGAAGTTCTTATTATAGAGGAAGGCCCCTTCACCTCTGACTTTGAGGAAATGAGCACTGATGACTACAACCTGTCCTCCATTGAGCTGACACCGGTCTCTGTCCCCTCCCTTCCTAATGTTCAAGAACTAGCTGCCAAAAGGCTATGGGAACAGAGACTTAGCTCCCCTGCACCTGTTCCATTTCCCACCTTGCCAAGTGTCATGGAGCTGGGGGCTAAGCAACACCTGGAATACCTACTCTCACGCAAGTCAGCACAAGTCCCACGAATGAAAGATGTACAGGAACTGGCTGCTGAGGCGTTATGGGAAAAGAGAGGGGATATCAGCATCACGAAACCCAAGGTCACAAACGAAGCTCTTCTCTCTGAGATCCATACCCTGACTCATGCTGCTGAGGAGCTTACTACAAACTTGGAAACCTCACTAACTTCATCAGTGGAGTCTTCCATGACCGCACTGCTTCCGCAACTGCTGAAAAACGCTCTGAAGACACAACTACCTGACCTAATCAACCAGAGTCTTCAGACGTACATCCCATCTGCTCTAACCTCAGCGGTAAAGGCAAATGTTGCAGCCATAGCTCAGGCTGCTGAACCATCAAGACTTCTTCTTCAGGAACTTCTCCAAGGTGAACTCAAGGAAATTTGCATATTTGTTCACCAGGAGTTCCTTCGTTTCAATAAGGCAGGTTCAGGCAGAGCACCTGCTGGGGCTATGCCTGAGGGGGAGAAGTCTGCCTCCTCTTCTGAAGAAGAAGCTGATGATGCTGTATCTACGGGGGAGCAGCAGAAGAAAAAGCCTACACCTGAAATACCAACACCCACTCCACTGAGATCCTTCAAGCCTGCTGCTGATTCTGTGAAAGATAAAGGTAAAGGGATTGCAGTTGAGCAACCTGAAATTACCCTACACTCCCTTCAAACTGAAGGTGGCTCCAAACCCTCCAAAAACTCTGACCTTAACAAATTCAAAAGCGCTGATGAACCACCACTCACCCCAGAGCAAGCTAAAGCCCAAATCCTTGAACATCAAAGGTTAGCAAATATCAGGGCTGCTGAACTAAGGAGCAAAGAAGCTCTGGACAAGCTCTCTCCCACTGCTAAGAAAGCTCAACTGGCTAAACTCAAGGAACTGGAGGTTAAGAGGAACAACCTCCTAACAGAATATCAAAGACTGGTCAACCAGAGATCTGAACCCGGTCGTATCACCAAGTACACATGCTTCACCAACAAAGACAAAAAGGTGGTAATGACTATCTATAGGGAGAATGACATGCAGAATTATAAGGTCTCCAGCGACTTCAAACTCAGAGATCTGAGCCTCTCTGAGTGGTTGGAAATACTATCTCTTGCCCAAAAGAAGACTGGGCCTGGTCCTGCCCAAATGATGAAGAACATTCAAGCAAAACTCAATTGGGTAAGAGATACTGCAAAGAAGCTGAAGGTACCCCTACCTCCACAGCTTTCCTCTCAATCATCTTCACAGACACAAAGAAAGAGGAAAACACCAATGGGGCCTCTGATTGAAAGGTTGGTCACTGAAGATGTAGTGGTCGATGGGATGCTCAGAAACTTGGTCCTTCCCAAGGAAATCACCAAACCCATAGAAGGCCAAGTTTACACTGAGCCAGAGGTAGGTATGGTATTTATGAATGGTAACTGTGATTATGCTTTTCAGCGCTTAAATGAGCTACCTCTGGCATCAACCGTTCAGCTAATCAGACTCAAGCAGGGCATCCTAAGGAATTGCAAAGAAGCTGATGAGTTCGATTTTGAAATTGAACTTGTCATTAACTCTAGGAGTGACAAAGTCGAAGCCCAGAGAATTTGTGATCAAAGTCTTGATCGCTGAAGAACCTATTTGTTTTGTTTATGTTTTCACCTTAGGGTGCTGTTGTAATAGACTAGGTTCATTCTGTTTAATAAAACCTTGAGGTATGTTTGTTAAATTATGTGTAAGAAGAAGCTGTATACTCACTTACAATAATTTTAGACTTAGTATAATTTATAAACAAATAGGGGGAGATTGTTGGGCCAATGAAAGTTTTAACTATGGCCCTGTCTAGATTTGTTTAAATTAGACTAAGTGTTGAAAGGTCGCTGAGAGGACCAGCGACAGAGACTAGACCAGTGGAAGGCAAAGCCTCAGCTGGCACACCAGGATCATTCAAGTCAAAGACAACGTCAGAGAAGTCGAAGACAATCTGAAGTCAGACTCACCAGTGATTATGGATAGCTGGGATGTCAAAGGAATGCACTGGTGTTCAAGGATCTCTGAGTTGACAACACTCAGAGATCACTTAAGAACCCTAGAGACTTGGATCAAGCAAAGCTTATCCAACCCCTTATAGTTTAGGCGGGAGAATCTTACAAGTGTTTTGAGCGGGACAAAACAAGAGATTCAAAGTCAATGCCTAGTACGACCTAGTGGGACAAAGGTGAACAGTTGGCAGAACTGTTTACCTAAAGTAGTTAAAGGCATGTCTCGATTTGGACATGCATTTAATACGTTGTACTCTTCCATTCAGAAGAGGACACGTATCAACTACCCCCACTAAGGATACAACCTCGTACCACTATAAATAGGGGATGAGAAAGAAGTTAAGATTCAACCCTTGTGCTTGGAATCTTTATCTAAGTTCTTTCTCCCACTTGAACCACTGAGGCCTCAGCTGTCCATCAGCGACTCGTTGGTTCACTTGTAAACTTGAGTCTCGAATCAAGTTTACTTGTTCTAGGGTTCATTTCTTGTTGTTATTCAACAGGTGTATTCATAACACTTTGTAATACTTTGTTGATAATAGTTAATAAAGGATTACTCGTTTGAAAAGTATATCTATTGTGTGTTATTGTTTTCGTGTTTTAGTTTCAACAATAATCGTATTTTGGGACTTTCAATATTAATATTTAAATGCTAAATAAAGCCCTAAAAATCCAAATAATTAATAAAAAGCCAAAATAAAGATTTTTCACTTTGTAAAGCTCTAAAATAACTTAATAAGACTAAAAACTATTTTTATGAAATTTAAAACTAATGAAAACTATTTTTAAATGATTAAAACTTATTAAAATATTAAAATAATCCTAAAAATTAAATAAAATGATGAGAAAAATAATCTAAGAGTTTTAAAAATCCTAACTTAATGTATTTGACCTACGAAAAATGTAAAAGTTGCAAAAATCCTAAAAACTATTTTTATAATAAAATAATAATAAAATAATATTAGAAATCTAAAAATTATAAAAATTTCTAAAAACTTGCAAACTAGTTTATTTTAACCTAAATAAACAGAAAATGAAAGTGAAATTACCAAAATTCCCCTATTGCCCCCCCCCCCCCCCAAATGGGTTAAAAACAAAAACAGTCCAAATAAATGGGCTTTTTGGCCCAATAGAATCAAACTTAACCAAATATGCTGAAAATCACAAGTCTGACTCAAAATTTGATTTTAAGCACAAAAGTCTGGCCCAAAAGCTGAAAATGTGCTTATCACAACTTAATAAGTCAACAACTTATTCTTAATGGGCCAATAAGCCCATTAGGCTATAAGCCAATGCCATAAGCTCTATTTGAACACACAACATCTTATTGAGATTCTAAACCAATCTGCAAAAAGAAATTTTGGAAAAGCTCAACTAATAAGCCAGAACTTTGAAAAGAACTTTTTTACTAAACGAAAAAATAGTCGGGTTTGAGTTCTAGAGGGTTTCAAAAGCTGATTATTTTTGCAAAAGCTCACAAATAGCTTAACTAAGAATAATCAACAAGAAAATTCACAAAAAGCCAAGTAGAATAAGCTGTAGAAGCCAATAAGCTGGCTTAAAAAGCCAAATAAGCTAGTTTCCTAGCAAAAGCTTAACCAAAAGACTTGTAACTTCTCAAATATGATATTAAGCTGAGAAAAATGACACCAATCACAAAAACCAAGTTGTTGCATGTACCAATAAGCTATTCTGAAAAATAAGCCAAAATGTGCTTATTTGACAAAAAGTCAAAGTCCACCAATTGTTACCAAAAGATCAGGGATTGATTATAAGCTTGTTTTAAGCAACTTTTGTGAAGAACTCAAGGCAGCAAACAGCCTAACCAAAGGCTCAAATCCCTTCACAACGCTACTCCAACCGATAGCAAAACCCCAAAGGGGTAGCAGAAAAGAGGTGAGAAATAGAAGGGTGGGACAATGGGTGGGGCAATACGATGAGCTACTCGAGGAAGACTCACACCAAGCAAATAGATATATTTTCCATTTATTGCATCGGTGGAAGACCGAGATTTCCCTTTACAAGCAATTCCGGGATCGAATATCTCGTCCTCGGTGGAGAAATGTGAGGGAGCATAAGGGGCTTCCCCCACACTAGATCCACACGACGCATCATGAAAAGTAGACGAGCTCGTGGCACTCAATAAACGCAGTGATGACGGAGTTAGACTTGTAGAAAAATCATTTAAATCAATTTTAAAATCCTTTCCTTTTTCATCATTTAAAAACTCTTTATGAAAACCCGATTTGATTATGTCGAAAATATTTTGCGTTTCTAAGACGATGTTAGGCACACTAAGAATTCTCACATTTAAGTCGCGGTTAGGGGTTGGTGGATTGTATAAGCTCTCAAAACGTTGATCAACAAAGAACACCGCCCCCTCGGGGTCAATATATTCGTCATCCTCATGAACGTCGATCTCATCGATTTCTTCGTCATAGATAGGCTTGTCAAACCAAGGTTTGTCGTTCCCCTCATTAAGGATTTTAGGAACTCTCTCAAAAAGATCACGATCAAGTACGAAACCATCATTCATTTGTGGGGATCGTTGATAAGTTAGATCCTCACGAATGTGGTAAACGTCATTCTTATTTGAGGAGTGTTAATTAGGTAACTCCTCGAGAATGGGATTTTGGGTCACGTAAGTTGGTTTGTAATTATGAATGAGACGTTCCAACTCATCAAGTTCGGCCTCGATATTGGAAAAATCAACCTCACTTGTAGGTGGAAGTGGAGGCAAAAGAGCAAGCTCTCATTCAATAATTTTCTCAATCTCGGGCTCGAATTCAAAATCATCATACTCACCACACGAAGAACTCTTTTGGGGAGAATCAAAAGTTGATTGTCGATTTTTGAGTATGTGATCAATTTCGGCAAAATCGTCCTCATCGTCTTTATCAAAGAAAGTGTCGATGTAAGAACTCACAACCATGGTCTTACAAGTCGAATGACTATGATTAGGTGACATTTCAATGATGAGAGGATCAATATCGATAAAACCCTTAGCCTGAATGGATATTGGGCTAGGAAATGGAGGCACTTCAATGGAATTAGAAGTTGATGCCTCAAAGACGTGGTCCTTCGAAGGTGGTGAAGACGAGTCCATATTGGTCATTGTCGTGATGGAACTAACGTCGCCCTTCGGAATTGGTTGTTCACTTTGTTCGCCGAATATATCCCAAAATGATTTTTCATCCATAAATTTACGAATACCCTTTTGAATTAAGTAAACGTATTCTTTATCATTAAAATCGTCATCTTTAAAACCGTTCGTTTTCATTCTTTCAAAACATGCATCTAGCCTCATTTTTCCACTAAAGTATGAGCTTTGACATTATCAAATTTTGAAATATCGGTTTTAGTAACCTCGGTTTTATCATGATCATTTCTTCCCCATATTTCATAGTTAATTTCCTACCGTTAACGTCGATTACGGCTCGATTCGTCGATAAAACGGGTCGAACTAAAATAATGGGACATTTAGGATCACACTCATAATCGGATATGACAAAGTACGCGAGAAAAACAAACTTTCCAATTCTAACATAAACATCCTCGGCTAATCCAATTGGTTTTAATGGTGTACAATTTGCAAGCTCGATTGTCATGTTCGTAGGGGTAAGACTACGCAATTTCATCAATTTACAAAGAGAATGAGGTATGAGATTGATGCTAGCACCTAAATCGGCAAGGGCTAAACATCCCTCAATCTCAGAAAAATCACAAGGTAGTAGAAATTGGCCCAGATCCTCTTCCTTTCTCGGCATACGCCTTTTTGGTATTTTTAAGAAGTATCGAAGCACAAGTTTCCTCAAGGGTCACAGTGGTGAGGTTGATAAAGCTCTCTTTTTGAACCGTGGATGGAATTTGAGATACACGAGGGTGTGCACTCTTTTCCTTAGTCACCACGTTCACCCCATCAACTTTAGAACATGAAGGTGTTTTAGAAGTTGAGAGTTGAGAAGAAGGAACAACTTTAAATCCATCAAGGTTTGGGGTAATCACACGACTTTTTTCGATAGACGAGGCGGCTTCAATATGTTCCTTCGGATTTGGTATGGTGTCACTAGGTAACGAACTCGATGACGTACCCGAAGACTTGTTCATAATGGCCGAAAACATATTTTTAATGTCGATTTTTCCTTGCTCAATATTTGTGTTTTGATCTCTTAATGTATTGGAAAGTCGTTTTTCAAAGTACCAATTTGTCCCTCTAATCGTCTCATATTAGCCTCATTCGTTTTCATATATTCTTGAAACTCGTTTGACGAACTATTTTGATTAGAATTAAAGTTCCCTTGGTTTTGATTATTTCTTTGAAAATTCCTTTGATTACCATTTGAAAATTTGTTTCCTTGATTAGCGTTGTTTTGAAAATTCGAGTTTTGGTTGTTGTTGATAAAATCTCGATTTTGCCAATTGAAATTCCGACCTTGATTATAATCACCCCGATTTCATTGTTGATTTTGAAAATTGTTTCCACAATTATAATTATTGCCTTGATAATTTCCTTGTGATGGACCCGCGTTATTTTGATTTTGAAAATTGTTGTTTCCATTTAACGCGTTTACACTCGACGTTTGGCCATCCGTAGCCACACACTCGTAATAATTATGAGGTCCACCACACAACGTACACGATGCCTCAACTGCTTTCACCGTAGCGAGAGCGTCTTTCTTTAGCATCTCGATAAAGAACGACGTAAACACATTCGTCAACTTATCGAATTTCTCATCAACCCTCTCAATATCGCGATTAGAATTACTAACATTGGCGACATTAGCAACCCTCAGTGTGTTACGGAGTTGGTAAACCTTGATCGATTCTCGATAATCATTAAAGCGTCTTTCAGGGTTTTACACAAAAAATTGCCACCGGCGACAGAATTCAACGAATCTTGTTCTTGAAAACTAAGACCGTTTAAAACGTATCAATTTGGTGTAACTTGGAAAATCCATGGTGAGGACATTGCCTAAGAAATTCCTTAAAACAATCCCACACGTCTCTAAACGATTCATTCGACTTTTGTTCGAACCTCGTGATCTCGTTTTTGAAAAACGTGGTCTTAGACGGCGGAGAGAAATGATTAACGAACTTGGAAATGAGCGAGTACGGAAAAAGCATAAGGTTAACGACATCGGTGTCGACGTTTTTAAACTTGCTCGTAGCCAAAAGACGATCAAAAATCCGAATGTGATCGTGAGGATTATCCGCCTCACGACCTCGAAACTTCGTTGCTTGAATCAATGATAGCATTCCGCTCTTAATCTCAAAATTCTCCGCTTCGATAGCGGGAATTACGATCGCGTCTCCATAACCATCGGTGGGCGCTTTGAGCAATTCCATCATCGAACGATTGTCGGCCATCTCGTCTACGATTTCGACAACGATATTAGGAATGTCGGTTTCTAAATTTCGTCTTCGTCGTCGATTCCTTTGATTTCGATTGCGTCGATTCGAAACGTTGCTAGAATTAGAATACTCCTTTGATCGAGTGCGCATGCACTAACGTAGAGAATGGGAGGTAGAAAAGAAGATTCTTTTTGGGGGTTTTCATTTTTTCAATTTTTTTTTGTTTTGATTGTTTTTTAATTTTTTGGATTTTTGGTGTATTACGTAGACTCAAATCTACAAATTTCTCCTCGAATCAATTTCTCGATTAAAGGAGCCTCAAGGAATGAAAAAGATCACGTTGAGTGAACGTCTTCGATGACTTTAGAACGTTGGTGGAATCCCAAAACGTTCAAGAGGGTTTAATCTTTGAAAACAAGCAAATATATATGATTGTAGTATTTTACTACACTTTGCTTTAGGAAAAACAAAGAGCGTAAAGGAGCGGTAAATATTAAACAAATGATTTAGGAAAATCAAGTGTTAATGACCCAAAGGTGAAAGTTCGTTTCCTAAGGAGGTATTTGTGTGTGAATAACTTGTAGAATATTTGAGATTAATATTGAGAAAGAAAAGATGAGAAATTAGAATGACAGATACGTTAAAATTACACTACGACGACAAAACGAATAACCGTAAAAAGTGACAAAATAAAAGTTAATTCTAAAAAAATCCCAAAAATTACCAAAACATCTAAAATGAAATAAGAGTTTTCAAATGATCAAAACTTTTTCAAACCTTTTAATTAATTAATATTAATATTTAAATGTTAATTAAATCCCTAAAATCCAAATAATTAATAAAAACCCAAATAAAGATTTTTCACTTTGTAAAACTCTAAAATTACTTAATAAGACTAAAAACTAATTTTATGAAATTTAAAACTAATGAAAACAATTTTTAAATGATTAAAAACTATTAAAATATCAAAATAATCCTAAAAATAAATAAAATGATGAGAAAAATAATCTAAGAGTTTTAAAAATACTAACTTAATGTATTTGACCTAGGAAAAATGTAAAAGTTACAATAATCCTAAAAACAATTTTTATAATAAAATAATTATAAAATAATATTAAAAATCCAAAAATTATAAAAATTTCTAAAAACTTCCAAACTAGTTTATTTTAACCTAAATAAATAGAAAATGAAAGTGAAATTACCAAAATGCCCCTATTGGGCCCCCAAATGGGCTAAAAACAAAAATAGTCCAAATAAATGGGATTTTTGGCCCAATAAAATCGAACTTAACCAAATAAGCTGACAATCACCAGTCTGACTCAAAATTTAATTTAAGCACAAAAGTCTAAAGGCCCAAAAGCTGAAAATGTGCTTATCACAACTTAATAAGTCAACAGCTTATTCTTAATGGGCCAATAAGCCCATTAAGCTATAAGCTAATGCCATAAGCTCTAATTGAACACACAACATCTTATTGAGATTCTAAACCAATCCGCGAAAAGAAATTTTGAAAAAGCTCAAGTAAAAAGCCAGAACTTTGAAAAGAACTTTTTCACTAAACGAAAAAATAGTCGGGTTTTAGTTCTAGAGGGTTTCAAAAGCTGATTCTTTTTGCAAAAGCTCACAAATATCTTAGCTAAGAATAATCAACAAGAAAAATTACAAAAAGCCAATTATAATAAGTTGTAGAAGCCAATAAGCTAGCTGAAAAAGACAAATAAGCTAGTTTCCTAGCAAAAGCTTAACCAATAGACTTGTAACTTCTCAAATATGATTTTAAGCTGAGAAAAATGACACCAACCTCAAAAACCAAGTTGTTGCATGTACCAATAAAGTATTCTAAAAAATAAGCCAAAATGTGCTTATTTGACCAAAAGTCAAAGTCCACCAAATGTTACCAAAAGATTAAGGATTTATTATAAGCTTGTTTTAAGCAACTTTTGTGAAGAACTCAAGGCTGAGCCCTTGTGAATCAAGTGGTTAGTTAACCAAAACTTGACAGATTTTGGCATATTTAAGCCAATAAGCCAATTGGCTTATAAGCCAGCAAATAAGCAAACCAAATAGCAAGAAGCACTCACAAGCGGCAAAATAACAAGGTTCAAGAAGTTAAACAACAAGGCATACACTAGAATAGCAAATGCAAACCCAAAATGAGGTGGTTACTTTGCTGATGCAAATGACCACTTCAGCCAACTTTGATAAGCTCTAGCACCCACAATAAGCCCCCAAAATCAACAATCAGATATTGCATAGATAGCTTATCACCTAAACTCTTCCCAAACCAAATTTCAGACCCTAGATCCAACAAACAAAGATTTTATTGGATCTGATGTGTTTGACCAATTTCAAACCAATATTTTCAGATTTTTCCAAAACTTTGAAATCCTTTTCAAAACCTTTTGATACTTAACCAAGGACTAATACCAGTGACAAATGACTTGTTTAGACTATCCAAACCCCAAGAACCAAGGACACAAGGCCACAATGCCTTATGATCCCAAAAACCAAACAACCCTTTAATAAGCCCTTATTAAACAAACTTTTGATTCTTACAAACGACTAACTAATTTTATGATTCAAATATCTTACCTAGGTGACAACTAAGAGATTCAAACAATAAAACACAAAGCACAAACTCAAGAACACCAAATCGCATGGCAAACATCATAACAGACATAAACATGATATTTTTTAGAGGAAACTGAAATAGAGCCAATACCTATCCCCCACAACTTCCTAGGGAGATTGGCTATGTTCCTTGGACCACTCTCAACAGCAAGAGAGTGACCAAGGTCCTTGAAACAAGAAGGATCAAGGTCTGCTGATGGTTCAATGTAGAACAAGACCTTGATATGTATGATCTTCAACACAAGGCAGCAAACAGCCTAACCAAAGGCTCAAATCCCTTCACAAGCTTGTAAGAGCTAAGGGCTTATGGTTAGGGGTTAGTACAAGAAAAATAAGCAAACCGATTACTGATTTCAAGCTCATTTCAAACTTGAAAACCTTACCAAACATAAACATGCTTTAACCAAAAGATCAAAACACCTTTATAGCATCAAATGGAACTCAAAATCACTCTTAAACAAAACCAACTTTTAAAAACATAAAAAGGAATTACAATTTTCTTAAAAATACAAAAATTTTATAAATTTAAAAAGGGATTACAATGTTTAAAGAGTAAAACTGGATCAAGGCTCTCTCACATGTTGAGGAGTCCTTATATAGGCCACAAGGCTGACATTACAATGCAAAACCCTAGCTACAAAGTCTCTAAAATGCCCTTGAGTCTTCTAGATGCTTCAGGAGATATGAGCTGTCCTATTTGATCCTAGACGTCCATTTTATCTTTGTGACCAAGCAAGGACTGTGGGTTGTTGATTTATCCACGTGTTATTCCATGGAGAGGAAGTTGAAATATGATTGGTGGACGGCTTGAATTGGTAGGGTCGATGAGTGAAGTGGTGAAAGGTTTCATGTGTGGGATGTAAACGTGTGAGGGTGAATTTCATTTTGGTAAAGGTAATTTGGAAAAGCCCCTCTTGTGGTGAATGTAAAAACTAGGTTTCATACGTGTGAACAATGGGTGCTTTGATCCTAAAAAGCTGGGATATAATTGTTTGGCGCGTGTTTTAGTATTTGAACTTTGGAAAATGCCAGGTATAGTCCTTGTTCTTTGGTAAAAGTTGTAAATAATGTTTTTCAGCCCATAAAACTCCATTCCTTTGTTATAAACTTCCTCTTTTCACACTTTTGCCCCAAAACTTTGGTATAAGGGTTTTAAGGACTTGTTTTGTCATTCTTGAATATTTCAAGGGCTGATCTTGGATATTATCATCTTTGAAGGTCTTCATTGGATATTTGACTTCATGAGGGACCATTGTTGAAAATTTCGAATTCTTGAAGGACTAAACTTGCCAAATCTTCAAAGTTGAAGGACCATTTTGTAATTTTGACAAACTTAAGGGACCAAACTTGTAATTATGAATATACAAGGGTATTAAGTGTCATTTATTCATAAATGAGGGATCATTCTTGTACATCTTCAAGTCTTCAAGGGTTTTTCTTTGAGAAATCCATAACTAGGTCCCGGTTCATTCTGCGTCTTCGTTTCTCGTGTTCGTTTTTCCTTGTTTCATGTGATCTTTTGTATTTTTCACGATATCCATACCTAAAATACACAAGTAAACAAACACAAACATATATATGGTATTTGAATGAAATTTTATGCATTTAAAGCCTGAAAAGAACGATGAGATCATGTATAAATGCCATCTCATCACTCCCCCATACTAAACCATTTCCGTGCCCTCACGCAATGCAAGAATAAAGTATCTAAGCATCTCCAAAATTCAATTTTATTACCCTTTATTGAAAAGTAAAACTTGCTACAATACTACGAATATATGTTAAAGACATAATGTATGATTTTCCTCACGAATGTGACTTTTAGGGTCAATGAATAGAAACAAGTGAATGTCTCATAGAGCAAAGTTCGTCATCCTTGATTGTCATACATTCCATGCTAAGTGCAAAAACGAGATCATTGTTGGTACAATTCACCATGCTAACACTACTCATACGTCCAAATTGTGTAATACTTTTTCTTCCCGCAATCCTAGTTATTAAGAAAAGAAAAGGTTTCTAGAATTTTTTAACTATTTGTCATGGATCACAAGTGATTCATATTTCCTTATTTGAGAATTATTAGTCCAAAAATAAAGTAGCACGATTTAATCGATAGTTAGCTAAAGGACAAAATCTTTTAAAATAACTTCTCGTGTATCTCCTTAAGTTCATATCTTGGCATAACCCATTTCACGATTTGAGTCCTTTCTCGAACCGATATTTAGCATGTACTTCATACTTAGAATCTTCGGAAGACGTTCTTGAAATTATGGTCTTCTCTTCATATTTTGGAATTTCTTCACTTGACGTTTTTGAGAGATTCTTCATACTTGGACCATGACTTCATCATTTTTCTTGAATCTTTATTTTGGATTTTGATATACAACGATTCGCCTCCTTTTAGGACTTGTATATATTTATCCTCATACCTTGTAAGGGTCTTTTTGGATATACTTTCTCCATGATCTTTAGGGGAGTAATTGTTTTCGTCGTGTGTCTCGATCCTTCATATTGATTTTGGAATAATGATTCTTCACATCATCTTGGATCTTTAGCAACAAAATAGAGTTCCTTATGCCTTGTTAGGGCCTTTTTGGATCTTCACCAATCTTCACGTCCCGCTTCAATAAGTTATGCTTTGGCTATGAACTCTATTAAACCACGAGCAACGTTTAAACGATCTTGGGCTAGAAGCTAAGTAACCTTTAAAATCGTACGACCTTACTTATTGCAATTATTTTTAATCCTAATGCATTGATCTTATGGGAGAAAAAGCCACAATTAAAAACATATGAGTTTTTGAAAGAACATTTTCATGTTCTACGTTTAGCATGATCACTTGTCTAACTCTATCACTTCTCGTTCTTCACTATTTAAAGACCTCTACTGAAAGAGACTCGTGAATACATAGCCATGCAAGTCAAAATTAAGCCAAATTTAGATTAGCTTTATTAAGACTATATCAAATCGAAGTTTTGGGTTTTCAAGCCACCTATAGGATCTTGCACTTTCTTAGACTTTTTCAAGTTTAGAGAATGCATTTTAAAGTTCCCTTGATAAGTGACTTTCTAGGATCAATTATAGGAACTTGCGAAAAGTTATTGTTCTTAACCCATATGAGATAAGACTTTCGCGTTTTAAAGTTCCCTGTATAATAGTCTAGCAAAACTTGATTCAAGCGGGTTAAGGAATGTAAAGGTCTCCAAATGCCCATCAAGTCAAAAATTAACTCTTATTCTACCCATCGGAAAATATACATTCGTGTCTTAAAAACACTTATGAAAACTAAGAAATATTCTAAATTTGGGCCATTTTTAGCCTTATTAGCAACAAAACAAAACAAAACGTTGAAAGTTGGAAAACGTGAGGGCGTAGCAAGGCAAGTATATATTCACCCCCCATACTAAAATTAAACATTATCTTCAATGTTTCGAGTCTAAAGGTGGAGTACTCCCATACTAGAGACGAAGAGTCGAATGCTTAGGATCTAGCATGGAAAAGGTGATCAACAATATATCTAAAGTCGTTTATGAATTATGCTAAAAGATAATTGTTAGAACCATAAAGGATATATGTCATGGATTCGTGAAAAACTCTTCAAGCAAACGATCGAGGCTCACATAAACGAACACAAGAGTCTTCAATCGTGGTGATGATGATGATCTAGATAACACATTCAGAAACAACCACGAGACAACGAGTTGGAAGGGCACAAATCCCCTCTCATTAACTACATTAGAAAGCATTAATATGTACAATGGATAAGCATGGGATCTCCCCCACGAGGCACCTTGTTTTTGATTACCGATTCATGAGCTCGACTCGATCCCCTCAATGCTAATTATCATTAGGGGAGGTGACTTCGTCGAGGTCGTCCAATGAAGGGACTTCCCCACCGAACTAGTGCTTAAGCCTATGTCCATTCACCTTGAAGTTAGGACCATCATTTTGAGCTAGCTCGATGGTCCCATAAAGAAACACTTGTGTTATGGTGAACGAACCCGACCAACGAGATTTTAGTTTCCCGGAAAATATCTTTAAACGAGAGTTAAAAAGTAACACTTGATCACCAATGTTAAAAACCCGGTTTTAATCTTTGAATCATGAAACTTTCTAGTCTTTTCCTTAAAAATCAATGAATTTTCATAAGCATTGTCTCTTAATTCATCCAATTCATTAAGTTGTATTTTCCAGTGATCTCCCGCGGTCTTCAAATCATAGTTGGCATGCTTTAGGGCGCAATATGCCTTATGCTCCAATTCAATAGGCAAATGAAAAGTCTTTCCATAAACCAACTTATAATGAGTACAACCGATAGGTGTCTTATAAGCGGTCCGAAAGGCCCATAAAGCGTCATCGAGTTTGTCGGACCATGAAGCACGGTTTTCTCCAATCGACCTCTCTAAAATGCTTTTCAAAGCTCGGTTTGAAACCTCGACTTGCCTACTCGTTTTCGGGTAATAAGCCGTAGAAAGATGATGCGTAACTCCATATTTATTTAGAACCTTCTCGAATTGGTCATTACAAAATAGGTTCCACGATCGCTTATAATAGCACAAGGGGTTCCAAACCGAGAGAATAGTTGCTTCAAAAACATCACTACTACACGAGCATCATTTGTAGGTAAAGCCTTAGCTTCCACCCACTTAGAAAGGTAGTCGACGGCGACGAGGATATACTAGTTTCCATGAGACGATGGGAACGGCCCCATAAAGGCAATGCCCCAAATATCGAAAATCTCACACACTTGAAGTATGTTTTGTGGCATTTCATCCTTTTGCGACGATTTTACTTGGCGTTGGCAAGAATCACACGACTTCACAAGTGCGTGTGCATCACGATATATCGTAGGCCAAAAGAAGCCGGCATCGAACACTTTCTTAGCCGTGAGATTAGCATCGTGGTGACCACCCGTGGGTCCCTCGTGACAAGCTCTAAGGATGTTAGAAGCTTCGGTACCAAAGACACAACATCGAACGAGTTGATCCGCACAAACCCGAAAGAGATAAGGGTCGTCCCAAAAATAGAACTTGACGTCACGAAAGAATTTTCTCTTTTGTTGTGTCTTCATACCCTTGATTATGAAGTTCCCCGCATGGTAATTTGCAATGTCGGCAAACCATGGGGTATTTTCCTTAGAATTCACTACACCGAGAGTCTTGAGAGGAAATGTTTCGGTAATTTCCTTGTTCTCGAAAACATCTTTGTGAGGATCTTCTAGACGAGAGAGATGATCGGCCGCTAGATTCTCGGCTCCTTTTGTGTCAAGTACGGTGACATCAAATTCTTAGAGGAGGAGCATCCAACGAAGAAATCTCGGCTTAGCATCTTGCTTAGCTAAGAGGTACTTGATAGCCGAATGTTCTGTATACACGATGCTTTTAGTCAAGACGAGATAAGGTCGTAATTTCTCAAAAGCATAAACCACGACAAGGAATTCCTTTTCTGTTGTGGTGTACGTAAGTTGAGCCTCGGTCATCGTCTTGCTAGCATAATGGATAGGACGGAAGTGTTTTTCATAACGTTGCCCTAAGACGGCCCCTATTTCATAATCACTTGCATCGCACATGATTTCAATGGGTAATTCCCAATTAGGAGCAACAAGAATGGGAGCTTCGGTAAGTTTCCTTTTAAGAGTTTCGAAAGCTCTAACACAATCCTCATTGAAGTTAAAAGGACCATCCTTCTCTAGAAGGTGTGTCATTGGTCGAGAGATTTTCGAAAAGTCTTTGATGAAACGACAATAAAAGCCCGCGTGGCCTAGGAAACTCCTAACTCCCTTAACGGTTTTGGGATGAGGTAATGTGACATCCGTCAATTTTTCATCTTTATTTTTCCATGTATTTATTTAAGGTGAGCTTCGAACCTTGTGGATTTAACAAATTAAGAAATTATCTCATATTTATAAAGTATCCTCATTTGGTTACTAATGTAGTGTCGACTTAAATTATATTACTTGTTTTGCTTTGCGGACAAAGCCCTCTTTAGGGAGAGCGAATGTAACAATTTGAATTTTCACGTCCTATTATTATAATGGAGACGTGCACACGTGTAAACGTTTTATGTATTAACGGTTTGCGCCGGTTATGAATGTTTACTAAACCTTCGAAAATACACGTATCCATCCTTGCTTAAGTGGTGTTGTTGAGAGTGTATTATGTTGTTCACGTTGTTAAGCTTATACGCGTCTAAAGCTTAAGTCATTTTGATAAAACTCTTTGTGTGCCGAGTGTCATGTTCATTCACCCTTGTTGGGCCAAATATGTATGAACTGAACAGAAACCAAACACACTCCAAATCCTTGTCCGAATACACAAGCCGAAACAAAACCCTCATTGTGAGTCTTTTACCCACCTTTCTTTTCTTTTCTCTATGCATCTATTTAGTTGTGCTTGACAAATCGTACCTGCGAAAACCATTTTCAAAGTGAGTTAGTCATTTAGAATACCATTCCAAAAATTGTGCTAAGACATATTAGAAACTTATATTAATGACCCTAACTATCTCATACGAACCTACGACACCCTAGTAATTCCCCCTTTTTACATTTTGTTGCTATTTATTAGAAATATTAACAGTAGCAAACAAACACCATTCGAATCAAACCCAAACCTGACGAAACCCTAGTTACGCTAGAAACATGTCAAAACATAAAGTAAACTCGATTCATTTCATAGAAAAAGCTAATTAACCCTAATTAAACTCGCGGGGTATAAAAACCCCCAAATTATATAAACCCTAATTTTCAGAAGATGATTTCACTTTGTAATTAATATCCGTTAGTATTCAAAAACACTAATTAATTGCAATTAAACCCGAGATTAAGAAAACCCCCAAATATTCAAAACCCTAATTTTTATTATATGATGAAATTGACATGGATTTATATCCGAAATCATTAATTGATTGTAATGAAACCATGAATTTAGAAAACCCCCAATATTTCAAAACCTTAGTTTATTTATAAATTAATTCGAGAGCCTCATGCCACATGTTTTGATAAAATCAAATGATTTCGAAACCAATAAATCCCTCTTTGTTTTTCGAATGAATAATCAAAAGTCATTTAAACCATTCTTTTTAGAAAAGAGATTAAAACTTATCTTTATGAAGAAACCAACATCAATTCGTCCCTGTGAGACCTCGAAATCGAGTGCGTTTGTTGTGGAGGTGACATCTCACGTCCCACGAATGATCAACACAATAAGGGTTCATACTTCTTTGATAATAATAGATCAATGCATTATTTTGGCCATGGAAATGTGGTAGATCTGATTTATTGAAGGGAGAGAGAAAAGGGACGGTTGGGAGAGAGATATGGGAAAAAGGGGTGTTGCCGAGAGTTATGGGATGGATAAACAGATATATGCCCCCCACCTTGTTTATAACGAATGATGGGTTGGACGGGTTAAGAAAATCAAATGGGCCAAGCCCATGTTTTGGTTACTTTGATAAGTTGGGCTGTTTGTTATTGGACTGGTTAAAGCCCACACGAAAAGGTTAAATTATAACATGTATTTTTAGCCCAAAAGCCTATTTATTAAATAACCGAGTATAAATGTCGTGTTTTTTTTGTTAACAAAATGTATCGTCAAGCACAACTAGGATGTCATGCATTTTATTAGTATAATTTTAGATTTCGTAACACGGTCAGTATATTCAAATAGGTTGTGGATAACGTGATCGTGTTCTCGAGCTACATTTACATTTCCATCACTTTGCTTATTTACGAGGTGAGTTTATAGCCCCACTTTTTAACTGATTTTACTGCTTTTTGGGGTGAGACATTGCTTGATTTAACGTATGAACACAAGTGCATTAACTGATTTATATACTAGTCTAAGTCCCACTAAAAACCCAGTTGCTTTGGCCCGTGAATCGTGAACCGTTAATTACTTTGTGTAAGCGCGAATGTTATGGATAGATCTATCGGGGTTGACGCCCCTGTCCGTCTTGGTCCAACAGGGGACAAGCGGGCACAGTTTCATTTGAGTCTGAGATAGGATGTCGTGGGTTTAGGCATCCAGTTTGGCTACATTTATATGATTATACTGCCGGTGTTGTTAACGCTTCGGTGTCACGAGCTTAGACTGTAATAAATGCTTTTATGATGACTTTGTATTTGTTATATTGTCATCACGTTTGGGAAAATCTTGTGGTTCATTAAACACTTCAAATTAACTAAACCTATGAACTCACCAACTTTATGTTGACGCTTTAGCAATGTTTTTCTCAGGTATTAAGAACGAAGATGCTATGTGAGGTCTCATGCACTGCCATCATTTCTATTGAAAATAAAGATCATTTGTATTATTTGGAAACTATGTTTTTGTATCTGTGACCAGTTTTATGCTTCCGCACTATGTTAAAACTATTTATTTTATCAAATGCAAGTGATCAATTTTCCGAACGTCTCATTTAGAGGTCGTTCTTTGTAACTGTGTGTATGATAATCATGACGTCACCACTCCCTTGTTGCCATTATACTCAGATATTTTGGGAGTGTGACAGGTAACTTGGCGATGACGTCTATCTTAGATTTATCGACCTCAATCCCTGCTTTCGAGACCTTATGCCCTAAGACGATTCCTTGTTTACACATAAAATGACATTTTTCCCAATTAAGAACACGGTTGGTTTCTTCACAACGTTCTAACATTTTCTCGAGATTGGATAAACAAGACGTGAACGAATCACCAAACACTGAAAAGTCATCCATGAATACTTCCATCGATTTCTCGATCATATCATGGAAAATAGCAATCATACACCGTTCGAACGTACCCGGTGCATTGCAAAGTCCGAAAGGCATTCTACGATAAGCAAACGTTCCATAAGGACACGTAAACATAGTTTTCTCTTGATTACGAGGGTCGATAGGAATTTGAAAGTAACCGGAAAAACCATCTAAAAAGAAATAGAAGTCATTTCCCGCGAGTCGCTCAAACATTTGATCCATGAAGGGCAAGGGAAAGTGGTCTTTACGAGTGGCGTCATTTAACTTTCGGCAGTCAATACACACCCTCCAACCGGTAACAACACAAGTGGGAATTAACTCGTTGTTTTCATTAGGTACAACGGTCATTCCTCCCTTTTAGGGACACAATGGATTGGGCTCACCCATAAGCTAACGGAGATAGGATAAATCATTCCCGCGTCAAGAAGTTTTAAGACTTCCTTTTTTATGACATCGTGAATTCTGGGGTTTACCCTTCTTTGACTTTGAATTGCGGGTTTGTAGTCCTCCATAAAAATCGTGTGAGTACAAAATTTTGGGTCAATACCCTTAATGTCGAAAATTTTCCACGTAATTGCCCCTTTATGAGCTTTAAGAACTTTTAAAAGTGCAATTTTTTAATCATTAGCAAGATCTTTTGCAATAATAACCAGCAACTTGTCATCACCTTCCAAGAATGCTATTTAAGGTGAGATGGGAGATATTTCAATTCAAGGATTGGCGGTTCCTCGATTGAAGATTTTTGTTCAATACTCATAACTTCCATCCGCGGAAGAAATGGTGGAATAAGAGTATCATTACCAATAATCACCTCATCTTCATTGTCGATTTCATTTGAAATAAAATCGCCTCTTGGAATGAAGTGATATTTGGTGTAGAATTAGGAAGAATCGGATCCAAAATAGTGGGATTTCCACTTGACGAACTATCAGAAAAACCTAACACTTCTTGTGAAAACTCATCGCAAACCACATCGACTAAGTCAATATGGTTGATGGTAGCGATTGCATAAACATGAGAAGTTGTAGAGTTTTGAGTAGCGTTTATAACAAGTTCCTCTTCGTTGAATCTCAAAGTAATAGTTCTTGCATGAACATCGATAAGCGATTTTGAGGTGTCTAAAAATGGACGACCTAAAATTAGAGGAACTTGAGGATCCACGGGGATGTCAACTACTATAAAATCAACTGGATAGTAGAAATTCCCCACTTTCACGAAAACATCCTCGGCTACTCCACATGCTAAAATCGTAGAATGATTGGCCATATCGATAGACATGTTCGATGGAGTAAGAGCTGGAAGCGATAGAGATTTCCAAATGAAAATGGCATCAAATTAATGCTCCACCAAGATCGGCCAAGGTGAGGCATTCTTTCATATCTTGTATATCACAAGTAATGAGAAACTTCTCGGGGTCACCAACTTTTTCCGGTATTCGATTAAGATAAACCGAAGAACAATTAGATAGCTTTGAAAGCTTCTCCTTGTCGTTCATCATACCAACGGCCTTGGAATCTCGGGTTCCACAATTTGTATTGGTTCAACCGTAGGTTTGGTATGAGAGGTACTTCGTGGGCTTGTGATATGCTCCTTTTTGACCATCACCTCGGGCTCTTTCTCGATTTCCTTCTCCGTAGAAGTACTAGGACGAAAGATTGGTTCCTTGAAAGTTTTACCAATACGAGTAGTAATAACCTTCATTTCTCCATTCGGGTTTGCAATGGAATCACTAGGAAGACCACCCGAGGAAGAGGTTTTACACATGATTGCTTCAAACATTTTAGCCATTCGATCTTCAAATTTTAATTGCCTTATATCTGCTTTTAACAACTCTTGCTTAATCTCATGTTGGCCTTGTTCCATCTTTTGTTGATTTTGTTGAAGACGTTGAACGTTTCCTTCTATTTTATTAGCATGACTTTTCAATTCATTAGAAAGTTCGTTTTTAAGCTCGTTTTTCAACTTCGATCTTAAGCTAATCATCTCACGTTGCATGTTATCAAACTTAGCATCGTTTGCTTCTCCATTAAGATATTTAGTGTGAGCATTTTGAAAACCTTGTGTAGTGTTTTGAAAATCATTGTTTTGGTTTTGATTTTGAACTTGCCCATTCCCACTTTGGTAATTACCCTTGTTGTAGTTACGTTGATTTCCTTGATAACCACCATTTTGATTGTTGTTTCGATAGTTGTTAACATTTTGATTTTGGGGAGCTTGATTTGGGCGGGAACCTTTTCCGTTTTGGTTGTAAGTTCCCGTTGCTACGTAAGCACTCGAAGTGTTGCCACCGGCGGTAATGCACTCGGAAAAATGATGAGCTCCACCACAAGATATACAACTCTTTTCAACCGCTTTAACCGATGCGGAATTCAAAGCATCTTGTGTTTTCCAATGTGTCATAAGCATCGAAAATCTATCAAAAAACCAATTTTCTTTATTAGCTTCATCATGTAAGGCATTCATGTTACGAGACGATGACGATGACGTTGAACCCATATTGGCAACACTCGGCGTGTTACGAGGGTTATTAACCTTAGATCTATTCTCGATAATCTTTAAAGCCTCATCGGTCGTTTTGCACAAAAAATTACCACCCGCTGCGGCATTCAAATAATCTCGTTCATTATCGTTTAGCCCATTATAAAAAGTATCAGTTTGATGCAATTCTAAAAAATCATGGTGTGGACATTCATGTAACATTTCCTTAAATCATTCCCATGCCATCGAAAAACTTTTATTATTACGTTGTGTAAACCTTGAAATCTCATTTTTCAAATGTGTTGTCTTAGATGGTGGAAAAAATTGGTTCACAAACTTAGAGACGAGATCACCCCATGTCCAAAATCGAATTTGGCGGTTCTTTCTCGAGCCAAATTTTTGTGGGTCCATCCAAGGAATATGGAAACAATATCATCATAATGGCGTCATGTAGAACATCCTTAAACTTGCTTGTTGCGGTGAGACGGTTGAAATTCCTTATATGATAATGCGGGTTGTCTTTTTCATGACCTCGAAACTTGTTTGCTTGTAGCATCGACATTAAACCCGTCTTAATCTTGAATTTTTCCGCAAGGATTGTGGGAATCACAATAGCTTCTCCAAAACCCTCGGTGGGTGCTTCAAGCAACTCCATCATAGTACGATTAGCCATAGTGACTATTGGTTCTATAACGGGTTCGACAATTAGAGTTCCTTCTTCAAACAAATATCCTTGGTTTTGGCGACATTTGCGAGCTCGTTTTGCTTGGTTACGAGTTTGCATAAACGTGACGTAGAACGTAGAGGTGAGCAAAGAAGATTCTTTTGGGTGTTTTATGAATTTTCAATTTTTTTGTGTTTTTGATCGTTTTTAATTTTTTTGGATTTTGTGTGTATTCGTAGACAACAATCTACCAAATCTCTTCTCGAATCAAACTCTTGATTAAAGAAGCCTCAAAAGAATGAAAACGATCACGTGGAATGAACTCCTTCGATTGACTTTAGAACTTTGGTGAAAACCAATTTGTTCAAGATGGTTTAATCACAAAGAAACCAAGCGAATATATATGATACATAATAATACATTGGGCAGCAAAACCCTCGATTCGCCTTCAATATCAAATACTAACAAGTGAACGGGGGGAATGAGGTGGCGCGAAGCACTTAAGTACCTAGCTTCCGTTTAACGGCCTTTTATAGCACGTTGCCTATCTATTCACCTTATAGTTCGTATTTTTCAAAATCGAGCTTCACGAAAGCATTTATCTATTTTTGCCTTTTTCTTTTTGTTTGAGATTCGAATACGATAATTAGGAGATCAAATCCCAATTAACGTTGTGTTTTCACACTTTTGGAGATATTTTGAATTTGTTGTGATACTTATACAATATAGTAATAATATTTCACAAGAAAAACGAAAAAAATCGATAATACGTATTAGTAGAGTTCTACTAATACAAATACTATTTATGGTTAGATATTAAAACAAAATGAACAAATTAATCACGACACGCCTCCCCGGCAGCGGCGCCAAAATAATTGTAGTATTTTACTATACTTTGCTTTAGGAATAACAAAGAGCGTAAAAGAGCGGTAAGTATTAAACAAATGATTTAGGAAAATCAAGTGTTAATGACCCAAAGGTGAGAGTTCGTTTCCCAAGGAGGTATCTGTGTGTGAATAACTTGTAGAATATTTGAGATTAATATTGAGAAAGAAAAGATGAGAAATTAGAATGACGGATACGTTAAAATTACAGTACGACGACAAAACGAAAAACCGTAAAAAGTGACAAAATAAAAATTAATTCAAAAAAATCCCTAAAAATTACCAAAAACAGCTAAAATGAAATAAGAGTTTTCAAATGATCAAAACTTTTTCAAACCTTTTAATTAATTAAATATTAATATTTAAATGCTAAATAAAACCCTAAAAATCCAAATAATTAATAAAAAGCCCAAATAAAGATTTTTCATTT
Organism: Glebionis coronaria; assembly: GCA_025667525.1. NCBI lineage: Eukaryota > Viridiplantae > Streptophyta > Magnoliopsida > Asterales > Asteraceae > Glebionis > Glebionis coronaria. Next base: position 220,024,939 of record CM046880.1, read on the forward strand.
TGTAAAACTCTAAAATAACTTAATAAGACTAGAAACTATTTTTATGAAATTTTAAAACTAATGAAATCTATTTTTAAATGATTAAAAACTATCAAAATATTAAAATAATACTAAAAATTAAATAATATGATGCGAAAAATAATCTAAGAGTTTTAAAAATCCTAACTTAATGTATTTTACCTAGGAAAAATATAAAAGTTGCAAAAATCCTACAAACAATTTTTATAATAAAATAATAATAAAATAATATTAGAAATCCAAAAATTATAAAAATTTCTAAAAACTTGCAAACTAGTTTATTTTTACCTAAATAAATAGAAAATGAAAGTGAAATTAGCAAAATACCCCTATTGGGCCCCCAAATGGGCTAAAAACAAAAACAGTCCAAATAAATGGGATTTTTGGCCCAATAGAATCAAACTTAACCAAATAAGCTGCAAATCACCAGTTTGACTCAAAATTTGATTTTAAGCACAAAAGTCCAAAGGCCCAAAAGCTGAAAATATGCTTATCACAACTTAATAAGTCAACAGCTTATTCTTAATAGGCCAATAAGCCCATTAAGCTATAAGCCATTGCCATAAGCTCTAGTTAGACACACAACATCTTATTGAGATTCTAAACCAATCTGCAAAAAGAAATTTTGAAAAAGCTCAAGTAATAAGCCAGAACTTTGAAAATAACTTTTTTACTAAACGAAAAAATAGTCGGGTTTGAGTTCTAGAGGGTTTCAAAAGCTGATTCTTTTTGAAAAAGCTCACAAATAGCTTAACTAAGAATAATCAACAAGAAAAATAAAAAAAACCCAAGTAGAATAAGCTGTAGAAGCCAATAAGCTGGCTGAAAAAGCCAAATAAGCTAGTTTCCTAGCAAAAGCTTAACCAAAAGACTTGTAACTTCTCAAATATGATATTAAGCTAAGAAAAATGACACCAATCACAAAAACCAAGTTTTTGCATGTACCAATAAGCTATTTTGAAAAATAAGCCAAAATGTGCTTATTTGACAAGAAGTCAAAGTCCACCAAATGTTACCAAAAGATATGGGATTGATTATAAGCTTGTTTTAAGCAACTTTTGTGAAGAACTCAAGGCAGCAAATAGCCTAACCAAAGGCTCAAATCCCTTCACAAGCTTGTTGTCAACAAGCTTGTAAGAGCTTAGGGCTTATGGTTAGGGGTTAGTACCAGAAAAATAAGCAAACAGATTACTGATTTCAAGTTATTTCAAACTTGAAAACCTTACCAAACATAAACAAGCTTTAACCAAAAGATCAAAACACCTTTTTAACATCAAATGGAACTCAGAATCACTCTTAAACAATACCAACTTTTAAAAACATAAAAAGGAATTACAATTTTCTTAAAAATACCAAACTTTTATAAACTTAAAAAGGGATTACAATGTTTAAAGAGTAAAACTGGAACAAGGCTCTCTCACATGTTGAGGAGTCCTTATATAGGCCACAAGGCTGAGATTACAATGCAAAAACCTAGCTACAAAGTCTCTAAAATGCCCTTGAGTCTTCTAGATGCTTGAGGAGATATGAGCTGTCCCATTTGATCCTAGACGTCCATTTTATCTTTGTGACCAAGCAAGGAGTGTGGGTTGTTGATTTGGCCACGTGACATTCCTTGGAGAGGAAGTTGAAATATGATTGGTGGACGGCTTGAATTGGTAGGGTCATTGAGTGAAGTGGTGAGGGACCATTGTTGACAATTCTCATATTTGAAGGTCTTCATTGGATATTTGACTTCATGAGGGACCATTGTTGACAATTTAGAATTATTGAAGGAGTAAACTTGCCAAATCATCAAAGTTGAATTACCATTTTGTAATTTTGACAAACTTAAGGGACCAAACTTGTAATTATGAATATACAAGGGTATTAAGTGTCATTTCTTCATAAATGAGGGATCATTGTCGTACATCTTCAAGTACTCAAGGGTTTTTCTTTGAGAAATCCATAACTAGGGCCCGGTTCATTGTACAGCTTCGTTTCTCGTGTTCGTTTTTCCTTGGTTCTTGTGATCTTTTGTCTTTTTCACGATATTCATACCTAAAATATACAAGTAAACAAACACAAGAATATATATGGTATTTTGATGACATTTTATGCATTTAAAGCCCGAAAAGAAAGATGAGATCATGTATAAATGCCATCTCATCAATATATGATATGTAGATAATACTTTGGTTGGCAAACCCTCGATTAGTCCTTTTTCTCAAAACACGCACAAGCAAGCGGAGGAAACGAGGCGGCGCTAAGCACTTAAGAGCCTTTTTCCTTTAGGTCGTGAAATACAACCTCCTTATACCCACCTTATAGTTTGTGTTAATCAAAATTAAGCCTTTCGAAAGTAATTATCTATTTTGCTTTTTTCTTTTTGTTTTAGATTCGAATACAATAATTGAGTGATGAAATCCTAAGGTTGCGTTTTCACGCCTTTGGAGATATTGTAAATTTTTTATGATAGGTAATACTACTATTAATAATATTCACAAAAAATCGAAAACGAGTATTTGAATATTCTACAATATAGTAAAAGATTGTTGTGTGTTTAATTGAGGACAGCTAAACACGATTTATTTGGCTATTTATAATATAGTAGAAAAAGTAACAAACGATTATGTATGATATTTACGCTTTCCAAAAAATGAAAAGCCAAAAGACACTACTCACACCAACACGGTATGTATAATGGCACATAAAACACCTCCCCAGCAGCGGCGCCAAAATGATGTAGGTAAAAATATACGCTTTTAGGAAAAAGACTTATAATGGGTAAGTATTAAATTCGACGGTTTTGGAAAACCGACAAATCGAATAAATGCGAGTTCGTTCTCGAGGGGGTTTGTGTATTATGTGCCAATAAATAAAATCAAGTTTGGATTAGTGACGCTTTTGGGTTTAGAAAAATAAAAAATTAAAAGACAAGTTACACTACGATTAAACTACGACGAATAATTAAAACGTATACGTTAAAACGTAAAACGCGACGAAAATAAAATTTAAACTAAAAACAATTTAAAAATTTAAACTAAGCCTAAAATAATTTAAATAAGAATAAAAATTCAATAAATAAAATTTAAAACTTATTATTAATTAAATTTTTAATTTTAAATTCTAATTAAAGCCCTAAAATTAAATATAATTAACAAAAAGTCCAAAATTATATTTTATCAAACTAATATCTTACTTATATTGATTAAAAGCCAAAAAAATATTTTTCCTAAATTACTAAAACTGTTTTTCTATTTTTAATTGGCTAAAAACACCTTTTAAATGAAAATAATCATAAAAAATAATAAAATAATAAGAAAAATAAATTTTGTTTTTCAAAAATCCTAAATTACTTATCTAAACAGTAGAAAAATGAAAAGAATAATTGAAAAAAGTAATTTTAACCCTAATAAGACAAAAACAGAATTAATAAAAACTAGTTTAAACTTAAAATAATGCTAAAAATAGTAAAATAATCAGAAAATAAAATTTCTTTTTCTAAAAATCTTAAAATAAATAACTAAAACTAAGAAAATTGAAAAAAAATGAAAAACACTAATTTTTTGCCACTAAAGACAAAAAACTACAAAGATGAAAGTGACTTGTGGTGGACTTTTGTCCTTATGCTAAACAGTGGCAAGTTAAAGCTACCAGTGGGAACTTACTTCCCACTGACCTATCACAGAAAATGAGGTTTGCTCTTTTTTGAGCTTGATTCTTGATGTTTTTGGATAACGAAGGCACCCCTACACTCAATGGAGTGTGAGGAGTCAATAACAAGCAAAAAGTAACAGATTATAACACATATGGACACTCAAATCAAGAACTTTCAACAGGTTATCACAGGAAAGTGGTCTGTTGGGGGTCTAGTGCTTAAGGGCTTATCAGTGAGCTTAACTATGGCCTTTTGACCACCCAGAACTTGCACAACTCCAATACAAACTACTACCCTATTCCTAAATTAAACCCTAGACTAGATGTGAAACAACAATCAAGTCTTAAAACTAACAACCTAAGCTCCTAAGTCTGTTGGTGCATATGGTTCACAGAAAGTGAAAGCTGTTGACCTACTTGACCACTAGGTGGATTTCAAACTAACCTGGCTTATACAAAATCCAACCTAAATATAAACTAACAAGATTCAATTATTTATTAAACCTGAATCTAATTTACAGCAAGATTAGAGAACAAGATATGCAACATTAAACCTCCTAAGACCTACTGTCTAAAATAGGCAGTTTTTATGAAAACTTTGTAACACAAAATTTCTTTAAAACTATGAATTTCCTCTAACATCTATTAAAAAACACTTTATACTAACCAAGTGAGGATGTTTAGATCTTATGTGTCCAAGTTGTGTGTCACCACAGTCAAACACACAACAAACCAAACACCTCTTTAAATTCACTTAGCAAACTTTTTCAAAGACAAATCTAATTTAAAGATAATTCTAAGCAAGTGAGCAACTAAATCATGCATAACAACATAAATCAACTGAGATTTAATAAAAATAAAACACCAAGAACAAGGTTCAAACAGATTCACATAATACTCAATAAACTTCAAATGTTCAAAGAGGGTTCAAGCCCATACCTTAGGTTGATGCCTTCTCTCCAACAATTTCAGCTTAAAGGATCTTATATGAGCTTGTAGAGGGCTCTTGTTGAGGTTCTACAGCTGAACCAAGAGCAACTATGTCTTCAAACAAAAATGGAAAAGAAAGGAAAGGAATGTGGGATGGAAGTCTACAATAGAAAAATCCACCACCACCTTTTGGTACCTGCTGAAACACAAAAAAAACAAACCAAACCAAGTATATTAAGCCACTAATAAGCCCTATTGTTAGTAGAGCTTATTATTAGCTTATTAAACAGTAAGTTGTATTCAAAAGAAAAAGTCCAAACTTGAAACCATAACTGATAACTAGCTTTTTGGCTAGTAAAAAGATTCGTTATAGTGGTCTCTTCGAATTGATCCTGGTTAACTATGCGACTCAGTCGTTCTTTGGTGGAAACAAATTTTTTGTCGTTGTAGTATATTAAAAATGCAAAGACTTTAATGTAAAATGACGTTAATTTAAAATCTAACTCTAATTTAAAATAAATGGCGAGAATTAAAAACGTGACGAGAATTAAAGGGCACTAAACGTAAATAACGCAAACTTAAATCTATCTAAAGGAAAACTCGCAACTAAAACTTAAACTAAGGCAAAGCTAAAATAAATCTTAGGCAATTAAACTTAAAGTGCAATTAAGGAAAAAGGCGGAAAAAATAAACCTTGAAAATTAAAAACAGAATAAAATGATCACCCGGAATAAAACCTTGATCCGGAATAAATTCTTTATTCGGAATATGTCACTTATCCGGAATAAATTCTTCACTAGGAATGTTAGCTTGATTCGGAATTTCCACTGATTCGGAATGTCTGGCTTGGTTCGGAATGTTTGCTGATCCGGAACAATGCCTTGATTCGGAACAATAAATGTTCCGAATGAACTCCACAGATTCGGAACTTTATATTGATTCAGAATGTTCCGAATGAACAACTTCACTCGGAATACACAGCTTGATTCGGAATATGTTCCGAATAAACTCTTTGATTCGGAACAATTGATGTTCCGAATGAACAATCCCTAAAATCCTTCACTCGGAATGTTGCTGATCTGGAATATGGCCTTGATCCGGAATATGTCACTTATTCCGAATGAACGCCTTTATTCGGAATAATCAACAAACAATCTTCGTTCGGAATAATCTACTGAAACCCTTGATTCGGAACAACTTTCTTTGATCCAAAATAACCTGGGAACAATAGTAACAGCGAAGAACACGCAGGAACAAATATAACACGAATCCAATCTAATCTAATCAAAATCAACCACAAGATTAAATCAAACTAATCAATAAACATCTACAAATCATAAACAAACAATCCAAAACAATCAAACTTACAATAATAATCAAAATAATGAAAACCCACTTAAATCAAATCAATAAAACATCAAAAACATAAACATGAACATACACATAAAGATTAAAGATTAAAGAAAGGTAGATAGGAGATGAACAATAAAAGTAAAGATTGACAAGAATTAAAAGGAAACTTACTTGAAATTAAATGAATTTAAGGTGCAAGACAAGTATTTAAATGGACATGAATTTAAATGACAAGGTAATTAAAATGGAAGAACTAATTGTCACTATTAGCCAACAAAATGAAATGAAAACACTAATGATCTATTTGTAGGGGAGATTAGGGAGGTGCTTAGGAAGCTTCCTTCCCTCTTTCTTCTTTCCTTAATTGCATGACTAAGTCCTTGTCTTCTTAATCTTTTGACTTTAACGACTTTGTCTCGGGATTTCTTTAAACTCGTCTTGAATTTCTTCATAAATAAGACTCGAGTTCTTCGGCTTTTAGTAAACTTCCGTCTTTTCTTCGATAAATCTTCAGAATTGGTCTTGGACTTCTGTTCTTTTTGCACTCTTGATTTCTTGACTTCGTCTTTCGTCTTTTTCTTTGATAAAAGCCCGTAAATACCCGTGTTTTCTCCCCTTTTCACAATTTCGTCCTAAATCACAACCAAAACACAAACCACACATAATTCCGACATTTACGACATAAAATACACGTTTTGGCTCAGTTATTATTGTAGTTAAGTGGTAAAAAGGATGGGTGTTTACGCACCTATCAAATCCGCTACACTTGACCATTGCAATGTCCTCATGCAATGCATTAGTTACAAAGCACGATTACATTTTCCATCATAATCAACCCACGTTGGCCTTTATTAAAGAGATAGAAAATTATAAACATTCAAAGTAAAGAAATCAAAAACATACCTTCGGGTTTTGGAAATGTCATGAATGATCGTCATCCTCAAGTTTTCACGTTCTCCAAACCAAGCTAAAAAACGAGATCATTGTTATTATAAGTTAGCAAACTAACACGAACTCATGTGGGCCAATTATTCACTTAGACTCCCTTATTCCTAGGTGTATCTCTTATATTTTATTATTGTCTTGAGATCACGAGGATGCATTGTTGACTTATTTCGATAGTTATTTAGGCTGAAAATAAAGTGGGACGATTTAATCAATAGTTAGCTAAAGGACAAAATCTTTTAAAACTGCTTCTCGGGACCTCATAAAGTTCATATCTTGGCATAACTCGCTTCACGATTTGAGACCTTTCTTGGACCGATATTTGGCAGCGACTTCATACTTCAAATCTTGAGAGACGTTCATGAAATAATGGTCTTCTCTTCATAATAGGAATTTATTCACTTGAAGTTTTGAGAGATTCTTCATACTTGGACCACGACTTCTTCATTTTTCTCCAATCTTTATTTGGGATTTTGATATAAAACGATCCGCCTCCTTTTTGGACTTGGATGTATTTATCCTCATACCTTGTTAGGGACTTTTTGGATAGACTTCTCCATGATCTTTACGGGAGTATTTGCTTTTCGTCGTGTGTCTCGATCCTTCATATTCATCTTTGATAAATGATTCTTCACATCACTTGGGATCTTTAGCAACAAAATGTAGCCCTCATGCCTTGTTAGGGCCTTTTCGGACTCGCCAATCTTCGCATCCCGCTAGTTATGCCTTGGCTATGAACTCTAATCCATACCGAGCAACTTTTAAACGATCTTGGGCTAGAAGCTAAGTCACTTTTCAAATCGTACAACCTTATTCATTGCAGACAAAATTTATTCACTAGCGATGGGAGAGTAGGCGTATAATCAACTCACATAAATTCACGAAAAAATACCAAACTTATAATTGACTCTATCATCTCTCGTTCTCCACAGTTTAAAATCTCAAGGAATGAGACTCGTGGATGCTTAGCCTATTAAATCAAAGTTTTGGGTTTTCGAGTCTCCTATAGGATCTTGCATCTTCTTAGACTCTTTCAAGTTTAGAATTTGCGTTTTAAAGTTCCCTTGATAAACGACTCTCTAGGATCAATTATAGGAACTTGCGAAAAGTTCTTGTTCTTAACCCGTGAGAGTTAAGACTTTCGCGTTTTATAGCTCCCTATATAAAAGCCTAGCAAAACTTGACTTAAACATGTTAAGGATACTAGCTAGAGTAAACTTAGATAAGTAAACTCGGGTTGAGTCAAAAGATTCACAACGTTTGAAAATTAAAACCACTTTATTAAAAATTTATTCTAGCAAAGAAAGAAAATAACTATACAAAGGGAAAAACTAATAGGCCAAAATAGATCAAAATTTTTGAAAAATGTCGAAAAATTGATTTTCCTGTTAAAATGAGGACAAATACAAGGAAAAGACCACTTAACTTCGATAGAAGTCCCCCCTACACTTAATATAAACATTATCCTCAATGTTTAAGCATGTGGGAGTAAACTCCCCTACACTTAGGACATTGTGCATTTTGTTTAAATCTCGCTAAGGAAAAGACAACTAACGAGATTCCTATTTTAATATTGGAAAATATGAAATAGTGAATCGAAAAGAGTTTAGGATAGAACCGGGAAGAAGGGAACACGGAATCATGGGTCGTCAAAAATCATCAAGAGTGGATCATTGAGCACTCGAATCCCTGAATATGAGAAGAGAGGAGAGAGCAAACACCAACGGGTCTCCCCTACACTTATGATAAAGATAGCTAAAAGATAGATACATGGGTTGCCTCCCAAGAAGTGCTTTATTTTTGTTCACTGAGTCGTGAGCCAGACTTGACCTTGATTAGCATAGGAAGAAGCATGAAACATATCCACCGGGATCAAATACATAGTTCTCGTCCATCAAATAGCACAATCTTAAGGCGAACAAGTCAAGCCAAAGAAGAATAAGCAAGGTTCCCTTAAGCAATGATGGAGCACGATGGGAGCAAAGGTGAAGAGGTGCAAGCATATCTTCAAAAGTTCCAAATATTTTTTCTTTTATTTCATCAGACGGATACTGAGATGGCTGAAGAATATCGATACCGGGGTCGAACACCTTTTCCTTTAGGGGAAAATAGCACTCAGGCTCAGCAGAGTGTGAAGAAGATCCGCGAAGAAAATGCACAACCTCGTCCTCAGAAGGTGGACAAAGAGGTGTTAAATCATACGTGCTACGGATGTTGGTGTCGTCCGGTTGCTTCTCCTTTGAAAGAATTTTCTTCAAATCCGAAGTAGGATCAAGACCATAATCATCAAAGTCTAAAGGAGGAGCATCACTCTCATGATGGAAGTAAGTATTGAGAAAAGTTGAAAAATCTTCCTCAAATGAGTAGTCATCCAAAGTAGGATTAAGCATGGATGGAGGAGGGTCTTCATTGTGTGAAGAATCACTTGAAAGATTATCGGCCTCATCAAAATCATCATACGTGGGCATGTCGGGATACTCGGAGGTAAAATCATCATAATCATCCGAATCTGAGCTAGAATCATCGTCATAAGCATCAAAGATCGGTGGAGAATCATATATGCGTGAAGGTTCCAAATTGGAGAGAGAATCATCCACATCATCTTGAAATAGTGGATTATCATTGCACGACTCGAATAGAGGATTTTTGTAGACGACAAAATCATCAAGCACATTAATCATATTCGCTGATTCTCGTCCTCCAAAGGATTTGCTTGTAAGCTTCCCCATTTCAAACACTTGTGCATCATCCCCGACTCTTAAAATGGGCTCACATTTATCCACGTCTATTAAAGCTCTACCGGTTCTCAAAAATGGGCGCCCAAGTATTAAACGAATACGAGGATCCATTTCATAATCAACAACGACGAAGTCGACCGGAAAAGTGAATGTGCCAACTTTAATGAACACATCTTCGGCAATACCAACGGGGTAAGCGAGAGTGCGATTGGCTAGCTCAAGAGTCATTTTGGTGGTTGTAAGGTCGGGCAATGATAACTTTTTCCAAACACTTAAAGGCATCAAATTTATACTTGCCCCGAGATCGGCTAAGGCAATAAATTTGTCGGTTTGGTCAAAAGTACAAGGAAGCACAAAACGACCGGGATCTCCAAGTTTTTCCAGAAGTTCTCTAAGAATGATGGCAGAACAATTTTCATTCAATTGAGTATTAACAAACTCGGCCATCTTCTCCTTTTTGCTAAGCAATTCCTTAAACATTAATATTCCATTTTTTAGTTCGTTTTCTCTCGGTCTAATCGAATTGATTGCACGTTTTTAAGCTCAACTTAATTGTTTTTGGTAAAAATAGGTTGTTTGGAATTATTAACTACTTTACACAAAACGTAAATGTAAACTAATATTATACTATTACGTAATACGTACTGATCTAAAAACATTTAGTTAAAGCAATTATTTCACAAAATAAAACAATTAAAATCAAATTCTATCATTACAAGTTTACTAAACAATATTTAGTAACTGATTATGAATTAAAAGGCCCAAAATATAAAGTCCAAACAAGACCAAAAGTAATTAACGGGCCTAAGAAGCAAAATTCAACAGATCTAAATCTTATATATTTGTTAAAGAAATGTTAATAAAAAACGCTTTCAATCTACTAGTAATGTCTGATTTGAATCCTAATTAGACTAATTTCATCATTAATATTTTTAAATGCCAAGAACTCATTCCATCATTTCTCAATGAGTACTAACTACAACTTATTTTGGGAACAAGATCAACTACAACTGTTTAAAACTAAATCTTAATTACATCAAACTCAACAGCCTAAATTAGAGTATACTAACATGAAAATACTTTTAACTACTAGCTTTTTAATCTAAAAAAACGTTTTGAATAAAATCCTAAAGATCTACACTAAACTACCAGGCTTGCAAAAAGCTAACTAATTCTTATGCTAAATAACTACTTACTATGAGCATTCTTTTACAACCATATTGAAGACCAACCCATGAAACTTATATCTCATCATCCTAAACAGATTATTATTATTATCCAGTGATCACAAAAATCTTACTAGCTACTAACAAGACTGTATAACCAAAATCACTATATATCGAAATTGTATAATCAAAAACTGTAAAAACCAGTTGACTAACACTATGAACAGAATACGCAGCAATCTATAAAGCTAATTCACAATGATCTAAACATTCTACATTACTGGATTCAGTTATCAAAGCTGAACAAACAGAATCATTAAGTTTTAAAACAAAAACAAGTATTCGCAAACAAAATAACTCTAAAAATTATAACTTGTAGAATACACTAATGCAGAAAAATTATAAACCGACATCAATTAACAAGTCGAAACAAGCAAATTTCTAGTAAAGTTTAACGCTAACAAACAAAATAGCAGATTTACTCTAAAATGTGCAGAAATGTAAACGTGCTTAACCAAAAGTCTCAAGGCCTCCTTTGAGGAGAAGCGGAGCGCTGAGCTCGCTTAAAACCAAACACCATTACTCTCCATCTGCTATCTAAGCACTAGCGAATCCAAACACCTTTGAATCTTATAACCTGCAAAATCGAAGCACAACAAAGAAAAACTAGACAAGAACTGTCACTCTGAAACCTGCATAACTGGTCTATATTGAGCGATTTTTACAAGCTAACTAAACATGACTGAATGAACTTGAATTATTAAAAGCTTCTCATAAGCTCTTGGAGATTATGAGCTTATCAGTTCTACAAACTAAATTGAACAAGTTTATGATGAAAAATCCATTTTAAGCTAATGAAACTGAAAAACTTCTAAAACTGATCAAATCCAAAAGCTAGAAATTCTTATCAAATCTGTTAACCAAATCTGATTATCTAAACAAACACCTATTGCGTAAACAGTACTATATGAACAAGAATCAACAAACTTGTCAATTAAAATCAATCTCGGTGAACAGTAATAGTAAAAGAAAGCTTAAAAGAAAATCAAGAAAGCTTGAAGAATCTAAAGTGAGTTTCATTAATGGAGAAAACAAAATTCGGTTACAAGATTAACTAATTCTGTTACAAAAGCTTACCAAGAAAATATGAGAGAAAACTTAACTATCTAACTAATTATCCTAACTACTATGTGAAATTACTCCTAGGCTAACCGTCTGAAAATGAGCTCTACGTCTTGTATTTATAGGCGTTGAGAAGAAAGAGATGACGTGTTGCTTCCAATCAGCAATGGACACGTGTTAAATACGAGGATCTTGATTTATTCTTCATTCTTAAAATTGGGGTTTTCTTCATCTTTCTTTCTTGATCAAATTAATTGATACCATTTTTTAGAGGAGGTGATGATGATGATTTTTGCTGTTTTAAGTTTAACCTGAATCTTCTTGGATCTTTTGATATGGTGATTTGCAGGTTTTGGATGATAGAAGAATGAAACCCTGCTTCTTCGTTTCTCTCTCTCTCTCTTTGGGAATGAAGAAGACGTAAGTTGTGTTTATTTTGACCGTGACTTGGTCATTGACCAAGTTTAAGTAAAAGTAACTTTCCCATCTTTCTATTTAGTCCTTCCATTTCTTCTTTCCTTCAAATAGGTTTAAAAACTTTTAAGTAATCGCTTTTTCATCCTTCATCTTTGTAAAAGTTGCAAGTTCAGCCCTCCATCTTGGTATTATTAGCAAGTAAAGTCCTTGAAAGCTCATTCGTCCTTTTCTTCGTCTTTTGTGATATAAATCCCTTGGAAACGCATGTTTGCTCCAAAATGTATCTTTTTTACCTGAAACACACAAAACACAAATACACGCGTAATTCTGATATTTTAAAGTTAAATATTATGTATTTGACTGTGTTTATAGTGGTTTTTGTATCATTATTGATGAGTGTTTTCACACTTATCAACTCCCCTCCACTTGACCATTGCCATGACCTCATGCAATGCAGCATTTTAAAGCTCTAGAGTGCATTTTTCTCATAATTAACCCACCTTGGCCATTTTATGATTTAATAAACTAGACTATACTACATGATGAATGATTTTGAATATTTACAATGCAATGCAAGGAAAACAATTTTATTAATATATTTTTGATTTTTTCATAAATGGGTTTGATAGAAATAACTCATAAAGAAATCAATGACTTGGATTTGGGCTTTGGTACCATGGACACTTATCACCCTAAAGTTTCACTTTCCCCATACCAAGCTTAAAAATGGGATCATTGCATTCACAAGTAAAAAGTGCATCAACTTATTCATGACAATTAAATGTGGAACCGGTTATTATTTGAGCAAATTGCTTTTGGGCAAATTTGTCATTATTTAAAGCGTGAAGTATAAGAAATGCAAAATCCAAAAATAAGGAAGCACGGTTTTAATCCTAAGTAATCCTCTCCATTACTTGAAAAACCGCTCACAATTAATATAAGTCCGTTTCAAGAGTAATAAGTCATTCGCCTTATGTGTAAAAACCTTATGTCATGCATTAATAAGTAGATACACAGTCGCTAAGGAAAGAAAAATAAAACTCACGCAATAATTTATATCCGCCATCTTTTTGAGACTTTGGATCTTCAACCCCGCAACCCGTCAAGGTAATATTGGATTGGAGCAACTATTAAATCCCCGCAACCCGTCAAGGTAATATTGGAATCTAATAGTTACTATAATTAACACTTCACTGCCCCTCTTGGGAGTTTTGTATAATTATTATTTTTTTTCTTTTTCTCTTTTTTTTTTCTAGCCACTCATTTTTTTATAAGCCGCTCTTATTTTTCTTTATTCCTCACAAAGAAAGTTGAAAAGAATAAAAGGAAAAACACCAACTAAATATTAAGCATGACATAAGTCTGGTACACATAAAACGTTCTAACTTAGAATCTTAAGACGTACTTATATCAACCATGAATGATTAGACAAAAATGCATAAGAGATTACAAACCGATTAAAACCGTTCTTGATTATTTATTAACATATATACATGCGAAGCAAATAGAGGTAAAGAAGAGAAGGGTTTAGCCACAAGTAATTATCATGAAGTTTATCTAGCCCTTTTATACTTGCGTCAACTCTATCATTTCCCATTCTCCACAAATTTAAAATCTCAAAGAATGAGATTGGTGGATGCTTAGCCTAATAGACCAATGAAGGACTACATGGTTAAGGATACTAGCTAGAGAATGCTTGGATAAGCAAACTCGGGTTGAGTCAAAATATCCATGGCGGGCCTAATATGTCAAAGAAGTCTAAACTTGTTAAACCATGTTCTTATTATATTTTTTCCTTTTTATATATTTTTAATGAAAAGTAAAAGAATAAATATACACAATGCAAATGCGTTATGCAAAATGAAAAATGTTTAATGCAAAAATTATGAATGCATATTTTTGGTGGCCAAAGTAGATCAAAAATTTGAAAAATGTTTGAAAAGTTAATTTCCAAGTTATCAAGAAGTTAAGGGAATGGTTTAGGTAAGGTCACTTCGATAGAAGTCTCCCCTACACTTAAGATAAACATTGTCCTCAATGTTTAAGAGTATTGGAGTAAACTCCCCTACAATTATGACATTGATAACTTTGTTTAACCCAAGTTAAGGAAAAGACAACTAAAGGGTATTCATTTTAAAGCACAAGTTTTTGAATATCACAATAGCAAAAACTAATCGAAGTTAACCGGATACACGTGCCTCCTCCATAAGCTCCAAGTATGAAATGTGAGAGAGCAACCCTTGAAGCAAACACCAAAAGACGAAGAAAAGCACCCCTCCACTTCAACTCTACTATAACATCCTCTTAATTAAACCTCACTTATTTAGATCTACTCTATGTTTTCTAACCTATTTATTCAATGCTTGAGTTTTTTAACCCTAAGTCTCTAGCTCGACTCGGCCCCGAATTAGGTTGTCCTTGGGGAAACCATCATGGAGAATAAAGAATATCCACTTTGAAGCACAACTCACATGATACACTCAAACTTAGCACGTTGCCATTTACTATAAGATTTACAATATCCGCCTTGATAAATGGAAAGGTCCAACGTGTCTCAAGTTTGTCCAACATACGAAATCTCTCAAATAGGAAACACCCCAGGATCAAATACATAGTTCCCATCTCTACACTCGAACAACTCCAAAGTAGGTAGCATCCCCAAAGTAAGCTCACAGAAGAAGCGCATATCAATCGAAGTCACACTCTTAAGTGGAGTAGATGAAAACCAATTTTTCCCAAACATACGTATCCCAGGATCAAAAACCTTTCCCTTCATGGGAAAATAAGAAGATGAACTCATATCAACCATATAAGATTCCCCCTTAGTGATCAAAGCATCATGAGATAAGGAAGGTGTAGGTATCAAAACATTCATAGCAAGTATATCCATATTGGGCTCCTCATCATCATCAAAAGGTGGGGAATCTTCTATAGAAGGCAAAGAAAAAGGAAGATCAAGATTAATAGTCTATTGTGAAGGAGGTGTAGGCTCTATGGTCCCAAAAAGCATGTTCTCAATAAGACGAATATCCTCTTCCCAATTAGAATCACTATCATCAACCTCAATATCAATATTAGCAAGATAAGCCTCTATGGTGGCATCAATATCCATATGAGAATCCATATCAAAGGTTTTGGGTTCTAAAGTTGCCTTAGGTGAAAAAGGATCAATCTCTAAGAGTATATGATCTTCATCAATAACCAACTTCAAAGGTGGAAGGGTGGGCATAGAAGGCTCAAAAGAAGGTGTATTGAGAGAATCACTCAAAGGGATTATATCATCATAAATATCAATAGGTGCAACCTCAAAAACCGGTGAATAAATATCAATGAAAGGTTCTTCTTCTATGGAATCATCATTATGGTTTTCATTCAAAGCTTCAATCGAGGAGATAATATGATAAACGTTTGATAAAACCTCACGAATATGAACATCTTCCACTTCATCTATATGATCAACATCATCATCCAAGTTAGGAATGTCATCTTGACATGAAAAGTCCTCGGATGATATATCATAAAATGCCTCACTAGAATCACAATCATCATCCTCTATTCGTGGCAAATCTTTCATAAACTCTTCCTCAATCTCATTATCCCTTTCTTTGAATAATTCATCAAGATCAAAATCACCAAAATCACTAGTAGTAGCATGAAAGTCAACATGGGATGAAATCTCAATGTGATCATGAGGAGAAGAGGTATCAATACAAAGCTCGTCACATGGTTCATTGGAAACACCCTCAAACTCTCTTTGGATTAGGCTAAGGTTCTCAACACTAGAAGAGGTTAATTCATCCAAATCGGTGTTTGTATTAGTGCTAAAAGGCTTGCCCCCCATGGTTAAAGAGTCGGTGGGTTCCACGTGAGGTAAAGGTGATGAAGGTGTGTCATCATTAAATGTCATACAAATCGGAGGATCGTCATCATCGTCATATAAGCATTGTTTAAGCAAACGAGCACGATTAGCAAAAAAATTGTTCTTCTTCCTCGATTGTAGCAATCTTAATGAGTAAATCATCTAAATTTTTCTTGAGGAACCGAGAGGAATTGTTCACCGATCCACTATACATATCACCAAACTTCTTATTATTAAACCGCTTGATCCTTACATCATCCTCAAGAGACTTAATTTCCTCCCTTAACCACCGAGTCTCTTCTTTTATTTCCTCGAGGCTCATTTCTCTCCTACGATTAAGAGCCTTCGACATATATTCCAGGTGTTTTCCATTATGTACGATTACAAAATAAAGCTCATGGAAATCACTAGGAGTATAAGACGGCGGATCCCTTGGTCGACAATCATAACCATAATGGGGTTCTCTTCCATAAAACTCGCACATGTAGGTCGAAGAACAGGGTGTAGGTGGATTTCCATAATTAGGTGAATTATAGGTTCGAAATGAGTCTTGATTATGAAAGTTCTCATGATTGTAACCTTGAAAATTTCCTTCGTTTGGAGAACCCTCATAATGTGAAAATCCTTGACTTTGAAAAGTATCTTGATTATAGCATGGAAAATTTTCATCATTGTGAAAGCCTCCATTATTTGAAAATCTTTGATTAGGAAAGGTTTCTTGATTATAGCATTGAAAATTATCATTATTTTGAAAAACCTCATGATTGAAAAATCCTTGGTTTTGAAAGGTTTCTTGATTATAGCCTTGAAAAGTATCATTATTTTGAAAACCTTCATTATTTGAAAATCCTTGGTTTTGGTATGACTCATCAAAGGGTTGATCATGAAAAGATGGTGGAGGTCGTGATGAAAACTTGGAATATCCCATATAGTCGTTACAAGTATGGTCCATTTGAAAGTTAGGTTGAAAATTAGGGTTCTCGGTTCCATTATAAGCATATCCCTCCCCATAATAGCCATTGTTTTGATCACATAAATAAGTATCGTGTGGACCTCCACAAGTCGAACAAGGCGAATAATTAGCGTTGGCGGATCGTTGGTGAAAAATCTCCAACATGGAACGAGTATCCATGTTTAACAAGGTGGCCGAATGTATATACAAGTATAATGAAGTTTAAAAGCTTCCTCGGGGAAGGAAGTAATACACCAAAGGTGGTATGGTTACACGTGTGCGAGTACACGTGTAAATAAACTCGAGGAGTGAGAGATAAGCTCTCGGTCGACTTTTGAGGGAGAAAATATTATCTCCCTCGAGGTTCGATATGAAATATCCACAAGAAAGTATAATATATGTAATTACTACTTGGGTGCAAGACCTCGAATAAAGCCTTCCTTCTTAGAATACGCACTAGTGAACGGGGGGTTAGGTGGCGCGAAGCACTTAAGTACCTATTGACCCTTAGATGGCATTTTATAGCACACCGCCTTTATATTCACTTTTTAGTTTGTATTCTTCGAATTATTGCCTATTGGAAGTATTTATCTATTCTTGCTTTATTGAATTTGATAGATACGCGTGTCAAGGACCGGAACGCCCCTCAACACGGTGTATTGCCTTGGCAATACTTATGGAGAATATGTGTATTAGTTGTTCTTATACGTATACGTATCGACATATAATAATATAGAGAAAATATTTTTGTATTTATTTGATTTTTTTTAGAAAAATACTATATGCACGTAAAAACGATGAAAACCGATAAAATATATATTTTTGGGTGTAATCTTTTAGGAAAAAGATTACTTTTTTGATTTTTTATTTTTTTGGTTCAATTCTTTAGGAAAAGAATTGATTTTGTGATTTTTTATTTTTTTGTATTTTTATCTTTTTTATGTTTTTGATTTATAATACGTAAAAAAAACGTTCACAAAGTGAATGGATCCCAAAATCCAATACATCTCACTCGAAACCGTTAATCTTCACGAATAGAACCGGCAGCGGCGCCATTTAATATTCCATTTTTTTAGTTCGTTTTCTCTCGGTCTAATCGAATTGATTGCACGTTTTTAAGCTTGACTTAATTGTTTTTGGTAAAAATAGCTTGTTTGGAATTATTAACTACTTTACACAAAACGTAAATGTAAACTAATATTATACTATTACGTAATACGTACTAATCTAAAAACATTTAGTTAAAGCAATTATTTCACAAAATAAAACAATTAAAATCAAATTCTATCATTACAAGTTTACTAAACGAAATTTACTAACTGATTATGAATTAAAAGGCCCAAAATATAAAGTCCAAACAAGACCAAAAGTAACTAACGGGCCTAAGAAGTAAAATTCAACAGATCTAAATCTTATATATTTGTTAAAGAAACGTTAATAAAAAAACGCTTTCAATCTACTAGTAAAGTCTGATTTGAATCCTAATTAGACTAATTTGATCACTAATATTTTTTAATGCCAAGAACTCATTCCATCATTTCTCAATGAGTACAAAGTACAACTTATTTTGGGAACAAGATCAACTACAACTGTTTAAAACTCAATCTCAATTACATCAAACTCAACAGCCTAAATTAGAGTATACTAACTTGAAAATACTTTTAACTACTAGCTTTTTAATCTTAAAAAAATGTTTTGAATAAAATCCTAAAGATCTGCACTAAACTACCAGGCTTGCAAAAAGCTAACTAATTCTTATGCTAAATAACTACTTACTGTGAGCATTCTTTTACAGCCATATTGAGGACCAACCTATGAAACTTTTATCTCATCATCCTAAACAGATTATTATTATTATCCAGTGATCACAAAAATCTTACTAGCTACTAACAAGACTGTATAACCAAAATCAGTATATATCGAAATTGTATAATCAAAAACTGTAAAAACCAGTTGACTAACACTATGAACAGAATACGCAGCAATCTATAAAGCTAATTCACAATTATCTAAACATTCTACATTACTGGATTCAGTTATCAAAGCTGAACAAACAGAATCATTAAGTTTCAAAACAAAAACAAGTATTCGCAAACAAAATAACTCTAAAAATTATAACTTGTAGAATACACTAATGCAGAAGAATTATGAACCGACATCAATTAACAAGTCAAAACAAGCAAATTTCTAGTAAAGTTTAACGCTAAGAAACAAAATAGCAGATTTACGCTAAAATGTGCTGAAATATAAACGTGCTTAACCAAAAGTCTCAAGGCCTCCTTTGAGGAGAAGCGGAGCGCTGAGCTCGCTTAAAACCAAACACCATTACTCTCTATCTGCTATCTAAGCACTAGCGAATCCAAACACCTTTGAATCTTATAACCTGCAAAATCGAAGCACAGCAAATAAAAACTAGACAAGAACTTTCACTCTGAAACCTGCATAACTGATCTATATTGAGCGATTTTTACAAGCTAACTCAACCTGACTGAATGAACTTGAATTACTAAAAGCTTCTCACAAGCTTTTGGAGATTATGAGCTTATCAGTTCTACAAACTAAATTGAACAAGTTTATGATGAAAAATCCATTTTAAGCTAATGAAACTGAAAAACTTCTAAAACTGATCAAATCCAAAAGCTAGAAATTCTTATCAAATCTGTTAACCAAATCTGATTATCTAAACAAACACCTATTGCGTAAACAGTACTATATGAACAAGAATCAACAAACTTGTCAATTAAAATCAATCTTGGTGAACAGTAACAGTAAAAGAAAGCTTAAAAGAAAATCAAGAAAGCTTGAAGAATCTAAAGTGAGATTCTTTAATGGAGAAAATAGAATTCGGTTACAAGATTAACTAATTCTGTTACAAAAGCTTAACAAGAAAATATGAGAGAAAATTTAACTATCTAACTAATTATCCTAACTACTGTGTGAAACTACTCCTAGGCTAACTGTCTGAAAATGAGCTCTACGTCTTGTATTTATAGGCGTTGAGAAGAAAGAGATGACGTGTTGCTTCCAATCAGCAATGGACACGTGTTAAATACGAGGATCTTGATTTATTCTTCATTCTTCAAATTGGGGTTTTCTTCATCTTTCTTTCATGATCAAATTAATTGATACCATTTTTTAGAGGAGGTGATGATGATGATTTTTGTTGTTTTAAGTTTAACCTGAATCTTCTTGGATCTTTTGATATGGTGATTTGTAGGTTTTAGATGATAGAAGAATCAAACCCTGCTTCTTCGTTTCTCTCTCTCTCTTTGGGAATGAAGAAGACGTAAGTTGTGTTTATTTTGACCGTGACTTGGTCATTGACCAAGTTTAAGTAAAAGTAACTTTCCCATCTTTCTATTTAGTCCTTCCATTTCTTCTTTCCTTCAAATAGGTTTAAAAACTTTTAAGTAATCGCTTTTTCATCCTTCATCTTTGTAAAAGTTGCAAGTTCAGCCCTCCATCTTGGTATTATTAGCAAGTAAAGTCCTTGAAAGCTCATTCGTCCTTTTATTCGTCTTTTGTGATATAAATCCCTTGGAAACGCATGTTTGCTCCAAAATGTATCTTTTTTACCTGAAACACACAAAACACAAATACACGCGTAATTCTGATATTTTAAAGTTAAATATTATGTATTTGACTGTGTTTATAGTGGTTTTTAGATCATTATTGATGAGTGTTTTCACACTTATCAAACATCTTAACAAATTTTGGCATTTGTGCTAGAGCTTCGACAAGGGGAAAAGTGACGGTCATTTCCGAAACTTTCTTCAAATAGTTTGACACTTGAATGTCATCCTTGGTGTACATTTTGGCCTTGCCTAAGCGAGATGGATAAGGAATTCTGGGGTTGGGTGGTGGAGGTGTAGAAGGTGAAGGTTGAGATGTTGAAGGGTTCTTCTTGGGTACATCGTCATGACGAGGCGGAGACGGTAATGGTGTACTAATACTAGGTGTAGGAGGAGTAGGGATAGATGGTGGTGGAGGAGGTGTAGATGATGGGGGCGGAATAGGTGGTCCTACTATGGTAACTCCACTACGGGTAGTAATAGCACTCACATTCGCTCGCGGATTGGTGACGGTGTTTGAAGGTAGAGAACTCGAGGTAGAGGGTTGAGTTTTTATTGGGCAAGAAACTAGCCAGCATATTCTTCAAATCATTCGTTTGATTGCTGAAGGAGGATCGGATATTATCTCGAAGCTCGGATCTAATGTCATTCCCTTGCTTGGTGATATCCCCTTTCAAATTGATAATTTGGCTCTGTAGATTCTTGATTTTCTCACCTTGGGTTCTCATTAAAGCTTCAACATCTTGATTGATGGGTGGGGCTTGTTGAGCGGGTGGGTGATAAGGATTAGAAGCTCTAGGTGGGATTTGGTTGCTTCTATTGTAGTTGTTGTTGGGGTTTTGGTTTTGAGGAGAAAAATCGGGTAAAAGGTAGTTGTTTGACCGATAACTTAGCAAATTTCTATCCCCTTGAGGTCGAGCTTGGTAATTTTCCGGTGAATAATTACCATAAGTCGCATACTCGTTTTCCTGATTTCCTTGAGTAGAAGGACAATCAGTGTATGAGTGAGGACCGCCACATGTCTCACAAGGATTAGCCACCGATTTAACTTGTTCTTGGTTTGTAGCGAGGAGCAAGATATTTTTGTTCATTTCGGTCATCATGCGGGTGAATTCGGTCATGTCGGGGTTTTCTGAAGTAGAAGAAACATTGACTCTCGGGTTGTTCCTTGAAGAAGCGGAGGAATCCCAGTTTTTGTGGTGAGTAGTCATGTTCTCAATAAGCTCTCTACACTCCTCGGGTCTTCTTTTCATAAATGTGCCACCGGCGGCTGCATTAATCGTATCACGATCACGAAAAGTTAAACCGTTGTAGAAAGTATCGATTAAGGTCACAGGGAGCATGTTGTGGTTTGGACAACGATCGATCAAAACATTATATCTTTCCCAAGCATCAAAGAGAGATTCATCGGGTTCTTGCATGAAACCGCTGATTTGATTGCGAAGGCTCGTGACCATGGATGGTGGAAAGTAGCGCGACAAAAAGCGTTGAGTCATGTCATCCCAAGTATGAATTGAATTCTTCGGGAGACGATCAAACCATTTCTCGGCGTGGTGTGATAAAATATGTGGGAAGAGTTGAAGGGGAAGAACATCCATTGTGGCACCAGGCAACTTCATGCTTTGAGTGATAGTAATGAATTTGTCGAGGTGTTTGTTGGCATCATCATCAGGCATTCCTTGAAATGGGTTAGTTTGCACTTGATGAATCATGTGGTGCTTCAACAAAAACTCCGGAGCCGTGATTTGCATCGGCGCAATCGGTCCTCCTCGTCCAAACATGGTAGGTTGACAAAGCTCCTCCATTGTCCGAAGATCGGGCTGTGGAAGAACATTGTTGTTGTTATTATTGAGGTGCGGTGGATTATTGTTGTTGTTAACACCTGCCATAGCTAAATCTTCAGGAGTCTCGGGCTCTTGATAAGTAGAAGATCTAGTACGCATACACCTACAAAGGCAAAAGGAAAAGAAACCAAACACAAAGAGAATATAATACACAATAAAAATAAAATCTTTTTGGATTTTTGAATTTTTTTTTAATTTTTATGCATTTTTACAATTTTTTAATTTTTATGGTTTTTTGAAATTTTTAAGCAAGAAAATAACACTCACGAATGAACGGATCCCAAAAAGCAACGCGTCTCTCACAGAAAACCGTTTATCTTCACGAAAAGAGCCGGCAGCGGCGGCATTTGATAACTAGCTTTTTGGCTAGTAAAAAGATTCGTTATAGTGGTCTCTTCGAATTGATCCTGGTTAACTATGCGACTCAGTCGTTCTTTGGTGGAAACAAATGTTTTGTCGTTGTAGTATATTAAAAATGCAAAGACTTTAATGTAAAATGACGTTAATTTAAAATCTAACTCTAATTTAAAATAAATGTCGAGAATTAAAAACGTGGCGAGAATTAAAGGGCACTAAACGTAAATAACGCAAACTTAAATCTATCTAAAGGCAAACTTAAAACGCAACTAAAACTTAAACTAAGGCAAAGCTAAAATAAATCTAAGATAATTAAACTTAAAGTGCAATTAAGGAAAAAGGCGGAAAAAATAAACCTTGAAAATTAAAAACAGGAAGTTAAAAGAACCTGAAAACAGCTCATTCGGAATAATCCTTTGTTCGGAATAAATCACTCATCCGGAATGTCACCTTCGTTCGGAATAATTTCTTCTTCACTCGGAATATTTACCAAAACCTTGATTCGGAATAAAATGTTCACCCGGAATAAAACCTTGATCCGGAATAAATTCTTTATTCGGAATATGTCACTTATCCGGAATAAATTCTTCACTCGGAATGTTAGCTTGATTCAGAATTTCCACTAATTCGGAATGTCTGGCTTGGTTTGGAATGTTGGCTGATCCGGAACAATGTCTTGATTCGGAACAATAAATGTTCCGAATGAACTCCACTGATTCGGAACTTTGTCTTGATTCGGAATGTTCCGAATGAACAGCTTCACTCGGAATACACAGCTTGATTCAGAATATGTTCCGAATAAACTCTTTGATTCAGAACAATTGATGTTCCGAATGAACAATCCCTAAAATCCTTCACTCAGAATGTTGCTGATCCGGAATATGGCCTTGATACGGAATATGTCACTTATTCTGAATGAACGCCCTTTATTCGGAATAATCAACAAACAATCTTCGTTCAGAATAATCTACTGAAACCCTTGATTCGGAACAACTTTCTTTGATCCGGAATAACCTGGGAACAACAGTAACAGCGAAGAACACGCAGGAACAAATATAACACGAATCCAATCTAATCTAATCAAAATCAACCACAAGATTAAATCAAACTAATCAATAAACATCTACTAATCATAAACAAACAATCCAAAACAAGCAAACTAACAATAATAATCAAAATAATCAAAACCTACTTAAATCAAATCAATAAAACATCAAAAACCTAAACATGAACATAAACATAAAGATTAAAGATTAAAGAAAGGTAGATAGGAGATGAACAATAAAAGTAAAGATTGACAAGAATTAAAAGGAAACTTACTTGAAATTAAATGAATTTAAGGTGCAAGACAAGTATTTAAATGGACATGAATTTAAATGACAAGGTAATTAAAATGGAAGAACTAATTCTCACTATTAGCCAACAAAATGAAATGAAAACACTAATGATCTATCTATAGGGGAGATTAGGGAGGTGCTTAGGAAGCTTCCTTCCCTCTTTCTTCTTTCCTTAATTGCATGATTAAGTCCTTTTCTTCTTAATCTTTTGACTTTAACGACTTTGTCTCGGGATTTCTTTAAACTCGTCTTGAATTTCTTCATATATAAGACTCGAGTTCTTCGGCTTTGAGTAAACTTCCATCTTTTGACTTTTTCTTCGATAAATCTTCAGAATTGGTCTTGGACTTCCGTTCTTTTTGCACTCTTGATTTCTTGACTTCGTCTTTCGTCTTTTTCTTTGATAAAAGCCTGTGAATACCCGTGTTTTCTCCCCTTTTCAATATTTCGTCCTAAATCACAACAAAAACACAAACCACGCATAATTCTGACATTTACGACATAAAATACACGTTTTGGCTCGGTTATTATTGTAGTTAAGTGGTAAAAAGGATGGGTGTTTACACACCTATCAATAACACTTGGAAAGAGGCTGTTGCAATGCATAAATTAAATAACATAAATGTAACAAAGCTTATAGACTTTGCTTGTGCTTGGTTTGTCAAACCACATACATACAGTCTCAGAAGGTTTTACCAAAAAAAAATTCTTTTATAAAGGCTTTTGATAAAAACTTAACTAAGTGCATAAAGTAAATCAAGACGAATGTAAAAAGAACTGGAACTCAGATATCTTGCAAGATTTCAAGAAACAATTTAAATATCCATAACCAAAAACTTTTACAAGAAAATCTGGAACAAACTTATATGGGTACAAACCACCCATATATATACTATCTAAAAGAAAATTCTAGAAAAACAAACTACAATAAACCCTAACACAATGAAAATTCGAAAATGCCCCTCTTCTTAAAATTCAAAAATCAGTCAAAGGTATACATGTGATGTCCAGCTGTTGTATGAATGATTTTGACCCTTGTTTGTTACTTTTGGACCAAGATAAACGAATTGGCCGTTGGATTGCTGTGGAGATGCTATCTTTGCCATTTTTGAACCATCAAGGGGGCAGGGGAGCATGTAGGGTGGTCCCATGTTGAGTGTGAGAGGTTTCTGGGGATTGGGTTATGATTAGGGAAGTCTTAATCATGGTTCTGCAAACCCACATTCAAAACCCCTTTGGTTTTTCTATGATTAAGATTAGGGTTCGTACCGTTCTTGAGTGTGTGAAGGAGTGTGTGTTTAATCTGGATTAGGGGAAAACATGTGTTAACCGCCAAAAATATATATTAGTTAATTAATTTGAAACATTTAACTAATAATAATCCTGGTTAAGTGGGTTCTGATGTGGCTTGATGACGTGGGGTGGGGGTGGTGATGTGGTCGTTGTTGATTGGTGGTATATGTTTGGATGTTTGATGGTTATGGTCCCTGAACTTCCCAAAACATGGCATTAAATGATTAATCAACTTTTTACCCCATTTCCTTTCTTACTACTTTGAGCAGCTTGTCACTTTTGACACATAGTGTTTCACAAACTTATAACAAGGACCAAATATGCATATTTTGCATTCTTCAAGGTATTTTCTTACAATTACTTGAAATATTAGGGACCCGAATGTAATATTTGAGATTTACAAGGGTATAATATGACAAGTCTTTAATTCTTGAGGGGCCATTGTTGATAAATCTTCAAACTTCAAGGACTTCTTTAGAAATTCATTGTTCGGGTCCGGTTCTTTGTGCGGCTTCGTTTCCCGTGTTTGTTTTTGCTTATTCTTGTAATCTTTTGGTGAATTCATGATATCCGTACCTAAAATACACAATGAACAAACACAAGCATATTTTGGGGTATTTTATGACATTTTTAAGCGTTTTAAGCCCGATTTGGACGATGAGACTATGTATAAATGCAGTCTCATCATTAATCAACAAGGAAATTTTTCAAACCAAGGAGGCTATAATCAAGGTCGAAATTTGAGTTGGCAAAATCGAGATAACAACAACAATCAAAACTCGAATTTTTCAAACAACGCTTATCAAGGAAATATTTTTTCAAGTGGTAATCAAGGGAATTTCCGAAGAAATAATCAAAACTAAGGGAACTTTAATTCTAATCAAAATAGTTCGTCAAACGAGTTTCAAGATTATATGAAACGAATGAGGCTAATATAAGACGATTAGAGGGACAAATTGGTACTTTGAAAAACGAATTTTCCAATACGTTGAAATGTTAAAATACTAAAATTGAACAAGGAAAAATTGACATTAAAAAGTTGTTTTCGGCTATAATGAACAAGCAATCGAGTCCGCCTTCGAGTATGTTACCAAGTGACACCGTACCAAATCCGAAGGAATACGTTAAAGTCGCCTCGTCTCATGGAAAAAGTCGTGTGATTACCCCAAACCTTGATGGATTCAAAGTGGTTCCTTCTTCTCAACCCTCGACTTCCAATACACCTTGATGTTCTAAAGTCGAGGGGATGAACTTGGTGACTAAGGAAAAGAGTACACACCCTCGTGTACCTTAAATTCCATCCACGGTTCAAAAATAGAGCTTTATCGACCTTACGGAAGTAACCCTGAAGAAACTTGTGCTTCGATCCTTCTTAAAAAAACCCTTACCCCCACGAACATGACAATCGACCTTGCAAATTGTACACCATTAAAACCAATTGGAATAGCTGAGGATGTTTATGTTAAAATTGGAAAGTTTATTTTTCCCGCAGACTTCGTCATTTCCGATTAGGAGTGTGACCCTAAATGTCCCATTATTTTAGGTCGACCCTTTTTATCGACGGCTCGAGCCATAAACGACGTTCACGGTGGGAAATTAACTATGAAATATGGGGAGGATGACATGAACGTTTTCGCGAGTAGATTCCAAGTTTCAAATGATCAAAGTAAAACTGATGTTTCCAAAAATGATTTCTAAATGCTCAATTTAGCGGAAAATATGAGGCTTGATGCATGTTTTAAAAGAATGAAAAAGAACGATTTTAGAGATGAAGATTTTAATGATCATGAATATGTTTACTTAATTGAAAAAGGTTTAAGAAAATGTATGAATCAAAAATCGTTTTGGGGTGTATTCGACGAAACAAGTGAACAAATAATTCCGAAGGGAGACGTTAGTGCCATCACGACAATGACTAAAATGGACTCATTCTCACCACCTTCGATGGACCACGTCTTTGAGGCATCGAAATCTAATTACATTGAAGTGCCTCCATTTCCTATCCCACTATCCATTGAGGCAAAAGGTTTTATCGATATTGATCCGCTCATCATTGAAGAGTCACCTAAGCATAGTTGATCGACTTGTAAGACCATGGTTGTGAGTGCTCAAATTGACTCTTTTGTTTTATGATGATGATGGCGATTTTGCCGAAATTGATCACATACTCAAAAATCCACAAGCTATTTTTGATTATCCCAAAAAGAATTCTTCGTGTGGTGAGTATGATGATTTTGAATTGAAGCCCGAGATTCAGGAAATTATTGAACGAGAGCTTGCTCTTTCGCCTCCACTTCCACCTACAAGTGAGGTTGACTTTTCCAATATCGTGGCCGAACTTGATGAGTTGGAACGTCTCATTCATAATGACGAACCAACTCACATGACCAAAAATCCCATTCTCGAGGAGTTACCTAATCAACACTCATCAAATGAGAATGACGTTTACCATATTCGTGAGGCTCTAACTTATCAACGATCCCCACCAAAGAATGATGGTTTTGTGCTTGATCGTGTTCTCTTCGAGAGAGTTTCTAAAATCATTAATGAGGGGAACAAAAAACCTTGGTTTGACGAGCCTATCTGCGATGAATAAATCGATGAGATTAACGTTCATGAGGATGACGAATATGCTGACCCCGAGGGCGTGGTGTTCTTTGTTGATCAACGTTTTGAGAACTTATAATAATCCATCCCCCCCCCCCACCCTCGACATAAATGTGAGGATTTATAGCGTCACTAATATTGATTTTGAAATGCCAAATATTTTCAACATCATAAAATCGGGTTTTCATAAAGAGTTTGAAAATGATGAAAAAGGAAATGATTTTGAAATTGATTTAAGTGATTTTTCTATAATTTTAACTCTGTCATCACCGCATTTATTGAGTACTACGAGCTCGTCTACTCCTTTTGACGATGCTTCGTGTGGATCTAGTGTGGGGGAAGCCCCTTATGTTCCCCCACATTTCTCCACCGAGGACGGTATATTCGACCGCGAAATCGCATTTTTAGGGAAATCTCGGTCTTCCACCGATGCAATAAATG
This sequence comes from Glebionis coronaria, assembly GCA_025667525.1. Lineage (NCBI taxonomy): Eukaryota > Viridiplantae > Streptophyta > Magnoliopsida > Asterales > Asteraceae > Glebionis > Glebionis coronaria. The sequence continues at coordinate 220,053,529 of CM046880.1, forward strand.
GAAAATTTATTCATTTGCTTGGTGTGAGTCTACCTCGAGTAGCTCATTATGTTGCCCCACCCATTGACCCACCCTTCTACATCTCATCTACTTTCTTCTACCCCTTTTGGGTTTTGCTTACAGTTGGAGTAGCGTTGTTTCGTCTTACATCCGAAAACGAAGACGCTATCTTTGACCCCGGTATTTTAATATCGGGTTTTTAAGTACTCACTCTTGGGCATTATTTATCATGTAAGCCCCATCAAAAATGACTAAACCATGATAATCCCTAAATGATCACATTTATGGGTATTCAAGTCGAGCTTTTAACTTGGTTATCAAAAACAAGGTGCCTCGTGGGGGGATTATCATGCTTATCCTTGTGAATATTATTACTTTCTAATGTAGTGTATTGTGGAGACTTGTGCTCTTCCAATCTTCGTTTCGTGGTTGTTTGTGATTATGATTTATTAGGTTCATCTTCATCATTGAAGCCTCTCGTGTTAGTTTTAAATATCACTCGAGCTTCGATCGTTTCCTTTAAAGATTCTGATATCCGATTATCCTTTTACGTTCTAACGATTATCTTATTAGCATAATTCATAAACGGCTATAGATTATTCGTTTTACCCTTTACATGCTCGAGATAAAGCATTCGAATTTTCGTATCTAGGATGGGGGTGTTTCACCCTTAGACTCGAAACATTGAGGACAGTGTTTAGTTTAAGTATGGGGGTGAATAGATACTTCACCTTGCTTACGCCATCACGCAATCCAATTTTCATCTTTTTGTGACGTTTTGTTGCAAAATAAGGCTAAAAATGGCCGAATTTTAATTTTTTCTTGTTTTTCATAAGTGTATAAGGCACGAATGTAGGTTTTCCGTTGGTGAGGATAAGAGTATTTTTTACTCGACCGTGCGTGTTGAGCAATTAGCTTCGATTACTTAACTATATTAGGCTAAGTCTCATTAAAATAAGGACGAGAAATGATAGCTTTAATTGTAAGTTACTATGCTAAACGTAGAGTAATTGTATTCTTTCAAAAACTCATGTGTCCTAATTATTTTCTTATTCTCCCCACGCTTTTAAATATAATTGTTAATAAATTGGTTTGTGCGGTTTAGTCTTACATTTTGGTTTCTAATTGATTCTAGTAGCTTCCATGCAATTAAATTGGGAAAACATTAAGGATTCGCCGGCGTCACGGTTTTGAAGTATTGACACCCAAATAATCAAAGGCTTCCCCAATAATAATTTTAAGTTCCTCTTCAACTAAATCAAGCAAAAATTTGAAGCTCACAAGGGCGAAAAATCTATGCAAAATTGACGTGAATGTCTTAACTCTTGAAGCCTTAAAGATCCAAAATTCGCCTTAGCGTGAGGATATACGTCAAGTCATAATAAACACCTCATGGCGAGGTTAAATAAAAGACAAGGTCAAGACCGAAGTCATAATAAAAGCTCCATGGCGGAGTTGAATAAAAGATGGAGGTAAACCATGATAATCAGAGCTACCGATGATGAGTTGGGTCATAAAATTCATGGTAATAAGTCTCATGTTCAAAACCGTTCTAAAACCATGTTTATCGATCCTTTTTTGTTGACTTTATTTTTTGACATCGTTGTCTATTAGGAGAAATTATTAATTCGATGATTTTGATTACACCGTTAAGGCTCTATTTTTGGACCTAATACCTATTCACGCATAAGTAAAAAATGTATCCGTGAACATTAAGACAAAAATAAATATAAGAGATAAACCTTAGGAATAAGGTAGTTTAAGTACGTGATTAGAGCATATGAGTAGTGTTAGCATTACTAACTTATAATGACAATGATCTTGTTTCATGCTTAGCATGGAATTAGGTGAAAATCGAGGACGACGAAATTATTTCTAACGAAGCATTCACGTGTTCTTATTCTATGATCCTAAACGTCCCATTTTGTGATGAAAACAATACATTATGTCTAAAACACATGTCGTAGTTTAATTAAATTTACGTTTCAATAAATTTCATCTAAAAATGAATTTTAGAAGTTCTATGATACTTAATTCTAGCATTACGTGAGGGCACGGGAATGGTTTAGTATGGGGGAGTGATGAGACTGCATTTATACATAGGCTCATCCTCCAAATCGGGCTTAAAATGCTTTAAAATATCATAAAATACCTCAAAATATGCTTGTGTTTGTTCATTGTGTATTTTAGGTACGGATATCATGAATTCAACAAAAGAGATCAAGAATCAAGAAAAAACAAACACGGGAAACAAAGCCGCACAAACAACCGGACCCGAATCATGAATTTCCAAATAAGTCCTTGAAGTTTTGAAGATTTTCAAGAATGGTCCGTCATTTTTTGAAGACTTGTCTCTTTAGACCCTTGTAAATCTCATTTATTACAAGTTTGGTCCTAAAGTTTCAAGAATGTTTAACAATGGCCCTTGAAAATATCTAAAGTTGCACATATGGTCCTTAATCCAAGTTTCATTAACTACAAGGGTGTATTTTGCAATTAGACCAAAGATTATAACAAAGGATATGAAGTTTTGTTGGCTGGAAACCTGAATTGCTAAGAGATGTGAAGTGCAAGGGTCATTTGTGGACCATCATAACCCATACCCATACTTCCACACATCCAAACCCGCCCTTAACCCGAACAATACCCACCATAAGCCCAACCCATCACGAAACCCGGTCCACCACTTAAACCCACGTCATCTACCACCAAACGCAATTTTTTTTTGAACAATCATATTTAATTGACCGCGGGGGAAACACTTACTGTTAAACATTCATCCCTAATTTACCCAGCTATGAACTATAAACCCTAGATTAGCAATCTGGCTAACTACAACGAATCAAGCTCTAATATTATCCAGATACATGATTCAAGATATCAAGATCACATCCCAACTCTCAAAACTCCCACCAGCTCACCACCAGACCCCACAAATTGGTCCCATGTACACGTTTTTGCTACATGCCAATTTTCGCCGGAGAAATCCAACGACCCTTGTGATTTCCTTTGTCCCAAAGTTATTATGAACGAAGGAGATTGGTCCAACACAGCTGGTATCCATCAAGCATTCACATGGGTCATCTTTGACTAACTTTTCAAACAAGATTCAAGGGCAGTTTAGGAATTATAGTGCTAGGGTTTTTCATTCTAGAATGTATTGAATTCATGTTAGAAGGGACGACATGTGTTCCTTTTCACTTTGTTCCAGACTTGTAATTTTTTCAACTTAATGAATAGCTAATGTATTTTGTTAAAACCTTTGCAAGCTCTGATTTCCTTATATATTTCTTGTTCTTAGTGTAAAACATTTATTTACTGCAAAAACCTAGTGTACTTTCTATCAAGATTTTGGTTCAAGAAAAAAAAAATTGGTCAAAAAGTTTTGAGATTCAGCTATATGAGCTATTGAGTTTGTTTGTTTGACAATTAAACCAACTCAACAAGGTAATACTAGTTGTTAATATTCTAGTTTATTCACTTTATTTGGTTCCAAAAGATTTTACACAAAAAAAATCTTTGTTCATTCCCTGTTTGTGCTAACTGTAGCTAAAGCTACTCCCAAAAGCTACTGACAATAGATTTTAGGGTTGGTTTTTGTTACTTGCTTGTTTTCTTGGTGTTGTGGTTCTCACAGGTCAAGAACTACATTAGTGTTATTGTTTGAAGATATTGTTATTCCTTTTCTCTACATCAACCTAGCTTCTGCTATAAGCCAAAAGCCCCTAGCTGCTAAGTTGAAGATGGCATCAGCAGGCCATGGTATGGCTTGGATGTGAATAATACCAAGTATTAAGCTTGGACCCTCACACTTGCATAATTCTTGAAGTATTTGGTGTATTTAGTGGCCCTTGTGTTTGAATGTTTATTAGTATAGATTTGTGCCTAAAACATGTTCTTGCATGATTCAAATAAGTTAGAACTAGTTTAGATAAGTTTCTTGTAGGACTGCATAATCTTTCTTTGAAAATTTTTGGTTCTTGAAAAGTTAAGGAGTGTTTGGGTCTGTGCTTAATCATGTGCGGGTGACAGCATACCTTGTTGAATACAGACTAAACCTGACCCCTTTGCTTGGTTAAGTCAATTTCAAGTGGTGGTTTGAAGTTTTGATATAATACAAGTTTATGTTTGCTAAGTTTTTCCAAAATTTGCCCATTTCAAACAGCAGCTTCCCTAGGATTAGTTTCTATGAGTTTGGACTTGAAAATTGTGGAAGTGTTAGCATGTGATGTTTTTTAGGATAGGTTTATTGTAATTTGGAGTATGGTTAATTGGTCATCGAGTTCTTCTCTCTTGAATTTGGCTTGACTACCAATTACATCAGGTAACCAGTAACTTGCATTCACTGTGTCTACACAGTAGGTTGTAAACTATGATTTGTGTGTTTGTTGTTTTCCATGTTGGTGCATAGTTAGTTTGTTTGGGTCACATTAGCTGGTAATAGAGTTTAAATAGACTTTGGTGGCCATAAAGTGCTTTGGAAATTTAGTGTTAGCCAATTCCATTCAGCAAGCTAACTTCTATGTGCATTGTTTTTCATTTAACCTGTTCTTGCTAGATTTAGGATTTATTTGTGTGTTTTAGTCCATGTAACTTGATCAATAGCTAGTATCTAGGTCCACATAAGGTTTAGTTGCCTGGTACTAGGAGTTTGGAACATCTTGGTAGCCAAATTTTTCATTTGATAGCCCACTGTGTGCATAAAACCCCACCAGACCTTAATTCTATGCACTTTTCTATATTTTTTTATTGTTTTTGTTAATATTGGTGTTTGTTAATTGTTTTTGTGTGTTTGTTATTGACTCCCCACAAATCCATTGTTGTGGGAGTGCCCCATGTGCCCAAAAACGCCAACAAACAAGCTACAAACAAGCCAAAATTAGCCAAATACGTCCTCAAAGTGAGTGAAACCAGATTTAGGGACAGTTTTGTGACAGAATTAAGCGTTGCATATAGTTTGGGAGGGAGGAGAATTCGTTTTAGAGACAGTTTTGTGACAGTATTAAGTGTCACAAATTGTTTTGGGAGGGTGGAGAACTAGTGTATAAAAAAAGTTAGGATTTTCTTTTTTAAAATCATTTAATACTTTTAAAAATTATTTAATTAGTTTAAATTGTTTTCAATTCATAAAAAAATATTAAAAAGTCAAAAAAAATTAATTCTTTTTTTTTTAATTTCTTTTATCAATTAGGACTTAGGAAAAATAAATTTCATTTTTAGGTTTTAAATTTGGTAAATTGCTTAAATATCGCGTTTATACTTGTTGATAAAAAAGTTGGATGATCCTAGCTTGACCCGAATTAGGCTTAATTCGGGTGCTTGGGCTCCGGCTCCTACACCAAGTGAACTTCGGTTTGGGATCATGCACACTAAAAGTAACACGTTGTTAGGCTTACTATGGTAACGTATCCCACGATTAGACTCCGACGTGAGAGTAAGTAATCAGTTTAGGGTTAGCAATCGGATGAGATGTGAGAGTGTGAAGAATACGATACCTTTGTGAAACCCTTCAAGGTTCCTTATATAGGCGGTAGAACCCTAGTGGGCCTTTACCGAAGCTTCGGCCCCATGCAAAGGATAATTACCATAATTAGCTTGATTGTTATCTTCTAATTATGGTTAGTGTATATCCTCTACTCTTAGGTAAATCACAATCCTATTTAGGTTTTGATCCTGTCTAACCCTGTTCCGGCTGTGCCGGGCCATGGGTCGCACATAACCTACGCGGACACTGTTCATTCGAAGCCCATAAGCTTAAATGACATTACTCCAACCCATTCGTGATGGTCCAGATACAGGTAGTACCCGTGGGCCGGGTTCATGACCCGGTTGGGGACTATACGTCATCATGTCCCGCCAGTCTAGTTGTTACAGCCGTAGGCGTAACCTATAGACTAACCTATGTCCGTTATGTTGTTCTTGCTAAAACATCCGCACAACAAACTATCATCCGGGACAATATTAATGAAAGTATTAATGTTAGTCAAGGTAAGGTCATGTCAGCATCTGTTCGACTGTATTTATCTCAAAAAGTGCAACACGTGTCAAGCATCCCACGTCTCGAGCCACACAAAAAACTGTTCAAGAGGTGACCCGTGGGCCCCTCTGACATTTCAATTGCACCATGGATCCTATCTGTTAGATGGTCATGGTAGGTAACACGTGTCAAGCATCCCCCAACCTCGTAAACCGAGGCAACACTATAAATATCCATGTGTGTGATTGTGCACACACACAGTGCATACATATTCCACCATTGTTGCAAAATCTTCTTCCTTTCTCCATTCTATCTAGCACAGACACCGGTCATACCAGGTTAGATCACCGCGCCCTTTTCTATATTTAAATAAAAAATTGTTAAGGATAACCCTACTATCACGACCGTAGTCAACGTGTTTCCTCCCGAGAAATTCGTTGAGTTCTATTCAGACTATTATATACCGGAAAGTGTACATCCCACCTATCCTGGTGATGATGAAGCTATAACGGATGCCCCAGTCGGGAAGATATGTGTATACACACACTTCTTTGACTCGGCTAACTACCGCACCCCCTTTCTAGATTCCTCGTAGAAGTCCTCTTATATTAAGATTTCCACCTTATCCAGTTACATTGTATAGGCTCGTATAAGATAAATCAATTTGAGATAACATGCCATACGTGTGAAGTCGCCCCAACTATAACCTTATTTAGGGTTTGTTATTCCCCCCAAATGGTAAATGGTTGGCTATCATTCAAAAAATGGTCCGTGAATGCCCCCATGTGTTATAACAAGGCACTAGACTCTCTTAAGAATTGGTATAACCGGTACTTTTTTGTTGATGTCGTAGTATTCCCCACCCGGTTTATCCTTAAAACATCAATCCGCCCTGACTATCCCCCTCGTACAGACACGTATAGTGCCAGAGACGTTAGGACGTTAGATACACATCGCACCAATTTCCATAAGGGACTGCCAGAGAACTTTCTATGCTTGGTAGGGATCAGCCGCAATCACTTTGGTAGGGCAGATCGATACCCCATATTCCTTGACAGCCGTAGATAGGGTAGGTATTAGTATTCATGAACAAAACTTATACCATATAAACCTGACTCATTTGTTAACATGTGATAATTGTCAACGTGTGCCTGCAGCGATGAATCTGTTTGGACTGCTACGCCATGGCGATCCATCCCAAGTACCAGAAGGCACTCGAGCCTTATAACAAGATGAACCTCCATTGCTAGTAGCCACTTAACACATGAAAGTGCCATTGGTCGTGGTTCCTGATCCTCCCTCAGATATGGGCGAACCAAAGATTGAAAAGTCCCCACTAGACTTTCTGAATGAAGACGAAGATCCCCTACTGATCGAAGATGCAATCAACCCATCCGCGATATAGAAAAATTCCCAAACCTCTTACCAACAGGAGCAATGTGATAACCAAGAGCAATTAAACTTAGAGGTGGATCAAATGTTTGAATCCGAGGAGGAAGCGGAGGAGGCAGGTGCTGAGAAGCAGACCAAACCCACTCCAAGGAAGCGTAAGTCCAAGAGGAAGATCATAAAGGAGGTTGAAACTGAGGCAGGTCCCTTCAACGCGCCTCGAAAGAAGTTGCGTGAAGACCATCCTCGATACCAGGAGGGTAGCAGCACGAGCGCCCCAAAGAGCCAGATGCGTCCCCCTACCATAGTCGAGGAACAGGAAGACCATACGGTTTGGAACGCTACTCTAGTAAGTGTTGTGGCACCAACAAAGACAACGGCAACGTAAGCATCCGACTATTAGTACTCCTCCTTTGATTATAACAATGTTTACTAACAAAACTGTTCTCAACATGGTAGGGCAAGCCAATACTTCCCCTAATGAAGAGGTCACTGGTAAAACAACCATTCCTATCATACAGGACACCCCATCCAGCCCTCCTCTGACAGCTGAAGAAGAGCCCTATATGGAAGAACCGATTCCCCCTTTCACCCGCAATGTCGCTTGACCGAGGTGAGCAGGTTAGTGACAGAGGAGATGTTCAAAGACTTCATGGATCACGTAACTCCTCCCAGCCTCTTCCATGATTTGAACGAGTTCACTCATGAGGTTCTCATAGAACAATTTAATGTGTCAACCACTCACCAGCTGGCCCTCTGTGTCGCCATGCGACACCGCTTTGAGGGAGCCCTAAATCATGTCGAGAGCGCCAGCCGGAAGATACTCCGTAGAGAAAAAGTGGTGGAGGAGCACGCGCAGACGAGTGCAACTCTTCAAGCAAGCCTTGCCACAGCTGAAGCCACCCTGAAGGAGCAAGCGCGGCACGCCAACAACCGAGATGCCCAGCTGAAGAAACTAGAAGCAAAAATCCAACTATTGGACAAGAAGGTATTTTTCCAAAGACAACTCGCTTACATTCCTCGTAGATAAATTAATTATACTAATTGTACAACATTCTGGAATGGGCTAACATGGTGGAGGCGTCTGTACAAGCACTAACCACGGAGATCGGCAAGGTCACCCAAGACTGCGACCACTTGCAAACCTTGGTGAAGGGTGAACAACAGCTGGCGCAAGAGTTCCTGTCGTACATGCAAGCAAAAGAGAAAGAAATGGATGCTCGGATTGAGGCAATGGATGCCAGGCTTGACGCCCTATCCATAGATTTTGATGAAGAACTATACCCCCATCTTCTCACTACCATAGCTGGCCGTAGGTAGATGATCGGACATGCTGTGCGGCTGACCGTTATGAAGATCGTTGAGTCGTCTGAAATGGCTCGTCCGTTCGCCAACGTTGTGTCAGACGACATTGACCGCGGTAGACACGAAGGAATGAAAGCAGGCATGGAGTGGGCAGAGCAAAAGCGGGCAATAAAAGACCATGTCTACTATAAGCCAAATGCCATAAACTTTCCTTTATTTAAAGCGCGGGTTACAATCTTTCATGTGACTGCAAACCATATTCACGAGCTTAAAACATTTGAATATTTTTAATGTAAGCTCGTGTCCGAGAAAATTTAATTTCTCGTTTTGAGGGTAAGTTATCGTTGCATAGATAAACTTCCCTTTATTTGACGTCCGGGTCAATTTCTGTCATTTAACAATGAACCATTTTGTAAGCTTAACTGCAAATCCCCTGAGACACTTGTTTCTTAGATATCAGCTTCTTCAGCAACCGAACTCTGAGAGTGTCCTTAGTTTAAGGGTATAAAATTATTGGTCCGCTTTGTTCGTGTTGAATGTTAACTTTTGTACCTGTATTCTCATTTGGAGTTTGTATGCTTTCATATGAGTTAGCGATATCTATTTTAGAACCATGTGGGAGTTGACAGTTGTCTTTTCTTGTGCCAGAGGCAACCTGAGGAGATGGATCACTAGGCTTAAGTGCTTGATCATCTTTTTGATTTTCCTCCCTAGTAGACTTGGTAGAATTGGAGACTATCCTAGTTAAAGGGCACTCGTTTCCTACAAAATAGAAAGTTCTACCAGTGGGGCGCCACACTTTACCAATGGGTTTTATTCTAGCTAACCACCGGGATTTAACTCTAGCATGGGAGTTCACCTCATTAAGGATTTTCTTGACACAAGAGTCATGATTTCCCTTATAGACACATTTCCTACATGTTTCACAAGTAGCATGTTTCATGTCCGAATAAGATCTAAAATTCCTAGGTGATTGATTGATTCTCCTATGATATGGCATGCTACGGTTAGCAGTGTTGGGTAATCTAGAAGGCATCTGACTAGGTTTGAAATTCATATCACTTACTTGTGTCTTTTGCTTAGCTTCCCTCAGATCAAATTTATGGCGAACGTCATTTGAACGAATTCTAGACGTGGTCTTTGAACTATTCTTAGAGAAGCAAGATGCAATCATGTGATTAGGTCGTGCAAAAGCTGATTTATTCTCATTGGACCTAGTTGGTGGAGTTACTGGTTTAGAAACATGAACCATATCAACTTGGGAGGCAAACCGCGCTCTCGAGGATTTTGGTCACTCGGATCTAAATGCAGTCGGTTGTCTAACAGACTGATTTTGAGGTGGTTTCCCTAAGATTGATGGTTTTTCAAGCTTAATGTCCACACTAGTTCCTTTAGTTTTCCTCAACTCGTTTTTCAGAGCAGCTATTGCAAAAACCTTTTCCTGAATTTGAGCCTTTAAAATCTCATTGTCTTTGTGAAATTTATCTTGGGATGCCAACTTAGATTCTAGCAACTTAATTTGTTTCAAAAGATTATCCTTTTCAGCATTAAAATCTAGAACTTTTTAATCCAATTTTTGTTGAACAACGTTTGACTTTTCAAGTTTTTCAAAATATGTTTCAAATTTGTTCGTTTTCTTCGAAAATTCTAGATTGGCATCCTCAAGACCTTTTGACTGTTGAGCTATTATCATTTCAAGCTCTTCAATCCTAGAAGCAGAATTGGTTAAAGAAGAAGTCATAAGGCATATATCATGATGTACTAGAGCATTCTGAACAATCTTTCCCCCATTATGACTCACATCAGATGAATCTGAAGTGGTAAAATTATCACCCTTTTCCATCCCATGTTTGTCATAATTAGGATCGAAATGCTCAATATGTGGTATTTCATCGGCATATACATCAACGTTTTAATTTTGCTCACTAAATATAAGTCGTGGCCAAATAAGCCCTTATCACCTTATTGGCTTATGGTTTTTGGTTTTTCTCATTTTTCTAGCATTCTTAGTATCTTTTAAGATTTTTTTTCCACTAGTTCTATATTTTTCCGTTTATTATTCTTATTTTTATTATTTTTTTTCATTTTATAAAGACATTAAAAAATAGTCAAAAGTGTTTTTAGTTTTTAGAAAAATTATTTTTAGACTTATTAGTTTTAGGTTTACAAAGTATAAAATTTGGAATTTGACTTTTATAATTATTTTTATTTTTAATGTTTTCATTTAACTTTATAATTAATTAAAACATTTTCATAAATTTTGTTTTACATATTTTTCTTAGTTAGATTTTTTAGAATTTATTAGGTATTTTTCAAAAAAAAAATTAGGTAGTTCGAAATTTACGTCGCGTTTTACGTTCGTACGTTACACGCGTTTTCGACCTTTTTTAGCGTAATCCGTTTTCCTTTTCTCTTTTATTTTTCTTTCCAAAAGACTAATAACTCAAACAAATAATGTATATCTATTTTGGCTTAAACACCATACCTCCTCGAGAACGAACTCAATTGTCGGTATTTGCGTTTTTCCTAAAACGTAATTACTAATACTTACTACGACTTTGGTTTTTGCTTTCTTTTTCCTAAAAGATACTAAACACTAAAAACCACAACATCATACTCCAAACTTGCACATGATATTTTCCCATATAAAATTCTTTATTTGGACCCCCGTCATCATTACTATTGGTTTTACCTTTATCCACTTAGTGAAATAATCTATGGCGACAATTAGGAATTTGACCTATCCTTGTCCTTTTGGGAAGGGGCCGACTATGTCAATTCCCCATTTTTGAAATGACGAGGGATGTGATTGGTGTGAGGCTTTGCTAAGGATATTTTAGGACTAATTTGTACACTTGGCAGTCTTAGGATTTCCTTATAACTTCCTTTGTGTCCTCATGCATTTTTGGCCAGTAGTATCCATACCGGATAGCTTTAGCTACCACGGATCTTGGTCCGGAATGCATGTTTCATGATCCTTCGTGGATTTTCCTTATGACGTAGTTAGCTTGAAGTAATCTTACACTTTGTAACCACGGCTCTAGAAATGACATTCTGTACAAGTTCCCATCAATGATGATGTACTGCCTTGATTTGATTTTTAATTTCCTTGCCTTTATTTTTTTTCGTCGGTAGTGTGCCTTCCGGTAGGTAGTCATGTATCGGGGCCATCCAGTTGTGGTCTTCTTCTTCTTCCACTACGTCTAGGACTTTCGTCTCTTCTATTGACTCCTGCTTTATGACTTCTACTAGCATTTGCTTGGATAAGTGTGAAAGCTTGTAGAGGCGATCTTGCTGAGTGAACTTCTTTTTTATTTTACTCTGTGAAACTTGTTTGATTAAAAATTTTTGGAAGCTTCCGAATACGCCTTTTACTTTCTCTAAGTATTTCTTCATGCTCTCATCCTTGGCCGTGTAAAATCCACTTACTTGGTTTGCGACCAGTCATGCGTATACATTTTCTTGTAGACTTTAGATTCCCATCTCCCTAACTATTCTCAAGCCCGCTATAAGTGCTTCATACTCTGCCTCATTGTTAGATGTATCAAATCCAAACCTCAGGGTGTAGGTAAATTTTATTTCTTTGGGGTTTGTGAGTATGAGGCTTGCTCGTGAACCCTCAGTGCACGAAGATCCCTCCTTGAAGAGCGTTCATGATTCCAACGGTTGGCTTTGTGGTTCCTCCATAGGGGTATCTTCATCTGGTTTTTCAGCTATGAAATCCACTAGGATTTGTCCTTTGATTTACGTCTGTGGTATGTAGCTTATGTTATATGCTCCTAAGGAGACGCTCTACATTTGCATTCTTCTAGTCATCTATGGTTTTGATAGCACCTGTTTGATTGGCTTGTCTGTAATTATGGCAATTAGGTGGTCCTGGAAGTGTCTTTTCAATCTATTGGTTGCGTATATTAGAGATAGGACTAGCTTTTCCATTGGAGAATAATATATCTCCGGCCCCTTGAGGTAAGGGTGTTAGTAGGGTCGGCTTGACCCGAACCCGAATCAGAATCTGATAAGACTAATCGGGTCGGGTGTATTCGGTTTGTTTTTTGACCGGGCGTGATTACCCGATAGTGTTAGCGGGTCGGGTTAGGGTTGAATTAGTTTTTTAACGGGTTAGCGGGTCAACCTGATAAGACCCGAAAATTAATTCTATATTTTGTTATAAGTTAGGTTCTTACTAAATTACTATGCTAGTTGATGAGTCTGCTGGTTTAAAATGTTGGTATCTATTATATATTATAGTATATATACGATGATTTGTTCTAAAAAATTTTGTTTTCTTTGATTTATGAGTTTGTTACTTTACAATATGTATTCGGTATTGTCAAGGTACTGTCAAGATAACTTGGTACAGTCAAAATAGACTGTTATAGTATGTGACAAACAAATATAGAGTAATTCATTTAGTAACCTTGTTATTACATGTTTATCCCGAACCATATTTAGAGCATTTATTTTAGATATGATAAAGGTTTGTAAGTTAAAATACTTAAGCTATGGGTTAAGTAGACTACTAAACTTGAATACTCATCGAAACCAGATAACGTGACTCACCCGACCCGACATAACCCGACCCTTTTACCACCCGAACCCGAAAACCCGATTTCTTATCGGGTTGGGTTACAGGTGGTTTTTACAAATCAAAACCCGACGCAACCCACCCGACAAGACCTGATAACCCAATAACCCGACCCGACACCCCTACCCTGAGGGCCCTGCTGACAAAATATATTGGCATTTGCTTTGAATCCTTTTTCGCCATCAAGAGCACACTTATTGCCTCAGGGGATGCAGCTAAGTACATGATTAATTTCTCTTTTGGGATTGGGGCTGTCAGGGTAGGTAGTTCGGGAATATGTTCTTTGATTCCTTGGAATGGTTTCCCTGCTTCTTTTGTCCATAAGAAATTACTTTTCTTTATGCACTCTTTTAGTTTTTTGAAAAGGGGTAAGGACTTTTCTGCTGACTTTGACATGAATCTTTTTACACTTGCAAGTCTTTCGTTCATCTTTACACTTCCTTGAGGTTTTGGGGCAGAGGTAAATTTAGTATTGTCGTTGTCTTTTTCAGGCACACCTTGATGCCTTTTATATTTATTATATGGCTTAAAAATTCTCCTTCCTTCACATCAGACGTGCATTTCTTTTGATTGAGCTTCATATTTATCTTTCTCAAGGTTTGGAAGGGTTCTTCGATATCCCTGAGGATTTCTGGCTCCGTATGGATTTTATGACTAGGTCATCCACATATCGCCGACTTGTTTTTCAAAAGCTTTGTCCACCATGCATTGGTAGGTTGCTCCGACATTTTATAGTCCAAAAGGCATTTTTATGTAACAAAAGATGCCCTGGCTTGTGATCAACGCCATCTTTTCTTCGCCCTCACCCGTCATCTTAATGTAGTGGTATCCTTTATAAGCATCCAAAAAGCATTTGAAGGGGCATCCACATAATGATTCTATTTTCCAGTCACTCTCCGAGGGTGGATAGCAGTCTTGGGGACATGCCTTGTTGAGATATGTGAAGTCTAGACACATACTCCAGCTTTCGTCATGCATTTCACCATTTCGGGGTTTGATAACCAGTTGTGAAAGTGTACTTCCCTCATTATTCCGGCTTCCACTAGCTTTGTCACTTCTTCATGAATTTCCTTGTGTCTTTATGGGGCTTGGCCTCTCCTTTTTTGTCTTATTAGGAAATATCCTTCCTTAATGTTCAAGTGGTGTTCCACTATGCTTCTTGGGACACCCGTCATGTCTTTTGGTTCCCATGCGAAATGTCCAGATTCTTTTGCGTTTTCATAGGTTTTCTTTCCCATCATTTGTTAAGCTTCCCCCAATTGTGACTGGTTGTTTTGGGTGCTTGGGATGGATTGCTACTTTCAAGCGTTCTTCTATGAACGGGTTTGCATCTGACATTGTGGATGATTTGCGCACCACTACACACTCGATCGGGATAGCCACTCCGTTATGGAGTGTGAGGACTCCTCCTTCCACAGGGAATTTGATCATTTCGTGAGCTGTTGACGGGACTGCTCTGGTTTGGCGGATTCTGGGTCTTCTAATTATTATGTTGTATGGTGAGTGTAATCGTACTACCATGAAGTTCATCTGGCTTGTTGTTGAGTGTTCCTCATCTCCTATTGTCACTTATAGTTCTATCTTCCCCATTAGCCACATGGTTTCTCCACTAAACTCTACTAGGTGCGTTGTAGTCGGGACCATTTTTCTCTTGATTTATGCGCGGAAGCGATTGAAGCAATGTTCGTACATTATCTCGAAGGCTGATCCTCCGTCCACATACATCATGTGGACGCAATGTCCCTCTATTTATGCCTCTATTATCATTGGCTCGTCTTCGGCTTGAGTTCCATCTAGTGGTAGGAAAGATATCTAAGGGTTTATAGAGAAATTTTTGTTACTCTCTGACTCACTGTCCTTTTCCATGATTGTACCATCAGGATGGCCTGAGCTTTATTGTTTTCGGACTTTTCCCCCTTCTTTACCACTTACGGTTGATCTTTTCCTCCATTTTGCTTTATTTCTTTGATCCATTGTGATAGCTTTCCTTCTTTCATTAGCTCATCAATTTTCCTCTTCAAATGCATGCACTCGTCCATGCAGTGTCCTACTTCCCTATGAAATTCACATAACTTATTTCCGTTTCGTTTTTCCACCGGGGTGGTCATGATGGGTGGAGCTTTAAATTTTCCTTTTCCCAGGGCTAGGATGTTGTTGGAAGTTTTGATGAGTGTGAATCTGTTGTTGGGAATAAAATTAGCTAAGTCGCTATGCCGCTAACAAGATGACTTTGGACACTGACACGAGTAATCAAGGCGCTGACAGAATGAACACTGACAAGACAAATTCAAGCGCGACAAAGGAAATCCTAGTTATCATCAACTACTTAGTCAACACGTTTGTATAGTTAGGAAAAGATATGTTCTATATTATATTCTTAATATTTATCTTTTCCTAGAATAGTTGATAGATAGATTATTGTTCAAGACTCCTTATGTTATAAAAGGAGGTCTTAGGTTTTGGTATTAATATACATTTTGAATACTTTCATTGTACCTCATCGTTTATTAATACAAGTGAAAGTTTGGTATACCTTGTGTCTTGCTTTGTTCTTTGGTTTAAGTGTTAATTTCGCATAACACTTAGATTGTTATAAACACAAAGAGTCTCTATGTTTTATACTTGATTCAATCTCGATAACACAAAGCTAAATCGATCTAAGTTTGGGATCAACAAGTGGTATCAGAGCTTGTTGAGGAACTTTGATCAGAAGAACATCAAAACCCTAATCATATAAAACCCTAATTTTTCCAAAACCCTAAAACCATCATGTCGACGTCAACCTCATAAACCCAAAGTTCAGGATCCTCAAATCATAATCTCAAAATCCCATGCTTGACCCTGATAACTTTGAAATCTGGAAGTTCAATTTTGAGCAATACCTCAAAGTGGACAACTATGTTCTCTGGGAGGTTGTTGAACTTGGAAACAAGTTCAATCAGGCTCAAAAGATCTTGGACTCTATTGACAAAAGAAGAACAGTCAATGTTAAGCCTGAAGATTTGATTCCTAGACCTGAAGATGGAAGAGCCACCTCAGTTGTGAAGATAGTTAATAGAAGGCTTGACATGAAGGCATTGAGCATTCTCAAACTGGCTCTTGGAAGAAAAAACCAGCACAAAATCAGAAAGTATGAATCTACTAGAGAGCTTTGGGAAGCCCTTGATACCACCTATGGTGGTAATGATGACACTCTCAAACAAAGGAAGAAGAAGCTGGTAATGGAGTTCACAGTCTTCAAAGCTCGACCTAATGAAAAGTTAAGAAAGGTGAGAAGTCGTCTTCAAGACATTACTAGTAAGCTGGCATTCATAGAGACTGAGTTTGAAGATGATGACATTAATGTTATTTTCCTTGGAGCTCTTGGAGATGGTTGGGAAATTCATGCCAATTCAATATTGGCTACACAAGCTTACAAGACTATGACTTTTGATGATATCTACAATCAATTAAAGGTCATGAACCTGAAGTTCTGCTTAAACAAGGAAGTAAAACACCTTCTAGAAGCATGGCTTTTATTTCCCACCATGACTCATCAGACGCTGACAACTCTTGCTTTATCAGCGGACAAACTTCTCATGACAGTGGCTTATCAGACACTAACACATACAACTTTGCTTCACCAAATCTTAAGCCAGCATGAATTGATTTGTATATCGTATGTGCCTATATTGCTTCTTTGCCCAATGTATCATCAATTTGTTTTGAAGATCTTCAGCAAATTAGTGATATTGATCTTGAGGAGATGGATATCAAATGGAATATGGCTCTTAGCAGTATAAGAGCCAGTAGGTGTAACAAGAGATTTAGAAGGAAGATGACTTTCAATAGCAAAGAGACTGCTGGATTTGATAAATCTAAAGTTGAATGTTTCAATTGTCATAGAATGGGACACTTTGCTAGATAATGTAGATCTCCCAAGAGGAATGATGGAGGTCAGAATACTAGACAGATCATCAAGGTTGAAGATGTTGAACCTAAATCCATGGTAGCCATGCAAGGAATTGATGGCGTTGGATTTGACTGGAGCTTTCTGGACAAGAATGAAGTGGAGAATCAAGCTTTGGTTGCTGAAAAGGATGAAGAGCATGTTCAATATGCTCTCATGGCCAGATCCTCTTCTTCATCAGATAATGAGGTATATGATGATGCTTTTTGTAGTAAGGGTTGTAGACTTAATACTGATAAACTTAATAAAGAAATTTTAAAGTTACAATCTGATATTCTTGGGTTGAATATCACTATTTCAAACTACAAAAGCGGGGCTTGCACAATCAGATGGGATGGTGCAAGAGTATAAGGACATGGAATTTAATCTAAAAGATCAAATAATTATTCTTAAAAAGGATCTAGCACTTAGTTCTGAAGCAAAAGCTTCTTACATAGAAGATAATAATGAATTGAAACTTAAGCTAGATGAGGCCATTCAAGCTAGGGAGAATGTAGGGCTTAAAATTGAAATGTTTGAAAAAGCGAGTTAAACCCTAGAAATGGTTATAAGTGAACAATGAAACCCTAAATACATATATGGGATTGGGATGCATTATAAGGAGTATGTTGTTGTTCCACCCCCAGTAGGTGACTTCTATGGGGTTTCTAAGAAAGACTTGTCTTGGACTAGTATTCCAGAGTTCCAAGTAGAAGATTTTACTCCTCCACCATGTGTACTCACACCAGTTGAGGAATACAAGCAAAGGGTGACTGACCTTGACCTTTGGAAGAAAGCCAAGCCTAATCTCTTTGTTAAGGGAGGACTTCTTAGTGATGAACAGACTGACCCTACACCTATTGTCATCACTAACCTTACTACTGGAAAACTAGTTGACCTTGGCTCACAACCTAAAAGAAATTCTAGTGTTAAGTATGCTGAAATGTATAGAAAACCTAGATCACCAAAGAGTTAAGCTAGTGTTAATGGGACTGGATTTTATGAACCTAGACCTAAGTTTATGTCTAGAAAGTCTTGTTATTCATGTGGGAGCTTCTCACATTTGGCTTATAGGTGTGTCAGTGGATACAAACTAGCCGTTGACAATAAGTCAACCATGGTCAACCCAAAGCCTTATGTTCATACTAGACCACAAGCCACTAGACCAGCTCCTTATTTCTCTTACCCAAGGCCAAAGACCCTTCCAAAAGACCAATACTTGGTCTAACAAACAGTGGGTTCCTGTAGCAAACCCTAATTCAAACGCTGACAGGAACAAATCATCCGCTAAGAGGGCAAAACCAACCGCTGATAGAGTTAGGTTTGGTATGAAAATGCCACAATTAGCAGATGTCATACCCAATGTTAGACCCGGTAATAACAAGTATTTGCAACCTAAGGGAAAGGGATCTAAGGCATCATCCAACTTAACATGGAGACCTAAACAAGACCAGTTGTGACAAATCTAACATTTTCAGGTAGTTAAATATTTTCTCGTATAATATTTTGAAACTTATTTTTATGTTGGTTGACGAACTCACAATTTACGGATTTAAATTTGGGCTTACGTGCATAATTTGGCGTCTTTTACGACTAAACCGGAAACCTTAGGATTACGTATTTACGTTTTTGAACTCCGTTTTTGATGAGACAATTTTTATTGGATTCGTTTTGTGACGGTGAT
The DNA here is from genome assembly GCA_025667525.1 of Glebionis coronaria. Taxonomy (NCBI): domain Eukaryota; kingdom Viridiplantae; phylum Streptophyta; class Magnoliopsida; order Asterales; family Asteraceae; genus Glebionis; species Glebionis coronaria. The sequence continues at coordinate 220,072,397 of CM046880.1, forward strand.
TCATAATTTATAAAAACGTTTTTCGTAAAACGACCCGAGGGCATGCAAATCGAGAAAACTAGAATCGAGAAATACCCGTGAACTAGTGAGATGGGACAAAACACTTTGCCCCATCCCACTAGCTTATATGGGACGGCATTGTGACACCACCACACATAGGTGGCACAAGACTTAACTTGTTTATACAAGTGTAAGCTCATGCTTACACTTTAAGCTAAACTTCCACCAACTTAACAAAACCAACAAATGGTTTTCACTTAACCATTTCATCCATGCAATCCACCCCAAAAACTCTCTCTACCCCTCCCTTGTGCCGTCCCACATCAAGCCATAAACACTCTCATTGATCTTTTCTAACTACAAACCACATGTTTACTAGTCCTATTAAGGTGTTTCCTTGAAACCTTGATCATTTGGTGGCCATATAACCAACTTTGGAGGTGATTTGCTTGTGTCCTAGGGCTGATTTTCCAACATATGATCTTGCTATTTGATGGTCTTGGAGATACTTGTTGTATTCATCAAGTTCTTGCCTTCCTAAAACAAGAAATCCACTTGGATTGGTAAAGAAGATCATCCTCTACATTTTTCTCTTATTATTTTGTAAAGAACAAATGTATTTTCTTTTATTTTGTATATGTATATGATGTATATATGATGATAAAAATGTTGTGTGGGGATCAAGTGTTGATAAACATGCTTAAAAATGATGATAACCATAAGAAATGAAGCTAAAATTATGTCTAATTAGTTGGCTGTATAAAAACAGTAGATAACTAAATGAAGACCTGATAAAAATGCATGGTTTGATCTATTTACAGTAAATTAGATGATGTTATACACATGTGAGAGTTGGCCATGCAATGGAATCAAAATAATGAGTGAGATATGATCAAAACAAGTTAGGTGGTACAATCTGAATAAGCAGTTTTGTAGGGACTGTTAAGGCAACTTAAACTCAAAATGGGCAGTAGCTATAACTAAGTTATATTTAGCACATATTTTGAAGAAGTTGTCATCTAAAAATGAGCTTCTAAGTCATTGTAGAACTCTAGATATGATAAAAATGGTGAATGTAAAGTTAAAAATCAGATTTTGGAAATAATGTTTATTATTATTATATAAGCACTCACTTTATAATTTATAAAATGTAAAGTATAAACCCACTAACTTATAAAACTTATTTATATAAATGTATAAAAGGTTAATTAAATGGGTAAATTATATAAATGGTGGTAAAAATAATATTTATAAGTAATAAAAACTATAAACTTGATTTTTACGACTTTTTCGGCTATCGCCGTGAAATTAACGTTTTTCATCAAATAAAACTTAGACGACCAAACCCGTCTAATGTAAAGTTTATAAAAGATATATACTGATGTATAAGTAACCAAGACAAGTAAAAACCGATAAAACCCGAACTATAAGAATTACGGACATTTACGAGCTAACTAAACCTATTAGACTAATAATTGGACTTAATAAGATAAATACTTGTAAAAAAAGAATTATTTGGGCTTAACCCAATAGGGCCCAACATGAAAAGTATATATACTGATCATATAAGTATATAATGGGTAAAAACAAGTAAAAGAACTTATAAAAGACTTAATGAACTTAAAATAGGTAAAATCGGTAAAACTAGTGAACTAGGAAGACGATACTAAAACGTAAACACTAAAATAAGTAAATGAGGATTTATAAACCCACTTGATCATCATCATATGTACAAAATCATATATATGTATATTGTTATTTTGATAAAAGTCATTGGACCGAGTCTAAGAACGATTATTATTTATATAGGTTTCCGTGACCAAAGCACGCCCGTAACCGATAATCCGCCTTTCATTAACAACGTGAGTTCATAGCCTCGCACTCTTTTAAATGTTTTATAAAATGATTTGTAAACCCGCGAGGGAGATAACATGCTAGATTTTTATAAATAGAACACAAGTAGTCCCGATTGTATGCTTAATGAGATGGACCCGAATGATGCTATGACCCTATATTCAAGACTAAAAGGATTATTAGTAGTTAGGTTATGTCACTTAAAGTCCCATTAGCATGAATTGTGAACTACCGGGTTTTGGTAGACGCTTATGCATTTGATAGTACTATTTGGGGACGATCACCCCAGTTCGCGCCTTGACGGTTGATCCCCGTCGTACCACATTGATTGGTAAGCGAATTTATGTATGAGAAGATTCCATAGCGTGATTTTTGTGACGACACGCTAACTTAGATGGGCAAATTGGTTGTCGGGTTCGCGGCCCGCTGTTTTCACAGTAAGGTAACAATGTCATGCGGCTAATAATAATCCTATAATCTATAATCTATACGACATGTATAATCTAAATAAACGATAACGACGCTATTACGATGAATATATTACCTATCATGGTAATATAGAGACTACGGTCTCATGGACGGTTTCAGATGTATGCTTGATTTATATATTGCCTGACTAGCAATATGTGGACTTACTTCCGATATTATACTTGTGTTCTGATTTTAATGATTGTAAATGATTGTTTTATATAACGGTTTTCATTAAACTCTATGAATTTACTCGGCATTCGCTGATATGATTTTTGCATGTTTTCTATCTCAGGTGCTTGAAGGTAATCCGGATGGAGATCGACTCTGATGGCCCACACTTAATATTAAAAATGTTCATTCGATCTGTGTTTTGTAAACTTAATGACCTGTATAATTTGGGACCTGTTGTACACTTTTGTAACTTTTTATCGAATGAATGTTTGTTAAACCTTGTACAACCATTTTTATGTGTTGTCTATGATTGGAGTTATTGTGCTATCCCGTAACACTCTGAAAGACCCTTCCGCTGTACCGATACGAAAAATGAGAGTGTTACAGTTTGGTACCAGAGCTCTCGTTATAGAGAACAAAGGATTTTAAAAACCAAGGTTTTGAACAAAACTTTTCAAAATCTTTTGACAATGAACATTTTAGAAAATATTTGAAAAATCTTTTGACTATAACGGTGCCAGAGATCTCCGACGTTACCAACAAGCCCTATTGAGAAGATATATATTTTGATATATATAATTTAATTTATATATATGTATATATCGTGATTTCATTATGTAATTGTTTAACTAGTATGTTATCCTAATACGAGATAAATATATATAAATGCAGATTGTCATGGCTGACCCTAATATTCCTGTAGAAAACCATGCTATTCCCGAACATAATATAGAAGATGATCCTTATTTAGACTTAGTAGATTTTGATATTGATGACGAGGAGGAACCATTTGAGGATCCCGAGCCCGAGTTAGGACTAGGAGATCAGATTGCCCCTCAGGTTGACTTAGTAGAGAATGAGATTGAGAATGTGGGTAATGAGAATGTGGATATTTAGAATGCTGATATTGAGAACAATGATGAGATTGGGTTATATGAGTTAGATGATGAGATTGACGACGAGGAAGTCGAGGAAGATGTAGGTATAGATGTTGAGGTTGATGACGATGAGGAAGCTGAGCTTATATATCCGTATGATGTTCCAGAAGGCGAGCCTTTGCCCCCACCAGTTTGTTTGTCTGATTCCGAGGATGAGTTACCTAGGGATGAAATGTCTGAATCGTCTGAATCTGATTCTGAATCAGAGGAGGATGAGGATGACGATGCACCTGACGGTACTAACGGTATTGCTGCTCGTAGATGTGAGATAGGAGAGTCGTCTAGTGCTCGAGAGGCTACACATATTGATGGTCTTGCACCATGGGCCTTGAGACGTGATCTAGATGCTTCCCGTGTTAAGAGTTGTGTGACAGAGGTTGGATTAGGTGTTGTTCAGACTCAGGTTGCTTATTTGGAGTCGAAGGAAAAGATTGGCGAGAAAGAGCGAGAATTGCTTAGTCTGGATTTGAGTGATGTAGAACGTGGTTTGAATGAGGCTTTTAGGAGGTTATCGGTGTTGGAAAGTGGTGAGTATGCTGCTATGAAGAGAAAGGTGAATTCTTTGGAGATTCAGTTGAGTGTGGCTCGTGCGATACGTGAGAAAGCCGAAAAGGAGTTGAATGTATCCGTGGGTTGGAACAGTAGATTTTATGCTGACATGGTTGAAAGAGGAGTAATCCGTAAGCGCCCAGCTGAAGATGTGTCTAGTGATCGTCCGGCGAAGATCCAGAAGACGATGGATGATGGACCATCTGGCGGTTCTCAGTAGACCAGTCTGTGTTTAGTAGTGACCTTTAGATCTTTTATGTTTGTAGCTTTGACTGAACCGACTTGCTAGTTGTACCTTTGGCACGAATTTTGAGTGTATATAGTGTTAGAACTTTGATATGGATGTACTAAGACAATACTTTTGTTTCAGATCGAATGAAATATGTATCTTGTCTTGAATTCCATATTGTGCCTTATTTGTGTCTTGATTATGAATTCGATCCATATTATATGAATCCTTTGTTGGATGAATGCTTAATGCTTTGAAATTGTGGAATTATAGAACTATGCCGCCCAAGAAGGCTGTGACTGAGGATGATGTACGTAGGATTATTACGGAGCAAGTTACCGCATCTATGACTGAATTTATGGCAAATGCTAGAAATGAAGCTGGCGGTAGTGGAGCTGGCGGTAGTGGAGCTGGCGGTAGTGGAGTTGGCGGTAGTGGAGCTGGCGGTAGTGGAATTGGCGGTACTAATGTGAATGTAAATGCTAATAATGTGAATGCTAATGCTGGAGGAAACGTAGGAGGACTTGGAACTAATGCACCTGAAGTTGGTGGCTGTACTTATGTGACGTTCATGAAGTGTGAACCTCTACCTTTTAATGGAACTGAAGGTGCTGTAGGACTAAGCCAGTGGATCGAGAAGATTGAATCGGTGTTTAGGATTAGTAAGTGTAAGGAGGAAGATAAGGTGACTTTTGCTATGGCTACTCTTAAAGGTCGTGCGTTGACTTGGTGGAACGGGAGAATTGCTTTCATGGGTCTTGATGTTGCTAATGCTACTCCTTGGGCTGAAATCAAGAAGTGGATGACTTTGGAGTTTTGTCCTCGTAGTGTGATTATTAGGTTAGAGCAAGAGTTGATTCATCTGAGAATGAAAGGAGTGGACATTGATAGTTACACGAATCGATTCCATGAGTTGGCCTTGCTATGTCCTCGATTGGTTGAACCCGAAGAGATCCGAATTGATCAATATGTGAAAGGGTTGACCAGGAATATCCAGGGGGACGTGACATCATCGAAACCACTGACCATTGATGATGCTGTTCGAATGGCTTACCAACTCATTGGACAGATAATTCAGGATAAGGAAGATGAAGCCCGTGTAGGTGAGAAAAGAAAGGGAGACGGTGATCGTGTAGATAGAGGTGATTATAGGAAGAATTTCAATCGCCGTCAGAACCAGAGAAAGGGGAATGCAAATGCTATTACCAACAATGCACCGCGCAACGATGATAGATGTCCTAAGTGTGGCAACAAGAGGCATCCTGGCGACTGCTGGAAGTGCCAAAATTGCGGAAAGCTTGGACACAAGGTTGAAAGGTGTAAGAAGGGAACGATTTGCTTCAACTGTAATGAAGAAGGTCATAGGAAATCGGAATGCCCCAAGTTGACAGCGATTGTACCTGGAAGAAACCCCCAGGGTGGTATCTAACAACTTGGAACAATTGAGGTGAAGAAAGAGGATCCGAATGTCGTTACCGGTACGTTTTTATTCAACAATCATTATGCTGTTTCTTTATTCGATTCGGGTGCCGATAGGAGCTTTGTATCCACTAAATTTAGTGCCCTTATTGATATTGAACCTGTTGAGATAAGTACCAGTTACGAGGTGGAATTGGCTAATGGTAAATTAGTGAAAACTAATAAGCTATTAGAAGGATGCTCTCTAAATATCTTGAACCATTCCTTTCCGATTGATTTGATGTTGATAGAATTAGGTGCTTTTGATATTATTATTGGTATGGATTGGTTGTCGTTGAATAATGCTACTATTTTATGTGGAGAGAAGAAGGTTAAGATTCCTCTTAGGAATAGGACGTTAGTAATTGATGGTAGTCGAGGTGAATCCCGTTTGAAAATCGTTTCATGTATTAAAGTCCAAAAGTACATCAGGAACGGTTGTGAGTTATTCTTAGCTCAAGTGACCGGGAATGAGTCTAGGGAGAAACGATTGGAAGATGTACCTATTATTTGTGAATTTCCTGAGGTATTTCCTAAAGATTTACCAGGACTTCCACCGATAAGGCAAGTAGAGTTTCGAATCGATTTAATTCCTGGTGCTGCACCGGTGGCACGTGCGCCTTACCGATTAGCCCCTTCTGAATTAAAGGAGTTATCTGAGCAACTTAAGGAGTTGTCTGATAAAGGTTTTATTCGACCGAGCTCGTCGCCTTGGGGAGCTCCAGTCTTGTTCGTTAAGAAGAAGGATGGATCTTTTCGTATGTGCATTGATTATAGGGAACTGAATAAGTTGACAATTAAGAATCGATATCCTTTACCTAGGATTGATGATTTGTTTGATCAACTGCAAGGATCTAGTGTGTATTCTAAGATAGATTTGCGGTCAAGATATCACCAACTTCGCGTCCGTGAAGAAGATATTCCTATAACTGCATTTAGAACTCGTTATGGACACTATGAATTTCAAGTAATGCCATTTGGGTTAACTAACGCACCTGCGGTTTTCATGGATTTAATGAATCGAGTGTGCAAGCCCTACTTGGATAAACTTGTGATTGTGTTTATTGACGATATTCTAATCTATTCTAAGAATGAAGATGAGCATAGAGAACATTTGAGGATTGTTTTGAAGTTGTTGAAGGATGAAAAGTTGTATGCTAAGTTTTCGAAGTGTGATTTCTGGTTGGATTCTGTGCAATTTCTTGGTCATGTGATTAACAGAGATGGAATTCATGTTGATCCTGCAAAGGTTGAAGCTATTAAGAATTGGTCTGCACCGACAACGCCAACGGAAGTGCGACAGTTCTTAGGATTAGCTGGCTATTATAGGCGATTCATTAAAGAATTTTCTTTGATAGCTAAACCCATGACTAAGCTTACTCAGAAGAATAAACCTTTCGTTTGGGGAAGTGATGAAGATGGAGCATTTCAGACATTGAAGCAAAAATTATGTAGTGCGCCAATCTTATCATTACCCGAAGGGAGTGAAGATTTTGTAGTGTATTGTGATGCATCTCTTAGAGGTTATGGAGCCGTTTTGATGCAGAGAGAGAAAGTGATAGCTTATGCTTCTAGGCAATTAAGGAAGAATGAGTAGAATTATACTACTCATGATCTTGAGCTAGGAGCTGTAGTCTTTGCTCTTAGGTTGTAGAGACATTATCTGTATGGCACCAAGTGTACGGTATTCACCGATCACAAAAGCCTACAGTATATTCTCGATCAGAAGGAGTTGAACATGAGGCAACGAAGATGGATAGAGTTGTTAAGTGATTATGATTGTGATATAAAGTATCACCCAGGAAAAGCCAACGTTGTTGCTGACGCGTTGAGTAGGAAAGATAGAGAGCCTATCAGGGTGCGTTCTCTAGTCTTGACCGTGCACAATAATTTGCCTGAGCAAATTAGAAATGCGCAAATAGAAGCTTGTAAGAAGGAGAATTTTGTTAATGAAGGGTTCCGAGGAGAAGGAGATCCTTTAGAGGTTAGAGCTGATGGAGTGAAATGTTTAAGAGGTCGTATGTGGATACCTAAGTTTGGAGGCTTAAGAGATTTGGTTATGTTAGAATCCCATAAATCTAAGTATTCCATTCATCCGGGATCTGATAAGATGTACCATGATTTGAAGAAGTTGTACTGGTGGCCGAATATGAAAGCTGACATAGCTATGTATGTTCTTCAATGCTTGACTTGTGCTAGAGTCAAAGCTGAACATCAAAAGCCATCAGGACTACTTCAACAACCAAAGATTCCTGAATGGAAGTGGGAGCGAATTACGATGGACTTTATCACCAAGCTTCCTAGAACATCATCTGGAAACAATTCGATTTGGGTTATTGTCGATAGACTGACCAAATCAGCACACTTCATTCCGGTTAAGGAGCAGTTCTCACTGGAGAAGCTGACTCGAATATACCTTGATAATGTTGTATGCAAACATGGAGTGCCTGTATCGATCATTTCAGATCGAGATCCTAGATTCGCATCGAATTTTTGGAAATCTCTCCAAAGATCTTTGGGAACGAATCTCGACATGAGCACTGCTTATCACCCCCAGACTGATGGGCAGAGTGAAAGGACGATACAAACACTGGAAGATATGTTGAGAGCTTGTGTGTTAGACTTTGGTAAGAATTGGGATAAACATTTGTCGTTAGCAGAGTTTTCATATAATAATAGTTACCATTCTAGTATTAAGGCTGCACCGTTTGAAGCTTTGTATGGTAGGAAGTGTAGATCTCCTGTATGTTGGAGTGAAGTTGGGGATACCCAGCTCACGGGACCGGAATTGATCCGGGAGACTACGGAGATGATAGTTCAGATTAAGAAGAGGTTGTTGACTGCCCGTAGTAGACAGAAAAGTTACGCGGATGTGCGGCGGAAGCCAATGGAGTTTGAAGTGGGTGACCGAGTAATGTTGAAAGTATCGCCATGGAAAGGCGTTATAAGATTTGGAAAACGAGGAAAATTGAATCCCCGTTATATTGGACCCTTTAAGATTCTATCTAGAGTAGGTCCGGTGGCTTACAAACTAGAGTTACCCCCAGAACTTCATGGTGTTCACAACACATTCCATGTATCTAATCTGAAGAAATGTCTAGCAGTGAGTGATGAGAAAATTCCGTTAGGTAAGGTTCGAATAGATGGGAAGTTGCATTTTATCGAAGAGCCCGTAGAAGTTATGGACCGTGAGGTAAAGCAACTGAAACAAAGTCGGATACCTATTGTCAAGATCCGATGGAATTCAAAGCATGGACCGGAGTATACTTGGGAACGAGAGGATGAAATGTGGAAGAAATATCCGCACCTCTTCGATTTCAATAAGAAACGGACATCCAAATGAAATGGATCACGAGGACGTTGATCCCTTTTAGGAGGAAAAGCTGTGACAAATCTAACATTTTCAGGTAGTTAAATATTTTCTCGTATAATATTTTGAAACTTATTTTTATGTTGGTTGACGAACTCACAATTTACGGATTTAAATTTGGGCTTACGTGCATAATTTGGCGTCTTTTACGACTAAACCGGAAACCTTAGGATTACGTATTTACGTTTTTGAACTCCGTTTTTGATGAGACAATTTTTATTGGATTCGTTTTGTGATGGTGATTCATAATTTATAAAAACGTTTTTCGTAAAATGACCCGAGGGCACGCAAATCGAGAAAACTAGAATCGAGAAATACCCGTGAACTAGTGAGATGGGACAAAACACTTTGCCCCATCCCACTAGCTTATATGGGACGGCATTGTGACACCACCACACATAGGTGGCACAAGACTTAACTTGTTTATACAAGTGCAAGCTCATGCTTACACTTTAAGCTAAACTTCCACCAACTTAACAAAACCAACAAATGGTTTTCACTTAACCATTTCATCCATGCAATCCACCCCAAAAACTCTCTCTACCCCTCCCTTCTGCCGTCCCACATCAAGCCACAAACACCCTCATTGATCTTTTCTAACTACAAACCACATGTTTACTAGTCCTATTAAGGTGTTTCCTTGAAACCTTGATCATTTGGTGGCCATATAACCAACTTTGGAGGTGATTTGCTTGTGTCCTAGGGCTGATTTTCTAACATATGATCTTGCTATTTGATGGTCTTGGAGATACTTGTTGTATTCATCAAGTTCTTGCCTTCCTAAAACAAGAAATCCACTTGGATTGGTAAAGAAGATCATCCTCTACATTTTTCTCTTATTATTTTGTAAAGAACAAATGTATTTTCTTTTATTTTGTATATGTATATGATGTATATATGATGATAAAAATGTTGTGTGGGGATCAAGTGTTGATAAACATGCTTAAAAATGATGATAACCATAAGAAATGAAGCTAAAATCATGTCTAATTAGTTGGCTGTATAAAAACAGTAGATAACTAAATGAAGAACTGATAAAAATGCATGGTTTGATCTATTTACAGTAAAGTAGATGATGTTATACACATGTGAGAGTTGGGCATGCAATGGAATCAAAATAATGAGTGAGATATGATCAAAACAAGTTAGGTGGTACAATCTGAATAAGCAGTTTTGTAGGGACTGTTAAGGCAACTTAAACTCAAAATGGGCAGTAGCTATAACTAAGTTATATTTAGCACATATTATGAAGAAGTTGTCATCTAAAAATGAGCTTCTAATTCATTGTAGAACTCTAGATATGATAAAAATGGTGAATGTGAAGTTAAAAATCAGATTTTGGAAATAATGTTTATTATTATTATATAAGCACTCACTTTATAATTTATAAAATGTAAAGTATAAACCCACTAACTTATAAAACTTATTTATATAAATGTATAAAAGGTTAATTAAATGGGTAAATTATATAAATGGTGGTAAAAATAATATTTATAAGTAATAAAAACTATAAACTTGATTTTTACGACTTTTTCGGCTATCGCCGTGAAATTAACGTTTTTCATCAAATAAAACTTAGACGACCAAACCCGTCTAATGTAAAGTTTATAAAAGATATATACTGATGTATAAGTAACTAAAACAAGTAAAAACCGATAAAACCCGAACTATAAGAATTACGGACATTTACGAGCTAACTAAACCTATTAGACTAATAATTGGACTTAATAAGATAAATACTTGTAAAAAATGAATTATTTGGGCTTAACCCAATAGGACCCAACATGAAAAGTATATATACTGATCATATAAGTATATAATGGGTAAAAACAAGTAAAAGAACTTATAAAAGACTTAATGAACTTAAAATAGGTAAAATCGGTAAAACTAGTGAACTAGTAAGACGATACTAAAACGTAAACACTAAAATAAGTAAATGATGATTTATAAACCCACTTGATCATCATCATATGTACAAAATCATATATATGTATATTGTTATTTTGATAAAAGTCATTGGACCGAGTCTAAGACCGATTATTATTTATATAGGTTTCCGTGACCGAAGCACGCCCGTAGCCGATAATCCGCCTTTCATTAACAACGTGAGTTCATAGCCTCGCACTCTTTTAACTGTTTTATAAAATGATTTGTAAACCCGCGAGGGAGATAACATGCTAGATTTTTATAAATAGAACACAAGTAGTCCCGATTGTATGCTTAATGAGATGGACCCGAATGATGCTATGACCCTATATTCAAGACTAAAAGGATTATTAGTAGTTAGGTTATGTCACTTAAAGTCCCATTAGCATGAATTGTGAACTACCGGGTTTTGGTAGACGCTTATGCATTTGATAGTACTATTTGGGGACGATCACCCCAGTTCGCGCCTTGACGGTTGATCCCCGTCGTACCACATTGATTGGTAAGCGAATTTATGTATGAGAAGATTCCATAGCGTGATTTTTGTGACGACACGCTAACTTAGATGGGCAAATTGTTTGTCGGGTTCGCGGCCCGCTGTTTTCACAGTAAGGTAACAATGTCATGCGGCTAATAATAATCCTATAATCTATAATCTATACGACATGTATAATCTAAATAAACGATAACGACGCTATTACGATGAATATATTACCTATCATGGTAATATAGAGACTACGGTCTCATGGACGGTTTCAGATGTATGCTTGATTTATATATTGCCTGACTAGCAATATGTGGACTTACTTCCGATATTATACTTGTGTTCTGATTTTAATGATTGTAAATGATTGTTTTATATAACGGTTTTCATTAAACTCTATGAATTTACTCGGCATTCGCTGATATGATTTTTGCATGTTTTCTATCTCAGGTGCTTGAAGGTAATCCGGATGGAGATCGACTCTGATGGCCCACACTTAATATTAAAAATGTTCATTCGATCTGTGTTTTGTAAACTTAATGACCTGTATAATTTGGGACCTGTTGTACACTTTTGTAACTTTTTATCGAATGAATGTTTGTTAAACCTTGTACAACCATTTTTATGTGTTGTCTATGATTGGAGTTATTGTGATATCCCGTAACACTCTGAAAGACCCTTCCGCTGTACCGATACGAAAAATGAGAGTGTTACACCAGTCATCAACTTTTAATGGTGTCTCCATGACTTGCAATAGGTTTAAATATCTTGAAAAGCATGTTGGGATAAACTAGGTGTTTAATGTTAAAAGGGATGAACAAGGGGTTGTTACAAGAAACAAGTCCATTCTTGTTGAACAACCAAATGGATCCAAGTCTACTAAGGCTTGGATTCCCAAAGAAAACTGATTTGTTTTCTTTATGTATAGGGCATTCCAAAACAGGTTAATGACCATGGATATTGGGATAGTGGATGCTCAAAGCACATGACTAAAAAGGAAGACTAATTGACAAACTTTACTCCTATTCCAGATGGTGATAAAGTGTACTTTGGAGGAGGATTTGGTACAATATCAGGCAAAGGCACTCTTATCACTAATAAGTTGAGGTTCAATGAAGTTTTTCTAGTAAAGGAACTTGACTATAACTTGTTTAGTGTTTCATAAGTGTGTGACAACAAAAATATAGTTCTTTTTACTGATACTGAATGCCTAGTTTTGAGTAAGGACTATGTGTTACCTGCTGATAAGTTTATTGAATTTAGAACACCTAGACATAAGTAAACTTATAATGTCAATTTACAAGGGATTAAAATAAGTAATTACTTGACATGTCTATATGCTAAAGCTACAGTAGATGAGAGTACCTTATGGCACAGAAGGTTAAGGCAGATTAATTTTGAGAACATGAATAGACGTGTGAGGCATGATCTTGTTAGAGGATTGCCTTCAAAAGCATTCCACAATGATCATAATTTTGTTGCATGTCTTAAAGGCAAACATCACAAGTCCTCATTTAAGTCTAAGAGTGTTTATTCTAGTTCTACACCACTACACTTACTTCACATGTACTTATTTGGACCTACTAATATAGAGAGTTAAAATGGTAAATCTTATTGCTTTGTGGTCACTGATGACCATTCTAGGTTTACATGGACTTTCTTTTTGGTTAAAAAGAGTGATACTACCAAAACCCTAATTAATTTTATTAATCAAATGGAAAAGAAATCAGGGTTTACAGTTAACATTCTTAGAAGTGATAATGGTGGAGAGTTTAGAAATGATCTATTAGATGCCTTCTATGTGGATAAGGGGATAGGGAGTTTAGCATAGCTAGAACTCCACAGCAAAATGGTGTAGCTGAAAGGTGTGACAATCTAACATTTTCAGGTAGTGAATTATTTTCTCGTATAATATTTTGAAACTTATTTTTGTGTTGGTTGATGAACTCACAATTTACGGATTTAAATTTGGTCTTACGTGCATAATTTAGCGTCCTTTGCGACTAAACCGGAAACCTTAGGATTACGTATTTACGTTTTTGAACTCCGTTTTTTATGAGACAATTTTTATTAGATTTGTTTTGTGTTGTTGGTTCATAATTTATAAAAACGTTTTTCGTAAAACGACTCGATGGCACGCAAAATCGAGGAAAATAGAATCGAGGAATACCCGTAAATTAGCGGGATGGGACAAAATAATTTATCCCACCCCACTAACTTAAGGGACGGCTAAGGAGGACACCACATCAAAGATGTGGCACCCTTATAACACTTAGCTTACACTTGTATGTTAGCCTTACACTTAAGCTACTTCATCCCACCAAAAACAAGTAAAACCATCTAACCTTCTCATTTACCACCATTCATACATGAAAAAACAACTAAAACTCTCCCACTCTCTCTACCATTGTCGTCCCACTCCACCACCATACACCACCATTTGATCTTTTCTAGCCACAAGTTACTTGTTATCTAGCCATATTCTGGAGAAACCTTGAAGCCTTGATTGCTTGGTGGCCATTTTAACAACAAAGGAGGTGATTTTCTTGTGTCCTAGGGCTAATTTCTCAACAAACTTTCTTGGTGATTGATGATCTTGGAGATATATTTGGTGTTCATCAAGTTGTTGTCTTCCAAAAATAAGATATAATCTTGGTTGGTAAAGAAGATCATCCTTTCCATTTCTCTTGTTATTTTTGTAAAGATCAAATGCATTTTATTTCTTGTTGTATATGTATATGATGATAAAAATGTTGTGTGTGGATGAAGTGTTGATAAATATGCTTAAAAAGATGAATAACCATAAGAAACAAGGCTAAAATCATGCTTAAATTGTTGGCTGTATAAAAACAGTAAGTAACCAAGACTTAAACTGATAAAATTTCATGTTGGAATCCATTTACAGTAAGTATAAGATGTCATACACATGTGAGAGTTGGACATGCAATGGAATCATTAAAATGAGTGAGATATGATTAAAACAAGATGAGTGTGCTAATCTGAATAGTCTGTTTTGTAGGGACTTTTAAGGATAGCTAGACTTGGAATGAGCAGTAGCTATAACTAACTTAATTGTAGCACATAACATGAAGTTCATTCCATCCAAAAATGAGCTTCTAATTCATTGTAGAACTCTAGATATGATAAAAATGGTGAAGATGAAACTAAAAATCAGATTTTGAAGAATTAATGTTTAATACTATTATATAAGCACTCAAATAATATCGTATAAAATATGAAATTAAAACCCACTAACTTATGAATTTCATTTATATAAATATTTATAAAGTTAAATAAATGGACACTTTATAAAAATGGTAGTTGAATAAGATTTATAAGTTATAAAAACTATAAACATGATATTTACGACTTTTTCGGCTATTACCGTAAAATTAACATTTTTCGCCAATTAAAACATAGAGGATCAAACCCGTCTAATGTAAAGTTTTTAAAATTAATATACTGATATATAAGTATCTAATACAAGTAAAAACCGATAAAATCCGAACTATAGGACATACGGACATTAACGAGCTAAGTAGCATATTGGATTAATAATTTAACTAAATAAGTTAAACACTTATGAAAATTACTTATTGGGCTTAACTCATTTGGGCCCAACATGTAAAGTTTAAGTACTGATAATATAAGTATAAAATGGATTAAAACAAGTTAAAGAACTTATAATAGGCTTATTAGACCTAAAACATGTAAATATGTAAAACTAGTAAACTAGTAAAAAGTTACCAATACATAAACACTAAAATGAGTAAATAAGAATATATAAACCCACTTGATCATCATCATATGAACAAAATAATCATATGTATATTGTTATTTAGATAAAGTCATTGGACAAAAGTCTAAGACCGATTATTATTTATATAGGTTTCCGCGACCGAAGCACGCCCGTAGCCGATTATCCGCCTTTCATTATCAACGTGAGTTCATAGCCTCGCACTCTTTTAAATGTTTTATAAAATGATTTGTAAACCCACGAGGGAGATAACATGCTAGTTTTTGATAAAAATAGAACACAAGTAGTCCCGATGGTATGCTTAATGATATGGACCCGAATGATGCTATGACCCTATAAACGAGATAAAAAGGATTATTAATAGTTAGGTTATGTCACTCAAAGTCCTATTAGCATGAATTGTGAACTACCGGGATTTGGTATACGCTTATGCATATGATAGTACTATTTGGGGACGATCACCCCAGTTCGCGCCTTGACGGTTGATCCCCGTCGTACCACATGGATGGGTAAGCAAATTTATGTATGAGAAGATTTACATAGCGTGATTTTTGTGATGACACGCTAACTTAGATGGGCAAATTGTTTGTCGGGTTCGTGGCCCGTTGTTTTTATAGTAAGGTAACAATGTCATGCGGCTAATAATAATCCATAATGTATTCCAATACGATTTAATATTGTTGTTAATAACGATAATAATATTACCTATAATGGTAATATTGAGGCTACGGTCTCATGGACAGTTTAAGATGTATGCTTGATTTATATATTATCTGACTAGCAATACGAGGACTTACTTTCGATATTATACTTGTGTTCTGATTTCAACGATTGTTTTATATAACGGTTTTATTAAACTCTATGAATTCACTCGGCATTCGCTGATATGATTTTTGCATGTTTTTATCTCAGGTGCTTGAAGGTAATCCGGATGGAGATCGACTCTGATGGCCCACATAATAATAAAAATGTTCATTCGATCTATGTTCTGTAAACTTAATGCCCTGTATAATTTGGGACCTGTTGTACACTTTAAAACTTTTTATCAAATGAATGTATGTTGAACCTTGTACAACCATTTTTATGTGTTGTCTATGATTGGAGTTATTGTGCTATCCCGTAACACTCTAAAAGACCCTTCCGCTGTACCGATACGAAAATTGAGAGTGTTACAGTTTGGTACCAGAGCTCTCGTTATAGAGAACAAAAGATTTTAAAAACCAAGGTTTTGAACAAAACTTTTCAAAATCTTTTAACTATGAACATTTGAGAAAATATTTGAAAAATCTTTTGACTATAACGGTGCCAAAGATCTCTGATGTTACCAACAAGCCCTATTGAGAAGATATATATTTTGATATATATAATTTAATTTATATATATGTATATATCGTGGTTTCAGTATGTAATTGTTTAATAAGTATGTTATCCTAATACGAGATATATATATAAATGCAGATTGTCATGGATGACCCTAATATTCCTGTAGAGAACCATGCTATTCCCGAACCTAATGTAGATGATGATCCTTACTTAGACTTAGTAGATTATGATATGGATGATGAGGAGGAACCATTTGAGGATCCCGAGCCCGAGATAGGACTAGGAGATCAGATTGCCCCTCAAGTTGATATGGTAGAGAATGAGATTGATAATGTTGATATTGAGAATGATGATGATGAGATTGGGCTAGATAATTTAGATGATGAGATTAACGACGAGGATGTCGAGGAGGATATAGGTATAGACGATGAGGTTGATGATGATGAGGAAGCCGAGATTATTTACCCTTATGATGTTCCAGAGGGCGAGCCCTTACCCCCACCAGTTTATTTGTCTGATTCCGAGGTTGAGCTACCTAGGGATGAAATGTCTGAATCTGATTCTGAATTAGAGGAGGATGAGGATGATAATGCACCTGACCGTACTGATGGTATTACTACTCCTAGACGTGTGATAGGAGCGTCGTCTAGTGTTCGAGAGGCTAATCATATGGATGGTGTTGCACCATGGGCCTTGAGACGTGATTTAGATGCTTCCCTTGCTCAGAGTAGTATGACAGAGATTGGATTAGGTGTTGTTCAGACTCATGTTTCCTATTTGGAGTTGAAGACTAAGGTTGTTGAGAAAGAGCTGGAATTGCTTAGTTTGGATTTGAATGATGTAGAGCGTGGTTTGAATGAGGCCTTTAGGAGGTTATCGGTGTTAGAAAGTGGTGAGTTCGCTGCAATGAAGAAAAAGGTGAATTCTATGGAGATTCAGTTGAATGTAGCTCGTGCGATGCATGAGAAAGCTGGGAAGGAGTTGAATATATTCGTGGGTTGGAATAGTAGATTTTATGCTGACATGGTTGAAAGAGGAGTGATCCATAAGCGCCCAGCTGAAGATGTGTCTAGTGATCGTCCGACAAAGATACAGAAGACGATGGATGATGGACCATCTGGCGGTTCTCAGTAGACCAGTCTGTATTTAGTAGTGACCTTTGTATCTTTTTTACTTTGTATCTTTGACTAAGCCGACTTGTTAGTAGTAGACCTGGCACAAATTTTGAGTATGTATAGTGCTAGAAACTTTGATATGGGATGTAACTAAGACAATGCTTTTGTTTCAAATCGAATGAAATATGTATCTTGTCTTGAATTCCATATTGTGCCTTATTTGTATCTTGATTATGAATTCAATCCATATTATATGAATCCCTTATTGGGTGAATGCTTAATACTTTGAAATTGTGAAATTATAGAACTATGCCGCCCAAGAAGGCTGTGACTGAGGATGATGTACGTAGGATTATTACGGAGCAAGTTACCGCATCTATGACTGAATTTATGGCAAATGCTAGAAATGAAGCTGGCGGTAGTGGAGCTGGCGGTAGTGGAATTGGTGGTACTAATGTGAATGTGAATGCTAATAATGTGAATGCTAATGCTGGAGGAAATATAGGAGGACTTGGAACTAATGCACCTGAAGTTGGTGGTTGTACTTATGTGACGTTCATGAAGTGTGAACCTCTACCTTTTAATGGAACTGAAGGTGCTGTAGGATTAAGCCAGTGGATTGAGAAGATTCAGTCGGTGTTTCGGATTAGTAAGTGTAAGGAGGAAGATAAGGTGACTTTTGCTATGGCTACTCTTAAAGGTCGTGCGTTGACTTGGTGGAACGGGAGAATTGATTTCATCGGTATTGATGCTGCTAATGCTACTCCTTGGGCTGAAATTAAGAAGTGGATGACTTTGGAATTTTGTCCTCGTAGTGTGATCATTAGGTTAGAACAAGAGTTGATTCATTTGAGAATGAAAGGTGTGGACATTGATAGTTACACAAACCGATTCCATGAGTTGGCCTTGCTATGTCCTCGATTGGTGGAACCCGAAGAGATCCGAATTGAACAATATATTAAAGGTTTGACCAAGAATATCCGGGGGATGTGACATCATCTAAACCACTGACCATTGATGATGCTGTTCGAATGGCCTACCAACTCATTGGACAAATAATTCAAGATAGGGAAGATGAAGCCCGTGTTGGTGAGAAAAGAAAAGGAGACGGTGATCGTGTAGATAGAGGTGATAATAGGAAGAATTTCAATCGCCGTCAGAACCATAGAAAGGGGAATGCAAATGCTCTTACCAACAATACACCGCGCAACGATGATAGATGTCCTAAGTGTGGCAACAAGAGGCATGTTGGCGACTGCTGGAAGTGCCAAAATTGCGGAAAGCTTGGACACAAGGTTGAAAGGTGTAAGAAGGGAACCATTTGCTTCAACTGTAATGAAGAAGGTCATAGGAAATCGGAGTACCCCAAGTTGAAAGCGATTGTACCTGGAAGAAACCCCCAGGGTGGTGTCTATCAAGTTGGAACAATTGAGGTGAAGAAAGAGGATCCAAATGTCGTTACCGGTACGTTTTTACTCAACAATCATTATGCTGTTGCTTTATTTGATTCGGGTGCTGATAGGAGCTTTGTATCCACTAAATTTAGTGCCCTTATTGACATTGAACCTGTTGAGATAAATACCAGTTAAGAGGTGGAATTGGCTGATGGTAAATTAGTGAAAACTAATAAGCTATTAGAAGGATGCTCTCTAAATCTCTTGAACTATTCCTTTCCGATTGATTTGATGTTGATAGAATTAGGTAGTTTTGATATTATTATTGGTATGGATTGGTTGTCGTTGAATAATGCTACTATTTTATGTGGAGAGAAGAAGGTTAAGATTCCTCTTAGGAATAGGACGTTAGTAATTGATGGTAATCGAGGTGAATCCCGTTTGAAAATCGTTTCATGTATTAAAGTCCAAAAGTACATCAGGAACGGTTGTGAGTTATTCTTAGCTAAAGTGACAGGGAATGAGTCTAGGGAGAAACGATTGGAAGATGTACCTATTATTTGTGAATTTCCTGAGGTATTTCCTAAAGATTTACCCGGACTTCCACCGATAAGGCAAGTAGAGTTTTGAATCGATTTAATTCCTGGTGCTGCACCGGTGGCACGTGCGCCTTACCGATTAGCCCCTTCTGAATTAAAGGAGTTATCTGAGCAACTTAAGGAGTTGTCTGATAAAGGTTGTATTCGACCGAGCTCGTCGCCTTGGGGAGCTCCAGTCTTGTTCGTTAAGAAGAAGGATGGATCTTTTCGTATGTGCATTGATTATAGGGAACTGAATAAGTTGACAATTAAAAATCGATATCCTTTACCTAGGATTGATGATTTGTTTGATCAACTACAAGGATCTAGTGTGTATTCTAAGATAGATTTGCGGTCTGGATATCACCAACTTCGCGTCCGTGAAGAAGATATTCCTATAACTACATTTAGAACTCGTTATAGACACTATGAATTTCAAGTAATGCCATTTGGGTTAACTAACGCACCTGCGGTTTTCATGGATTTAATGAATCGAGTGTGCAAGCCCTACTTGGATAAATTTGTGATTGTGTTTATTGACGATATTCTAATCTATTCTAAGAATGAATATGAACATAGAGAACATTTAAGGATTATTTTGAATTTGTTAAAGGATGAAAGGTTGTATGCTAAGTTTTTAAAATGTGATTTTTGGTTAGATTCTGTGCAATTTCTTGTTCATGTGATTAACAAGGATGGAATTCATGTTGATCCTGCAAAGGTTGACGCCATTAAGAATTGGTCTGCACCGACAACGCCAACGGAAGTGCGACAGTTCTTAGGATTGGCTGGCTATTATAGGCGATTCATTAAAGAATTTTCTTTAATAGCTAAACCCTTCACTAAGCTTACCCAGAAGAATAAACCTTTCGTTTGGGGAAGTGATGAGGATGGAGCATTTCAGACATTGAAGCAAAAATTATGTAGTGCGCCAATTTTATCATTACCCGACGGGAGTGAAGATTTTGTAGTGTATTGTGATGCATCTCTTAGAGGCTATAGAGCTGTTTTGATGCAGCGAGAGAAAGTGATAGCTTATGCTTCTAGGCAATTAAGGAAGAATGAGGAGAATTATACTACTCATGATCTTGAGTTAGGAGTTGTAGTCTTTGCTCTTAGGTTGTGGAGACATTATCTGTATGGCACCAAGTGCACGGTATTCACCGATCACAAAAGCCTACAGTATATTCTCGATCAGAAGGAATTGAACATGAGGCAACGAAGATGGATAGAGTTGTTAAGTGATTATGATTGTGATATAAAATATCACCCAGGAAGAGCCAATGTTGACAATGCACAATAATTTGCTTGAGCAAATTAGAAATGCGCAAATAGAAGCTTGTAAGAAAGAAAATTTTGTTAATGAAGGGTTCCGAGGAGAAGGAGATCCTTTAGAGGTTAGAGCTGATGGAGTGAAATGCTTAAGAGGTCGTATGTGGATACCTAAGTTTGGAGGCTTAAGAGATTTGATTATGTTAGAATCCCATAAACTAAGTATTCTATTCATCCGGGATCTGATAAGATGTACCATGATTTGAAGAAGTTGTACTGGTGGCCGAATATGAAAGCTGATATTGCTATGTATGTTCTTTAATGCTTGACTTGTGCTAGAGTCAAAGCGGAACATCAAAAGCCATCAGGACTACTTCAACAACCAAAGATTCCTGAATGGAAGTGGGAGCGAATTACGATGGACTTTATCACCAAGCTTCCTAGAACATCATCTAGAAACAACTCGATTTGGGTTATTGTCGACAGACTGACCAAATCAGCACACTTCATTCCGGTTAAAGAGCAGTTCTCACTGGAGAAGCTGACTCGTATATACCTTGATAATGTTGTATGCAAGCATGGAGTGCCTGTATCGATCATTTCAGATCGAGATCCTAGATTCGCATCGAATTTTTAGAAATCTCTCCAAAGATCTTTGGGAACGAATCTCGACATGAGCACTGCTTATCACCCCCAGACTGATGGGCAGAGTGAAAG
This sequence comes from Glebionis coronaria, assembly GCA_025667525.1. Lineage (NCBI taxonomy): Eukaryota > Viridiplantae > Streptophyta > Magnoliopsida > Asterales > Asteraceae > Glebionis > Glebionis coronaria. The sequence goes on from CM046880.1 coordinate 220,094,003, forward strand.
GACGATACAAACACTGGAAAATATGTTGAGAGCTTGTGTGTTAGATTTTGATAATAATTGGGATAAACATTTGCCGTTAGCAGAGTTTTCTTATAACAATAGTTACCATTCTAGTATTAAGGCTGCACCGTTTGAAGCTTTGTATGGTAGGAAGTGTAGATCTCCTGTATGTTGGAGTGAAGTTGGGGATACCCAGCTCCCGGGACCGGAATTGATCCGGGAGACTACGGATGATAGTTCATATTAAGAATAGGTTGTTGACTGCCCGTAGTAGACAGAAAAGTTACGCAGATGTGCGGCGGAAGCTGATGGAGTTTAAAGTGGGTGACCGAGTAATGTTGAAAGTATCGCCATGGAAAGGCGTTATAAGATTTAGAAAGCGAGGAAAATTGAATCCCCGTTATATTGGACCCTTTAAGATTTTATCTAGAGTAGGTCCGGTGGCTTATAAACTAGAGTTACCCCCAGAACTTCATGGTGTTCACAACACATTCCATGTATCTAATCTGAAGAAATCTAGCAGTGAGTGATGAGAAAATTTGGTTGGATAAGGTTCGAATAGATGGGAAGTTGCATTTTATCGAAGAACCCGTAGAGGTTATGGATCGTGAGGTAAAGCAACTGAAACAAAGTCAGATACCTATTGTCAAGATCCGATGGAATTCAAAGCATGGACCGGAATATACTTAGGAACGAGAGGATGAAATGTGGAAGAAATATCCGCACCTCTTCGATTTCAATAAGAAACGGACATCAAAATGAAATGGATCACGAGGACGTTGATCCCTTTTAGGAGGAAAAGCTGTGACAATCTAACATTTTCAGGTAGTGAATTATTTGCTCGTATAATATTTTGAAACTTATTTTTGTGTTGGTTGATGAACTCACAATTTCCGGATTTAAATTTGGGCTTACGTGCATAATTTAGCGTCCTTTACGACTAAACTGGAAACCTTAGGATTACGTATTTACGTTTTTGAACTCCGTTTTTTATGAGACAAATTTTATTAGATTCGTTTTGTGCCGTTGATTCATAATTTATAAAAACGTTTTTAGCGGGATGGGACAAAATAATTTATCCCACCCCAATAACTTAAGGGACGGCTAAGGAGGACACAACATCAAAGATGTGGCACCCTTATAACACTTAGCTTACACTTGTATGTTAGCCTTACACTTAAGCTACTTCATCCCACCAAAAACAAGTAAAACCATCTAACCTTCTCATTTACCACCATTCATACATGCAAAAACAACTAAAACTCTCCCACTCTCTCTACCATTGTCGTCCCACTCCACCACCATACACCACCATTTGATCTTTTCTAGCCACAAGTTACTTGTTATCTAGACATATTCTGGAGAAACCTTGAAGCCTTGATTGCTTGGTGGCCATTTTAACAACAAAGGAGGTGATTTTCTTGTGTCCTAGGGCTAATTTCTCAACAAACTTTCTTGGTGATTGATGATCTTAGAGATATATTTGGTGTTCATCAAGTTGTTGTCTTCCAAAAACAAGATATAATCTTGGTTGGTAAAGAAGATCATCCTTTCCATTTCTCTTGTTATTTTTGTAAAGATCAAATGTATTTTCTTTATTGTTGTATATGTATATGATGAATATATGATGATAAAAATGTTGTGTGGGGATCAAGTGTTTGATAAATATGCTTAAAAAGATGAATAACCATAAGAAACAAGGCTAAAATCATGCTTAAATTGTTGGCTGTATAAAAACAGTAAGTAACCAAAACTTAAACTGATAAAATTGCATGGTAAATCCATTTATAGTAAGTATAAGATGTCATACACATGTGGGAGTTGGCCATGCAATGGAATCATTAAAATGAGTGAGATATGATCAAAACAAGATGAGTGTGCTAATCTGAATAGTCTGTTTTGTAGGGACTGTTAAGGATAGTTAGACTTGGAATGAGCAGTAGCTATAACTAACGTAATTGTAGCACATAATATGAAGTTCATGCCAACCAAAAATGAGCTTCTAATTCATTGTAGAACTCTAGATATGATAAAATGGTGAAGATGAAACTAAAAATCAGATTTTGAAGAATTAATGTTTAATACTATTATATAAGCACTCAAATAATATAGTATAAAATGTGAAATTAAAACCCACTAACTTATGAATTTAATTTATATAAATATGTATAAGGTTAAATAAATGGACACTTTATAAAAATGGTAGTTGAAAAAGATTTATAAGTTATAAAAACTATAAATATGATATTTACGACTTTTTCGGCTATTACCGTAAAATTAACGTTTTTCGCCAATTAAAACTTAGACAATCAAACCCGTCTAATGTAAAGTTTTTAAAAGTCATATACTGATATATAAGTATCTAATACAAGTAAAAACCGATAAAACCCGAACTATAGGACATACGGACATTAACGAGCTAAGTAGCATATCGGACTAATAATTTAACTAAATAAGTTATACATTTATGAAAATTACTTATTGGGCTTAACCCATTTGGGCCCAACATGTAAAGTGTAAATACTGATAATATATGTATAAAATGGATTAAAACAAGTTAAAGAACTTATAATAGGCTTATTAGACCTAAAACATGTAAATAGGTAAAACTAGTAAACTAGTAAAAAGTTACCAATACATAAACACTAAAATGAGTAAATAAGAATATATAAACCCACTTGATCATCATCATATGTACAAAATCATCATATGTATATTGTTATTTTGATAAAGTCATTGGACAAAAGTCTAAGACCGATTATTATTTATATAGGTTTCCGTGACCGAAGCACGCCCGTAGCCGATAATCCGCCTTTCATTATCAACGTGAGTTCATAGCCTCGCACTCTTTTAAATGTTTTATAAAATGATTTGTAAAACCGCGAGGGAGATAACATGCTAGTTTTTGATAAAAATAGAACACAAGTAGTCCCGATGGTATGCTTAATGATATGGACCCGAATGATGCTATGACCCTATAAACGAGATAAAAAGGATTATTAGTAGTTAGGTTATGTCACTCAAAGTCCCATTAGCATGAATTGTGAAATACCGGGATTTGGTAGACGCTTATGCATATGATAGTACTATTTGGGGACGATCACCCCAGTTCGTGCCTTGACGGTTGATCCCCGTCGTACCACATTAATTGGTAAGCGAATTTATGTATGAGAATATTTACATAGCATGATTTTTGTGACGACACGCTAACTTAGATGGGCAAATTGTTTGTCGGGTTCGCGGCCCGTTGTTTTGATAGTAAGGTAACAATGGCATGTGGCTAATAATAATCCATAATGTATTCCAATACGATTTAATATTGTTGTTAATAACGATAATAATATTACCTATAATGGTAATATTGAGGCTACGGTCTCATGGACGGTTTAAGATGTATGCTTGATTTATATATTGCCTGACTAGCAATACGAGGACTTACTTCCGATATTATACTTGTGTTTTGATTTCAACGATTGTTTTATATAACGGTTTTATTAAACTCTATGAATTCACTCGGCATTCGTTGATATGATTTTTGCATGTTTTTATCTCAGGTGCTTGAAGGTAATCCAGATGGAGATCGACTCTGATGGCCCACATAATAATAAAAATGTTCATTCGATCTATGTTTTGTAAACTTAATGACCTGTATAATTTGGGACTTGTTGTACACTTTAAAACCTTTTATCGAATGAATGTATGTTGAACCTTGTACAACCATTTTTATGTGTTGTCTATGATTGGAGTTATTGTGCTATCCCGTAACACTCTAAAAGACCCTTCCGCTGTACCGATACGAAAATTGAGAGTGTTTCAAAATGAGAAATAGAACTCTTGTTGAAGCAGCTAGGACCATGTTAGCAGATACTAAGTTACCCATTTTATTTTGGGTTGAGGCTGTAAATACTGCATGTTATGTTCAGAATAGAGCGTTGGTCAACAAGTTTAACAATAAGACACCCTATGAGCTCTTCTGGAATAGAAATCCTAATATAGATTTTCTTAGACCCTTTGGATGTCATGTAGTGATTCTTAATACTAGTGAAAACCTAGGTAAGTTTAATTTAGAAGGTGATGAGGGATATTTTGTGGGTTATTCTATGAACAGCAAAGGGTATAGGGTTTACCACAAAAGAGATAAGGTCATAACAGAAAATGTACACGTTGACTTTTTGGAGAGTAAACCTAGTGATCCTATAAATAGATCATATTGGCTTTTTGATTTAGAGCCATTGTCTATGTCCATGAATTATTTGCCTGTTACTAATCCAGTTGTCTTGGAGACCTCTCCAAATATTGTGGAAGAAACTATTATTGATGATGCAGGTACACAAAGTACAAATGTGCAAGGATCACAAGTAGATGAGTTCACTTCCACATTTTCTTTTGTGGATTTACCCATTTGGAGTGAAGAATTCATTCAACCATCTGATGCTGAAAGGGAAGTGGAGAGAAAGAAACAAGAAGAGCAAGTCAGTAAAAGTGTTTCATCCGCTGACAAAAGTAGTTCAGCCGCTGACACATCTAATCCAAACGCTGACAGCTTGCTTTCATCCGCTGACAAAGAAGTACTTGAACTTGGTGACAATTTCATACCCAATGAAGGTGTCAGCGTCACCAATCCAAACGCTGACAATGTGCTTCATAGTTCAAGTGAGTATGAAAATCATGATGGTGAGGATCATGGCACCTTGGAATCTACAGTGCATGATAACACATTGTTTAGGGGAGGAATTCTTACGAAAGTGTCCAAAGTTCACCCACCTACCCAAATCATTGGTCCCATCAATTCACCAGTTCAAACAAGAAAAAAAAGAATCCTATAGGAGGATTCATTGCCAACATTCACAAAAAGGATGATACCCCTTTGGTTTAAGAATGTTTATTTGCCTGTTTTCTATCACAGAATGAGCCCAAGGATATTTTTGATGCTCTATAAGAACCAAGCTGGGTTGAACAATGCAGGATGATCTTCACCAGTTTGCAATTCAGGATGTTTGGGAGCTTGTGGATTTTCCCAAGCATGTGAGACCTATTGGATCATGTTGGGTTCTAAGGAAAAAGATAGATGAGAGAGGTATTGTGATCAGAAACAAGGCAAGACTGGTGGCTCAAGGTTACACAAAAGAAGAAGGCATTGACTATGAAGAGGTTTTTGCACCTGTTGCCAGAATTGAAGCAATAAGGATTTTCCTAACCTATGCTTCTTGCATGGGTTTCACAGTCTACCAGATGGATGTCAAGAGTACTTTCTTATATGGCACAATTCAAGAGGAAGTATACGTTATGCAGCCTCCTGGTTTTGAAGATTTAGACCATCTAGACAAAGTTTATAGAGTTAAAAAGGCAATGTATGGCCTTCACCCCAGACCCCTATGTCACACCGCACCATGGAGAAATATGGGGCACGACGTATGGATATCATCGCAACAATAGCATGTCTATAGAATTAACTAAATGAAATAGAAATGTCATAAAAAGGTGACATAATGTCATGACAATATCTCAAATAATATGGACGTCTAGGTAAGTAGGTAACAGCCTACCTCTTACCAAAGACATTTAAATAACATACATCAAACATATAGGTATCAAACAATTTACTAAATCAAAAGACAAAATAAAATCTAAGAGTAAAGGGATTCCTCCTAATGCAATCCTAGCAGCCTCTATACTCTAGCCACTTCTAACATCATCTTGCACAACTACCTCACCTGAAAATGACACTAAAATCTGTCAACATAAAGTTGGTGAGAACATAGGTTTAAGTTATCTAGAACATCATAAGAAACCTTGACATCCGCTGTAAATAAGTTGAAGAAAAAAAAGTTATAGTAATGGACCATAATGTGATAATCATGTTACATGCATCCACAACAAAACTTAAACCAAGTACCGATCACACCTACAATTCACAAAGCACACTGTAACAATCAAGAAGTATCCCGTCACACACACAAGAACACACACCACACTATCCAGATCTTTCCCACACCACCTGTGGAAGATGAACTATATCCCCGTCGAGATATCTTGCCTCCGAAGAGACGATGCACAAGTACTCAGGACGGATCGTGCCCCACAAACCAAGAACTCAGAACCAAGAACTCAGGACGGATCGTGCCCCATACTTCACACACATCACAACTGGTCTCATAGACGCCCATACATCTATGTACCAATCCCAATCATAACACAATCAAGATTAACATATCAGAACACATATCAAAGCACATATGAGAACACATAAGCACACAAGTCACACAATAACACATCTATGTCCAAACATTTATAAAAATATAGTACCAAAACATTTTAAGAACACCACAAGTGTCATCTCTATCCCATACTAGAAGAAAACATTTAAAAACTCAATGAAAATGGGACTATGAACTCACCTTACGAAAGCAATCCAAAGTCTCCTCACGAACAACCAATTACCTAAAGCACATAATACTATAATACGCACGTCAACATTGACTCCGGAACTCTAATCCTTTATCAATGTAACAATCCCTATGATGGATACATCTCAAATTCTATCTCAAGTGAGCCCCAAGTTAGCCCTCTAGGTGCCCATTAAACCAGAAAACCCAAAACATGATTTTTAAGCCTTGTCGTACAAGCACTAACCTTGAACTCGAAACTTGTACAAATAATTCGACCAAGCTACTGACCTCCATAGACTATACATTCTGATAATTTGAAAAGTACGTTCCGAGTACATAATTTTAGGCTTTTGAATCACCCAAAAAGCTTTAAAAACGAATAAGTTATGACCAAAACGATTTTACCTAAAATCTGCCCAGACATTAGCGACGGATTCTGACAGTTTAGCGACGAATTCTGGCAGATTAGCGACAGTTTCTGCCTAATCCGATATAAACCCTAAAAATCGATTTTAAACCCTAAAAACCCCTCATTAATTACCAAATTCAAGCCCTAAATTGTTGGAAACTCACTTTATGTGACGACATTTAAGAATTCCCATTAGTTATCATAGTCACACACGCTTAGACTAGACTAGGTTCAATGTATAGTTTAAGGTGCGTGTGTGACTATATATACCCCTCCTTAGCTTCCAAGGAGGGGTGTTGCTTGTGTTTTCTTTTTCACTTTCTATTACATTTTCCTTTCTTTCATCTTACACACACAACCTCTCTTCTCTCTCTCTTTAACAATGGCTTCCACCACCATATTCCACCATGTTAGACCACCGGATTATATATAGCAAATCCGCAATTGGCATCAGAGCCTCGGTTCCATCCTTGGATCGTTCTTGTTTTCGATTTAGGTGGTCTATAAAATTTTTTTGGTCCGTTTGTTTATTTCTTTGTCACGACTTGTGTTTTTCTTTCAATGTTCACAAGTTTTTGTCACGTCTTGTTCTTCTTGTCCACAGTTTCATTGTCTCATTGGTTTCATCAAAAAGTTGTCATCATATCTGGGTCCAAAGTATTCATCAAAAGATATTCATCAAAAACATATTCATGCATGGTCAAAAGATGTTTCCTTTTTTGTTTCACTGGTTTCATCAAAACATATTCATCCACGGTCAATATGAGAAAGTCAAAAGTGTCTCGTATCTAGTTTTATATCTACTATTTCTGGTCTAACTTTTTCGTATCTGGTATCATTTTTTCTGGGCTTATCTTGTTGTTTAGGATGATGAAGTTACCCAGAAAAATAGTCAGATTCACATTCCCGGATTTTCACGAACAAGGACAGATTTGGATAAGATTCTGCTTCATGGTACATCGCATTGACTGCGATGGTACCACTGCGATGATTCCATCGCGATAGGATACTATAGACTCTTCTTGTTTAGACTACGATGGGTTCAAACTAGTTAAGACTGCGATGGACTCTTCTTGTTTAGACTACGATGGGTTCAAACTAGTTAAGACTGCGATGGACTCTTCTTGTTTAGACTACGATGGGTAAGACTGCGATGGACTCTTTTTTGCCTAGACTGCGATGGGTCGTCATGATACGATGGACTCTTCTTGTTTAGACTGCGATGGGTCCATCTTGACTGCGATGGACTCAAGTTACGATGGCATTTTTTTAGACTTCGATGGATGTGAAAAATTGATTGCGATGGGTTAAATGTTTGACTTGCGATGGTAACATTTTTTTTGAGTACTCCACTTGACTCGCCTGACCTCAACTAAAACCGAATCCATCGCAACCTAGTCAACTCGGTAATTACCGAGTTGACTCAGTTAACTCACTGAGTCGACTCAACATCCAACCTTTTAACTCCCTATCAACACCATATCTAATCCCTAACCCATCGACACCTCAAACCCAATCTAGACTCAAACAGAAACTTGAAATGATCTCAGATTCATCTTTTCGTGTACACATGCATGTTGAGATCTTTTAAGATCTAGTCACGAAAATCGAACATCATCACAGATCCTTGTTTGCTGTTAACCAATGTTAATATACGAAATCAAATAAGGGTTCATAACAAATCTGTTATAATCCATTTATTTGTTTCGATTTACTCAAAAAAAATCAAGCTAAATATAATTACCCGAAATCTCTATTGATCTTGAAGCCACATGCATGTCATCTTTATTTCGATTTAATAATATTCAAAAAATTAGATAAAGATGTATAGTTGTATGGTGACTTTGATGATATGAGGAGATGATTCGGATGATTGATGAAATGGTATTTGGGTTATGCTTCGTAAGTGATGAGAGCAGATTTACTTTGTTTGGTCTTGGGTGAGATTAGATGATTTTGGGGGGGACGGATTTCACGATGATGGTGGGTGAGGAGATGAAGTTTAGTGAGGAGAGGCGGAGTTATCTAAGTGAGAGGATTAGGGTTATAAAACTGTGAGTGAAATTAGGGGTTGGGGAGTGTGTTATAACCCTTGTGTGATGGACCGGGTATGAGAAAATTGATGGGCCATGGACTCTCGTTTATTCAAAATGATGGACCATGACACACGTTTATTTAACAAGATTTGGGCCTTGGTCTCGAATTTTGTAAACATTGCTATGGGCCGTATATTTTGCTATATACACACAAGTTTTTAACATCAATTTGTATTTTTGTATAAACTTTGTGTGTATTAAGTTATACGTCGGTCATCATTAGGACGAGACAACAAGTGACGTGACAACGTGACGAGACAAATGTGACGAGAATTTATTTGAGACGAGACCAATGAAAAATTGGGCGATTGTTTAGTGGCTACAGATTTTGTTTGATCGGGTATTAATTACGTGACGTTGAAGACGGATTTTTTGAAGGCGTGTACTTATTTTATCTTTCATAGATAACTTGCTCGTGCTTAATCTTAGAATGACGACTTGTTTATCTGGTTTCCGGGTTCGGGGTGGTTGGTTGATGACTCGGATAAATATCACTTAAAGGGGTTACATTGTTGTACTCAGTGTCACGTGCTTAGTCGACGTGGATAATTTCAAGAGGTGTTGTACTTATAGACTTCTTCAGTGATGCATTGAGTACTTAGAGATTTCTCCACCGTTCTTCATTCAACAATAGTGCAAGCTTAATTCACAAGATCGAAGGATTTTTATTCAGCTTCATGTTTGATGTATCTGGTTCATTCTTTCAGTGGTCACTTCAAATTGCTTTCACGTGGGTTGGTAAAGGTGGCCATGAAGAGTTTATAAGTAGAGATTTTCGATCAACATCTGATTCTCACTAAATATATAATTCAGCTTATTTATTATTCTCACGAGATTTCAGGTTCATGTGCATACAATTTATTGATGGTTCCGAGTTTCGAAACCATCAAGGGGGAAGAAGAAGACACATTGAACGCACAACGAGTACACTTGATGAACTTCATACCTTCTTTTGACTTGAATACATTCCGGGATGACATTTGTCATAGCCGCACAGAAAATCAGTGTTTTAACTCGTGGCGTTATCAATCTCTAAACGGTACACTACTGATTCGAGGTTTAATTGTTTGATTGTTGCAATTAAACATCATCATTATCCTATATGCATTCCCGGGACTTAATTGACTCTGGTGCATCTCCGGAAGAAGATATGTGCATTTCCGGGACTTAATTGACTCTGGTGTTACGATGTCAACTTCATGAATGGGATAAAGTGTCCATTTTAGTATTTGAGCTTCATAATTGGGATTGATTTACTTTCTTCAACTATGTGGGGGAAGAAGTGTCTTGATTCTTTCTGGTATGCATAAGTTGAACTCTCAGGGGGAAGAAAAACTCAGAAGAATTATTCAAGCGTGAGAAGAGAAGTTGTTGATCTACTTGGTGTGCCCCAAGCTTTCAATCCCTCTTAGCAACGTTATCATGTTATATGATGGGATTTACTTGTTAGATTCCGTTGTGTGCTTAATTATTCTAAGCTTTATTGAAAGCTTTGAAGTTGCTTACGAGGATTGTCAGATTAGGGGGAAGCTATTTAAAATCTTCTACATCAAGTTTATGTGGCATGAATTAGGGGGAAGCTAATTCAGAAGCTTCTCCTTAACCAGAAGTGTATGGGTTACTTAGGTCGTGCCGTTACAGTATTTCTTCTACAAGTTACTTTAAAGATGAGTCGTTTTGAAGACAAAGGCCTCAGAAGACATCATCAGCATTGGACGCTTCATGGAAGCTCTTGTTCTTAATCATTATGTACTTGTTAGGAAGAATATTGTAAGGAATTCTACACATCGTCCCATGGGGGAAGATTGTTGGAAACTCACTTTATGTGACGACATTTAAGAATTCCCATTAGTTATCATAGTCACACACGCTTAGACTAGACTAGGTTCAATGTATAGTTTAAGGTGCGTGTGTGACTATATATACCCCTCCTTAGCTTCCAAGGAGGGGTGTTGCTTGTGTTTTCTTTTTCACTTTCTATTACATTTTCCTTTCTTTCATGTTACACACACAACCTCTCTTCTCTCTCTCTCTCTTTAACAATGGCTTCCACCACCATATTCCACCATGTTAGACCACCGGATTATATATAGCAAATCCACATAAATTATTTTAATTCCAGAAAATTAAAAACCCTAATCCATCATATGAGTATTAACATGATTCTAACATAATTAATTAAATAAGAAAAATAATTTAATAAAGATCAATACCTTTAGATGATCAAAACCATGTTTTTTTCCTTTTCAAGAACCCTAACTTTCCCCCCTTTTTTTTCCTTTTCCTTCCTGTGTTTTTTTTCATTCATTGATTGTATTTGTTTTTTTATCAAATCTATTTATATAGTATATACTACTAGTTCAAGCCCAATACAAAAAGCCCCCTTCTTTTTCTCTTTTTTTTCTTTTGCCGACTATTTCATAAAATTTTCCAAAAATATAAATTTTTTATTTATTTAATTATTAAATTCGGTTTTTAATTAATATTTCCTTATTTATATTTATTATTTATTTATTTATTTATTCCTTAATTAATTAATTACACCTAAACCTTTAAACTAATAAACTAAACTACTATATTAAAAATACATAAATTCTATTTCTAAAAAAAATAATTTCATTCTTATAAAATCCCTAACTTATAACTCTTAAACTAGTACAACCTATACCACTAAATGCTTACATATATAGTTACGTAATAACATTACGTACACAATATTAAATACGTACACTCGAAAAGTAAAATAACAATATAATTCCCATAGCTATTACATAGACATAAAATGACCTTAAAAATGGCATATCACTTCATAGTCACATCCATGGGAACTCATGAGCACGAACTATTCCCAATGTATCATCATATAACGTACCACATACTACATAAACGATGTTTGAACCCAATTCAAAGTCTCAAACACAAACATATAACACATAAACGCACACTCAACACATAATCAAAGTCAAACATTCACAAATGGCAAATCTCAATATTTAGGGTTGTCACAGCACTCCCTCCTAATAGAAATCTCGTCCCGAGATTTACTCCCAAACTCAAATTTATTCTCAGCAAACAACCGAGGATACATATCCCTGATAAAACCTTCACGTTCAAGCGTGAACTCAGTTTATACTAAATAATCTCAACTAACAACACATGAGCCTTAACCGTCTGCGAGGAAACTTATTAAAACCATAAAGTTATGTAACCAACCTAACTAAATCTCGCAACTCATCAAACAAGAACTGTCTTGAAACCAAGTTAGGAGCCGTCACATAACTCGACGGGTTTAAAACCGTCACCCCGATTTCAGTCTTACTCATAAATTCCATAAATCAAAACTCATCAAAATATAACCACGTGTTCTAGGTCTAAAGAACTCTCAAATTCTATCCCAACTCATGTTTATCATAAGAACGTAACTGGATCATCCGTATGACTACAACAACGCTCCCAATGAATATAAGTTCATGACAAATTTTAGGACCCCCAACTTCAGATAACGGATCAAATGCATGGACGACTAATGAAAGTTTACATGAACGATTTTAAAAATATGAACCAAAACCATGAGACTCAAACATAAACATGTATCGACTCCAAACGAACCATGGAAACGGACCAATGACACAAGAAGCACCCAATGACAACCGAAATGTATTACGACCACATGAACCGAACTTAACACCACACTTGACTACCATCCTACTGAATTTATGTTTTCCTATGATCTAAAAACTCCAACAGCAAATTTCTCTTTCTACTTACACGTTTAACCCCTCCGTTTGGTCTCTACCCCAAAAGTCGTTTTTACCAAAACTGATTTTCTGTACATGCTAAATGTTTGTCACCAAAAGCCCGACCTTAACACCATAAATTTTATTGAAGAACTCCAGTCCTTTTACATACATTATAAAGAGTTCCCAAATCAAAAATGTTTGGCTATCTTATCCGTTTGGTTAGGTTTTGACTCAAATTCCCGAAATCTAAAATTTATTCCTAAACAACGCATTGTTTTTGTAAAAATTGTTTGACGACCTTCCCAAACTCCATTTGCGACCAACCTTACATTTTTAAAAAGTAGACTCTCTGAACTTAATTTAAAAAAAAAGAAACTCGACCAAAGGTGCTACCTACTACCCGGAACAGTCAACACAAGACAGCGCTAAAAATCAGACTGTTTTACGCCTTTATACACCAACCTTCTAAACATCATTAATTATCCCTAAATTCTTAACACAAACCCTAACATCATTGATGGATCTTAATTACTATATATTTTTTTAACCACGTTTCTGACACTTTAACCTTATTTTTCACCGACTACCAACAACTATTTCAACTCTTTGTAAATTCCATTTTTTTACCGTGTAAGACTCAACACAAAAGATATCGTTATCCCAAACGTAAAAACAAAGAAAATCTTAAACTATATCAATAGCCTCTACACCATAAGTACCGTACAAACAAACACGTGAAATGAGGACTCGAGAAATGCGCTACTACAAAAGTTAAACATCTCAAAGAGAAACGAGCTAGCAACCATCCCAAGATTACAACCGATAAGTAGAAAATAATTTTACATATATAGGCATAAGCGTACATACACTCTAATCCATCCAACATATACTATACAAGCATGTATTAACCCTCTTTCATACAACCATACTTAGGAATCCATTGATGTCGTGGTACTTGTATAACTATGTTGGCCACCATACTTATATAAGTCCTCTTTCACCAATGCACTCCCTCCTATGATGACACTTATAAGAATTAATACTACACATAACACATCAGTCTACCAACTCAAATAATCACATAAATCCTACAACTCATATAAGCACATAATCCACAACATAACATAAGGTCCAAAATTCCATGTATCAAAATAACGTAGCTAATGCATGAAACACATAAACTCGTAATCCAGCTGAACCACCGTAGACAAAATTCAAAATGTATAAAGAACATGAAAACGTAATTAAACAGAATCCAACAATGACTATCGTATACGACTATGGTTCAACCCGCACTAGTCAAAACTCGTAAATAAAGTAACATGTATCTAAGTATGAACTTACTATGGTTCAATTCATAATAGTCAAAACATCGCAATAAATAATATCCAAACACATTAATTAATATAAAATGCACACATACCCCTATGACGCTTGTATGCAGGGACCCTTAAGCTATAGACTAGGCTACGTGACTAGGCAACCTAATTCTCTATAACCATTGTCTCGGATACCATTCTGTCACACCCCACCATGGCGGAATATGGGGCGTGACGTATGGATATCATCACAACAATAGCGCGTCTATAGAGTTAACAAAATGAAATAGAAATGTCATAAAAAGGTGACACAATGTCATGAAAATATCTCAAATAATGTAGGCGTCTAGGTAAGTAGGTAACAGGCCTACCTCTTACCAAATACATTTAAGGTATCAAATGATTTACTAAATCAAAAGACAAAATAAAATCTAAGAGGAAAGGGATTCCTCCTAATGTAATCCTAGCAGCCTCTATACTCTAGCCACTTTTAACATCATCTTGCACAACTACCTCACCTGAAAATGACACTAAAATCTGTCAACATAAAGTTGGTGAGAACATAGGTTTAAGTTATCTAGAACATCATAAGAAACCTTGACATCCGCTGTAAATAAGTTGAAGAAGATAATTTATAGTAATGGACCCTAATGTGATAATCATGTTACATGCATCCACAACAAAACTTAAACCAAGTACCGATCACATCTACAATTCACAAAGCACACTATAACAATCAATAAGTATCCCGTCACACACACAAGAACACACACCACACTATCTGGATCTTTCCCACACCACCTGTGGAAGATGAACTATATCCCTTCGAGATATCTTGCCTCCGAAGAGACGATGCACAAGTACTCAGAACGGATCGTGCCCCACGAACCAAGAACTCAGAACCAAGAACTCAGGACGGATCGTGCCTCACGCTCCACACACATCACAACTGGTCTCATAGACACCTATACATCTATATACCAATCCCAATCATAACACAATCAAGATTCACATATCAGAACACATATCAAAGCATATATTAAAGAACATATGAGAACACATAAGCACGCAAGTCACACAATAACACATCTATGTCCAAACATTTATAAAAATATAGTACCAAAACATTTTAAGAACACCACAAGTGTCATCTTTATCCCATACTAGAAGAAAATATATAAAAACTCAATGAAAATGGGACTATGAACTCACCTTACGAAAGCAATCCAAAGTCTCCTCACGAACAACCAATTACCTAAAGCACATAATACAATAATACGTACGTCAACATTGACTCCGGAACTGTAATCCTTTATCAATGTAACAATCCCTATGATGGATACATCTCAAATTCTTTCTCAGGTCAGCCCCAAGTTAGCCCTCTAGGTGCCCATTAACCCAAAATACCCAAAACATGATTTCTAAGCCTTGTCATACAAACACTAACCTTGAACTCGACACTTGTACAAATAATTCGACCAAGCTACTGACATCCATAGGCTATAAATTCTGATTATTTGGAAAGTACGTTCCGAGTACATAATTTTAGGCTTTTGAATCACCCAAAAAGCTTTAAAGACGAATAAGTTATGTCCAAAACGATTTTACCTAAAATCTGCCCAGACATTAGCGACGGATTCTGATAGTTTAGCGACGAATTCTGGAAGATTAGCGACAGTTTCTGCCTAATCCGATTTAAACCCTAAAAACGATTTTAAACCCTAGAAATCCCTCATTAATTTCCAAATTCAAGCCCTAAATTATTTTAATTTCAGAAAATTAAAAACCCTAATCCATCATTGATTATTAACATGATTCTAACATAATTAATTAAATAAGAACAAGAATTTAATAAAGATCAATACCTTTAGATGATCAAAACCATGTTTTTTTCCTTTTCAAGAACCCTAACTTTTCATCCTTTTTTTTCTTTTCCTTCCTGCGTTTTTTTTTCATTCGTTGATTGTATTTGTTTTTTTATCAAATCTATTTATATAGTATATACTACTAGTTCAAGCCCAATACAAAAATCCCCCTTCTTTTTCTCTTTTTTTTTCTTTTGCCGACTATTTCACAAAATTTTCCAAAAATATAAATTTTTTATTTATTTAATTATTAAATTTGGTTTTTAATTAATATTTCCTTATTTATATTTATTATTTATTTATTTATTTATTCCTTAATTAATTAATTACACCTAAACCTTTAAACTAATAAATTAAACTACTATATTAAAAATACATAAATTCCATTTCTAAATAATTTCATTCTTATAAAATCCGTAACTTATAACTCTTAAACTACTACAACCTATACCACTAAATTCTTACATATATAATTACGTAATAACATTACGTACACAATATTAAATACGTACACTCGAAAAGTAAAATAACAATATAATTCTCTTAGCTATTACATACACATAAAATGACCTTAAAAATGCCATATCACTTCATAGTCACATCCATGGGAACTCATGAGCACTAACTATTCCCAATGTATCATCATATAACGTACCACGTACTACATAAACGATGTCTGAACCCAAGTCAAAGTCTCAAACACAAACATATAACACATAAACGCACACTCAGCACATAATCAAAGTCAAACATTCACAAATGGCAAATCTCAAAATTTAGGGTTGTCACACCCTAGAGCTTGGTATGGTAGTCTTTCCACATACTTGTTGGAAAATGGTTTCAAAAGGGGCACCATAGCTCAGACTTTGTTCACAAAACATGAAGGGAAGGATTTTCTTCTTTTCCAGGTCTATGTTGCTGATATCATCTTTGGTTCTTCTAACCAAAGGATGAGTGATGATTTCTCTAATCTGATGACTGATAGATTTCAAATGAGTGCCATTGGAGAGATAAACTTCTTTCTAGATCTTCAAGTCCAACAGAAAGAAAATGGTATCTTCATCTCCCAATACAAATATGTAGATGAAATTTTGAAGAAGTTTGGCTTTTCCCCTCATGAGAAATGGGCTAGCACCCCCATGGACAAGGAACACCCCTGGGGAAAGATTAGAGATGGAAAAGATGTTGATGTTAGGCATTATAGATCAATAATTGGCTCATTGATGTATCTTACTGCCTCTAGACCTGACATCATGTTTGTTGTGTGTGCATGTACATGTCATCAAGTGACTCCCAAAGAGTGTCATCTTCATGCTGTTAAAAGGATCTTTAGGTATCTTAGGTGCTATCCCACTTTGGGATTATGGTAAAGATTCTCCCTTGGATCTTGGGGCTATTCAGATAGTGACTAAGGAGGAGACAACAATGATAGGAAATCCACAACTGGTGGATGTCAATTTCTTGGGAGCAGACTTATTTCTTGGCAATGCAAGAAAAAGCAGTGGTGGCCAATTAAAAAACTGAGGCTAAGTATGTAGCTGCTGCTGCATGTTGTGGGCAAAGTGCTATTGATTCAAAATCAGCTTTTGGATTATGGGTACAATTTTATGCATACCAAGATTTTTGTAGATAATAACAGTACACATTGCATTATTAAAAATCCTGTGTATCATTATAAAACTAAACACATAGAAATTAGGCATCATTTTATAACGGATTGTTTTGAAAAAGGTTTAATACATCCAGATAAAGTAGACACAGAAGGTAATGTGGCTGATCTTTTAACTAAACCTTTTGATGTCGGGAGGTTCCAGTACTTGGTAACAAGTATTGGAATGATCAATCCATAAAATATGTGTATTTGAACTTAATATATAGTATGTACATGATGTGAATTGTTATTATTACTTGTATAATGTGTTAGATTTTCCACTATATTTTCTAACCGCTAACAAAGGCATTTATCCGCTGACAAGTGGAAAGAAGTCGCTGACAACCTATGTTAGTTTTTTTTGGTTTTTCATCTAATCATGCAGGCATTTTGAGCATTGTGCAATAGGATACAGAGTTACTTATGGACTTCATAGATATGAAGAATATTTATTTATAATGGTTGGAATGTTTACATTCCTATCTTGAAATAAATATTTATCATATTCATTTATTTGCAAACTGTGTAAGTTTAGGGGGAGGTTTTAGGAAACCTTTGGGTCTTTGGGTACTTATAGAGTGCTCTTATCATAATTCTAGATTGTATCCACTAGTGAGTAGAGGTTAGAAATAATGAAGACTTTTCTTTTTAAGATTAGCTGGAATTTCTAAACCTTGAGGCACTGTAGCATGTAAAGTTGATATAATTGTGCATGTTGCCAAGACTATTTTACCTAGAATTAGGATTGATCGGTTGGGAGACTTTGTGTAAATAAAAATGGGCTTACATGAGAGTTCCAAAGTGTTTATATAAGATAACTTCACTCCAAAGGTCTTACTTTAGCAAGGTTCACTTGAGGACAGTTATGTCTATCTTGCTTATGCAAGTGTGCATAATTGGACAGAGAATGCTAATTTCAGTCTGTGTTAGAGGAAGAGTTATCTTCATTAGGGTAAACCTCTTTGTTAAGGTCTTTTTATTTTATTACTTTTTATTTTTGGTCGTTGACACATAAGTGCTTTAGACGCTGACAAGCACATTTTCAAACACTGACATGGCAAATTTTACACGCTGACAAAATATAACCGTTACCCGCTGACACTTATATTTTGTCCGTTGAAAAACACTGGGCTCTACCTAGTTGTTACTTTTGCGATATTTTGGGCCGTAATTTTATGGGATTTTGTAATTTTTTTAAAGCTAAGAGATAAGGTATTGTTTTTCAAGATTTTAATCATTACTTTTTGAGTAACTTACCTCTTTTCCAACAAATAGTAACTTAACTTACCACCTATATATACGGCTCATTCTGTTTAAATAGGGTAACTTGCTTGTTTGTCTAAACTCTCTCCATAACCAATATTCTATACTTTCCTTCATCTTAAAACTTTTCACAACAGTTTTCATGGCCCCGTTGTTTAAACCTGCTGGTGCTACTTTGGGATTCAGGGATCAACACGACATGGTTGCTGATCTTGAGGCTGATCCTAATCATCATCCCCAATATACTCGAATGATTAAGTATCTCTTGGCTTCCAATCTGAGGTATGCTTTGACTCATGCTCTACTCATTCTTGTCGCACACATCAAGTAGTTTTGGAACATTTCTGGTTCTGAAACACTTGATGGAGTGATTACATTATCTGGCATTGTTCATGGGACCAAATGGGTGGTCACTGAAGCACTCATTCGTCAAGCTTTACGGCTTGATGATGTTGATGGTGTGACTACCCTTCCCATTGAGCAGATAGAGGAAGGACTTAGAGGCTTGGGGTATGATTTTCCCCCAGAGGGAAAAATAAAGAAATATTCAAAACAACAATTTCCCCCAGACTGTAAGTTCTTAATACATGTCCTCATTCAATGTCTTAGTACCAAGTGTACATCTTTTAACGAAATCAATCGTTCATTCGCTTGTGTTCTTGTTTGTATGGCCACTAGGCAAAAATACAATTTTTCTCATATGATTTTTGAGGGCATGATGCACAACAAGGGTAGCAAGATGACACTTGCTTATCCTAGGTTTTTACAAATGGTTTTTGAGCAACAAGGATATTGTCGTTGGGATCATGACAAATTTTATCAAATCCCTACTCAAAAAGCAAAGATTTTTCTATCCATGAATACTGAACCTTTTAGACCCTTACCTTTGACCCCTTCCATGGTGGCTATCATTGAAGCATCCCAAAACCCTCAACCATTGCCTGAACCTGACCTAGAACAACAACCACCTTTACCCCACCATGTTGAACAAATGACCATTAACCCCCAGCCGTCAGTCGCTGACACTCGCGTTTCAGCCGCTGACACAGCCACCACACCCGCTGTCACCTCAACACCCCAAATACATGTTCACCAATCCACATCTTCATATGAACCCTTTGATTTTAGATTAGAGAATAGACAAAGGAATACTGGAGTCTTTTCCTCTAGTGGTCCTAGCCATGAAGCTGAGAGAATTTTCTTGATGAATCCATGTTGAGGCGTCAAACCCCTATTTTGGAGGAGGGCAGTCTGCAACCACTAACTTTGTTGGAATTGATGGCTATCTACATTGGCTTGCAAAATTATAATGTAGAACTTGTACAAAAAGTCACAGAACAAGGCCTTGAACTTAATCAGTTGAGGGAGATGATAGTTGTTTTGTAAGCTACTGGATCTATGAAGAGGAAAGATATGATGTTGTCCCAAGAAGATGATTCTTACAAAGGGGAGGATGCACCTACTGATCCAGCAAATGTAAGGGATAAAGGGTCCCATGAAGGTTCTTATGGGACAAAAGAAGTAGCAGAGGCGCTTGTAGGGTAGAAGGAGAAAGTTACTCCTCTTTTGGTTACTCCTATGCAACACTCTTTCACAGAGATGATGTTACAAGCAAGTGGACTTTCAGCCGCTGACAAGGGTAATTTGAATGTTGACACAACATTTTTCAGCTGCTGACAGAACTCCTAGTTTGACTGGTGTATCCCAACCAACTTTCATAATCAATGAGCCTTCTACACAGGTACCATCTTCTACTTTGCCCATTATTGATCCAATGGACAATGGTAAAGCTGTTTTGGTAGAAGAAAACATTCCCAAGGATGTAGTCCAGCAACAGGTTGATGCTATGCTTGCTCATCAGTTACAAGAGCAAGAAAATAAAGGACTTGGGAAAGGAAGTATTGAAGCCCAAATTCTCTCATCTGAATCTGAAGGAGATGGGAACGATGGATCTGGTGATGATGAAAGTTTACATGGCTCAAGTGTTGATATGAGAAAACTGGTGGACTTGGAGAAGTTAGAATATGGGAGGATGAGCTAGCAAAGGAAAAGCGCAGGGAGTTAAAGAAGCAGGTAGATTTTGATATTCCCCATGTTTCTATAATGTATTTCAGAGGGGAAGAGGTGTGTGTAGAAAATCCAAACATGTCCTTAATTGAGAAAATTTGGGGTTTGGAGATTCTGTTAAGAGTCCAAAGTGATTGCAAAATCATTTTGGAACATAGGGCAAATAGAGTACTATTTGATAACAAGACATCTAGAAGGGATCTTTACAACATGTTACTTAGATGCCATCAAACAAGATAGACTTATACTAAATTGAGGAAGCTGTCTTTTGAGCAATTGGAGTACTATGACTATCCCATTTGGGAGTCTCTATGTGAGGCAAACACATTCAGATTGTTTTCTGTAGAGAGATAAGAAGAGATTGAAGAAGAGCTAAATATCAAGAAAGCTTTAGTTATGCCCAAGCCAGTGAAGAAAGGGTTCAAGTTTCAGTTTCCAACACTTGAACCATTGCACCCAACTGAAGCAGTCTTAAAGAAAAATATGGTGCTTTCTCCATTAATTTCTTTTGATCTAGCTGCTGTTGTACCCTTGGACTTCAGAAATCCAATAATCAAGTATGAAGAAGATTATGTGGGGTTCTGGAAGATCACCAGGGCTGGTGATAAGGTACATACATTTACTTATTTTGTTTCATTGTTTGCCAGCTTGGATAGAGAGGATGTAGAAACTCTTTGAAGTTTGATGTAGGAGGTACATGAGGTTGAAGCTCCTTCTTCTTTGAATGGAATAAAGATCTGGACAACATTTAGAAGGATGTTTGTTCAAGATGTTGTTGATCCAGTCTGGTTGGATCTAGTTAATTTAAGTTAGTTGAAGTGGCATTTGTATTCAGCTGTTGGTGTTTACCATCTAAGGATTACAAAGTTTGTAGAATACTTGTTGATAGATCATGAATACCATCTATCACAAGAATTGTTGAAGAATTTGGTCTTCACAAAGCTTGAGGTTGATTACACCAGTGATGTTAGCATTGACTTTATGAAATTTTTATATTCTCAGATTAAGGAGGAGGTTTTGTTTGTAACAATCCTCTTTGTATTTTGTTTTTATTAAGAAACGTTAATATTAGTATAAGTATCAAGTTTAGGGGAGGATTTTTGGAAATAAAATTAGCTAAGTCACTATGCCGCTGACAAGAGGATTTTAGACGCTGACAAGAGTAATCAAGGCGCTGACAGAATGAACACTGACAAGACAAATTCAGGCGCTGACAAAGGAAATCCCAGTTATCATCAACTACTTAGTCAACACGTTTGTATACTTAGGAAAAGATATGTTCTGCATTTTATTCTTAATATTTATCTTTTCCTACAATAGTTGATAGATAGATTATTGTTCAAGACTCCTTATGTTCTAAAAGGAGGTCTTAGGGTTTGGTATTGATATACATTCTGAATACTTTCATTGTACCTCATCGTTTATTAATACAAGTGAAAGTTTGTATACCTTGTGTTTTGCTTTGTTCTTTGGTTTAAGTGTTAATTCCGCATAACACTTAGATTGTTATAAACACAAAGTTTCTCTACGTGTTATACTTGATACAATCTCGATAACACAAATCTAAATCGATCTAAGTTTGGGATCAACATCTGTCATGCCTTTGTTTTGACCTTTGCTAGTTCCGTAAGTCGGGTCTTCAATCAAAGTTTTGCTTCCGGTTTCCTTCTTGTTTCCATGCAGGCGGACCTTTTTTGCATGACTAGTTTGTTACCATGACTTCTCCTCTTAGGAAGGCTACCATTTCTCTCATTATTTCTTCCACCGTCTTCAGTATGTTGTTATGGAGGCGTTTGATTAATCCAGGATGTGATATTCCGTGTATAACACCTAAGATATTCATGCATTTCAGGGTTGCCTTGACATGCCGACTTTCGATCTTGAAACGTCTCATGAAGTCTCATGTAGATTCTTCTCCCTTTGCTTGATGTGAATAAGTTCAACGTGATGTTTTTATACACTTTTTCTCCTGGAGGTAGATAGCGAGGGATGAAGCTTTTAGATCATCATAACTATCAATTGTCTCTGTCGAAAGATCGTCGAACCATACTCTAGCATTCCCGATGAGTGTAGAGTTAAACATATGGCACCACGTTGGCATGGCTCCTTTCTCCAAGTTAGCTAATGCTTGGAAGACTTTCACATGTTCCTCCGGGTCTCCTGATCCGTCATACATCTTGACATGACTGGGCATACGGATCTTCTTGGGAAAATCAAAGTTACTAATCTAAGGCGTAAATGGGTCGACGTCCTCGCACAACCATGGTTGGGACAGGTTGTCCTCTTCCACACTTGATTTTTGTTTCTTTGATTTCCAGTGTCCGCCATCTCTTTCCTCAGTTTCTGAGTACCACCCGGATCCTTGGTACATGATCTCTATGTGGTGTGTTCTACAGGTTGTGGTGTTTACCTTTATCTGGAGCTTTTCCGGATAGCGGTTGTGGCTCTGGCAGTAGTCTTTCGCTATCCTCCTTTGTTCATTCAGCTCTTTGATGTTGTTACGAATCACGGATAATAGGGGAACAGTTCCTAGCCATTATGGATTCTGTCGAATGGTCCCTTTCTTGTTTGCCTAATATGTCGAAAACGCTTATGTCCTTGTGCCCTAGCCTTGTGAAAACCGTTTTCCCCTCGCGATCTCTTCGACTAGGAGATTCTCGTTTGATTTGTGAAAAGCCACTCTGGCTTCGCCGTGGGCTTTCAGACCTATTCGGAGATATTTTTCTTTTCGTTCTTCATTCGTTCTTAGAGTCGCGGACTCGGAGCATTGGGATGCTTCATTCTCCTTATGGCTTTTGTTTGAGCATCCTCTTTAATCAGGGCGGGTCTTCACAGATTTTAGTTTTGCTGATGTTGTTCCTCTTCATGGAACTTCTCAGCAACAAGGGCAAAAGATGATTGTAATATTCATCGTGGAATTCCCTAATCGTTGCGTCAAACGCTCGCTTATTTGGGTCTTCTGCATTTTTGTAAGTTTCCTTCCCTACCGTGTTTCTTACGACGTACGTGGTTGGGGTAGGGGCAGGTTGAGCCGAAGTGCTCATGTTTGGATTGGAATGGAGTTATGTACTGGGTCCCACAGATGGTGCCACTTGTTAGTACATTGATCGGTCCGGTATGATACGTGGGCTTAAGGTCCTAGGGGGAGGGGCTCACGTGTTTTCGATTGGGCTTGATCTTGTACTAAAAAGAGATACGGATGATGATTCCCTACACAAATGAATGTAAAATGTTAGTCTTACCATGGCATGGACCCCACGATTAGACTCCGGTGTAAGAGTAAGATTTCATATTTTTGGGAGTATGTGTGGGTATTGGGAAGATTGAGAATATCATACCTCGTCTTGCGTGTCAGAGTATACATTATATAGGCGATTCGAGTACTTGGTTTTCTAGTATTTCGAATAGTACTCTAATTGAGCCATTGTGGCCCAAAGGCCCAATTGTCTTTATTTACTAATCGTGGCCTACGGATATGTTCTTAAGAACTTACCTGAAGGGTTCCCTGATCTGCTTCGAGGAAGTCGGTCCAGTGTTGTGTCGCGGATCCGCTTTTAAAAAGTTAATCCGCTAGTGCTTGCCATCATTGTGGGCTTATATTTACTTGGGCCGTGACCCAAGATTTGTGTATGGCTGTCCATACTATACTCCATCAGGTATATTAAGATTGCTTACTTTTCAGAAGCTTTTGGATATAAGGTGAATGTTGAATTCATTTTAGATGTTTATTAATCTCAAAGTAGTTTTTAACTCTTTTCTTTTGTAATCTATAAATTGGTAATTTACAATGGCTTTCTTGTTGGAATTTATAAAAACCCTTAACCATATTAACACTTTAATAATCACGAGTACGCAGCGGAATAATAAGATCACGTATAAACAAGTAATTAACATAAACGATAAAGAATCGCGTACATTTAGCAATGGATAAATCACCTTTATCGAACAATCAAATAACTGAAAACCCAATAAAGATCAAACAATGATCTCTCTAAGTATACACACACAATACATTTAACAAACAATAAGTATGCTAGTACGTTTGTGTTAAACCACAAATAAACCAAACCACTTGAATCAATCAACTAAAGAAACCCTTGTTTTTTCGTCATGGTCGAACAACTCGAACGAACCGAAACCCTAATTGGGGTGTTCTATCAATCAACTAAATAAGAGAATAGAAAATATTTAGGGATTACAAGTGAATAATGAGGTATCCAAGACCTCCTTATATACTTGTAATAACTTGGTGATCAAGCAACCAAGCCCAAAAGCCCATGTGTGTATGTGAATAGCGGCGATGCTTGGTGCGAAAGTGTTGGGATCATTGTCGGCTATTCGCATAAGAGATGCAGGTTTGCCGGTGTATAGTAAGTTGTATACGGATTATTGTAAGACGCATGATCCGTTATTTAGTAGACGTAATTCTGCACTCGAAACGATTAGCTTGTGGCAGACCTAAATATTGTTTAAGTAAGCTCATTTCGCATGGTAATTTGTGTATAAGCTACTAAGCTCACAATCCATGAAAATTAATCTTATAAAGCTTATTAAAATTTGTTGATAATTCAGAATTCTTATCATCCGTTCTGATCATCTTACGTTTAATATCTACATAATATTGATATGGCTAAGGCAGCAGGAAGTATGGGCTATAATTTGTAATCGATCATCAAAGCAGATTTATGTACTAAAAGTAATACGATAATGGAAGACTTTTAGTTGTTTTTTTCTTGCTATACTTATTATATCGATAAGTGTTTGGTTGCTTTGGGACATAGTCTGCTCCTTTCTAATGTTCTATAATTTCTGTGAATCAATTGGCTGAATAATTTTTCGCTGGCAAACACCTCACAGCGAAGCGCGGGTGTCTACCCTCCTTGATAACATTTATAAGTAGTTGGGTCAAATATTTCCACTTATGCTTGCTAGCAAGAAGCAAGTATCACATACACAAGTAAACTATCAATAAAATCAAACTGTTCTCACTATCAAATATAGCGATATAGAAGCAACAGGATAACTAATGAATACTTAGTATCAAAGATAGATTCAAGCACCAGCATATTGATGTTACGGAGACAGTGAATGATTATAATTACACAAAACCATCACAGACTGGACTGGCAGGACTGCATATAAATGAAGGTACCCCGTGAATTTGGTGAAAATGACAAAAATGGAAACCCGTAACTCGCCGTAAGGACCCTTAGGAATTTAAGAAATATGACCCACATTATTTCGGATATGTAAGTGCTAAATGCGTATTGTTGGAAAATATTGTTGGCAAAATGACTTTTGACCAACTTTGGACACAATTATGTATATGTATGTATCATATATATTAGTGACACTTTATAGGTTCACGTTCTCCTTGAATAGAGCTTCGTAATGAGCCTTTATGTATCCCAAATGAAGCTGATGTGAATGAGATATCGTGTCTCAAAGTTACGCATTTGGTACCATGCTTAAAGAGAAAAAATAGTTTATTTTTTATCCCACATTGGTGGGATGAGTAAACTGAAAGGGAGTCTATTGTGTATAAATAGAGGCCTAATTCCATAGTTTTATAACACATCAAATCAATAAGTATTATTATTGATTTCCAACATATAGAGTACGCATCTAAAAAGGTGAAATTCCATGCAGTTTTGTGAAGTTCGACAGTACAACTTACTGTTTTGGCTGTTGTACCTTGGGAAACAGACGACGAATCTGTTTTAAGGGAAGCGTGTCAAACACGTGCCTCGGTTAGTTCTAAGCGTATCTTACGCGTGCCTCGACTTGCTGGTGATTTGGTAAGTGTTTTTGTTATTTTATTATTTTAAATAATTATCGTTTATAATTATGTATGTATTTGTTTTTATGTTATTTATATTATGTTATTTGTTTTAGGTTAATTTAATTAATTTGATTTATTTGATTTATAAATAAAAGTGTTATACTTTCCCTACAGTCTTAAAACATAATCTGTTAAACAAAATTAAACATTTTTTAAAGCATATTAATTTAATTAACATATTTTTATATAAATTGTATGCTCTCGAAACCAAGATTACGTTTCTTGAGAAAATCAGTTTTTAAGTAAACAAAATTTTAATTAACAGATTTGGTGTTACAGATGTATAAACGATTTTTATAACCGTTTTTTTGTATTATTTTGTATTGAAACCATGATGAGTTTATTTTCAAATGATCGTTTAGTTTGTTTATTACATATGTTATAGTTTTAACTTAGATTT
This sequence comes from Glebionis coronaria, assembly GCA_025667525.1. Taxonomy (NCBI): domain Eukaryota; kingdom Viridiplantae; phylum Streptophyta; class Magnoliopsida; order Asterales; family Asteraceae; genus Glebionis; species Glebionis coronaria. Next base: position 220,121,044 of record CM046880.1, read on the forward strand.
ACTGAAGCAACGATTGAGTTTCTTTGAATCAGATTTGGTACAAGTTTATATAAACCATGTTGAGTTTGTTAGATACCAAATTGTTTTAATAGTTCTTAACTTGTGGTAACTGATGTAGTAAAATCGAACATGTTTTAGGAAAAACGCGTATAATCGGCAAGTATTAAACGTTCACGTTTAGGAAAACGTGAATGCTCGATAAGTGCGAGTTCGTTCTCGAAGGAGGTGTATGTGTTATATGCCATTTATATAAAAATCAAGTTTGGATTAGTGTCGTTTTTGGGTTTAAAGAGAGAAAATTAAAAGACGAGTTACACTACGATTAAACTATGACGTAAAACGTAAAACGTAAACGTAATGACGTAAAACGCGACGAAATTAAAAATTAATGCTAAAAATTAATTAAACACTAAAACTAACTTTAAAATAATATAAATAGGAATAAAACTCAATCAACAAGTTTTAAAACCTTTTATTAATTAAATATTCAATTTTAAATGATAATTAAAACCCTAAAATTAAATATAATTAACAAAAAGTCCAAAATTATATTTTATCAAACAAATATCTTACTTATATCAATTAAACACAAAAAAATATTTTTCCTAAATTTTTATAACTTTTCTATTTTTAAAAGGCTAAAAATACTTTTTAAACTAAAATAATGATTAAAAATAATAAAATAATGAGAAAAATAAATTTTCTTTTCTAAAAATCTTAAAACACTTAACTAAACTGGGAAAAATGAAAAAAGTTTAAAACATTACTTTTACCCCTAATAAGACAAAAACAGTTTGATTAAAAACTAATTTAAACTTAAAATAATTTTAAAAATAATTAAATAAAGGGAAAAATGAAATTATTTTTCTAAAAATCTTAAAACAACTTACTTAAACTAAGAAAATTGGAAAATTTTAAAAATACTACTTTTTATCACTTAAGACAAAAAAAAATTTAAAAACTAATTAAAAATTAAATTAATGCTAAAAATACCAAATAATCAGAAAAAAAATTAACTTTTTGAAAAATCTTAAAATAAATAAGTAAGACTGGGAAAATTGAAAATATTGAAAAAGGTTGCAAAAAGACCACTAAAGACAAAAAAAAGTACTAAATCGATAGTGACATGTGAGAAACCTTGTTTGCTAGTGGAGTAGTGGCAAGAGTTACTCTAGCTAGATTAGTGGTTGTTTTTGGACATACAATACACCCCCACACTCATGGAAGTGTGGGGAGTCAAATACAAGTGAAAGCAAACATATCCAACCATAAATGACACACAAAACAATGCAAATTAGTTCACTAGTTCACATAAATAATGGGTCTGGTGGTCTACTGATGCAATAGGTCACTTTGGTGAGTTTTAAGCTGGACAATGAGCCACCCAAACAAACCAAAATACAGATCAAAGGCACACAACCCTAAGTTATCTCTAGGACTAACTGATTACAAGAGTTAAATTCTTAAAACTCAAAATTCAATCTTATATGACCTATTTTGTTCTAAGCAGATTTGTTTCTCAAAGCATGCAATTTTCTTCTTTAAACTAACAAACCTAAGAAAACCACTATTAAACCCTACCACTATTTGTTTGAGTATGTTTAAGCTGATATTACCCTAGTCTCATGTCACCCAAGGTTTGTAATACCCAAAACCAAACAACCCTTACAAATTTGATAGACAAATTTTCCAAAGAGATTTTAAGCTACACAATACCAGACTTTATACAAACTTGTTAAAGATACATAATTGATAAAATGAACATAAACAAGCATTTAACTAGCATTCAAACAGGTTAACCACAAAAGCAAATAATCCTAAAACTCAAAATCTTAGTTAAACGGGAGGGTTCAAGCCCTAGGTTTATACCTTGTAGGACCCACATCCGGGCCCCACTATGGCTGAGGCTATCTCTATGTTAGCTAGAGGTGAGATTGTGTTATTATTGACTTGCTGTTGTAGAGAATGATGATGACGGTGGACTACCAAAGTCCAAACCACCCAAGATATCTTCAAATGAGAACTTGTTATAACACACAACAAGATAAACAAGTGAAAGCCTAAAAACTGATCCAAAATCTATTGTCAGATAGCTTTTGGGGCAACTTATGAACATTAAAAACAAGCAAAGATGGTACCAGAAATCTTCCTTTTTGAAAAAACCTTAGAAAAAACTACACTTCAAATCACCTATTGGAAACCTTTTGGAAAACTGAAACTAACTAGGTAGCTTATACAAGTTTGTGTAGCTTATAGGTTGTCAACCAAATAAGCTACCAAGCTTCTATAACCCGTGACTAAAACAGAAACTTTGACCAAGTATCCTTGAATTAAAGTTTTTTTTTTTGAAAAAACTTACACTACAATGTTGCATAAACTTAAAACTTTAATCTACGAAAGCAGTAAGGAACTCAGCACATGTTAAAAACTCAAAGCAAAATATTTCATTAACTTTTGAAATTTTTACATAAAAGCTGGAACAAGAGCATAAAGGTCCCAAATCGATCCTTTTATACTGATACATAGAAGGTTCTAGGTTGAAAAACCCTAAACAAATGAAAATCCTATAATTCCCTTGGAGTCTTGTGAGTTTTAATTCTGGTCAAAAGTCTTGATCATGCCATGTGATGATTCATGTGATGCCAGCTGGTACTTTTTATCTTGGCCCTTCATTCAAATATTAGGGAACAAGAAATCGCATAGGGTCGGTTATGGACTGGCGTGATTCTGTTTTTGCCCAATTTAGTGAAGCAGGAGACACACGTGGGACCCATTGGAGGTCACGGGGTGCAAGTTTTGTTGGTGGGTTTAGTTTAGGGTAGGTTAAATCAAGGTTCTGGAAAGTTAGGTGTGTTAATTTTGGTTAATGAGGAATTGGGTGATTAGGGTTTATAGGGGTGGATTTGGGGGTGATGATGGTATAGTGAGTGTTTAGCGCGTAAATGAGGGGATTTGACCATGTTTGACTAGGTTTAATTGATTTATTAATCTGTTTAAAAAAATATACTGATTAATATATTCAGTTTTGGTATAATGGGGTGTGAGGTGGAATGAGGGGGTCAGGTGATGGAACAAGAGTGGTGGAGAGGGATGATGTGGCGGGTTGATTGGTGGGGGTGAGTTTAGGTGTCTTGGTAGAAAATGCCCTTTTCTTCCCATTTTGTCACTTGTAATCAAACAGCCAAAACCTTAAAATCCTTTGTTAATAACTTTGGACAAGTTGTCAAATTTGGCACATGTTATGTGTAAACTTTCATCAAGTACCATTGTTGCACATTTGGCATGTTTCAAGGGCAATTCTTGTAATATATTGACATTTTAGGGACCACAATGCAATTAATATGTTTTGCAAGGGTATAAAATGCCAAGTCTTTAAACTTGAGGGACCAATCTTGACAATCTTCATAACGTCAAAAACTTCAATAGAAAATCATGATTCGGGTCCGGTTCTTTGTGCGACTTTGTTTCCCGTGTTCGTTTTTGCTTGATTCTTGTAATCTTTTGTTGAATTCACGATATCCGTACCTAAAATACACAATGAACAAACACAAGCATATTTTGGGGTATTTTATGACATTTTTAACCGTTTTAAACCCAATTTGGACGATGAGACTATGTATAAATACAGTCTCATCACTCCCCCATACTAAACCATTGCCGTGTCTCAACGCAATGATAGGATTACGTATCTTAGCACTTCCAAAGTTCATTTTTATATGACATTTATTGAAAACGTAAGTTTAAATAAACTACTACATGTGTTTTAGACATAATGTATTGTTTTCATCGCAAAATGGGAAGTTTAGGATCATAGAATAAGAACATGTGAATGCTTCATTAGAAAAAATTTTGTCGTCCTTGATTTTCACCTAATTCCATGCTAAGCGTGAAACAAGATCATTGTCATTATAAGTTAGTAATGCTAACACTACTCATATGCTCTAATCACGTACTTAGACTCCCTTATTCCTAAGGTGTATCTCTTATATTTTATTTTTGTCATAATGCTCACGAGGATACATCATTGACTTATGCGTTAATAGAGATTAGGTCCCAAAATAGAGCCTTAACGGTATAACCAAAATCATCGAATTAATAATTCATCCTAATAGACAACGATGTCAAAAAATTAAGTCAACAAGAAGGATCGACAAACACGGTTTTATAACGGTTTTGAACATGAGACTTATTACCAATTTGGAATTGGTTAGTGCCACCTTTTATTTAACCTCTCCATGAGGTGTTTATTATGGCTTTGGTCTTGTCCTTGTCTTTTATTTAACCTCGCCATGAGGTGTTTATTATGACTTGACGTATATCCTCACGCTAAAGCGAATTTTGTATCTTTAAGGCTTCAAGATTTAAGATATTTACTTTCAATTTTCGCATAGATTTTTCGGCCTTGTGAGCTTCAAATTTTTTTCTTGATTTAGGTGAAGAGGAACTTAAATTATTATTGGGGGAAGCCTTTGATTATTCGGGTTGCCAATACTTCAAAACCGTGACGCTGGCGACACCTTAATGTTTTCCCAATTTAATCACATGGAAGCTACTAAAACAAATTAGAAACCAACAATAGAGACTAAACCGCTAAATCAATATTTATTAACAATTATTATATAAAAGCGAGGGGAGAATAAGCAAATAATTAAAACACATGAGTTTTTGAAAGAATACGAGTACTTTACGTTTAGCATAGTAACTTATAATTAACTCTATCATTTGTCGTTCTCAATTAAGAGACTTAGCCTAATATATTTAAGGAATCAAAGCTAAGTGCTCAACATGCACGGTCGAGTCAAAAGTTACTCTTATTCTCACCATTGGAAAACCTACATTCGTGTCTTAAACACTTATGGAAAAACAAGAAATAAAATTTGGCCATTTTCAGCCTTATTTTGCATAAAACAATAACAAAAAGATGAAAATTAGATTGCGTGATGACGTAAGCAAGGTGAAGTATCTACTCACCCCTCCCCCCCCCCCCCCCCATACTAAAACAAACCATTGTCCTCAATGTTTCGAGTCTAGGGGTGAAACACCCCCCATACTAGAGACGAAATTCGAGTGCTTAATCTCGAGCATGGGAAGGATAAAACGAATAACCTAAAACCGTTTATGATTTATGCTAATTAGATCATCGTTAGAACATAAAAGCATCTTAGCGTTCAGCGTCTTAGTTTTTATTTAGCCTCTTGCTAAGATTAAAACTACTATAATATTATTAGATTTAGAACGAATAAAAATTTCTTCTGTTTTGTACATGATCCTATAGCGTTATTTAATGCTTATGGTAGTAAGTCTTTACTCGTTTGTCGAATTTTTCTCGACAATATCTGTTTTGTTATGTGAGCTCTCTTTTTGAAAAATTTGTGTTGTCTCGCGTATTACTTTCACTTTAAAGGTTCGCATGTTGTTATCTTTCACATAGATGTCTATAGTTGCGATAATTTTCTCCTAAGGATAATATCGCACATTTGAAAGTCGTTTCACATAGTTTGGTTAATTCCGTTCACCTTGACCGTCTTCTTAATAGTGATAAGTAGTTCATGCGGCAAGGCTTATCGAATCGGTTTTCCAAAAACCTAAAATAATTGGTCGTCCTATCACACGATGGTTAAGATGTTCCTTCCTTCTATGTGACATTTCCTTTATAGATGACTTCGTAATTCAATTAATTTAGTTCGCGTTCCTCCTCGTTTATCTCCTTTTCATGGAGGTGAAAACCGGTCAGTCGTGCAATGTTAAATCAAATTGTGATCCGTGAAGATTCCATATATCATTGGTACAATAGTTTATATCTTTCTTTGTTTTATGAGTTATGCATTTTGCTCTAATTTAAGCAAAATATATTTTGTTCGGGTGGTCTCGGTATCTATTTTCTTATATACAAGAGCACGCTTATCTTGACCCAATTGTTCCTTAACATTGGTTAACATACGACGAGGTCTCGATATCCGTTAAATTTGGGATTTTCTCATTTGGGCGTCTCATCGCTTTTACAACCAAATTGTTTTATTGATCTTCATTTAGTATATGGTAGTGGTGCGATATCCGTTAAATTCGAGTTTTACTCGAATGGCGTCTCGTTCTTCGCATTATTATTTAGATTTTGTCATTGTCATAGGTTTCTTCCAACTCGAGTCTTTTTAATTATCGTAGGAATTTTTGTACTAAACGTTTTACACGGTTTCGAACGTCATTGTGGAAAAGAAATTAATCGTAATAGGTTTAATCGTATTTCGTACTTGGTGCTTTTACTTAAACAGCGGTATAGGAATATTCGACGTTCGTAGCACAAAACAAATTTTCTTTGACAAGTAAAGCGAACTTGGAACTTCCGAATACACTAATAATTTCTCTTTTTTATTATGATTAATATGAGCATACTCGCAATTGACCACGATCATACGTCGTTGATCAAGCTACGTACGTCTCGAGACCAACGGTTGCATCCTCCTTTTCCTCATCAATTGCTTCTTTGAGATTGATATTTATATATTGGCAGTTTATAATATATTTACACGTTACCATTGTTCATTTTCAAATAACAAAATAACGCATATCTCATATCGTCCGTTACCATTTATCACTTCCATAACCAAAAAATTAGTCCATAGTTCATTTCATTCGTTACCATTGTTCATTTCCACAATTAACAATATAATTCTTAATTATTCGTAGTAGTTTCGTTAAGTTCATTAATAGTTTGTATTTTCCACATCGAGTTGGTCGTCAACCAAGTTCAAAACTTTACATGTTAGTTCTCGCCAAAATATTTCTTCATTAAACATTGTGTTTTATTAGTAATACTTTTACCGATTTTCAAAAATGCTTTATCACGATTTTTGTCATTCCTCCCAATAAGGTTATCGGTGATAGTTCTTTTAATAATAATAAAAAAAATGTAATATTTTCCTAGAAAATATTTTATAAACCTCCGTTTAAAGTAAAAATTTGTTTGATAAAATTTTCTCTGACATATGTATATATATAAAAGGATTTTGTAAGAAATTTTTTTTCTTTTTTTGTCATTCCCTTTAAAATAAAATTTTATGTAATAAAAATTTTCCTTAAGTAAAAGTTTTGCAAGATATAAAAGATAACTTTTAAAGTCAACAGGAAATAATGAAATAAAAGTTTTTTAGTATGATTACATAATACGATTTTGTTTGTGGTAACATCGACGGATGTCAAGTTACTTGATTTTCATATGAATAAACTATTTGATATCCTATGTAATTTCTATATTTCACATACGACGAGGGTAAAAGTCCTTCGGTTTATTCTTTTAGGTTGCCGGGGCGCTCTCCTCAAGTGATACACGGTACATGATATTTGCAGAGTATTTCACGCTCTTCATATATGAGCTTCCTTCTTTAGAAATTTCTTTCCCAATATGGATTCGATCTTGCTTTATTCGGCATTTTCCTAGGTAACACTTTTTCACGTACTTCTCATGTGTTCTAACAATGCGGCAGTCTTATTCCTAATGCCCAAGCTCATCACGGCGTCTACCGTGGTTGAGCAAGTACCTTTGTGATGGTACTCACACTTATGGAAAAATGGTGGTTGGAAATACTTTCCTTGGTTAGCACACAGTGCGAGCCAGGGTAGTTTCTTTGGTCTAGTCAGATGGTAAGGGATAATCCTCCTTTCATCCTGCCTTACTAAGTCAAACATTGGATTGCTTCTCGACAAGGGATAACTTCTTCTCGTAGGGTCCTTTTCTTTCACAACCAACACAAGTCCGCTTGGTTTTTGAAATGATTTTCAGAGGTCCAAGAGTGTTAATCTAGATTAACTCTTGTTTCCTAAATTCTTGAGCACATGCTCACGGTTTAATTGTTCGTGCTAATACAAACATCGAATGAATCATATACCTTAATGGCGTTTTGATATTAATGGTTAATTATTTTCTTAAGATCCTCGCCTTGGTTTAAAAATGCGCGCATCATTGCGCAAATTGCACGCATCAATGCGTTGCATTCAAAATTTCGCATCAAGGTGCCTAATGCAATGCCATCCCAAAATGCGTTCGCATTAAACCGCAATTTATCGCATTTGTGTAATGCTAGCAATGGTAGCAATTGTCACAATCTAGTACTTAGGTCATTTTTGTCCAATTTTAACCTTTTAAAAGTGACCTATATATTTTAATAGCTTTTTAAAAATAAGAAATGTTAGACAAACATCTAAAGAAACACAATAACGAAAATATAGTATTTTGTATTTTGCTAAGATTTTATTCTCAAGCTTTACTTTCAATTTATTTGTTATACAAGGGATTATATGCCTAATTTTAATATGCTAGTAACTTATTTTGTAACTTTATTGCATTTATTTTATACTTATATAATTTTTGCACTTTTTTTATACTAAACGCATCGCGTCTAAATTGCGCTCGCAATCGCATCACGCATCACGCAATAGCTTTTGAGACCTTTAGCGCAATGGATCACAAAACGCATTTTTAAACCAAGATCCTCGCGGTTTTGTCTTTGCTTTACTGGTGACATTTTAAGTTCTATGGATATACAAATCCGTATTTAGTTCATTCATGGTTATCAAGTTAACGTTTATTCCAAATTGACAGAGCTTTCCTCACAGTTATTGTAATACAATTATCGAGAGATCATAGTATAAAAAGTCATACATTTAATTCTTGAATTATACTTCATTCATAGTTTTGAAGCTAAGAGTACAAAGTTCTCATTCAACAAATGAATGACTTCTTTTAGTCTCGACAAAACATTATGATTTTATTACAAAACATCATAGTTTTATTAGAAAGGTGTTACATCCTAGAGGTCTGGATGGCGTAGGATTTCCTTAATCTAAGCTCGATCTACAGCCTGCGTGGATTCAACATCATCCGGTCTCATAGAAATCACGGTCTCCACAACTTAAAGAGACTTCCGATATTCTGCTATCACTAGATCCTTTTTAACACCCCCAATTTACATTGCGCAACGGAAATACACAATTGGGTGCTATACACAAGCATCATCACACAATGTATATTGAACGACTCAAAAGAGAGACGTTTACACATAAAATATAAACAAGATTTTCATAATAGGTCTAATGTTGGGAATAAATTAAGACCAGATCACTTGAGCGCTGACAAGAACAAAACAAGCGTTGACAAGAACAAAACAAGCGCTGACAGCTCAAGCGTTGATAAGTTAAAGTCAAGCGTTGACACATTGAAGACAAGCACTGATGGAAGATATATTCTACGCGTGTATTATATTCTAGAATACTTCTAGTAAAGATAAGAACAATAATGTATTTTCTATATTTATCTTTACCTAGAATAGTTGATACGTAGATTATTGTACAAGGCTTCTTATGTCTATAAAAGAAGCCCTTTAGGTTAATGTTTAATATAAGTTTTACATAAGTTTTTGTTCCAAAACATGTTTCATTGTAAGCAAGTTTGATATTGATAATCAAAGTGAAAGTTTGTTTATATCGTTGTGTGTTCTTGTTTAAGTGTTAAATTCCGCATAACACTTAGATTCATAAAGCATATACAAAGGTTTCTCTACGTGTATTACTTGATCTAATCTCGTATACACAAAGCTAATCGATCTAAGTTTGGGATCAACAAGTGGTATCAGAGCTTGTTGAGGAACTTTTGATCTTAAAGAACACCATAACCCTAAAAATACCAAAACCTTAATTTTCTCAGAAACCCTAACAACATCATGTCTGAAGCAATAACCTCCTCATCCTTAGCCTTACCAAACATCAAGATTCCCATGCTTGATGCAACCAACTTTGACTTATGGAAGTTCAACTTTGAACAATATCTGGGGATCTATGACTACACACTCTGGGAGATTATTGAATATGGAAACACATTCAATAAGGCTCAAAAGATTCTTGATGCCATTTCTCAAAGATCAGCTGTTGCTGGATGTTCTGAAGCAGATAAGAAAGAAAAACCTGGAGATGGTAGAGTTGTGGCTGCTGATGACATTGCAAAGAAAAGGGTTGACATGAAACCCTAAATATTCTGAAAGTCTCCTTGGGACAAGAAAACCAGCATAAATATAGAGGCTATGAATCTGCTAAGGAGCTTTGGGAAGCTCTTGAAGTTGCATATGGTGACAATGCAGACACTAAGGAGGAAACGAAAAAGCAACTTCTACATGATTATGTTGTCTTCAAAGCTCAACCCAATGAGAAACTGAGTAGTGTGAGAAGCAGATTGCTTGACATTACTAGCAAGTTGTCCTTCATGGGGACACAAGTTGTTGATGTTGACATTAATGCTACCTTTCTTAAAAGTCTTGGTGAGGCATGGAAGATTGAGGCAAGATCTATTCTTGCCAACAATACCTACAAGAGCTCCTCGTTTGATGACATCTACAACAAACAAAGACTGTTGGAAGATGAAACTCTTCTAGAGCATGGAAGCAAATCTACCACCAGCAACATGGCCTTCTTCTCTCATAGTGAAGGTCAATTCAATCAGAAGGACTCTTATATGCATCCAGTTACTGGATCGTCATATGTCAGCGCTGGAACAAGTCCTGTCAACGTCTCATTTTTAGACGCTGACACATTCAAGAATGACTCCCCAAGAGTTAAACCTGCTGGTTTGGATTTGGATACTGTTTGTGCCTACATTGCTTCTTTGCCCAATGGTTCAGTGATTACATATGAGGACCTTGAGCAGATAAGTGATGAGCACTTGGAAGAGATGGACATCAAGCGGAACATGGCTCTTGCTAGTATAAGAGCAAATAGGTGGAACAGAAGGTTTAAGAAGAAAATGACCTTCAATGCTAAAGACACAGCTGGATTTGACAAATCAAAAGTTGAATGCTACAACTGCCATCGTATGGGACACTTCATGAGGGAATGTATATCTCCTAGAAGATCTGATGCTGGTAAACCCTCAAGTCAGGTTGTTAAAGCTCAGGATTCCAAAGCCATGGTTGCAGTTCAAGGAATTGATGGTATAGGATGGGATTGGAGCTATCTGGCTAAGAATGCTGAAGAGGATAAAGCTTTGGTTGCTGATATTGAAGAAGAAGAGCATGTTGAATATGCTCTCATGGCACACTCCTCCTCTTCATCTGATAATGAGGTATATGATGATGCTTTTTGTAGCAAAGGTTGTAGGTTAAAACTGAAAGACTTAACAAAGAGGTGTTAAAACTAAAAGATGATATGAGTACTGAAAGGTGTAAATTGTCTAATTACCAACTAGCTCTTACTAAAACTGAGAAAACCGTTTCTGAATACAAGAAAATGGAATTTGATTTAAAAGATAAGATCAATATCTTAAAACATGAGTTAGAGGGTAGTATGGATATTAGAAACATCATGGAAAGGGTTAATGGTGAATTACAGGCTAAATTAGATGATGCCATTAAGAATAAAGATAATGTTGGCCTCAAAATTCAAAGATTTGATAGAGCCACCCAAACCCTAGGAGACTGTGTAGCTAAACAAAGGGATCCTAAGGACATGCCTGGGATTGGGATGAATGATTACTCTTTGGTTCCACCACCAGCTGGTGACTTCTATGGTGTCCAACAAAGGGACTTATCTTGGACTGGTTTACCAGAGCTCCAAGAGGAGGAATTCATTCCTCCACCAAGAGTTGTCACTCCAGTGGAAGAGTATCAACAAAAACTGACTGACCTAAATGAGTGGAAGAAAGCTAACCCTACTTTATTTGTTAAGGGAGGTTTGCTATGTGAAAGTCCAAATGAGTCTATACCTATTAAGGTTACTAACCCAATCACTGGTAAAGTTGTTGACCTAGGCTCAAACACTGTTAGAAGACCTACCATTAAATATGCAGAGATGTATAGGAATACTAGGTCACCCAAGAGTCAAGTTAGCAATCATGGAACAGGCTTCTACTCTTCTAGACCTAAGGTTGTGTCTAGAAAAGCTTGCTACACTTGTGGTAGCTTTTCACACTTGGCATACAAGTGTGTCAACGCTCCCAAAGCCAGCGCTGACAGGAATAATTTCAGCGCTGATAGGAACAAAGTCAACGTTGTTAGGAAGTCAAACGTTGTCAGACCCAAACCTTGTATGCAGCAAAGTCCACAAGTGATTAGACCTGCCCCATTCTTTTCTAGAAGGTCTAACACTCATGGACAAAGACCTTTTCAAAAGACAAACACCTGGTCAAATAGGCAATGGGTTTCTGTAGCAAACCCTAGGTTCAACGCTGACAAGGGTAATTGCAGCGTTGACAGGACAAATTCTAACGCTGACAGAAACGTGACCAGACCTAAATATTTGCAGCCACAAGGTAAGGGGTCTAAAGCTTCTTCAATCTTAACATGGAGACCCAAGAAAGATCAAAACCCTAATGATAATGGGATTTCAATGACTTGCAATAGATTTAATTACATTTCAAAGGTCATTACAAAACCTATTGGGGTTAACTGGGTATTTCATCCTAAAAAGGATGAGCATGGGGTTGTTGTGAGAACTAAGTCTGTTCTTATTGAACAACCAGATGAATCCAAGTCGTTTGAGACTTGGGTTCCCAAAGAAAACTAATTTGTTTTCTTTATGTGCAGGGCATTCAAAGACAGATCAATGATTATGGATATTGGGATAGTGGATGCTCAAGGCACATGACAGGGAAGGAAGACTATCTGACGAATTTCACCCCTATTAAAGATGGTGATAAGGTTTACTTTGGAGGTGGATATGGAACTATCACAGGCAAAGAAACCCTTCTCACCAATAATCTGCGTTTTGAGAACGTCTTCCTGGTAAAAGAACTTGATTACAACTTGTTTAGTGTATCACAGGTTTGTGATAACAAAAATAAAGTTCTTTTTACTGATACTGAGTGTTTGGTGTTAAGCAAGGATTTTAAGATCCCTGATGAGAAATATATTGAGTATAGAACACCTAGGCATAAGGACATATATAATGTGAATTTAAATGGGATTAAAATGAATACCAATATGTCTTGTTTTTATGCTAAGGCCTCAGTAGATGAGAGTAAATTATGGCACTTGAGACTAGGGCACATAAACTTTAAAAATATAAATAGACTTGTGAGGCTTGGTTTAGTTGATGGTTTGCCTGAGAAGGCCTTCCACAATGACCACTCTTGTGTTGCATGTCTTAAAGGCAAGCAGCACAAGGTCTCATTCAAGTTCAAACAGGTGCATACTAGTTCCAGACCTCTTCATATGCTTCACATGGACCTCTTTGGTCCAACAAATATAGAAAGTTTGAATGGTAAGTCATATTGCTTTGTTATCACAGATGACTTTTCTAGGTTTACTTGGACATTCTTTCTAGCTATGAAGAGTGACACAGCTGATGTTCTTATTGATTTTATCACTCAGATTGAGAAAAGGTCTAGCAATGAGGTTAAAATGCTTAGGAGTGATAATGGTGGAGAATTTAGGAACAAGAAGCTAGATGATTTCTGTGCCAGGAAAGGAATTACTAGGCAATTTAGCATTGCTAGAACCCCACAACAAAATGGGGTTGCTGAGAGGAAAAATAGAACCCAAATTGAAGCAGCCAAAACAATGTTGGCTGATGCCCACTTTCCTATAGCCTTTTGGGCTGAGGCTGTTAATACAGCATGCTATGTGCAAAATAGAGCATTGGTTAACAAAATTCAGAACAAAACACCATATGAGTTACTTTGGGGAAGAAAACCTAATATTGGTTTTCTCAGACCTTTTGACTGTCATGTAGTAGTCTTGGATACTAGTGATGCCTTAGGGAAATTTAGTGCAAAAGGTGATGAGGGTTACTTCATGGGGTATTTAGAGCAGAGCAAGGGTTATAGGGTTTATCTTAAATAGGACAAACGTATAGTTGAAAGAGTACATGATAAGTTTTTATAGAATAAACCTAGTGATCCTGAAAGTGGTCCTAATTGGTTGTTTGATTTGGAACCCTTATCTAGAACTTTAAATTATATGCCTGTCACTAATCCAGACATTGTGAAGGTAACTTCAAATGTTGTGGAGGAACAAGTTGTTAATGTTTCAGGTACACAGGTTCATGAGAAGGTTGGATCACAAGCAGGAAAGGCATCTCCTACCTTAGAATATGTCACAATTCCCATTTGGACAGATGCTTTTGCTGCTGCTGCTGGACAAGATAATGGTGGTTTCCAAGTACCACCAGATACAAACATGCATGGTCCTTCAGGCGCTGACAAAGGAAAATCTAGCACTGACAAGACCAATTCAGACGTTGATGGCTCAGACGTTGACAACAACAGTTCAAGCGATGTTAGCCCAAGCGCTGACAAACAAGGTTCAGACGTTGAAAACACCTTTGCACATCTTTTCTCTTCCACTTTTGAACAAGGTGAACCTTCCAATTCTTATGAAGAAGGTCATCCTTATGTTGATATAAGAGAGTCTGATGAAGAAGATATTGGCAACATGGAGCATGAGGTTGAGGACACCAGACTTTTTGAAGGAGGAGTTCTCACATCTACAATGAAGAATCACCCCCCTTCCCAGATCATTGGTGATATTATGACTCCAGTTCAGACTAGAAGGTCTCATCAAGGTCTTGGTGGGTTTATTGCCAATATACACAAGAAGGTTGATACCCCTCTTGTGCAAGCATGTTTGTTTTCATGTTTTATGTCACAAGAAGAACCCAAGCAAATATTTGATGCTCTCAAAGAACCATGTTGGGTGGAAGCAATGCAAGATGAGCTTCACCAATTTACAATTCAGGATGTTTGGGAGCTGGTTGATTGTCCTAGATATGTCAGACCTATAGGGACAAGATGGGTTCTCAGGAACAAAAGAGATGAAAGAGGTATTGTGGTCAGAAACAAGGCAAGGTTAGTGGCTCAAGGTTATACACAAGAGGAGGGGATAGACTATGAGGAGGTCTTTGCACCAGTTGCAAGGATTGAAGCTATTAGGATTTTTCTAGCCTATGCCTCCTGCATGGGCTTCACAGTCTATCAAATGGATGTCAAGAGTTCCTTTCTGTATGGCACCATTGTTGAGGAAGTATATGTAATGCAACCTCCTGGTTTTGAGAATCCAGAGCATCCAGATAAAGTGTATAGAGTCAAAAAGGCTATGTATGGCCTTCATCAAGCCCCTAGAGCATGGTATGGTACTTTGTCTACCTATTTGGTGGACAATGGATTCAAGAGGGGTACCATAGATCATACACTATTTACAAAGAAGAAAGGCAAGGATGTGTTACTTGTGCAGGTCTATGTTGATGATATCATTTTTGGATCTACTGATCCAAAGATGAGTGAGGATTTCTCCAAGCTTATGACAGACAAATTCAAGATGAGTGCTATGGGGGAGATGAACTTCTTTCTTTGTTTACAAGTTCAGCAGAAAGAGGATGGTATCTTCATCTCCCAGGACAAATATGTTGTTGAGATCTTGAAGAAGTTTGGCTTTTCTCCACATGAAAAGAGGGCTACTACTCCTATGGATAGAGAACACCCTTGGGGAAAGATTGGAGATGGGAAAGATGTTGATGTCAGGCATTATAGATCCATGATTGGATCCTTGATGTATCTTACTGCCTCCAGACCTGATATCATGTTTGCTGTGTGTGCTTGTGCACGCCATCAAGTGACTCCCAAAGAATGTCACCTTTATGCTGTGAAGAGGATCTTTAGGTACCTAAGATGCTATCCTAGTCTTGGTTTGTGGTACCCAAAGGATTCACCATTGGAGCTGATTGCATATTCAGATAGTGATTATGGAGGTGATAAGTTTGATAGGAAATCCACAACTGGTGGATGTCAGTTTCTTAGGAGCAGGTTAATATCTTGGCAATGCAAGAAACAAACAGTGGTGGCTAATTCTACAACTAAAGCAGAGTATGTGGCTGCAGCTGCATGTTGTGGCCAAGTGTTGTGGATTCAGAACCAGCTGTTGGACTATGGGTACAATTTCATGCATACTAAGATATTTGTTGACAATAATAGTACTTTATAGTAAGTGAAGGCTTGGCTTACGTGCTCAGCTCAAGCAAGAAGAAGCTATAAAGTCAAGCCTATTGAATGGTAGCAGAGGGAGTGGCTTAGCAGTCGGCCTATCTTTCCGGGCGCACGCATAAAGGCATGATTAGTTCCACAAATCTCACTGCACTGACCATAGTAAACTCCTTCTCGTTGTACCGAAATAGAGATTTGATTTAAACGACCAGGTACAGCATCACATTTGACACCTGAGGAAGGTACAGCCCAACTATGAAGTACATCAGCAGATGTTACAATAATACGTAGATGGCTTTTGGCTGGTACAACCACTCGATTGTCCACTTCTAATAAACGTAATTGTTTGAAAAAGTGGATGCTCATATAGGATCAAAGTGATACTACTACTTATAAGTCGAGTGGCCCTAACAACCTGCTTAACTGATCTTATTGAATAGATGGGCTTCAGCGAACCTACTTCTACTTCTTAGATGGAATTAATTCAATAAGATCAGGACTAGTCTTTCACTTCACAGATCAGATAGAGATCGACTTTTTATCCCATGGCCAGCTCAAGAAAGAAGATACTGTACTAATATGTGTAGGTCCCCGTAATTCGAGTGAGATTGTCATGGCGCAAAAGCAGATATGGTCCGGTATTCCCTTGTTCCCTGTATTGGTTATGTTCTTTATTTCTTGTCTAGCAGAAACTAATCGAGCTCCGGCCGACGGACGACGACCCCTTTTTGTTCTCGCCCAGCCGCTTCTTTTTTTTTTTAGAATCCCATCTACTGCTCCCTCTTAGTTGCAGATGCCCATGCTTTGATTCGAAAGCCCTAGCCAGTGATGAATCCCCAGGAAGAGAGGACTATTGAATTCCTCCTCCCTTCAGTCCAGTTTGAACCCGTCCCAGCAACGAACACCTTCCTACTGCAAGGCTTTGCTCTGCCCTTCCACTAGAATCCACTCCGGGTCGGAGGAGCAGCTAATCCAACTTCTTGAGATATTGAAGAACGAACATTTGCTTGAATTCCTTGCCTCACCCTGAGATGAGAGGGAAGGTCGATTTGACTCGAATCCTGGACCTGATCTTGAATCCTACACCGGTTAATGATGCGATGGGAGAAGTTTTTCTTTTGTCATTTTTCATCAATGCTGGCCCAGTCGAGGTTCGTCCATGCCCCATCCCAATGGACAAACCTTAGCCCCTAGCTCTATAATCCACCCTACCTAGTCCCTGAAAGCCCTCCCGGGGCTAGAAGAATCCTGTACATCATTCTAAAACTAAACACATAGAAATTAGACACCATTTTATAAGAGATTGCTTTGAGAAAGGTTTAATACAACCAGATAGGGTTGACACTGAGGAAAATGTTTCTGATTTATTAACTAAACCTTTTGATGCTGGGAGATTTCAATACTTGGTAACAAGTATTGGAATGGTTAATCTCACATAATATGTGTTTTGGATTCTTTTTGTAAAAGTATGTACAGGATGATGCATTATTATTGTTGGTCTTATTGATGATTTAGATTTTCCACTATATTTTTCTAACACTGACAAAGGTTGCTTGAACACTGATAAGTGTTTTTGTAACGTTGTCAGCAATATAATTGTCTAACGCTGACAAAGCTTCCCTCAACGCTGTCATGTGTTATCGGGGCGTTGTCAGCAACAATGTTAGTTTTGTGGTTTTCAATCTAAATGTGCAGATGGTGTTAGCAGTATACCATTGGATACAGAGTTGCTTATGGATCAATGGAGAAGCATTTGGACAAGTTTTTATTTATGGATGATGGTTGGAATGTTTCATTCCTATCTTGACATAAATTTTTATGTTCATGCATGATTTTAGCAAACTTTTTGTATCATAGTTTAAGGGGAGGTTTTAGGAAACTTTAGGATGTTTGGGTATCCATATGATACTCTTATCACAACTCTAGATTGTGTCCACAGGTGAGTATGAGTTAGTTTTACTAAATCATGAGGCACTGTAGCATGCAAAGTTGATATACTGTGCATGCTGCCAAGACATTTTTGGCCTAGAATTGGTTGTGGTCTGTTGGGAGACTTGGGAATGATTTTGATATGGGATTTACCTGGGAGTAACAAGGATTTTATAAGGTAACTTAGTTGTTAAGAGTTTTGGTTAGCAAGGGACACTAGAGGACTGTTATGTCTATCTTGCTTATGCAAGTGTGCATAACTGGACAGTGCTTGCCGCCCTATAATAATTATCAGCTATTGGTTATCTTCTCTAGGATAAATTACTTGTTAAGGTCATTTTTCACTTTTTAAAATATTTTTATTTTTGGACGCTGACAAGAATTTTCCAAGCGTTGTTGTGACCAAATTGGACGCTGACATGGCTATAGGCAAACGTTGACAAGATTATAGCCGTTGGGCGTTGATAGGTTATTTTTTACCGTTGACACTCAATGGGACCTACCCAGTTGTTACTTTTTGACATATTTTCAAGCCGTAATTTTAGGAGTTGTTACTTTCATTTAATGCATGAGATAACTTATAACTTTTTCAATATTTTCATGATTAATTTTTGAAAATCTTTGCCTATTTTTGGGCCAATCACATGCATTCTTTTTCTCCTATAAATTTGGCTCCTATTTTAAACAGGGTATCTATAATTCTTGTCTAACAATTTTCTCTTATCAACTTCATCTTCTTCACTTAAAATTAACAGCTTTCATCAATGGCACCAAAGTTTAAACCAACAGAATTGGAATTGGGGTTCAGATCACAACACAACATGATTGCTTATCTTGAAGCTGATGATGCTCTGTTTCCCCAATACACACAAATGGTGGCGTATTTGAACGCATCCCCATTAAGGTATGCTCTTTCTCATGCACCACTCATTCCAGTCACACACATTAAGCAGTTTTGGAACACTGTTAGTTCCTCAACAGTTAATGGAGTGACCACATTGACTTCTATTGTTCATGGGAGATCTTGGGTGGTTACTGAGGCCTTGGTACGCCAAGCTTTGCATCTTGATGATGCTGATGGTATAGCCACCCTTCCCATAAATGAAATAGAACAAGGGCTTAGGGCTTTGGGATATCCTTTTCCTGATGAAGGTACTCTTAATAAGTATCATAAGCAGGAATTTCCCCCAGCCTGGAAGTACCTCATACATGTCCTCCTTCAATGTTTGAGTCCTAAATGTACTGCACACAATGAGATCAATAGATCCATTGCCAGTGCTATTGTGTGCATTGCAAAAGGGAAAAAATATAACTATTCTAAAATGATTTTTGAGGGGATGTGTAAAAACAAGGGGACAAAAATGACTTTAGCTTATCCCCGTTTTCTGCAAATGGTTTTTGATGATCAAGGTTACTACTCAAGGGATCACAAAGATTTTTATAAGATCCCTGAGCAAAAGAAAGCTATTTTTATGAAGATGGACTCACCACCCAATAGAGACCTACCTTTAACCCAAGCCATGCTTGCTGTTATTACAACAGCACAACCCCAACCAGACCCCCTACCTCAAATTGACCCTCAACCACAACCTGAACCAATTCCTGAACCTTTACCTTCACCTGAACAAATGCAAATTGACTTAGAATCCTTCAACGCTGACACACTCCATGTTGGCGTTGATGTGCCTATTTCCAACGCTGACACACAACCTTCACAATCCCAAACACCCCTTAACCAACCCACATCTACCCATTCTTCCACACCATCTTCCACACCCCCTGAATATAGGTTGATGAAACGCCAAAGGACTACTGGAGTGTTCTCCTCTGGTGGTACTAGCCATGTAGCAGAGAGAACCACCACCACAAGTGTGGCTGGTGACCTGGATGAGGCTGGGACTATTGGTTCTGGCTTAGAAGCTGGCCAAGGCAGTCCCACCATCATTAAGTTCTCATCCTTACCCAATTAATCTGACTTGGGAGGTCAAATCCCCATTTTAGAAGAGGGCAGACTGGAACCAATGACTCTTATGGAATTGACGGCAGTTTACATTAGCTTGCAAAAGCAAAATGCAGACTTAGTACAAGTAGTCAGCTCCCAAGGCCTTGAACTCAAGCAATTGAGGGAGAGGATTGTTGTTTTGGAAAGTGATCGTGCTAGAAGGGGTATGGAGGAATCTTCCAAAGGGGAGGAAGATCAAATAAATCTGAGTGATAAGGGCAGCCAGGATGGTCAATCAATGGATGTTGCTGAGGCCCTTACAACTTTGAAGAAACAAACAGGTTTTGATACGTCCTTAGTCTCTCCCACCAACTTAAATTTATCATTTACAGCTATGTTGAGAGAGGTTACACAAGGCGCTGAGGGAAGATATTTGAGCGTTGACAAGGAAAATTTGGACGCTGATAGAAGTATTTTGGGCGCTGATAAAACAAGTTTGGGCGTTGACAGACCTACACATGAAGGTGTTGTATCCCAGTCATCATCTATCATCAAGGAGGTTTCTACTCAGGTATTACCATCTACCTTACCAACCATTGCACCATCAGATAAGGGTAAGGGTAAAATGGTAGAAGAGATTGTTCCAAAGGATGCAGCTCAGGTTGAGTTTGATAGAAGATTAGCTGCACAAATTATGGAACAAGATGAAAAGGAAAAGTCACCATTTGTTGTGACTTCAGAAGAAGAAAGTGATGGAGCTAGCTCAGACTCAAGTGTGATGATTATAGAACCAGAAAGGCTTGAGTATGGTGATGAGTTTGCAAGGGAAAAGTTGAGAGAATTGAAATTGCAGGTTGACTTTGACATGCCAGAGGTGGTTCAAATGTACAATGCTTGGGAAGAAAGATGCATGGATAATCCAGACTTGACCATTTCAGATCAAATATGGGGTTTAGAGCATCTTCTTAGAGTTCAGAAGGATTGCCAGGTAATTTTGAAACACAAGGCAAGCAATATTCTCTCAGAGTTGAAAAGGGATAGAAGGGAGTGATACAAACTTTTTGATTGGGTTCTAATTTATCTCTCACAGTCCTCTCGAATTGATCTCGGCCTTAAGTGGAATGATTGTTCTTGGTTGCTAAAAAGGGGGTTTAGTTATCTAATCTACTAAAAAGTTTAAATGCGCGAAAATGTAAACTTAAATTTAAAAGTACTTAAATTAATAACAATTAATAAAACTTGAATTGAAATTAAAATTAAAATTAAAGTCACATTAAAATATAAATATGAAATAAGGAAACAATAAAGAAACAGTACGGAAACAGAAATAGTAAGGAAACAGTAAAACTACCCAAAAGAAATTGATTCGGAAGATTGTCCTTGATTCGGAACTTTGCTCATCCGGAACTTTTCACTCGGAACCCCTTGATTCGGAACTTCGTTCGGAAGTTTGGCTCGGATCTTTATGCGGAACTTTCACCCGGAACTTGGCTCGGAACTTTGGTTCATCCGGAAGTTTTTCTTCATTCGGAACTTTAGGTTCATCTAGAAATTTTGCTTCATTCGGAACTTAGGTTCATCCGGAACTTTAGACTGATTCGGAAGTTTTGAAAAGGAAACTCATTCGGAACTTTTTGAAAAGAAGTTGATTCGGAACTTAAAAACATGCATTCATTCGGAACTTTCTAAAAGGAAACTCATTCGGAACTTTTGGAAAACAAATTCATCCGGAACTTCTTAAACTCATACGGAACTTTCATTCATCCGGAAGTTTAAGTTCATTCGGAACTTTTGGAAAACAACTTTATTCGGAACTTAAGGTGTTCCTCCGGAACTTACTGTTCATCCGGAACCTGGGAATTCAAAAACAGTCGTTTTACCCGAAGAACAAGGAAACCAATTTTAACCCAAAAATCACCAAGTTTTTCACCAAAAACTTAAATAAACTAATCACCAAGCATCAACTAACCATAAACTACAAATCCCATCAACAAAAACATAAAACCAACAACTTTTAAAGATCAAATCAAATAAAATAAAAACTTAAGAACTTGAAGAGAAAGATGATGATGAACAAGATGAAATGGAAAGATTAAACAAGAACTTGTATTGATGATTAATGTTTTAACAAGATCAAACAAAGATTAAGATTACAAGATTTGAGAAACAAAGATCAAAATCACCAAACACCCTAGTGGTGTTGGTGATACCTACGAAACAGAAAAGAGAGAAAAGTAGGGAGAAAGAAAACTAAAAACTAACTAGCTAAATGTGTGAGGGGTAGTCTATTTATAGGCTTGTCTTTTAGTTGGTGAGTGGGCTTTCTCCCGTTCTTCTTGTCTTCTCGTCTTTTCAGAAAAGTTGACGTTTTCGATTCTGATTTGGGATTTGTCGTCGATTAAATTCAACTCGTCTTTTAATTTATTCGTTTAATAGACTTGAGTTTCTTCGACTTATGTAAATCTTCCATCTTTGGTCCTTTTCTTCGATAAATCTTCGAATAGGCCCAGTGACTTCAAATCTTTTGCATCTCTTGGACAATAGACTTTATCTTGAGTCCTTTCTTCAGTAAAACCCGTGAAATCCCATGTTTTCTTTAATATTCATCCGGTTGGCTCTGAAAAGATAATAAACACAAAAACCACGCATAATTCCAAACAAATGATATTAAATACGTGTTTTGGTCTCATTTTAGCCAGAATTAAGTGGTAAAAGGATGGGTGTTTACACACCTATCAAATCCCCTACACTTAACCATTACCATGCCCTCATGCAATGCTTAGTGATAAAGCAATATTACACTTTTCTCATAATTGATCAACCTTGGCCTTATTAAAATACTTACTAACCAAAAATTAAAGTACTAAAAGAAATTAAAACTTTAAAGGAAACAAAAGGATAGAAAACCAGTTTCACTTAAAAATAGCTACATGGAAATAACTTGCAAAGAGATCAATGACTTACATTAGGGCTTTGGTGTTGCGAAGATTTATCACCCTCAAGTTTCACGTTCCCCAAACTAAGCTTAAAAACGAGATCATTGTTATTATAAGTTAGCAATTCAAACACTTACACACATGGCTTAATTAAATGCTTAAACTCCCTTATTCCTAGGTGTAACTCTTATATTTTATTTTTGTCTTAGAATGATCATGAAGATGCATTTTTGGACTTATTTCGATAGTTCATTAAGGCTGAAAGCAAAGTAGGACGATTTGATCAATAGTTAGCTAAAGTACAAAATCTCTTAAAACTGCTTCTCGGGATATCAAAAAGTTCATATCTTGGCATAACTCGGTTCACGATTTGAGACCTTTCTCGGGCCGATATTTGGCATGTACTTCATACTTCATATCTTGAGAGACGTGCTTGAGATAATGGTCTTCTCATCGTTCATAGAGTTTCTTCACTTGGAGACTTATGAGAGGTACTCCAACTTTGTTGACCACGACTTCATGATTATTTCTTCAATCTCTATTTGGGATTTTGAGATACAACGATCC
The DNA here is from genome assembly GCA_025667525.1 of Glebionis coronaria. Lineage (NCBI taxonomy): Eukaryota > Viridiplantae > Streptophyta > Magnoliopsida > Asterales > Asteraceae > Glebionis > Glebionis coronaria. Next base: position 220,144,373 of record CM046880.1, read on the forward strand.
GCCTCCTTTTCGGACTTGGATCTATTTATCCTCATACCTTGTTAGGGTCTTTTCGGATAGACTTCTCCATCATCTTTATGGGAGTTGATTGCTTTTCGTCGTGAGTCTTGATCCTTCATATTGACCTTGGGAATAATGCTTTTCACATCCCCTTGGATCTTTAGCAATAAAATGGAATCCTCATGCCTTGTTAGGGCCTTTTCGGACTCGCCAATCTTCGCGCCCCGCTTCATAAGTTATGCCTTGGCTATGAACTCTTATCATTACCGAGCAACTTTTAAACGATCTTAGGCTAGAAGCTAAGTAACCTTTCAAATCGTACGACCTTACTTATTGCAGATAATTTATTAGCAAGTTATGGGAGAATAGGCAAATAATTACACCAAGTGAGCTTGTGCAAGAATACCGACTTATAATTGACTCTATCATTTCTCGTCCTCCACAATTTAAAATCTCAAGTAATGAGACTCGTGGATAATTAGCCTAATAAACCAATTAAGGTCTACATGGTTAAGGATACTAGCTAGAATAAACTTGGATAAGTCTATTCGGGTTGAGTCAAAATAAACGCAACAGGCCTAATATGTCAGAGATTTCTAAACTAGCTACACCACTTTATTAATATTTTTGACTTTATTGTGGGATATATACATATGAGAGCAACGATAAAAATTTAAAATTTACGACTAAATGGCCAAAGTTAATAAAAAAAATTGAAAAATGTTGAAAAATAGGATTTTCCGGTTAAATGAAGGCATTTTCATGGAAAAGTCCACTTAAAACTTCGATAGAAGTCCCCCTACACTTAAGATAAACATTGTCCTCAATGTTTAAGCATGTGGGAAAAGTCTCCCCTACACTTATGACATTGTGCACGTTGGTTAACTCAAGTTAAGGAAGAGACGACTAACGTGATCAATTTCAAATGTGAGTATGAAGAAAATTGAATCACGATAGTTGAGAGATAGAACCGGATTTCGGATAACACGGGAGCACGGTTCTTCAGAGATTGCAAGAGTGCACTTATCCCTGTAATCATATCACCACACAAAGACAAACACCCTATAGAGGTCCCCCTACACTTAGGAGGTTAAACATAAAAGGATAGATACTCGGGCTGCCTCCCGAGGAGCGCTTGTTTTTGATAACCGAGTCACGAGCCTGACTCGACCCAAAATTAGTTCATGGGGAACGTGGTGAGGGATGGAATCACCTCCTGAGAGGTGTCCTCACCAAAGTACAACTTCACTCGTTGGCCATTCACCTTAAAATTAGGTCCATTTGGTTGAGCGAGCTCGAGAGTACCATATGGAAAAATTTGGGCAATGGTGAATGGGCAGGACCAACGAGATTTGAGCTTGCCCGAAAAGATTTTCAACCGAGAGTTAAAAAGTAAGACTTTGTCTCCAACATGGAACTCTCGGTTTTTGATCTTGGATTCGTGAATGAGCTTAGTTCTTTCCTTATAGACTAAAGAATTTTCATAAGCCTCAATACGGAGTTCATTGAGCTCATTGAGTTGGATCTTGCGTAGGTCACCGGCTTTGTTGATATCAAAATTAGCCCAATTCAAGGCCTAGTAAGCCTTGTGCTCCAACTCAATGGGGAGGTGGCATGCTTTCCCGTACACAAGACGATAAGGCGTACAGCCGATCGGGGTCTTGTAAGCAGTACGGAAAGCCCACAAAGCATCATCAAGTTTATCAGCCCATGAGGCACGATGCTCTCCCACGGTTCTTTCCAGAATTCGCTTAAGTCCTCGGTTGGATATTTCAGCCTGGCCATTAGTTTGTGGGTGGTAGGCTGTGGAAAGATGATGATTTACACCGTACTTAGCCATGACTCTAGCAAATTGGTCATTGCAAAAATGAGTCCCACGATCACTAATAATGGCACGAGGCACACCAAATCTAGCGAAGAGAGCTTTCAAAAAGTTACAAACCACCCTTGCGTCATTAGTGGGTAAAGCTTTGGCTTCAACCCACTTTGAAACGTAGTCAACAGCTACAAAGATGTATTTGTTTCCTTTAGAAGAAGGGAATGGCCCCATAAAGTCGATACCCCAAACATCAAAGATTTCACACTCTTGAATGAAATTCTGAGGCATCTCGTCTTTATGTATGATCGTGCCTTGTTTTTGGCAAACATCACATTGTTTAACCATATTGTGAGCGTCACGATATATGGAGGGCCAATAAAATCCCGAATCAAACACTTTTTTGGCGGTGTAGTTGGGACCAAAGTGACCACCGGTGGGTCCTTTGTGGCAAGCATCAAGGATTTCCGAAGGTTCCGGTCCATCAACACATCGGCGGATAATCAGGTCGGCACATTGTTTGAATAGGTAAAGGTCGTCCCAAAAGTAAGTCTTAATGTCGGTGAAGAACTTTTTCTTTTGTTGAGACGTCAACCCTTCCTTGAGAATTCCACCCGCCAAGTAGTTTGCAAAGTCCGCAAACCACAGGGTTTCATCAGAATTCGAATTTATAGACATTAAGGTCTCCAAGGGAAAAGAATCATTGATTTCTTTATTCAGATGATCCCCTTGGTAAGGATCCTCAAGTCTGCTGAGATGGTCCGCAGCTAGGTTTTCAGCTCCTTTTTTATCGCGAATTTCGATTTTAAATTCCTGGAGCAGCAAAACCCAGCGAAGAAGTCTTGGTTTGGAATCTTGCTTTGTCAACAAGTACTTCAGCGCGGAATGATTGGTATACAAAATTGTTGTAGAAAGGACAAGATAGGGGCGGAATTTTTCAAAAGCATAGACAACAGCTAAAAGATCTTTTTCGGTTGTCGTATAATGCAATTGTGCCCCAGTCATTGTCTTGCTAGCGTAATGGATTGGTTGGAAGTGTTTGTTCACTCTTTGTCCCAGAATCGCTCCAATAGCAAAATCACTAGCATCGCACATTAACTCAAATGGAAGCTCCCAATTAGGGGTAACCAAGACGGGTGCCTTAGTTAGCTTATCCTTAAGCGAGTTGAAGGCTTCAAGACACTCTTCGGAAAAGATAAAAGGAGTATCTTTTTCCAAGAGGTGGGTCATCGGGCGAGCGATTTGAGAAAAATCTTTGATGAATCGACGGTAGAAGCCCGCATGACCCAAAAAACTTCTCACACCCTTCACGGTTGAAGGTGGAGGCAACTTGGTGATAACATCGACTTTAGCACGGTCTACTTCAAGACCGGCTTTAGAAATCTTGTGTCCCAGCACGATGCCTTCTTTTACCATAAAATGGCATTTTTGTTAATTCAGAACAAGGCGAGTGTCTTCGCACCGCTTAAGCATACGTTCCAAATTGGCAAGGCAAGAAGAGAAGGAATCCCCGAAGACCGAGAAATCATCCATGAATACTTCCATGGTTTGTTCAACCATGTCATGGAAGATAGCTAACATGCACCTTTGGAAAGTCCCGGGCGCATTGCATAAGCCAAAAGGCATTCTTTTGTAAGCAAATGTGCCATAGGGACAAGTAAATGTAGTCTTCTCTTGATCTTGGGGATCGATGGGTATTTGGAAATAACCCGAGAAACCATCAAGAAAGCAGTAATATTCATTACCCGCTAAACGTTCAAGCATTTGGTCCATAAAAGGTAGAGGGAAATGATCCTTTCTCGTGGCATCATTGAGTTTGCGGTAGTCTATACAAACTCTCCACCCAGTAACGAGACGAGTGGAAATCAACTCGTTGTGTTCATTGGGAACAACGGTTATTCCGCCCTTCTTGGGCACACAATGGATTGGACTAACCCATGGTGAATACGAAATAGGGTAAATCATACCCGCATCAAGAAGTTTGATAACCTCTGTTTTGATGACTTCATGTATTTTTGGATTCACCCTTCGTTGGCTTTGAATTGTGGGCTTAAAGTCGTCCTCCATGAGAATTTTGTGTGTGCAGAAGTGAGGATCAATTCCGCGAATATCAGAAATTTTCCAAGCAATAGCCTTCTTATGATCTTTCAGCACGGTGATAAGTCGGGCTTTTTCTTCTTCCTTTAGGTCCTTAGCAATGATGAATGTCGACTTCTTCTCTTCGTCAAAGAATACATACTCGAGATGTGGCGGCAACTCCTTAAGCTCTAAATCCGGAGGATTTTCGACGGGAGGCGTATTCGAAGTCGGAGTATCGATAGCAATGACCGTGGGAGATGGAGGCGAAGGATTGTCTTCGGTGAGAAGATTGTCAAAGAAATTCATGTCTTCATCCCCATCGGTGGGAGAATCATTAGTAGCTAAATTCACATCTCTCATGGTATCTTCAAGATTGTTCCAAAATAAATCACTATCTCCAAATAGAGACAATGATGAATCAATAGAGGACACGGTCTCAACATTGGGAAGAGAGGTAGGAATACTTTTGCAAGCATCATTAAAGTGTTCTTCACAAGCCTCATCAAGAATGTCAATACAATTAACATTCTCATATGAATAAGGCTGTTTGGACAACTTTCCCATGTTGAAGACTACTTTATCGTCACCCACTCTCATGATAAGCTCACCGACTTCAACATCAATGAGAGTGCGACCGGTCCTCAAGAATGGACGACCAACAATTAGTGGCACACGAGGGTCCATCTCGTAGTCGACGACAACAAAATCAGCAGGGAAGGTGAATTTTTCGACTCCTACAAAGACATCTTCGGCTATCCCCACTGGATAAGCAACCGTACGGTTAGCTAACTCCAAACTCATTTTGGTGGGGACTAGCTCTGGGAGAGATAATTGCTTCCAAACACTTAGAGGCATGAGATTAATACTGGCACCTAGATCGGCTAGGGCCATGCAATTCTCTACTCCCGGGAAATTGCAAGGAATTAAGAAACGACCCGGATCACCAAGCTTGGTTGGCAATTTCCTTAAGAGCACTACAGAGCAATTCTCATTAAGTTGGGTGTTGGCAATATCGAGGAGCTTTTCCTTGTCGCTCAGAAGATCTTTAAACATTTTTGCATATTTAGGCATGTGAGCGAGAGCCTCAGCGAAGGAGATATTAAAATTCAGTTGTTTGAACATCTTAAGAAAGTTCGAAACTTGAATATCGTCCTTGCTTTTGAGCTTCTCTTTCCTCAACCTAGATGGATAAGGTATATTGGAAGAAGAGGTAGGCTTTGGGAGAATAGGATCACTCACATCCTTGGGTGGAGGAGGGGTAGAAGAAAGAGGTGGAGAAATTGGGGAAGGAGAATGATGAGGAATAGGAGCAGGTAACTCGTTCTCCTTAGTCACAACCACCGGTGGAGGTATAGGAAGCTCGGGTTCCTTGGTACCTTTACCACTGCGAGTGGTGATTGCTTTCATCTCCCCTCTTGGATTCGGAACGGTGTTACTCGGAAGAGTACCCGAAGAAGAGGGTTGATTACCTTGGAAGAAACTAGCCATCATGTTCCTCAAGTCATTAGTTTGGCTATCCAACGTATTTCTCATGTCGTCTCTCAAATCGTTTTCTTGCTTGACCAAGTCTGCCTTCAAATTAATCACTTCACGCTGAAGATTTTCCACAATCACATCGTTTGTCCTCATGTAGGTCTGCACTTCTTGGTGTAGAGCGGTGGATTGGTTGGGAGGAGCATTGTATGCGGGTGGTTGATAAGCAGGTTGTTGGTAAACTTGGTTGTTACGTTGAGGTGGTTGTTGCTGCTTATGAGGAGGGATGTATGGTGTACGAGGTTGTTGTTGTTGTTGAGGAGGGCGGTTGAGGTTTTGTTGTTGGTTTGGGTTGGTAGGAGGAAAACCGGGTGGGGAAAGATAATTTTTAGAGCGGTAGCTAAGCAAATTACGGTCACCTTGAGGTCTAGCTTGATAAGCGGGTTGAGGATAAGTGCCATAAGCTGCATTGACATTCTCAGCAGGGTAGTCTTGGGTGGCGGTACAAGTGGTGTAAGAGTGAGGACCACCGCATATCTCACAAGGTTGGCTGACAGCGTTAACTTGAGCGTTTTTAGCGTTGTTGCTGTTGTTGTTGCTGACGGTGTGGGTGACAAGCGATTCAAGAAGCGTAGTGATTTTGTCCAATCTCTTGTCGCTGTCACTAGTGCTAGCACTAGCGACATTGGTCCTAACACTCTTGGTTTGCACATGAGACTTATTCTCAATGATATCCCAAGCAGCATTGGAAGTCTTAGCCAAAAGATTACCCCCCGAGGCACTGTTTAGTGAATCTTGGTCACTCATGCTTAAACCATTGTAAAAAGTATTAATTTGATATACTTTGGTAAAACCATGTTGTGGGCATTTTCTTAAAAGATCTTTGAAACGATCCCAAGATTCACTGAACGACTCATCGTACTTTTGTTCAAAATTTATAATTTCATTCCGCAAAGCGGTAGTACGAGAGGGTGGGAAAAAGTAATTGATGAACTTTGTTTCCAAATCCGTCCACGAGAGAATACTCTGTGGCGGTTCCTTAGCAAGCCAATGCCGGGCTTGTCCCTCTAAAGAAAAGGGAAAAAGTTGTAACCTAATAACCTCTTGTGGAACACCATTGAACTTGACCGTGTTAGTGAGTTGCAAGAATCTCTTGATATGGTCGTGTGGATCATCAATGGTACGTCCCAAGAATGGTTGAGCGGAGACCATCTGGATAAAGCCTGATTTTAGCTCAAAGTTGTTGGCGGCAATTGGAGGTATGACAATTGGATCACTGTTGCCATCTACATGAGCTTGCAGCAGTTCAATGATCGGGCGATTATCCGGAAGGGGCTCATTGTTGTTGTTATTGTTCATGTTGTTGAAAGGTGGGTTGTTGTTGTTATTATTGTTGTTTGGAGGTGGTATGTTGTTATTGTTTTGTACACCGGCCATGTCTAGGTTATCGAGAGGCTCGGGCTCTTGATAAGACGTGGATCGAGTGCGCATACACCTGCAAAAGAACGAACAAAGAAAAACAAAGCAAAAATATTTTTGGTTTTTATGTTTTTTAATTTTTTGTATTTTTGAAAATTTTATATTTTTTTAGGATTTTTTGAAAATTTTTATGAAAAAGTAACGTTCACGGGGAACGGATCCCAAAATCCAAGTTCTCACAAAAAACTTTTGATCTTAACGAGAAGAGCCGGCAGCGGCGCCATTTGATACAAACTTTTTGATTGGGTTCTAATTTATCTCTCACAGTCCTCTCGAATTGATCTCGGCCTTAAGTGGAATGATTGTTCTTGGTTGCTAAAAAGGGGGTTTACTTATCTAATCTACTAAAAAGTTTAAATGCGCGAAAATGTAAACTTAAATTTAAAAGTACTTAAATTAATAACAATTAATAAAACTTGAATTGAAATTAAAATTGAAATTAAAATTAAAATTAAAGTCACATTAAAATATAAATATGAAATAAGGAAACAATAAAGAAACAGTAAGGAAACAGAAATAGTAAGGAAACAGTAAAACTACCCAAAAGAAATTGATTCGGAAGATTGTCCTTGATTCGGAACTTTGCTCATCCGGAACTTTTCACTCGGAACTCCTTGATTCGGAACTTCGTTCGGAAGTTTGGCTCGGATCTTTATGCGGAACTTTCACCCGGAACTTGGCTCGGAACTTTGGTTCATCCGGAAGTTTTTCTTCATTCGGAACTTTAGGTTCATCCGGAAATTTTGCTTCATTCAGAACTTAGGTTCATCCGGAACTTTAGACTGATTCGGAAGTTTTGAAAAGGAAACTCATTCGGAACTTTTTGAAAAGAAGTTGATTCGGAACTTAAAAACATGCATTCATTCGGAACTTTCTAAAAGGAAACTCATTCGGAACTTTTGGAAAACAAATTCATCCGAAACTTCTTAAACTCATACGGAACTTTCATTCATCCGGAAGTATAAGTTCATTCGGAACTTTTGGAAAACAACTTTATTCGGAACTTAAGGTGTTCATCCGGAACTTACTGTTCATCCGGAACCTGGGAATTCAAAAACAGTCGTTTTACCCGAAGAACAAGGAAACCAATTTTAACCCAAAAATCACCAAGTTTTTCACCAAAAACTTAAATAAACTAATCACCAAGCATCAACTAACCATAAACTACAAATACCATCAACAAAAACACAAAACCCAACAACTTTTAAAGATCAAATCAAATAAAATAAAAAATTAAGAACTTGAAGAGAAAGATGATGATGAACAAGATGAAATGGAAAGATTAAACAAGAACTTGTATTGATGATTAATGTTTTAACAAGATCAAACAAAGATTAAGATTACAAGATTTGAGAAACAAAGATCAAAATCACCAAACACCCTAGTGGTGTTGGTGATACCTACGAAACAGAAAAGAGAGAAAAGTGGGGAGAAAGAAAACTAAACACTAACTAGCTAAATGTGTGAGGGGTGGTCTATTTATAGGCTTGTCTTTTGGTTGGTGAGTGGGCTTTCTCCCGTTATTCTTGTCTTCTCGTCTTTTCAGAAAAGTTGACGTTTTCGATTCTGATTCGGGATTTGTCGTTGATTAAATTCAACTCGTCTTTTAATTTATTCGTTTAATAGACTTGAGTTTCTTCGACTTATGTAAATCTTCCATCTTTGGTCCTTTTCTTCGATAAATCTTCGAATAGGCCCAGTGACTTCAAATCTTTTGCATCTCTTAGACAATAGACTTTATCTTGAGTCCTTTCTTCAGTAAAACCCGTGCAATCCCATGTTTTCTTTAATATTCATCCGGTTGGTTCTGAAAACATAATAAACACAAAAACCACGCATAATTCCAAACAAGTGATATTAAATACGTGTTTTGGTCTCGTTTTAGCCAGAATTAAGTGGTAAAAGGATGGGTGTTTACACACCTATCAGGGAGCTCTACTTTATGTTGCTCAAATGTCATGGAGTTGGTTTAACACCCCCAAATTTACACGCAGCGGAATCCATCTTTGGGTGCTAAACAATGATACAACAACACATAATTTATAAAGAACGACTCGAAAAGAGACGTTTTAGATTTATCGTTCCTAAAACATTTGTCAGAGTAGCGTAGTCCCAAGTAATCGTTACCAAAAGATAAGTTAAAACAACATATTGGTTTGTTTTAAAAATGGAACGATAAATAAATCAAAGAGTTTGAACAACAAAAGCAGTGCACAACTTCATTCCCCGTGACCTCCAAGTTTCCACTTCTTGATTACCTGAAATACATGTGAGTAAAACAATCAGCAAAAATGCCGAGTGAATCTATAGGTTTATGAAATCAATTTGAACACAAGCAAAGATTATAAGTTTGTGGCATGCTTATAAGCATCAAATAATAATTCGCATCAACAATAATAATTGTATATAGCATAAATTGCAATAAGCTCATGGAACCGAGCCCTTAGACACTCCCATATCAGTCTAATAAGACGAGAGATTTATTAATTGTCAGTTACCTCCAGATTATTGGTACATTGCCGTATACCTGACTTCTCAATACAATATGTTCAAACAGTGTGGAGGTCGGGCCTAAGCTTCTATGACAAGTCCACAAAAACTGAACCGGGGCGGCTTCCCCCATAGATCTATTAATTGTACTAGCGGTTAACCCATCATAGGTTAATTAACGGTCCATAATTGAGGTTTTAACAAAGGCAATCACTTAATGCAATTTAAAGGCAACCACGGGTCCATTCATAGAGGGACAAAGCATACCATAAAAATCTTGTGTTCTAAGTTTATAAAACATGTATTCCCCCTCGCGGGTTTAAAATCATTTAATAACTAGTATAAAGCGAGGTTATAGACTCACGTTGATAATGAAAGGCGGATTATCGGCTACGGGCGTGCTTCGGTCACGGAAACCTATATAAATAATAATCGGTCTTAGACTCTTGTCTAATGACTTTTATCAAAATAACAATATACATATGATGATTTTGTACATATTATGATGATCAAGTGAGTTTATATATCCTTGTTTACTCATTTTAGTGTTTACATTTTGGTAACTTTTACTAGTTTACTAGTTTTACTTACTTACCTATTTTAAGTCCAATAAGCTTAGTAAAAGTTCTTTAACTTGTTTTAATCCATTTTATACCTATATTATCAGTATCTATACTTTCCATGTTGGCCCCAAATGGGTTAAGCCCAATAAGTTCTTTTTATAAGTGTTTATCTTATTTAGTCCAATTATTAGTCCAATATGTTTATTTAGCTCGTTAATGTCCGTATGTCCTATAGTTCGGGTTTTTATCGGTTTTTACTTGTATTAGTTACTTATATATCAGTATATGACTTTTATAAACTTTACACTAGACGGGTTTGATCGTCTAAGTTTTATTTGGCGAAAAACGTTAATTTTACGGTAATAGCCGAAAAAGTCGTAAAAATCAAGTTTATAGTTTTTATTACTTATAAGTATTATTCCACAACCATTTATATAATTCATCCATTTAATCAACCTTTTACATATTTATATAAATAAGTTTCATAAGTTAGTGGGTTTTTATTTTACATTTTATACAATAAAATTTGAGTGCTTATATAATAATAATAAACATTAATTCTCAAAATCTGATTTTTATCTTCATGTTCACCATTTTTATCATATCTAGAGTTCTATAATGAATTAGAAGCTCATTTTTGGATGACATGTTCTTCATATTATGTGCTACATTTAACTTAGTTATAGCTACTGCTAATTTTAAGTTTATCTTGCCTTAACAGTCCCTACAAAACTGCTTATTTAGATTAGAACACCCAACTTGTTTTGATCATATCTCACTCATTATATTGATTCCATTGCATGGCCAACTCTCACATGTGTATAACATCTTGTACTTACTGTAAATGGATCATACCATGCAATTTTATCAGTTCAAGTTTTAGTTATATACTGTTTTTATACAGCCAACTAAATAAGCATGATTTTAGCCTTATTTCTCATGGTTATTAACATTTTTAAGCATATTTATCAACACTTGATCCCCACACAACATTTTTATCATCATATATACATCATATACATATACAAAAATAAAGAAAATACATTTGTTCTTTACAAAAATAACAAGAGAAAATAGAGAGGATGATCTTCTTTACCAACCAAGTGTATTTCTTGTTTTTGGAAGACAAGAACTTGATGAACACCACAAGTAACTCCAAGATCATCAAACACCAAGAACAATAGTTGAGAAATCAGCCCTAGGACACAAGCAAATCACCTCCAATGTTGTTAATATGGCCACCAAATGATCAAGGCTTCAAGATAACTCCATGATAGAGCTAGTTAACATGTATTTTATGGCTAGAAAAGATCAAAAGGGGTGTTTGTAGCTTCAATATGGATGGCAAGGGTGAAGTGGTTGAGATGATTTGAGAGAGTTTTGCATGTAAGTAAATGGTATGTGTGAAAGTTGCTAGTGGTTTTGAGTTAGTGGGAAAGAACTAAGCTTAAGGTGTAAGCTTTGTTTACACTTGTAAACACTTAGCTAACATGATGCCACATAAATGGTTGTGGTGTCATGTTAGTGCCATCCCATATAAGCTAGTGGGGTGGGACAATGTATTTTGTCCCATCTCACTAGTTTACGGGTATTCCTCGATTCTAGTTTTCTCGATTTGCATGCCCTCGGGTCGTTTCACGAAAAACGTTTTTATAAATTATGAATCAACGTCACAAAACGAATCTAATAAAAATTGTCTCATCAAAAACGGAGTTTAAAAACGTAAATACGTAATCCTAAGGTTTCCGGTTTAGTCGTAAGGGACGCTAAATTATGCACGTAAGCCCAAATTTAAATCCGTAAATTGTGAGTTCGTCAACCAACACAAAAATAAGTTTCAAAATATTATACGAGAAAATATTTCACTACCTGAAATTGTTAGATTGTACTTTTTAAAAGTTTAAACACACACGAAAAATAATAATATAACGACTCGATACGTAATTGAAACGATATCGTCGAAAGTATTAAATATCGAAACTATTGATAATAAAATATAAAATTTTTGGCATCCATCGGTATCGCGATCACTAGTAGTCCTCGTTGCTCGTCAAAATATTAAAATATAATATTTAATATCGGTTTCAACTTAAACCGTTAAACATAATAATATTTAACGTTATAAAATACTTCAAAATAATTGAAAATAGAATTAAATTATGACCTTATTTTTACGGGTTTTACATCCTCACCACCTTAAGGGAGCGACGTCCCGGCGCTCAACTCACCTCATACACGAGTTGATCACTACCCGGAAGGATGACAACATTCCTTATAAAGAAGTCTTCACGTTCCCACGTGAATCTCGATCCACGATCTCTATTGGTTCTTTTACAAAACGCAACTTGTCGTCAAGTTGTATCTCACCAAAAAGGAATAAATAAGTCCTTATCCACAAGTCACACGTCAAGCTCGACACATGAAAATTTTATGAATCACACGAAGCTAATTTGACGACAAGAATAGATGACAGGATTTTCGGGTAAGTCCAGTAAAAAGGAAGGTTGTAATTTAAAGGATATCCATCGGCCGGATAGCCATGGACACACATCAAAAAGAACTAACAAGAAAACATTTTCGTCATCGGAGGGTGCCGTCTCAAGTTCTCACAACTTACGATCATTTGACTAGATCACATACCAAATAAGTACATAAAAATAAAAGTTCGAACAATAACATCAAGTATAGATTTCCATCGTTAATCATCGAGAAAACCTTGAACGAACCCTTGATAATAACTACTTGATCTCAATTGTCTTTCCGCTTGCGGTGTCGGCTTCAACATACTCCTCGAGGTCGTAACGAATTTATTAACTCCATTCTATAAGAGATTCGGTCCTCCATCATTCCACAAGTACACGCATAAATCCTGGTGATACTTATCGTTTCTTCTTATACACTGCTTCCCGAGATTCATTTTAAACTCAAAATAAAATAGTGATCTTCAGTACGAGGAACAGAACGAGATAAAAATGACTTCAATAAACGCATAAACGAACAAGATGTGGTAAAATGATTTAAGGTTGACGATTGACGAGGGATCTCGACTCACGTAACCGTAAAACATAATAAATCACAATACTAGAAAAATGAGAGAGAAGAATTAATTAAATATTAATATTAAAATAACGTTTGTCACAGTTATCCGTCCCGGATTTGTATTACCTTAAAACTTAGTTGAGGTACCTTCTTGATAAAGATGATATATTAAAAATAGAAGTTAAATAGCTTCATAATTTATTTTGGTTGTCTTTAAGAAACTTTGAAAGATTGACATGAATTTATTAATTAAACTCGTATTGATGTTTACAATTAGAAAATATAATTTCTAAATTAAATCATTATTAGGAATATAAATTAAACTGGTAATTTCATTACATTAAAAGTAAAGTATGATAAGTCAATTAGTTCAAAAGGTAGAACATAATTTTGTTTTAAACATTAGTTTTAGTTATACAAAATATGGTGTATAAATTTGACCTTTTACGTGTGATGGTTATTTCGATAATTGAAAATCATTGGAAAATGTATAAACATAAAAATTTTATAATATGTTGTAGAAATACTTAAAGGTGTTTATTATTTCAATATAAACATGGAATATATTCGGGTTTCGAAATGTGACAAGATAACAAACGAATACGAATGAAAATAATAGTCAACAATTAATACGAAATCAATGGTACAAAAGAGAACGAAGCAAATGTCGTATGAATTCTTAAAGAGAATAATAAAATAAAGGCATTGATGGTATGACGATAAGAAATAATAGATTAAACAAGTTGTCAATTTTGTTAGTGCGGTCGATGGTTTACCAATATCAGTTTGTTAACTCAGCGGTGGTCGATACACGATCGGAAATAAGTTACATAAAAAATTTTAATCAAAGAAAACTCCTAATAATCACTTGTAATTAAAACAAATCAAATGAACGATGTTAGTGTTTAAAGGGAGAAGTCAAAGCACGGTTCACAAGGGTGGATTTCGAGACAAACGAGAGTGACGGACGTCATCCCGGATGTACGGAAATCACTCTAGTGATAATTCATTATTCACGTGCAGAGACATTCCAAGGATCTACCCAGTCGCATAAAGAAGATTGGACGAGAAGAAAGGATAAAACATCGAGACTTTTAGGTCATTTATTAACAGTCCATAATTAGACGAACGGTCAAAAGAAATCAGTTACAAGACAAAATGAAGTAACAAGTGAAAAAGCGATCGTCGAGTAAAAACGTACTTAAAATCACGTAATTCGTTTAACGAAAGGTAAGAAAACATATGCGGATGCATAGAAATTGCGCTACTTGCATGAAATATAAAGGTTTTTAAAACTATTTTTCATTTTATTTCATTTTATTTATCTTTATCATAAATACAAGTAAAAAGTTCTTTATTATTAAGATTTTTTTTAAGGTGATTACAATTCAGCCTAGCATGGCTCCTTCTAAATTAGACATAGGTGATCAGGCCATGTATAATTTAGGGCTAGCAATGCAGTGCTCAGTTTCGTCGGAAAGTATTACGCTTCTTATGTTTATATATAAACCATGCCATTTGTAAAATGGAATTTAAAAATAGTTTATAAATTTATAGGATACTCAATAAGCAAAAAAAAAATTTTTTACGAAAAGTATTTTATAAGACCAAAGTAAAAACAATTGGTGAAAACAATCGTAAAACAATATCGGATTTATTTATAAGGTCACATTATGACAACGTATAAAGTAGTCAAAGTTTTGCAAAAAAGTGGCGAATAGTGGCTCATAAAACAATCAATGAAATGGTTACAAGTCGTTAAGGTTTCAAAAGGTTATAAGGTTTAGACGAAAACGCCATGAGATACGCGATAAGAATGTCAACGAAGAATGTGAAGGCAAAACTTCAAAACTCAACTCAAATCAGTGGAAGGTTAGAAGAAAAATAAAAATAATATCGAATGACAAAAGAGTCATATATATAAAAAGAATAAAACAATCCACATGTGTATTCTGTGTAAGATACTCGTCACAACATGCTTTTAAGAAAATATATTATTCATTTTCAAATTACACCATTAATCTGGTAATAGCTAATCCTGTAATGTTTCTATTTTTAAACATTTTCACATGAAACTAGTATTAGTTATTTGTAAAATAATATTCGTTAAAATTTTACGATCTCAAATGAACTCAAAACTGCTTAGAAACATTTAAAACTCATGTTCTGAATTTTCTATCAGATTTAACTTTTAAATATGAGCCGATTAATTGACACGATAAACGACATTTCTAAGACCCAGAGTCTAAATCATTTTGATGCAAAACGACGTTTCAGACGACTTTCTAGTTTTACCCGAGACCTGAAAACCAATGTAAAATGACCAAAATACCCCTGCAAGTTCTGTGCAGGTTTGACTATTTTATTTTAAAAACGCAGGTTTTACTTTTAAGTTTTGACCTGTTTATACTGCCCCTACAATTTCTGCATAAAGTGTATTTTTCGACACTTCTTAACGGCTCAAAATATATACATATATACACACATGTCTTGTGGATTTTATAACAACGAAAAATAAATCTCGTAATGAGCATCAAATAATAATATAGCATAATGAATGACAGAAGATGCTTCAAGGTATTCAACACAAAATTTAGGAAGCAAAACGATAATTGACGTTCATAATTTAAGTTTCAAGGTGCAATGTAGGCAATTCTCCTTGGTGCCATGATTGTCCAACAACACAACACATAACAAGAAAAGAATGGAACATTAACGGGTTGCACTCCGGGAGCAAGAAAGTTAATGAAAAACAAATGATACAATTTTATAGAAGTAAAATCGTATTCCGATCTAGCGCCATAATCTAGACGATGATTTATAAAATGACGATGACGTTACCGAGATATAAGTGAACAATACACTTCGGAGTCGATACATATAAATGTCAATAAATAGCGGTTAGTCTATTCCAAGGACACATTGAGCTACACAATGGTCTAGAGATTACGTTAAAAGACGTCCAAGCACAAATAGCCGGAAGACGATTTGAATATCTATATAGATATCTCAAAGGGTTAAACAATGAAAGTAACGCGCGCAGATGAAGGTATGTAAGGTCGTAACAAAATAAAATAGGATAATTTCCAATAATTTAAATAAATGTAGAGAATCCTTCAAAATAATTGCAGGAAAACTTCCAAAAATTTATTTAAGTAAATCATTAATAAATGATAACTCTTATCGAAAAGTTTAACGATATCAATATATATCAATAAAGGATTATAGTATTTATTTAGAAATACTTAGCAATAAGGCATACATAATAATGTATACTAAAGTTGTAATCCCAGAAGTAGCTTGAACCTGAAGTCACGCGAAATCATGTGCACCGACTCTTTGAAAAATAAAACCGACAGTTATAGTTTAGGTTTTTAGAAAAAGACCTAGTTCTCTATAACTCATGGCTCTGGTACCAATCTCTAACACCCCCAAATTTACACGCAGCGGAATCCATCTTTGGGTGCTAAACAATGATACAACAACACATAATTTATAAAGAACGACTCGAAAAGAGACGTTTTAGATTTATCGTTCCTAAAACATTTGTCAGAGTAGCGTAGTCCCAAGTAATCGTTACCAAAAGATAAGTTAAAACAACATATTGGTTTGTTTTAAAAATGGAACGATAAATAAATCAAAGAGTTTGAACAACAAAAGCAGTGCACAACTTCATTCCCCGTGACCTCCAAGTTTCCACTTCTTGATTACCTGAAATACATGTGAGTAAAACAATCAGCAAAAATGCCGAGTGAATCTATAGGTTTATGAAATCAATTTGAACACAAGCAAAGATTATAAGTTTGTGGCATGCTTATAAGCATCAAATAATAATTCGCATCAACAATAATAATTGTATATAGCATAAATTGCAATAAGCTCATGGAACCGAGCCCTTAGACACTCCCATATCAGTCTAATAAGACGAGAGATTTATTAATTGTCGGTTACCTCCAGATTATTGGTACATTGCCGTATACCTGACTTCTCAATACAATATGTTCAAACAGTGTGGAGGTCGGGCCTAAGCTTCTATGACAAGTCCACAAAAACTGAACCGGGGCGGCTTCCCCCATAGATCTATTAATTGTACTAGCGGTTAACCCATCATAGGTTAATTAACGGTCCATAATTGAGGTTTTAACAAAGGCAGTCACTTAATGCAATTTAAAGGCAACCACGGGTCCATTCATAGAGGGACAAAGCATACCATAAAAATCTTGTGTTCTAAGTTTATAAAACATGTATTCCCCCTCGCGGGTTTAAAATCATTTAATAACTAGTATAAAGCGAGGTTATAGACTCACGTTGATAATGAAAGGCGGATTATCGGCTACGGGCGTGCTTCGGTCACGGAAACCTATATAAATAATAATCGGTCTTAGACTCTTGTCTAATGACTTTTATCAAAATAACAATATACATATGATGATTTTGTACATATTATGATGATCAAGTGAGTTTATATATCCTTGTTTACTCATTTTAGTGTTTACATTTTGGTAACTTTTACTAGTTTACTAGTTTTACTTACTTACCTATTTTAAGTCCAATAAGCTTAGTAAAAGTTCTTTAACTTGTTTTAATCCATTTTATACCTATATTATCAGTATCTATACTTTCCATGTTGGCCCCAAATGGGTTAAGCCCAATAAGTTCTTTTTATAAGTGTTTATCTTATTTAGTCCAATTATTAGTCCAATATGCTTATTTAGCTCGTTAATGTCCGTATGTCCTATAGTTCGGGTTTTTATCGGTTTTTACTTGTATTAGTTACTTATATATCAGTATATGACTTTTATAAACTTTACACTAGACGGGTTTGATCGTCTAAGTTTTATTTGGCGAAAAACGTTAATTTTACGGTAATAGCCGAAAAAGTCGTAAAAATCAAGTTTATAGTTTTTATTACTTATAAGTATTATTCCACAACCATTTATATAATTCATCCATTTAATCAACCTTTTACACATTTATATAAATAAGTTTCATAAGTTAGTGGGTTTTTATTTTACATTTTATACAATAAAATTTGAGTGCTTATATAATAATAATAAACATTAATTCTCAAAATCTGATTTTTATCTTCATGTTCACCATTTTTATCATATCTAGAGTTCTATAATGAATTAGAAGCTCATTTTTGGATGACATGTTCTTCATATTATGTGCTACATTTAACTTAGTTATAGCTACTGCTAATTTTAAGTTTATCTTGCCTTAACAGTCCCTACAAAACTGCTTATTTAGATTAGAACACCCAACTTGTTTTGATCATATCTCACTCATTATATTGATTCCATTGCATGGCCAACTCTCACATGTGTATAACATCTTGTACTTACTGTAAATGGATCATACCATGCAATTTTATCAGTTCAAGTTTTAGTTATATACTGTTTTTATACAGCCAACTAAATAAGCATGATTTTAGCCTTATTTCTCATGGTTATTAACATTTTTAAGCATATTTATCAACACTTGATCCCCACACAACATTTTTATCATCATATATACATCATATACATATACAAAAATAAAGAAAATACATTTGTTCTTTACAAAAATAACAAGAGAAAATAGAGAGGATGATCTTCTTTACCAACCAAGTGTATTTCTTGTTTTTGGAAGACAAGAACTTGATGAACACCACAAGTAACTCCAAGATCATCAAACACCAAGAACAATAGTTGAGAAATCAGCCCTAGGACACAAGCAAATCACCTCCAATGTTGTTAATATGGCCACCAAATGATCAAGGCTTCAAGATAACTCCATGATAGAGCTAGTTAACATGTATTTTATGGCTAGAAAAGATCAAAAGGGGTGTTTGTAGCTTCAATATGGATGGCAAGGGTGAAGTGGTTGAGATGATTTGAGAGAGTTTTGCATGTAAGTAAATGGTATGTGTGAAAGTTGCTAGTGGTTTTGAGTTAGTGGGAAAGAACTAAGCTTAAGGTGTAAGCTTTGTTTACACTTGTAAACACTTAGCTAACATGATGCCACATAAATGGTTGTGGTGTCATGTTAGTGCCATCCCATATAAGCTAGTGGGGTGGGACAATGTATTTTGTCCCATCTCACTAGTTTACGGGTATTCCTCGATTCTAGTTTTCTCGATTTGCATGCCCTCGGGTCGTTTCACGAAAAACGTTTTTATAAATTATGAATCAACGTCACAAAACGAATCTAATAAAAATTGTCTCATCAAAAACGGAGTTTAAAAACGTAAATACGTAATCCTAAGGTTTCCGGTTTAGTCGTAAGGGACGCTAAATTATGCACGTAAGCCCAAATTTAAATCCGTAAATTGTGAGTTCGTCAACCAACACAAAAATAAGTTTCAAAATATTATACGAGAAAATATTTCACTACCTGAAAATGTTAGATTGTACTTTTTAAAAGTTTAAACGCACACGAAAAATAATAATATAACGACTCGATACGTAATTGAAACGATATCGTCGAAAGTATTAAATATCGAAACTATTGATAATAAAATATAAAATTTTTGGCATCCGTCGGTATCGCGATCACTAGTAGTCCTCGTTGCTCGTCAAAATATTAAAATATAATATTTAATATCGGTTTCAACTTAAACCGTTAAACATAATAATATTTAACGTTATAAAATACTTCAAAATAATTGAAAATAGAATTAAATTATGACCTTATTTTTACGGGTTTTACAGTTGGATGGACATATCAGAAGTTGAAGGCTTTGACATTTGATGAGTTGGAAAACAGGGCTTATCCCATTTGGGTAAGAGTGCAGGAAGCAAACACTATCAGACTTCTTTCAGATGAAAGAAAGGAGGAACTTGCAGAAGAAATGGAAATCAAGAAAGCTATGATGGTTCCCAGGCGAGTGAAGAAGGGAATTAAATTTGTGTTTCCAAAAGATATGGATCCACTATATCCAAGTGAAGCAGTTATAAGAAAGAGCCTTAAGCTCTCCCCATTAGAAGCTTCAGATATGGTGCAAGTGTTACCATTAGATTCCAGGAACCCAATTGTGAGCTATGAAGAAGATGAATGTGGGTTCTGGAAGATTGGCAGATTTGGCAAGGAGGTACACACTTTTACCACTCTCATATCTTTGTTTGCAAGTTGTGATAGAGAAGACTTGGTGGACCTTTGGAGGTTGCTGGAGACCAAGTATGAGGCTGAAGCACCAACTTCAGCTAATGGAATAAAACTTTGGACCACATTCAAAAGAATGTGTGGACCAAAAGATGAGGATCCTGCAATATGGAAGGATCTTGAAGATGACCTCAGTGGTCTTCAATGGAGGTTATATTCAGCTGCTGGTGTATACCATTTGAGTTCTACAAAGTTTGCTGAGTATCTACTTGTGGATGCTCAGTATTTCATATCCAAAGCTATTTTGGAAAAGATGAAGGACACTCAGCTGGAGATAGATTATTCAAGTGACGTGGCAAAAGATTTGATCAGATTTATTCACTATCAATATGAGAAGGTTTGTAAGATTCCTCCTAGTCCTCAATGCTTATTCAGAAACTTGATCATAAGAGTGGATATCAAGTTTAGGGGAGGATTGTTGGGAATAAATTAAGACCAGATCACTTGAGCGCTGACAAGAACAAAACAAGCATTGACAAGAACAAAACAAGCGCTGACAGCTCAAGCGTTGACAAGTTAAAGTCAAGCGTTGACACATTGAAGACAAGCACTGATGGAAGATATATTCTACGCGTGTATTATATTCTAGAATACTTCTAGTAAAGATAAGAACAATAATGTATTTTCTATATTTATCTTTACCTAGAATAGTTGATACGTAGATTATTGTACAAGGCTTCTTATGTCTATAAAAGAAGGCCTTTAGGTTAATGTTTAATATAAGTTTTACATAAGTTTTCGTTCGAAAACATCTTTCACTGTAAGCAAGTTTGATATTGATAATCAGAGTGAAAGTTTGTTTATATCGTTGTGTGTTCTTGTTTAAGTGTTAAATTCCGCATAACACTTAGATTCATAAAGCATATACAAAGGTTTCTCTACGTGTATTACTTGATCTAATCTCGTATACACAAAGCTAATCGATCTAAGTTTGAGATCAACATCTAAAACATAATTTCATCCCAATTGTACTAAAAGACACCAGAGTAAAGCGTTTAGTCCCCATGGATCTCGACCAACAAACCAACAAGTTTAGTACAGTACACAAACATTTAACAAATTGTTTAACAGTAAATGGATAGAAATAGTTTTTAGACCAACATTCTTCCAAAAGCCAAGCCATAAACTCCACAGCAAAGCTCCATTCTCAATCACTTCCTATTACCTAAAACACATGCTAAAACGAGTCAACAATAATGTTGAGCGAGTCTATAGGTTTATCAAATAACATTTGAACACAAGAAGAAAATCAATCATAATCATTTATAGAATTGTCGTACACACAATCTATATTCAAGGCAATAATAAACATTGTATTTAATCTCATGACACCGAACCCTTAACCAAATAGTCATCTACTCCAAATGCCGACATGACTAGAATAAAACCATTGCCCCTTTAGGGTATCAGTTGCTAGAATACCACATTCTTATTCCCGTAAATTATCCTTCCCAGAGGTTACTCAGCGTAATGCCCTGGTCTCAGATAGGGCGGTCAACCCAATAGTACTATCATTAGAATAAGAGGATATTCGACTCACAACATCAAGTTAGAAGATAGTTAACGGCTCATGAATTTAGGGTCTTTAGCAACAAGGTACTCAATACAATGTAAACAACTTAGGCAACATTGGGTCCAACAATTACTCATGACTTGTGTTCGTTTATTTTCAAATAGCATGCATCCTCCTCGTGGGTAATAAAACATTTAGTACCTAGCATGAAAAGCGAGGCTACAGACTCACCTTAGTATAAGAGATCTAGCGAGATGATCGTTGATGATAATGGATGCCTTTCAAACACGAGAACCGCTACCTATCAAATAAGGCGCGTTCATTAATAATGACTCGAGAAATAAATCATATATAACAACATCAAACTCAAACTCATAAAATCACGATAAACTCGAGAGAAAACAACACAGATAACTCTATTATACTCTTCTATACATTTACTTTACCATTTTACACTTTTAACAAAGTTCGTCGGCACATACTACATGTACTAACTTATTTACCCCTTTTAAAATCGTCAAACGTGTATGAAACGACTCGATAAACTAACTTACTATATATAGAAAGTCATCCTACAAGTTTATCAAATGAAACTACTTTTAAAGTCATTTACCCGACTCATCTTCAATCTACAAAATCCGGACAGATTTATGTTAATTTTTCATACAACCATTTTAGCTTCTTTAAACGACTCCGTTTACAAAACCGACACTCATTTTAAAATAAACTCACCCTCTAAGGTTTACACTTCATTATCAGTAGGTTACTCATTTCAAAACTTCAATTTATAGTCCCCGAGATTCGATCCAAATATCGACAACAACTATATGTAGTGCCGATACTCGTCTCCCGGTACACGAATAATCAAAACATCATAACTTCGCGCTCGTTTGGAGCTAGAAGCTCTACTTTATATCAAATCAAAGCTAATAAAATTATCTACAACCCTAGGCTATAAGTTAAGCCATTATCAAAACATAAAAATCCCGAAATTACATTTTACTTACTGTTATATAATGACTATCAAAATCTAGTACAAAATCACATTTTTGACCAAAACCAACCATGGATATGTTCATCCCAATACCCTAACACTAACATATATCAATCATAACACTAGAATCATCATAAAAATCAAAACCTTCAAATCAAAATCAACTTTTTAACAATATTTTTGCAAGAATCATCATTGATCATGCCAAAAACAACATGCATGAGCATAGCTTCCACCTACCAACTTGAAAAAAAAAAAACCCTTGCATGTACAAAATTCTTACACCAAAATGATCCTTATGAAATTATAAGAGTGGGTCTTGTTTTAGTTTAGCTCAAATCATCCTCAAAATGGAGCAAAAATTGAAAGAAGTGGTGTTTTGGTGGGTTGGGGGTCACGACTAAAGAGGGAAGAACAAGAGAGTGATAAAAAAAAATTGTGAGTGGAGAAATGAAATGTGTGTGTAATTTTTAAGTTTATATATAGTGGTTGAGGGACCAATGTTGTAATTTTGCAATAGTTGTGGCTAAAAATGAAAATAGTTAGCTAAAAAGTGGGAAATAACTATTAGTCAATTTTTGAAAATATTTACAGGGCTCGGGTTTCATAAAGATACTTTTAAAAATTTAAAACGTACCTCAAATATAATAATATCGACTCCCGACTCGACTTAACACGTCGTTTAAAATAAAACATCAAAAATGACAAAAATCGAACAACCGACAATAAAACATAAAATATTTGGCATCCATCGACATCATGCTTGCTAATACTCCTTATACTTATTAAATATTAAATATAATCCTTCCAACATAGGTTTAAACTTAAACCTCCAAAAATAAATATCGTTCAAACTCATCCAAAAATTTCAAAAATAATCGTAAAATAAGATTAAGCAATGACCTCGGTTTTGGGTTATCACATCCCCCTTCTTAAAAGAAGCGAAGTCCGCGACGCTTAATCCTTCCTAAACAAATGAGGATACTTGTCCTTAAAGAAATCCTCACGTTCCTAGGTAAACTCTGGCCCATGTCTAGAGTTCCATCTCACCTTCACAATCGGAATCCTACTATGCCTCAACTTCTTAACTTCCCTATCCATAATCTCTACACGTTCCTCTATAAAATGCAACTTATAATCAAGTTGAATTTCCTCCAATGGAATCACCACACATCCCTTTCAAATAAACACTTCTTCAGATTAGACACATGAAAAGTATTATGAATAGCCTTAAGTTCATCAGGCAACTCTAACTTATAAGCCACCAATCCAATCCTTTGGATAATCTTAAATGGTCTAATATATCTCGGGCTCAACTTTCCTCTCTTTCCAAAACGAATTAATTCTTTCCACGGAGATACCTTCAACATAACCATGTCTCCTACTTCAAACTCCAACGATTTCCTTATGTTATTAGCATAACTCTTTTGTCTACTTCTGGCAGATAACAAACACTTCTTAATTTGCACAATCTTTTCAGTCGTCTCAAATATCATTCAGGACCAGTCAATTGACTTTCTCCTGCTTCACTCCAACACACTGGTGATCTACACTTACGTCCATACAAAGCTTCAAATGGAGCAGCTTTAATACTAGCATGATAACTGTTATTGTACGAAAATTTAACCAATGGCAAATGCTTATCCCAACCATTTCCAAAATCAATCACACACGCACGAAGCATATCCTCTAACGTGTGAATCGTTCTCTCACTTTGTCCATCAGTTTCCGGATAATATGCTGTACTTAAACATAACTCCGTTCCCATCGCTTTCTGCAAAGACTTCCAAAATTCTGAAGTAAACCTACTATCACGATCAGAAATTATCGACAAAGGCACACCATGTCGACAAACAATCTCCTTCACATACACTGTTGTTAACCTCTCCATACTATCTGTCTTCTTCATTGGTAAAAAGTGAGCAGACTTAGTCAATCTATCTACAATCACCCATATCATATCACTGCCACTAGTAGTCCTTGGCAAACCTGTCACAAAATCCATAGTAATCTTCTCCCATTTCCACTCAGGAATCTCAGGTTGCACTAATAATCCAGATGGTTTCTTATGTTCAGCCTTCACATTCGCACAAGTTGAACACTTATTAACATATTGTGCTATATCTGCCTTCCTATTCGGCCACCAATAAACTTTCTTAAGATCTTGATACATCTTGTCCGATCTAGGATGTATTGAATACTTCGACTTATGAGATTCATTCATCAGCAAATCTCGCACTCCTAATGAACCTTTCTCAGACGGACACAATGGTAACCAAATCCTATTCTGAAAATACCTCAATCCATTTGACCTTACTTCAAACAAAGGTTTCAACATTCTACCCAAATTTTCTTCCTCAACATTATCTTCCTTCAAACCGTTAGCTTGGGCTCTCAATATCGCTTCTGTCAAATCAACACTTTCCATCATTGTCAAAGCTCTAACTCTTATAGACTTATCTCTTTCCTTTCTACTAAGTGCATCAACTACCACATTCGCTTTACTAGGAAGGTAACAAATCTCGCAGTCATAGTCACTTAGCAACTCAACCCATCTCCTTTGCCTCATATTCAATTCCTTTTGATCCAAAATATATTGTAGACTCTTATGATCAGTAAAAACCACACACTTGGTTCCATACAAGTAGTGTCTCCACAGCTTCAAGGCAAAAATCACTGCCCCAAGTTCTAAATCATGCGTAGTGTAATTCTCTTCATGCTTCCTCAATTGTCTCGATGCATATGCTATTAATTTCTCCCTTTGCATCAATACAACTCCATATCCTTTATGAGACGCGTCACAGTACATTACAAAATCCTCAGATCCTTCTGGCAAAGACAATATCGGCGTAGAACACAACTTATCCTTCAACGTACTAAATGGAGATTCCTCTTCCAATCTCATTCAAACACTCGATTCTTTTCCGTAAGCTTGGTCAACCGCTTAGCAATTAGTGAAAACTTCTCGATAAACATTTTATAATACCCAGCTAAACCAAGAAATTGGCGAACTTCAGTCGGCGTCGTCGGCACTGACCAATCCTTGATTGCCTCAATATTAGTAGGATCCACATGAACACCTTCACTATCAATCACGTGCCCCAGAAATTGCATTGATTTCAACCAAAATTCACACTTAGAAAACTTCGCATACAACTTCTCCTTTTTCAACAATTCCAATATTATCCTCAAATGCTTCTCATGTTCTTCTTCACTCTTGGAGTAAATGAGAATATCATCAATAAATACGATAACAAACTCATCCAAATACGGCTTGCATACACGATTCATCAGATCCATGAATACAGGAGCGCATTCGTTAGCCCAAAAGGCATCACTTGAAATTCAAAATGTCCATATCGAGTACGGAAAGCTGTTATAGGAATATCTTCTTCCCTAACTCTCAGTTGATGATACCCATACCTCAAATCGATCTTCGAGTATACACTAGACCCTAGCAACTGATCAAACAAATCATCAAACCTCAGAAATGGATACCGATTCTTGACAGTCAATTTGTTAAGCTATCGATAATCAATACACATTCTAAAAGAACCATCTTTCTTTCTAACAAACAAAACAGGAGCACCCCTCGGCGACGAACTCAGTCTAATAAATCCCTTATCCATCAATTCCTTCAATTGATCAGATAATTCTTTCATCTCAGATGGAGCTAAACGATACGGTGCACGAGCAACAGGCACAGCTCCCGGCACTAAATCAATATGAAACTCCACTTCCCGATGCGGTGGTAATCCTAGAAAATCTTCAGGGAATACCTCAGGATACTCTCTAATTACAGGAACATCCTCCAATTTCCTTTCATTCACACCATCATTACTTATCTGTGCAAGAAACACATCACAACCTGCTTCTATATACCTCATCATCCTCAAACAAGAAACAACTCTCAAACGAGAAGTACATTCATCACCTTTCACAGTCAATACCCTATTCCTTAGCGGTTTCTGGACTAATCTTTCTCCACAAACAATCACTGCACCATTACCAACTAACCAGTCTATTCCAACAATTACGTCAAAAGATCCTAATTCTATGGGCATCAAATCAATACTAAACACATAATTACCTAACTTAAAGGAACAATCTTTCAGTATAGAACTAGTGCTTACAACCTTACCATCAGCTAACTCCACCTTATAACTAGTTGTCAATCTCACTGGTTCTCTATCCAATAGCTGACTGAATCTAACATCTACGAAACTTCTATCGGATCCAGAATCAAATAACACACTAGCATAACAAGCATCAAGTAAGAACGTACCAGTCACCACATTCGGCCCTTGAGGTTTGTCAGCATCTCCCACGACATAGGCTGGAGCAGCATTCCCAGTAGCAACAGCAGCAACATTGTCTCCCTGTCGTATACCAACCCTCGGACAGTTCCCTTGCTTATGTCCACGGCCTCCACATCCAGAACAGTTAACTACCTTAACAGCATTGGCCCCAGTGGCCACACCCTTGTCTCTACGATCTGCCATCATATGTCCGTCCTTCCCACACTTGTTGCAAGCAGGTGGACAATTCCCAACATGATACAGATTAAATCGACCACACTTCAGATTCACATTGTCACCTTGATTTCTAGTGGCAACACGAACAACATCATTCCTTCTCAAATTGTTTTGCTGATTCCTATTCGGTCCTTGGTTATTGTTATTACGATAACCACCATGATTCTACCCTAGGTTTGAGTGTGCAACTTCCAACTTTCTCTTATTCCCTTCAGCAATACTATCCTTTCGATCCAGCAGCTTTACATCCATTAAAGCATGAGCCATCTGAACAGCTTCATCAAATGACTTAGGTTTTGACGAAGTAGTCTCTTCCTTGATATTACTAGATAAACCTCTGATATACTGCTTCATCTTCTTACGGTCGTCAGCAAAAGCATCAGGACACAACAAACATAAATCATAAAATCTCCTTGTATAAGTTACAATATCATTGTTCCTCAGCACCAAATGCCTCAACTCATCCTCCAACTGACCTAACTCATCCTCAAGACAAAACTTATCAGTTAATAGTCCTTTGGTCACAGTCCATGTTCTAGCATTAGCTTCAACCAAACCCACAGTAGCTACCTGACTATTCCACCAGCTTAATGCATCATCCTGAAAAGTAGCTGCAGCAAATTTCACCTTATTAGCTTCTGAACATCCACTAATTTCAAAAGTACTCTCAATCTTCTGAATCCACCTCCTTAATTCCAAAGCACCACTAGTACCACGAAATTGGGTAGGTCCACATTTCATGAAACTAGCATAAGAACATTCCTTCTGAATCTGCTAAACAGCAGCACTGCCTCCAACTTGTCCTGCAGCATTTCCTCCCGCTGGTTCATCAACATTACCTCCAACTGGATTTTCAACATTCCCTCCAACCTGACCAGTAGCATTCCTATTCTCAGTCTATTGGTTCCTCGCAGCATGTTCAGCTTCCAGTGCTCTAGCGATAGCTTGCTCAATCATGGTATTAATAGTAGCAGTCGTCAACTTAGGCGGTATGTTTTAGGAAACTAACCAAACAACAATTTAGTAAAGTCAGAAAAATGCCTCCCAACTCCTTCCTTCCTTCCGGTGATCACACAGAAGATAAAGAACAAGTAAGTATTCATATCAAGATAAGAAGAAGGATTTCTCTATCAAGATGTAACATGGATACTACATGCACCAACAACACAGTTCACAATGAATCATTAACCAATTCACAAAAGAACTAATAATACAAATCATAAGTCATGAAGGTAATTTGGATTGCGTTGGAAAATTTCCACAAAATTGTGAAAAGTAATGTCACTACAACCCTTCATCACGGCAAACTTAAAAGTCATTAAGTTTCGTCATAACTACAGTACTAGTCTACATAAGTTCAATTACAACAAGGCTAATAAAAACAACATAAAGAACTAAACATTAGATCCCCGCAGCTTCTTGTATATCGGCTCATCATCACTGCTGCTATCGTCATCCTCAGAATCTTCCTCCACTTTTTCCTTCCCCTTTCGACTACCTCCTTCACTTGGCTTCACCAACACCTGAGCTTCAGTCTGACTTGGCACATCACGAATCACTACACCTCGACTAGGAAAAGATCTCATAGGCAAACCCCACGCATTCAACCTTGCATTCCTTTCTTGCTCCTCACGTAACCTTTCAATTTGCCCACTCAAATTCAACACCATAGATCTTAACCTAACAACTTCATCCATTTCCCTTAGTCTAACAAACTCCGATCTCCTCACACTACTAACAAACCTGTCAAACCTCTTCTCATTCTGCTCAAACCTCCTAATCACACTGATTTCAACCAAATACCTTTCAAATAAAGACCTATCAAACTTCTTGAGAAACTAGAAAATATCATCATAAGACCTAGGACCTGGACAATAAACCTCAGATATGCCATCATGAATAGATCGAGCACTAGCAGCACTACTCGACTCAACAGGAAGATCACCCCTAGCAAATGCAATCCCAGGCAAACTACTCATATAAGCATCACAAGTAGGCATCGAAGAACGAACAACAGGTCGCTGACAGTCCAGAACAGTCTGTGGCACACATTAACCCTTGAAACATAACTACCTTGAATCAATTCAGGCTCGGTCGGACCAACTACAGTAGGTGCAAATCCATCATCTAAATACTCATAAGGCTCCTCATCGTCACTAGCACCAAAGTTATCTACTTCCTCACCGTCTAATACATTAGTCATATCAATCCATCCATCCTCATGAGGTAAATCAGCCATTTTCTACAATTATAAGGGTTCAAGGATACTTAAGGTCATTGTTAATAAAACAAAAATTAGTATGCAATACTTATTAAATGTTATACGTAATCCATGCTATGCAACACAATGCAAATGATGTTTATGCAATGCTCGTAAAAAAATAAATATGATACTGACAAGCACTCAGCGTACTTTCAATAATTCCAATACAATATCGTAGTATTTACTTAATAAATACTCGGTAAATCATTTCAGTTATGAGGGATACATCTATAATACAAAACAAAACTAAAAGTGATCTTACCGGAGCGTTGCAGAGGAATTGTGTGGTTTTGAAGAATAAATACTTTCGACACCAAAGTTATAGTTTAGGACAATTATCAAAATCGACCCAGTTCTCTATAACTATTAGCTCTGATTATCAATCTCTAACACCCCTAATTTACATTGCGCAGCGGAAATACACAATTGGGTGCTAGACACAAGCATCATCACACAAGGTATATTGAACGAATCAAAAGAGAGACGTTTACACATAAAATATAAACAAGATTTTCATAATAGGTCTAAAACATAATTTCATCCCAAATTATACTAAAACGACACCAGAGTAAAGCGTTTAGTCCCCATGGATCTCGACCAATAAACCAACAAGTTTAGTACAGTACACAAACATTTAACAAATTGTTCAACAGTAAATGGATAGAAATAGTTTTTAGACCAACATTCTTCCAAAACCAAGCCACAACCTCCACAGCAAAGCTCCATTCTCCATCACTTTCTATTACCTGAAACACATGCTAAAACGAGTCAACAATAACGTTGAGCGAGTCTATAGGTTTATCAAATCACATTTGAACACAAGAAGAAAATGAATCATAATCATTTATAGAATTTTCGTACACACAATCTATATTCAAGGCAATAGTAAACATTGTATTTAAGCTCATGACACCAACCCCTTAACCAAATAGTCACCCACACCAAATGCCGACATGACTAGAATAAAACCATTGCCCCTCTAGGGTATCAGTTGCTAGAATACCACATTGTTATTCCCGTAAATTATCTTTCCCAGACGTTACTCTGCGTAATGCTCTGGTCTCAGAAAGGGTAGTCAACCCAATAGTACTATCATTAGAATAAGCGGCTATTCCCGACTCACAACATCAAGTCAGAAGATAGTTAACGGCTCATGAATTTAGGGTATTTAGCAACAAGGTACTCAATACAATGTAAACAACTTAGGCAACATTTGGGTCCAACAATTACTCATGACTTGTGTTCGTTTATTTTCAAATAGCATGTATCCCCCTCGCGGGTAATAAAACATTTAGTAGCTAGCATGAAAAGCGAGGCTATAGACTCACCTTAGTATAAGAGATCTAGCGAGATGATCGTCGATGATAATGGATGCCTTTCAAACACGAGAACCGCTACCTATCAAATAAGGCGCGTTCATTAATAATGACTCGAGAAATAAATCATATATAACAACATCAAACTAAAACTCATAAAATCACGATAAACTCGAGAGAAAACAACACAAATAACTCTATTATACTCTTCTATACATTTACTTTACCGTTTTACACTTTTAACAAAGTTCGCCGGCACATACTACATGTACTAGCTTATTTACCCCTTTTAAAATCGTCAAACGTTTATGAAACGACTCGATAAACTAAATCCAGACAGATTTACGTTAATTTTTAAAGTCCTTTACCCGGCTCGTCTTCAATCTACAAAATCCAGACAGATTTACGTTAATTTTTCATACAACCGTTTTAGATTCTTTAAACGACTCCGTATACAAAACCGACACTCGGGTATTAAAATAAACTAACCCTCTAAGGTTTAAACTTCATTATCAGTAGGTTACTCATTTCAAAACTTCAATTTATAGTCCCCGAGATTCAATCCAAATATCGACAACAACTATATGTAGTGCCGATACTCGTCTCCAGGTACACGAATAATCAAAACATCATAACTTCGCGCTCGTTTGGAGTTAGAAGCTCTACTTTATATCAAATAGAAGCTAATAAAATTATCTACAACCCTAGGATATATGTTAAGCCATTACCAAAACATAAAAATACCGAAATTACAGTTTACTTACTGTTATTAAATGACTATCAAAATCTTGTACAAATCACATTTTGACCAAAACCAATCATGGATATGTTCATCCCAATACCCTAACACTAACATATATCAATCATAACACTAGAATCATCATAAAAATCAAAACCTTCAAATCAAAATCAAGTTTTTAACAAAAGTTTTGCAAGAATCATCATTGATCATGCCAAAAACAATATGCATGAGCATAGCTCCACCTACCAACATGAAAAAAAAAATATAAACCCTTGCATGTACAAAATTCTTACACCAAAATAATCCTTATTCAATTAAAAGAGTGGCTCTTGTTTTTGTTTA
Organism: Glebionis coronaria; assembly: GCA_025667525.1. Taxonomy (NCBI): domain Eukaryota; kingdom Viridiplantae; phylum Streptophyta; class Magnoliopsida; order Asterales; family Asteraceae; genus Glebionis; species Glebionis coronaria. The sequence goes on from CM046880.1 coordinate 220,176,160, forward strand.
GCTCAAATCATCCTCAAAATGGAGCATAAATTGAAAGAAGTGGTGTTTTGGTGGGTTGGGGGGTCACAGCTAAAGAGGGAAGAACAAGAGAGAGATGAAAAAAATTTTGTGAGTGGAGAAATGAAATGTGTGTGTAATTTTTATGTTTATATATAGTGGTTGAGGGACCAATGTTGTAATTTTGCAATAGTTGTGGCTAAAAATGAAAATAGTTGGCTAAAAAGCGGGAAATAACTATTAGTCAATTTTGAAAATATTTACGGGGCTCGGGTTTTATAAAGATACTTTTAAAAATTTTAAACGTATCTCAAATATAATAATATCTACTCCCGACTCGACTTAACACGTCATTTAAAATAAAACATCAAAAATGACAAAAATCGAACAACCGACAATAAAACGTAAAATATTTGGCATCCATCGACATCACGCTTGCTAATACTCCTTATACTTATTAAATATTAAATATAATCCTTTCAACATCGGTTTAAACTTAAACATCCAAAAATAAATATCGTTCAAACTCATCCAAAAGTTTCAAAAATAATAGTAAATTAAGATTAAGCAATGACCTCGGTTTTGGGTTATCACATCCTTATCCTCTTCATTTGCACTAAGGGAATCCACTTCACGTCCTATATCCTCTAGTCGGGCTATCACAACTTCTGCCTCACGCTCAGTTGTTTCTTGAGTAGTCCTGCCATTAGGATAAGTAGCAGTGTTAGGATGTGGTGGCGGTGAAAATGATTGGTTTCTTTTCCCGGACGTCACGTGTAATTTGTAAAGGTTTAGGAGTCGAAATTTGTATGGTAATCGAGGAGATATTCTGAATTATTGACGGTTCTTTCGTGGTGACACTTAGTTCCATAACTAGTGATTTATTTCTTGTCATCCATAACGGTTGTGATTACTCCCCGGACGGGGTTAATTTCCTTGTCAGTCCCAGATGGTGAAATGACAAAAGGTATGAGAGGTAATTTAAAAATTCACCCGTCGCAATTGAAAGATAACGGTCATTGGGTGGGTAAATATAAGGTATGTTATTTCATAGGTTCCTTAAACGAGAAACATCAGTATGATGTCTTGTAAGTTTTCTATTATTTAGAATAAGTTCTTGTACGATCATTCCGTAGGCCTACTTAAATGTCCAAGTAGCCTTACATGGAAAATAGTAAGTGAATTGTGGGATGTTAAAGTCCTCTAACAAGCTCTTCCACATACTTATTATTTTTACTTTCGCTTAATATAGTGATTATTCACGAAAAAATATTTTTAGTTATCCTTAATCAATTCTTTCATCAATTTAGGTTTTCTCCGATGTTTACTTTTGTGCAAATTTCCCTTGCTAAACGTCTACTATTTGTAACTCGGATGAGTAAGTATTCTTTTTAGGTTTAATCGGCTTATGGGTAACAAGCCCGTAGTAGTTCTTGTTCATTCTTATGTCTTTCCTTAAGTTAGTTTTGCTAGTTCGTACACTTTCGACAATTTTTACACCATGAAAAATTGTTAAATTTGATTTGAACGAATCAAGTACTAAAATTTTACCACAAAAATTTCATCACAAGAATTGTTCAATTTTTATGTTATTTTTTCTCCAAAATTGTTCAATTTGTTTAGTCCAATCAATTACTAAATTCCATCACAAGAATTTCTTTGAGTTTTGATTATGATCTATTCTATCTCAAGTGTCTCGGTTATTTCGTTCTCGTCTTGCGTTGTTCTCGTAATTATTAGATATTACTCACACAATTTAACGTCGATTTAAACCTACACATAACTCATCAGTTATGTTATAACTTCACGATCAAACTGATCGCACAACACTTAAATCCATGATTCTTACCCATCTTCAAGAAAAATCATCAAAACCATAAGTTGTGTAACAACTGCACTTAACTTAGTCTCATAACCCAATCAAACAAGAACAGTCTTGAGACCTTTTTAAGTATCGTTATACCTCTTAACATTTTTAATGATTTGTCTTGGTTTCGGGTTTACTCACAACTTATCATTAACCATTTGAAATTAAATTTCTAGTAGGTGGCCATATTTCAAATCTAGGATTCTCAACTTCGTGACACGTGATATTCCCTTTGATTTAGCAATTTTCACAATCTTCTTAACTAGGAGTCCATCATAACTTTGTAATTTAAAGAACATTTATTATAACTTAGTCGCAATCAATGGACTGCAAGAATTTTGATTCGTCTTTGTAATAAGTGTGAAAACACTTATCCTTTTACCACTTATTTCCAATAATAACAAGACCAAAACGTGTAATTTATGTCGTAAAAGTCGGAATTATGCGTGGTTTGTGTTTTTATTGTGTTTTAGGGCCAAAAGATGAAAAAGGAAGAACACACGGGCTTTCACAGGCTTTTATCGAAGAAAACGAGAAAAGACGAAGTCAAAAGATCAAGAGTGCAAAAAGAACGGAAGTCCCAGGCCTATTCTGAAGATTTATCGAAGAAAATGTCTAAATACGGAAGTTTAAAGAAGTCGAAGAACTCAAGTCTAATTATAAGAAGAAAATTATAAGACAAGTTCAAATAACATCGACAAATCCCGAGACGACGTTGAGAAAGATAAAGAATTTAAATCGAGTCGAAAAGAAAAGAAAGAAAGAAGAAGGCACACATGCATTCCCCATTTGCCTATAAATACCCTCCTAAACACATTAGGAGGGGTGTTGTTAGTTTTTGGTTAGCTAGTTTTACATTACAATTTTTCCTTTCTAGTTTTTAGAGAGAGAAAGTTCTCAACTTTCTCTCACTAAGTTTCATCTTTTCTTTCTTTTAATCTTTCAAGTTTAAGCTTTTAATCATCTTTGTATTTGGATTTCATTAATCAAGTTCAAGTTAAAGCTTTTTATTCTTTAATCTCTTTCTACATTTCTTGATTTTTGTTCTCTTTTGATCCGAAACTTCCTTGTTCCGTGATTGATTTTGATGTTGTGTGGTTAGAGAGTTTATCTCCTTTTCCTACATAAGCTCGCACACGTATAGGCTATAAGCTCTTTATGCTTATTGGTTTATTTTTATTTTTGGCTTATCTACTTTTAAGCTTTTTAAAGAGTTTTATCATTTTATGTTTGGTTTATTAAGTCTCGAGTTTAGTATTCATAAAGGTTTCGATTTTGTGCTTATTTTCTCTTTTCCAAGTTGATAAGTGCTTATCTTAGTTGCTGCTTATTCGTTTAAGCTATTTACTCTTTGGTGGCCATTTCCATCTTGGAAGGGTTTTACCTTGGTACGATCCACTTGACTTCGATCGCATAGATTGCGATCCATTTATTCTTCCCTGGTACGATCCATCACATTAATCACCCAGTTCGATCTGTGGGTGCGATGGTGTGTCACGATCTCTAGTTGCGATCGCATTGATTGCGATTCTGTTTGTTACGATCAGGCCACGATCGACTTGTTGCGATCGGTGAGTACGATCACCCCTACCCATCGTACTGCTGAGTACGACCTAAATCCTTGGTTGCGATCGCATTGAGTGCGATCTGGATTACTATTTGAGTGTGATCGCATTGCGATCGGACTCAGGCTTTCGTTTTGTTTTTCTTAGATTTCAAATTTCATTTCCCTCGCCATTTTTACTTAGTTTATTTTAAACAAGTTTTCAAGTTTTTAATCATTTATGTTTTAATTTTAAAAGATTGCACAATTTTATTTTTAGTTTAATTTTTAAATCTTTCATTTTACTCAACGACAATTTTAATTACTTGCTTTTAGATAATCAAACAAATCACATTTAATTTTCTACCAAGAACAATTGAGTCGCACTTTTTACCAATAATCCATTCGAAAAGATTGGAACAACGAACTTTCATAACTAAGTAAAACTTAGTTATTACTTTGCATGAGTTATTTCCAATAAAGTTTTTTTTAAATGTTCGATTTACGCGTTAGCGTATTTATGGATAGTTCATATATTGTGAAAAAAGATTATTCGTCCTTTGAATTGTAGTACTTTTAGAGCATTACAAGAGTAATACTTGTAGTAAGTGTTTAATCGTCATATGGCGTCTTAATAATAGTGACGGCATCGTCGTTCATTGGTCGTGCTCAAAACAAGCGAAATAATCATTTGATACGATAATTACCCATTCAATCTCACTTTCTAAACCGTTAATTAATGTAGGCCTCTTTTCCTCAACCGAGTCTATTATAAATGTTTAGTGGAGTAACAATTTACCGAACCCAATAAATAGTTCTTCCTCTTGACTTTTATAATATCACCGCTTGATTCAAGTATTACTACAAATTAACATACACCAAACACATGGTAAATAGATACATTCATATAGCTTTTCGTTCTAGGATCCGTGACAACATTATTAATTCGGCGTATAGTGATATGAAACACACAAACGTTTCGATAGTCGATAACAGTCCCGCGGACTATTTATAATATATGAGGGCGTAAATATGCCTACGTTTAATCCCAAAATACACATATGTCACTGTAACACCCTACTTGGATAAGTGGACCGTTACGTGTATTTATGGCGTGTCATCAAAGCATAAGGTAAATGTCCTAAAATATTAACTGACCATAAAGGAAATACCATAATCAAACATCGGTACTCCAAACATAAGCTCAAAACATGAAAAGTAAAATATTGAAGGAAAGGACTAAACAATGTCCAAATAAGCAGAATAATGTAAGAAGTGCATAAAGTAAGAAGCCCGGATAGCTTTCTTCAATGCACATGCTATTAGAATCCTAAGAGCATCCTGGTGTACCTGTCGTTAGAACATGAAAGAACTACGGCTGAGCATAACACTCAGTGAACGGATATAAATCATGATAAGGAATTACTGAAATGAAACATATGATAAAATACTGGAGCTGTAAGACTGATAAGTAAAGTTGCAGCGGAAATCCGTGTATAGTCTGTAAAGTCTGATTTATAAATAATAAAGCTGAACTGTTATCTGTTAAATCTGAAAACATGCATTTACTGTATTTTAATTGCCAGAGCTTATATAAGTCATGTGCTGTAGAAATGGTGCATGAATAATTGGAGGGGTGACCTCGTCATGCTGTAGAGGGGTGACCTCTAAATAACTGTAGAGGGGTGACCTCTAAATACTGTGCTGGGTGGAGGGATCAGCTCCAATGTGAAGGATGTAGAGCACACACCACATTCACCTTGATAACTTGTAAACTGATAAGCCTAGGATGCATCCATACGCCCCACTAAACATACATATAAAAATGGCCAAACTGAACATGAGTGAGACGATGCGGGATATCACTCTCCTGCATGTGAGTCATGACACCGGTGCCTCTAGTGTCATGGTAACGGTACCTCCATAACTAGTACATAAACTGGTCATGCTTGTGTATAATGCTCAGGCAATTTATTTAGTTATTAACATGATTACTGATAAGCTTAAACATATACTGGGGAAAAACATTTGGCTGCAGACGAGGAATCCTAATCATGCATAGGAAAGGAAGTCTTTACTGAAAAGACGAAAAATTCGTACGATCAATCGAATAAATGAAAGATGCAAATATTATGAGAGAGATAAGACTATCCGTGCCTTAGCCAAACTCAAATCCTAAACACAGTGCGTACTTACTTCCATCAACATGATCTACAATAATGTAATACTATACATTAATTAATTATGACCATACTTGTTATTATTTTAGTATACTCATTTACTACTTTTAGTCATTAGTTCATATTGCATTACATTTATATTTTTGTAGTATTTGTATAAGACACGTCTGTTTGTTTCATTTAGTCAAATACAAAAAGTAACTTACTCATTTTGTTTAATTACACTCATTTCGTTAAGATTATTTAACCGACACACGAATAAAACTCTTTGTTTCTTATAGTATATTGTATAATGAAACTTTTTTTTTGTTTTGCTGAACATATATAATGAATTCACTCATGAATTTTAGTTAGAAATAAAAAAAATATTACTAACAAGAAATGGGTCAAATGTGCTAATATATGTAATGTAAATGGACTAAATTTTGAAGATAGTGATTTATAGTAGAACCTAACCATGCACCAATCTTCTTTCATTTGCTGCGTTTGAAAACAGATCATGCATATTTCATATTAAGAAGTAACAAAGTGATGATGAATGATGCATCAAGATTTACCTCAAGAGGAAACAAATATATATGAAAACCGAAACAAAACCACGAGCACCGAACATCAGCGAGATGCGATTGGAACCAAAATCGAGATCAAACCGAACAACTAGAATACTTATCGTGAACCAGGGACTCCAACGAAAACGAATGATATAACCAAACTTAGTCACTCACGAACAGTCGCGGAATCAGAACACGAACCAGAACCTTGAACTAGATCAACCGTAACCAATACTTGGAGACATACTCGCTTACACAAACATAAACGAAGACTGACGTCAACGTAAACCCGGACTTGGGTTCTGCTATCCTCCAATATCCTTTGAGCGCCATTCGCATAGATCAAGTTTATGCGACATACATCCAACGATGGTCCGCCACTTGAAGTTTTGTAACAGGAGCTATTTTCGCCATTTTCTCTTGGTTACTTTAGGGTTTATTAATAATTTTCTTTGTGTTGTAAATGATCAGTTGATACAGAAAATAAGACTTAAAATAATTGCAAATTATAGCCTATGAGTTCGGGATTACTAGTTAGTCGATCCGATAATTGCGCCAACAATTTCTTTACCTTATTATTTTTATTTTGATCATTGATATTATGACTGATATTTGAGCACATATAGTGACGTAAATGTTGACTTCTTAAAATTATTTAGAATTGTTAATAAGAAAAGATAGCATGATATATATTTGTTTAGACATGTATATATTATTTGCTTAGATTTTTCTTCTCCAAAAAGTCCAACTTGAATTTGATTTCTTAAATTATCAATCATTATAAAAAAATACATTTTACTATAAATAGCTTAGCAAAAACGTCAAACCTAAAATATACATGCAATTATTTACTTTCGTTTATATCTTGTCATGTCGTATTTAATATACGTAGTTACTTGTCGTGGATAAATTAAATAATAATAGTTTTAACTTAATGGTATTTTTAAGCGGGTTTTACAACTCTTCCCCTCTAAAAAAATAATTCGTCCTCGAATTAGAGACAAGATAATGCTGCAGTTTTACAATTCTTCTCCTCTAAAAAGGAAATTTTCGTCCTCGAATTAAAGGTAATAAGCTACTGAAGTTATAAGAACTGAAAGGACATATGTTCCGAAAGAGCATGAAGGCTGAAAAGACATATAAGATGAATGATCATTCGTTCTTGATCTAGAACATGATGCTACTAAAAGGGTATAAAAGTGACATGACTGAAGTAAACATTGAACGTGAAGTGGCTGAAGGGGACATGGAACGTAACATGACTGAAAGAACTTAACTTGATTTATTGAAGGAAAAAGATGAGAGGTCCGGATGGACTCCTCCGTTTCGAGTGGCTTCCCGCTCGAAACGATACCTTTAAAGGTCTAAACATAATACAAATCTTGGTCCTGATGACCCTGTCCTGATGATGCTGAATAGTTTCTGGTTCCATACTTAAGATGGAATTTCTGAATCTGATAGAATGAATAAGCTATAGCATGTAGGATACATGAAACAGTACGTATAAATATCCTGAAAGATAACATTTATATATCTGAGCAAGCTGCTGCAAATATATAGGGACGAACTACATGAACAATTTTGACCGTGCTACGTGAGCAATTGTGAACGTGGTTCATGATTATATGAGGAATGCTGGGCATGGAATATATTGTGCACAATAATACATGAATATTCTGTGGACGTGATGCTAGGACATATCATGAACATATGCTGACTGAGGAAAGAATGCCAAATGATACGACCTAATACGTGAAACGTCTGCCTGGTTATGGAATAGTTGTGCTATACTTTGGTCTGTTTTCTCAAGCTGCTTGTAACCGTATTCGGTAATAAAATGTGAAACGCGTATCACGGGATGGAACACGAACTTAAACGTGGAAAATGTTATTAACGCTAACGTGAACTTAAATCATGAGATATCACAAAACATGAACTGAAACAACATCTTACTGTGAATGAGACGTAAACGTGAAAGTGAAAATAAATGTGAACGTAAGTGAACGTAAACATACACGTGATCGTGAACATGAATTCTGTCTGATATGATGGTCGATGGAATACCTTGAATTCGTATAATTTACTGCTAATTTTTTTTGCAGGTCCACTACTGCGTAATCCTTTCGGATGAAAGAAAACGCGCAGGTTCATTACATGGTTGACGATGACTTAGATAGTATCATACTTTTCTGAGTCTGTGGTAACTGATAACAATTTCATGGAATTTCGTCTCATTTATGTTCAGAAATTTCTAATGGTTGTAATAACTCTCTAGCATGACGACGTTCTATCTTGAACCTGCGGTATGTCAGGCATCGAGATATGAACATAGTTGCATCAATGTGTGATACTGCTTCTATCAAAATTCTACCGGGGATTATGGGACATTCTGGTGAAAATCTGTTATGGAAGATTTTTTTTGTGAGAACTGTCAGCAATTTCTGTGGTAGCAGTCAATTAAGTTCTAGAAAATTTGGTACTTCGTTCACAGGCGTCAGTCGGGACCATCAGGTGATGGCCTTCACCTTCGCAGGATTGTCTGAAATTTCTTTCTACTGAAATAGGGTGGCTCAGAAATGTCACTTTGTTCATCTGGGATATACATCTGGAAAACTGCTCATAAAATTTTCTCCTATCAGAAAATCTGCATGTCCGCGAGAAGATGATATCGCACTCTTCTTTAGGATTTAGTAGATCAGAATGTGATCAATGAATATACTGACGATTTGTCTAAGAATTCATGGGAAAAATTTTATTCATAAATTTCATAATATAGCTGGAGCATTATGGAGCTCAGAAGTATGATTCAAAATTTTTGAGAGACCATAGTATGTGCCACAACATTCTAGGAAATATCACGTTATTTCTCTCGCCACCGATGGTAGTATGATCGAAAATTTTTCTGGGAAAAATGTTCAAGGCATCGTAGCAGGTCAGATAAACCTTCTATACGTGGAACGAATATCAATTAACAATGGTGATTTGATAAAAAAAATTCGATGGTCGATACATGATCTCATGTTACTGGCCTTCTTCCTGGTGGACAGAAACGATCCACCTTCTGGTATGTGCTAGGGAGATTTAGCCTCGTTCCAGTATCTCTGGCAGCAATTGCTACAACTCTTTTAACTTAGCTGACACCTTGAAATAAAGATTTTTGAAAACAGGTTTTGTTCTTGAGACAAGCTTTATATTAAACCCTGTCCCGTGGTTAGGAAGGAAATTTCTAGAAACCTTCTGCAATGCCTTTGGAAAACTTTGGGATAATTTGCTGATCATGAATTTAAAGAGTTTCAGAAGTAACTTTATAACTGATAGTTATAAGTCTTCGTAGCTATGGACTAAGAATTCACGCACTTAAGGTAGAAAAATTTGTACTGATTTTCTGGCCGAAATATAAAGAATATATTTGGAATCTAGTAAGACGGATCTCGTCGTTAACTGAACTGAAACCCTTCATAATTACGGTGTGTACTGTGGATTCTTTTCTGGCTGTAAGGTAGATAATTTCTGATTTAGATAAAGCTGACATATGAATAATTTAGCAAACATGGCAATTTTTGCTGAATATGTTTGTCTGTAACCTTACGGAATGAACTTTGCGTGTTTAATCTGAATAATACTCTAGTAGTGGTAACTGAGTTTTAACTATCTGATTTAGGTGTGCCATGACAAAACGGTATAATCCCTTCGAGGGTACCCTGAATTCCTGAGAGCCAGATTTAGCAAACCTATAGAGTTATGAGTTCTGACTCGTACTCTGAGATGATATTCGTATGACGTGTACCATGACTGGTGTCCTGATATGTGTCTTCCGAAATGATACATGAGACCTGTGTCTTAACTGTTGTCTGGACATGTATTTTAATGGTGAGTCTGAATAAGGTTAAGAATTTCTGGTAACTGCTTGGATTGGCGAACCGGCTAGACTACTGACCTCTGTATTTCTGGTCACGTCCGTTCTGGAGTTCCGATGGTTACTGACTGATTATTTTTAAGCACGGTGGTTGTCATTACTGCCTTGTCTGTCAGTTTCAAGACGGTCACTATTTCTACCATGATTCCTCTAGCTATTCTGCTGAGTGGCCGGTTGGGTTCCGGTTCACACTCTTCTGAATGAAAGGTTAGCTGAGTGAAGTGCGACATCTAGCTAAGAAAGTAAAAGCATGGAATGGAGTGGTAGTGTCTGATGGTTGAAATTTATTCTTGTCAGGATTTCAAATTTATAGTTTTCGTCTTTGTTCTGCAGAATCTTCATAGTATAAAAAACATCCGCATCTTGAGAAATCTCCAAGTATCAGCATCATCAGCATTTGTGGGGTCTTCTAAGTGTTAGCGGCATCAGCATCTAGCAAAATCTTCAACTCACGAGCATCATCAGCATCTGGTAGAATATCGACAAGCGGAAATGCCCAAGGTGATTAAGGATCGATTAACGGTACACATGGTGTAAGGTGCGTGGGGTACACCTAAAATACTGTACGTGAAGTACACGATGAATACTATTCATGTGGTACCGCTGAAGGTTTGCTGATATGATCGATACTGGCTTAAACCGTCTGAAACGGTCAACGGAAAATAATTTGAACAGAAACAGTTAACATCATAGGCTGAAAATTTCTATGTAGACTTAATGCTGGTTGTATAGAGGCTAAAAACTATGATTAAACGGAGTTTCATCAATGTTTAGTATAAGGACTTGATTGGTAAAGACCAGAACATGATTTATCATGAAATAGGATTTTACTATAATTCTTCTGTATCTTAGCATGAAAACATCATCACCTTGCTGAAAACGTAATCCTCATAAAGAGACATGAACTTAATCAGCATGAAAACGACATCCACTTGAGAGTACAAACATGACTGATACAAAGAACATAGAAGAATAACCAACTGAGGTTTAACATCAACTGATGTGGATAGTTATGGTTTAGTTCACAGTATTTAAGGAACATAACATGTGACTAAGTATGGGCGATTCTGGTTCAGTCCATACTTGTCAAAATTTTCTGAGAACTGTCATGTATAGAAATTTACAATCTGGGACTAAATATGGATGGCTATAGTCCAATCCATACTTGTCAAAATTTATGAAATGTCCTGATTTGAAAAAGGTGAACAACTATTGATCGGTTCGCAAAACATCATTCGACTGAAAAGCATGAAATTTGAATTGAGAAATGGTGAACTTTTATGGCTGGTTCACCAAGTAATATTTGACTGAAACATGAATCTGTCATGAGTAAGGGTAAACGCCTATGGTCGGTTTACCAATACTAAATATGAGCGGCCAAGGGTGAACACCTCTGGGTCGGTTCCCCGAAACAAAATTCGTAGAAAAGCACATGCGACTAAATATGGCCAGTCCTGTACCAACCTTTTACTTAGTCAAAAACTTTAAGAAAACCGACTGATAATGAAGAAAACCGACTGATAATTGCATGAGAAACATGAACGATAACAATGCCAAAATCTAGGGAGTTCTTGGTGACTACCCACTAGTCACAGGTCAAGTTTTAGAGCCTACAGGTCGAACCTTGCGCTCTGATACCATAATTGTAACACCCCACTTGGATAAGTGGACCATTACGTGTATTTATGGCGTGTCATTAAAGCATAAGGTAAATGTCCTAAAACATTAACTGACCATAAAGGAAATACCGGAATCAAACATCGGTACTCCAAACATAAGCTCAAAACCTGAAAAGTAAAATACTGAAGGAAAGGACTAAACAATGTCCAAATAAGCAGAATAATGTAAGAAGTGCATAAAGTAAGAAGCCCGGATAGCTTCCTTCAATGCACATGCTATCAGAATCCTAAGAGCATCCTGGTGTACCTGCCGTTAGAACATGAAAGAACTACCGCTGAGCATAACGCTCAGTGAACGGATATAAATCATGATAAGGAATTACTGAAATGAAACATATGATAAAATACTGGAGCTGTAAGACTGATAAGTAAAGTTGCAGCGGAAATCTGTGCATAGTCTGTAAACTCTGATTTATAAATAATAAAGCTGAACTGTTATCTATTAAATCTAAAAACATGCATTTACTATATTTTAATTGCCAGATCTTATATAGGTCATGTGCTGTAGAAACGGTGCTTGAATAACTGCAGGGGTGACCTCGTCATGCTGTAGAGGGGTGACCTCTAAATAACTGTAGAGGGGTGACCTCTAAATACTGTGTTGGGTGGAGGGATCAGCTCCAATGTGAAGGATGTAGAGCACACACTACATTCACCCTGATAACTTGTAAATTGATAAGCCTAGGATGCATCCATACGCCCCACTAAACATACATATAAAAATGGCCAAACTGAACATGAGTGGGACGATGCAGGATATCACTCTCCTGCATGTGAGTCACGACACCGGTGCCTCTAGTTCCACGGTTACGGTACCTCCGTAACTAGTACATAAACTGGTCATGCTTGTATATAATGCTCAGGCAATTTATTTAGTTATTAACATGATTACAGATAAGCTTAAACATATACTGGGGAAAAACATTTGGCTGCAAACGAGGAATCCTAATCATGCATAGGAAAGGAAGTCTTTACTGAAAAAAGACGAAAAGGTACCTTAGCCAAACTCAAAGCCTAAACACAATGCGTACTTACTTCCATCAACATGATCTACAATAATGTAATACTATACATTAATTAAATATGACCATACTTGTTATTATTTTAGTATACTCATTTACTACTTTTAGTCATTAGTTCATATTGCATTACATTTATATTTTTGTAGTATTTGTATAAGACACATCTGTTTGTTTCATTTAGTCAAATACAAAAAGTAACTTACTCATCTTGTTTAATTACACTCATTTCGTTAAGATTATTTAACCGACACACGAATAAAACTCTTTGTTTCTTATAGTATATTGTATAATGAAACTTTTTTTTTGTTTTGCTGAACATATATAATGAAATTCACTCATGCATTCTAGTTAGAAATAAAAAAATATTACTAACAAGAAATGGGTCAAATGTGCTAATATATGTAATGTAAATGGACTAAATTTTGAAGATAGTGATTTATAGTAGAACCTAACCATGCACCAATCTTCTTTCATTTGCTGCGTTTGAAAACAGATCATGCATATTTCATATTAAGAAGTAACAAAGTGATGATGAATGATGCATCAAGATTTACCTCAAGAGGAAACAAATATATATGGAAACCGAAACAAAACCACGAGCACCGAACATCAGCGAGATGCGATTGGAACCAAAATCGAGATCAAACCGAACAGCCAGAATACTTATCGTGAACCAGGGCCTCCAACGAAAATGAATGATATAACCAAACTTAGTCACTCACGAACAGTCGCGGAATCAGAACACGAACCAGAACCTCGAACTAGATCAACCGTAACCAATACTTGGAGACATGCTCGCTTACACAAACATAAACGAAGACCGACGTCAACGTCAACCCGGACTTGGGTTCTGCTATCCTCCAATATCCTTTGAGCGCCTTTCGCATAGATCAGGTTTATGCGACATACATCCAACGATGGTCCGCCACTTGAAGTTTTGTAACAGGAGCTATTTTCGCCATTTTCTCTTGGTTACTTTAGGGTTTATTAATAATTTTCTTTGTGTTGTAAATGATCAGTTGATATAGAAAATAAGACTTAAAATAATTGCAAATTATAGCCTATGAGTTCGGGATTACTAGTTAGTCGATCCGATAATTGCGCCAACAATTTCTTTACCTTATTCTTTTTATTTTGATCATTGATATTATGACTGATATTTGAGCACATATTATGACGTAAATGTTGACTTCTTAAAATTATATAGAATTGTTAATAAGAAAAGATAGCATGATATATATTTGTTTAGACATGTATATATTATTTGCTTAGATTTTTCTTCTCCAAAAAGTCCAACTTGAATTTGATTTCTTAAATTATCAATCATTATAAAAAAAATACATTTTACTATAAATAGCTTAGCAAAAACGTCAAACCTAAAATATACATGCAATTATTTACTTTCGTTTATATCTTGTCATGTCGTATTTAGTATACGTAGTTACTTGTCGTGGATAAATTAAATAATAACAGTTTTAACTTAATGGTATTTTTAAGCGGGTTTTACAGTCACAAACCAAATAAATATTGCACAAACCATTTAAATTCGCACAAACCAGATAGACATGGCACAAACCAAATGAATATGGCACAAACCATTTATATATGGCACAAACCAAATGAATATGACACAAACCAGATGAATATGGCACAAACCATTTGATTAGTATAATAATTCAGACAAGGATGCCGAGTATTTTATTTCAACATAAAAATCTTTTTGGTACACATTCCTATAAGTACATCGTACATAGAGATCATTCAAACAAGGAAAGAGAATACTTAATGCTAATAACACTTAGCAATCAAGTTCAAAACTTAGCATGACAAAAATCACAAACTATTTCAAGTCACAACTTACTTGTATTGAAGACGTGGAGTGAAGTGGCCCAAGGAGATAGAGAAACGGTTATAGTCTAGTATTACTCTTTTCTCAAAATTTATTTCTGACCAAAACATTTGTAAAAATGAATTTTATAAAAGTAACCTACTTCTGTATAACCACATCTCTGATACCAATCTTTCACACCCCCAAATTATCAGAGTGTACGGATCCACTAGGGTGCGACTATTATAACTATCATGAGACATAGATTATAAATAATGACATTAAAAGTCATTTTAAATTCATTAAACTTAAATAAAATTGTATAGAAGCATTTGATACAACATTATAGAATAAACTAATTTTTGAAGACATAACATAAGTGCTCACGTTCTCAAAAGATAGTCACGACAACTTATTTATCTCCATAGCCCAACCACGTCACTCCTCCGTCTTGATACCTGAGAAAAACATTGCTAAAGTGTCAACACAAAGGTTGGTGAGTTCATAGGTTTATTTATAAATAAGTGTGATGAACCATAAGATTTAATCAGGCAACTGGCATATAACCAAACAAGGTTATAATTGAAATAGTATTCGTTTGTATTCCTACGTCTAAGCTCATGACACCGAAGCGTTAACCAACAATATAGTAAGAGCCCAAAGCAGATACCTATCCTGTAGTATCTGTAAGGATTCAAATGTAAGTGTATCTAATTTGACCACGCAGTCACAATTAGATAGGGAGGTCAATCCCGATAGATCTATCCGTAACATTCGCGCTTTACAACTAAGTAATTAACGGTTCATGATAGTGGGATAAAAGTAACTTAGGATATCGAGGACTTAGACATCATGTAGGCAAACGTATCAAGTTTTAGAACTTATGTTCATCCGTAAAAATAAGCAATGTTCTCACCCCAAAATTATGTTAAAACATGTAAAAAGTTGGGCTATGAAACTCACCTCGAAGTAATAGCAAAGCTATCCAAAGGCGCAGGTACAGAAGCAGAGTACGCAAAACAATGTCAAACTCTATCCGCAACCTAGGTATTTATAAACTATGCTTAACTAAATGCGTAACAGAAGATGAATGTATTCATGCTTGTCCCTAGTATGAGCTTGAGTTTATTTAATGAAATCGATAGCTTTTAACACTTGCGAAGGTTTAACGTTTTAATAAAAGTATAGTCATTTAATCGAGATATATTTAGCAATATTAAACATTTCGTAGTGGGAACAATTTATTTACTCGAGCCGTTTAATAGGTCAAATATCCTAAATAGATTTAATTAATAATATCTTAAATATATTTTATTATATAAAGATTAAATTAAATAAATAAAATTGATAATTATATTAATTATTAGTTATCTAGAAAATATGTTTCATTTTTCCCAACATGAAACCAAATTCTTTTTCTTGAAATAAAATTCAATTCGTGTGTTTCATTTTTGATACAGAAACAAACGTTTTATTTGCTTCACTTTGGAAATATAGGTGGTAACGTCAATTTTTAGAGAAGAATCGTGGGCTCGTTATTGACTTGCAGTGTAAACTAAAAGTATCGTTGGAAAGCCGGCCAGGTCTTCTATAGACCCATATTTTAACTTTTATAAACTAAAGTCGTTTGATGGGTTAAAATCATGTTCGAAATAGGTATCGTGAAACCGTTTTCAAAGAAAAGTGTTTAATATGTCAGTTTCGATCTAACCTACGGTTCTCAATAAAGACTTTTGGGTCGAACTAAAAGTATCCTCAAGTAGACGGCACGGGCGTCTACAACTTTTGTTATTTACCCATCCCGGGTCGTTTCTTGGGTTAAAAAGGGTCGTAAAAAGGTCGTGTCATAACACTTAACAAAGTTATATGTTTGACCAAAAAAGTCATGTTTGATGTTTTTCGGCGAACAATATCTTACTTGTTACTAAACTGACTTAAGTGATTCAAGTTTCTAAGGCTGGGGGGAGTGGTAACCAAAAAAACCCACCGCCACCTCAACTCACCCACAACTCACCTTTTAAGGTTCTTAAGGAAAAAAAAAACTCACATCCACCTCACCCTCATTTTATATAAAATATACCCCATTAAATACCCCACTAATAAAACCCCACTCACAATCTATTAAAAAACAAAAAAAGAAAACAGTGGGACCCACCACTTGTAAAACTCACAGGGGTGAGTTTTTGACAAGTAGTGAGTTTTGGAATAGTACCCACGCGTGGGTTTATGGTAGGGTTCATAAGGTGGGTTTTTCCAACTAGGACTCACCAGTAGGAAAAACCCACCACTCCCCCCAGCCTAAGGATTCCTTGCCATCTCGACAAACATTTTCCCCACTAATATACTAGGACACTTAACTCTTGGTGCTTCGAATTTTGATCCAAAATAGATACACTATATATAAACAAAGAACAGTGCGTGATTTTAAATGTGTGGATGACGAGTACCTATATCTATTGTAGGTTTGGAAGATTTTTTTAACGTAGTATTACTAATTCGTTACTCGACCAAATTAAGTTTTTTCAGGAGCTATAGATACTCGACCATCCCATTTATGAATCCTAACCATTACCCGACCCGTACCCGTGCTCCGACCTGGTCAAAACTGAGCTCGAAGTCTGCCCAGTCGAGCTCCGTTTAGTCGGGTAAAATGGTATATTTCGCTACTCTTTTTAAGTAGTAAAACAAATGTTCAGGTCCTGATCTTTGGTATGCATCCTGTACATGGGATGCTTTAAATAGTGTGCTCAAATCTTTGGATGAAAACTGTTTTACATGTGGGTTTTACAAATGATCGAGTTACATCAGAAAATCCTACTTTTAAAAAGAAATAGCATATTTTTGCGCAGGATTTCTACGGCTTCTCATTACTTCATTACTTAACCAAGTTCAACGATTTAAGCTGCCATTTAAACACCCCAGCCTGACATCTATATAGCGAGGTGTTTGTATAGCATGTTTATGTTTAACTCTACACAGTAACGACACAAAGAAGATTTGTTTTCATTCTTACATATCTCAAGACTCAAGTACATAATAACTAAGGGCACGATGCACAAGTAGAATGAACGATGAAAAAGGAAGAAACATGAGCTTACTAACAAAATAGACGCGCTATGATTCGAGCCAAGACCAAGGTTTTCTTGTATAAGAATCTTAACTTAAACCCAATCAACACTTCTTTCGTTTTCTTGGCAGTTTGTTTAAACTATAGAGAGGGAGACAGATGTGTTGTTGGTGAGTTGAGTGTTTTTGCAAAGTAGTTCAAACGGTGAACTTAGAGCATCCACAATGCTTCAAGTTTACAAAGATTTGAAGCATTTATGACATTCAATGCACATTACATTAAATATCTAGAACTTGATCAAATTACTTGAGGTTTGTCAAGCTTTTCTATAAAGCTTGTGGAAAAGCTTTACATGCAATGCTAAAAACATCCTCCAAAGACTTTATGGAATAGTAAAAAGCTATTAGTTGCTTGAGCCATTAGAGATGCTCTTAGTGGCCTTATTTATAGGAAAAGCATATGTATTAATAGGATATCTTCCCTAGTTAAGGTTTAATGTTATAGTTAGGGATCCTTTTAGTTTGGTTAAGAGCATAGTTGGTTTAGAACTATGAAGAAGTACCATAAATAATGGTGATGAGTTTGGGGAAAAGAAAAAGGTTGTGAGATGCGATGGTTAGCAGGAAGGAAAAGGAGTTATGTGCTTCTCAAAGTTGACTTATGGTGCATGTGTTTGTACTTACATTGAGCTCCACAAGTTGATAGGGATGGAGGGTGTGTTATCCGTCGGTCATATGGAAACAGGGGGACAAGAGTATGCATTCAAGTACATGGTTCATAAATAAAAATGGTTTAAGTACAAACAAATTTGAAATGGTGAGGGAGTAAGTATAGGGGACGTTGGCATTAGGATGATGTATGGGGGATCGGTTTGAGTTTCATGAGTGTGTAAAAGAAATGTTCGTAATTTGACGGGAAGTTTTAATTATAAATGTAGGTGTAAGCATATAAAAGGTGATAGTTTTATCATTTATTTTGGGCAATGTTTTTAACGAAAATATTAGTATGTTGTGAATAATAAATATATCGCGTCGTTTAAATGTGGGTCAATGCACGAAAAATGTGATCACTAACTAATATATAGCATGACACAAGTAAACTAGAGTTTATCCAAGGAAATAATTTCATGAATGAAACTAATAAAATTTAATCCGCACACGATTTAGTTGAACAATCGGGAATTTCAATAGACGTACATGTCTAACCCGAACGCGCTGCATTAAATATTAACATAATTATTTGAAATTCACGATTATTACAAGAGAAAACAGGATTAAAGCTAAAGTTTGTGTGTTTTCACACTTATCTGCATTACATGAAAATGAGAGAGTTACAGGGTATTTATAGACTAGATATGAGATGTAGGTGAGATGAATGACATGTCTCCACCAATGAGAAGTTGTTAGGTGTCAAAATTCTGTCAGTTGATCTTCAAGTGTTCTTCATCAAACTGGGGGAATTTGATACCCTTGATGTTATGTTAATTGGATTCCTGGGCTGACTTCGTCTTGATCCCCTTATCATTTTTGCTCTTGAAATCTTTCTCTGAAATGTGCTCCTTCGTTGTGTAAATTCTGGAGAAATAGGAAGTGACACGTGGCGTTGTGTGGTTGGTCCATTAATTAAGTTGTGGATTAATATCTGAAAGAACAGTGATATCAGTGTGAACTGAAATGGTGCATTCAGATTGGTTAAAAGAGTTCAGTAGAGTTACTGTTGGATTCGCTTAATAAATAAGTTGACAGCTCATTAATGGCTTTGACCATGAGCCAATGATCCGTGTGAAGTCATATAGCCATTCCGATTGGCTGAGGAGTGTAGCACATGGATCAAGTTTGGTTTATCTTTCGAAAATGGCAGAATAAGCCCCTCAACTTCGGCAGTTTGCTATTTTGAGCTAAGGACTTTGTAATCTTGACATCTTTAATCCTTTGACTTGTATTTTGAACATCATTGACCCTTTGACTTGGAGTTTAATTTCTTCATAAGCTCTTGAATTTTTTGAATTTACACTTCAAGTCCTTCAAGTTTGGCAGTTTGTCATGAAAGGTCCTTGATCTTTGGAGACTTGTCACAATGAGTCCTTCTTTTGTCTTTTAATCAATATTAAGGCCTTAAAATCCGTGTTTGCACCAAATCGTATCATTTTACCTACAAAATCACAAACAACAAAGAATACCCCATAATACTGCTTTTTCACATAAAACTTGGTATTTTTGTTTGTGTTTTAGGGTTTGATTTGTTATAAATGATATGAGATTTCACTCATATCAAATCCCGTACACTTGATCATTGCCATGGCCTCATGCAATTCAATATTTCAAAGCTCTAACTTACACTTTTCTCATAATTAATCCACCTTGGCCAAGATGAAACGCTTCTACACTGTACTACACTATATGATCCATGATTTTGATTTTTACAATGCAATGCAAAGAAAACAATTCTATTTATATATGTTTGTATTTTCTTGAAATGATTAGATGGAAATAACTCATAAAGAAATCATTGACTTTGATTAAGGCTTTTGTACCATGAATACTCATCATCTTCAAGTTTCACTTTCCCCATACCAAGCTTAAAAACGAGATCATTGTTATTCATAAGTAAAAGTGCATCGACTTATTCATAAAAATTAATTGTGTTACCATTATACCCCCATTTATTTTGCCTCTATCTAATTTTAATTGATCAAATTAGTTTTGAGAAAAATTTTCTTTATTTGGTGTGAAATATAAGAAATGTAAAATCTGAAAACAGGGAAGCACGATTTTAATCCTAAGTAACCATCTCATCCATTACTTGAAAAACCGCCCACAATTGATATAAGTCCGACCCAAAATAATAAGTCATTCGCCTTATGTGTAAGAACCTTATGTCATGCATTAATAAGTAGCTACTCACTCGCTAAGAAAAGAAAAATAAAACTCACGCAATAATTTATATCCGCCGCCTTTTTGAGACCTTGGATCTTCAATCCCGCAACCCGTCAAGGTAATATTGAATTGGAGCAACTATTAAATCCCCGCAACCCTTGTGAGAGTAATATTGGAATTTAATAGCTACTATAATTAACACCACACTACCCCTCTTGGGAGTCTTGTATAATTTTATTTTTCTAGCCACTCATTTTTTATAAGCCGCTCTTATTTTTCTTTATTCCTCACAAATAAAAGAAAAATAATTAAAAGAAAAACACCCGCTAAGTATTAAGCATGACATAAGTCTAGTACACTTAAAACGTTCTAACTTAGAATCTTAAGGCGTATTTATACTAACCACGAATGATTAGTCAAAATGCATAAGAGACTACAAACCGATTAAAACCGTTCTTGATTGTTTATTAACAATATATACATGCGTTGACAAGAAAGTAAAGGTTACAAAAGGGGATATAAAAGCCACAAGTAATTAATATGAGGCTTATCTAGCCCTTTACACTTACTTCAAACTCTATCATTTCTCGTTCTCCACAGTTTAAAATCTCAAATTATGAGATTCGTGGATGCTTAGCCTAATAAACCAATAAAGGTCTACATGGTTAAGGATACTAGCTAGAGTAAGCTTGTATAAGCAAACTCGGGTTGAGTCAAAATATCCATGGCGGGCCTAATATGTCAAAGAAGTCTAAACTTGTTAAACCATATCCTTTATTATTTTTTTTTCTTTTTTATATATTTTTGATGAAAAAATAAAAGAAGAAATAAATACAATGAAAATGTGTTATACAAATGAAAAATGATTAATTCAAAAATTATGAATGCATATTTTTGTGGCCAAAGTAGATCAAAAATTTCAAAAGATGTTTGAAAAATTAATTTTCCCAATTATCATGAAGGCAAGGCAATGTTCTAGGTAAGGTCACTTCGATAGAAGACCCCCTACACGTAAGATAAACATTATCCTCAATGTTTAAGAGTATTGGAGTAAACTCCCCTACACTTATGACATTGCGTACGTTGTTTAACTCAAGCTAAGGAAAGGTCTACTAAAGTGAATTATTGTTAGACATTATTAAGAGTCAATTTTAAATCACAAAAGTATCAAGTGAACCCGATACGAGGGCCTCCTCCATAACCTCCAAGCATGAAATGAGAGAGAGCAACCCTATAAACACTAAAAAGACAAAAGATAGGCACCCCCTACACTTCATCACGACTATATTACTCTTTTATTAACCCTAACCTACCACACTCTATTCTAGATTATTTAACCTAGTTATTCAAGCTTATCTAAGTAGTCTCTAGCTCGACTCTTCCCACAATGATTTTTTTATGGGGAAAATGGGGGTCACTTGGACCATTTCAACGGAAATGTCCTCCCCAAAAATAATGCTACACACGATGACCATTCACTTTGAAATTTAGGCCATTTGGTTGAGATAACTCAATGGTTCCATATGGAAACACTTGAGCTATAGTGAATTGACCGGTCCATCGTGACTTAATCTTGCCCGCAAAAGTTTCAACCGTGAGTTATAGAGTAAAACCGACTCTCCAACTTTGAACTCACGGTTCTTAATCTTGGCATCATGAAATTGCTTAGTCTTTTCTTTGTAAAGAAATGAGTTTTCATAGGCATCGATTCTAAGCTCATTCATCTCATTAAGTTGGTCTTTCCTATGTGAACCGGCTTGGTTAAGATCAAAGTTAACCCATTTAAGAGCCCATGAAGCCTTGTGTTCCAACTCAAATGGAAGGTGGCATGCTTTTCCATATACAAGCCTATAAAGTTTGTAACCTATTGGTGTCTTAAATGCGGTTCGAAAAGCCCACAATGCATCATCAAGTTTATCCGACCAAGAAGCTCGATGCTCTCCCACCATACGTTCCAAAATTCTTTTCAAACCACGATTGGTGACCTCGGTTTGCCCATTGGTTTGTGGGTGATACGCGGTAGAAATTCTATGGTTAACACCATATTTCTTCATGACTCTTGTAAATTGATCATTACAAAAATGAGTCTCGCGATCACTAATAATGGCACGAGGTACACCAAATCTAGAAAATAATTGCTTCAATAATTTCACTACAACTCGAGCATCATTAGTAGGCAAGACCTTAGCCTCAACCCACTTTGAAACATAATCCACCGCTACGAATATGTACTTATTCCCCTTGGAAGATGGAAAAGGTCCCATAAAATCTATGACCCATACATCAAATATCTCACATTCTGGTATGAAATTTTGTGGCATCTCATCTCTTTGATTAATTTTTCCTTGTCGTTGATATACATCACAATATTTCACCATCTTTTGGGCATCCTTGTAGATTGAAGGCCAATAGTAACCCGAATCGAAGACTTTCTGAGCTGTGTAGTTAGGCCCAAAATGCCCCCCCGTGGGTCCTTTATGGAAAGCCTCTAGGATCTTAAAAGCTTCGGGCCCATCTACACAACATCTTATGATTTGATCCGCACATTGCCTAAATAGGTAAGGGTCATCCCAAAAGTATTATTTAGCTTCTTTAAGAAACTTCTTTTGTTGGGAAGTAAGACCCTCAATTAGCACATCCCTACAAGATAGTTTGCAATATTCGCAAACCAAGGGGTGGCATCCTCTTGTGAAGAGATAGACATGAGTTCCTCAAGTGGAAAGGATTCATTTATTTCTTTATGAGGCAATTCTCTTTCAAAAGGATGCTCAAGTCTACTCAAATGATCTGCGGCTAAATTATCGGCTCCTTTTTTATCACGAATCTCTATAGAAAACTCTTGGAGCAACAAAACTCATCCTAACAATATAGGCTTAGCATCTTGCTTTGTCATAAGGTATTTTAGAGCAGAATGGTCCGTATACACTATGGTCTTCGAAAGAACAAGATATGGGTGAAATTTCTCAAAAGCAAATACAATGGCTAACAATTCCTTTTCCGTGGTAGTGTAATGCAATTGAGCACCCGTCATTGTCTTACTCGCATAGTGTATAGGTTGAAAGTTTTTATTTATTCTTTGTCCCAAAATGGCCACTATGGCATAATCACTAGCATCACACATGAGCTCAAAAGGCAAATCCCAATTTGGTGAAACCAAAACTAGAGCCTTGGTCAATTTATCCTTAAGGATCTTAAAAGATTCACTCTTGTGTGAATATGAAAGGAGCCTCTTTTTCTAAGAGGTGGGTCAAGGGTCCAGCTATCTTATAAAAGTCTTGTATGAAACGTCTATAGAAACCCGCATGTCCCAAAAAGCTCCTAACTCCTTTCACAGTAGTTGGTGGGGGAAGTTTGGCAATAACATCGACTTTAGCACGATCCACTTCTAATCCTTTCTTAGAAATCTTATGCCCCAAAACTATACCTTCTTTAACCATGAAATGGCACTTCTCCCAATTTAGAACAAGGCGAGTTTCTTCACGCCTTTTAAGCATACGTTCTAAATGGAAGAGACAAGAAGTGAATGAATCTCCAAACACCGAGAAATAATCCATAAACACTTCCATGGTGTGCTTTATCATATCATGAAAGATTGTCATCATACACCTTTGAAATGTCCCAAGAGCATTGCACAAGCCAAAAGGCATTCTCTTGTAAGCTAATACTGGATTTTACTTCGTATGAAAGTTCGTTAATCTGATCTTTCGAATTGATTACAAGTAATTAGTGCGACTCAGTCGTTCTTGGTGGACAAATAGAATGGGTTGATTATCTATTTTAAACTGTAAGCAAATATAAAAATGTCGTTGAGTAAAAATAAAAGCTTTATAAATTAAACTAGAGTTTACTAGAAAAACACTTGGCAAAAACAGAGATTTCGGGAAGCGTGCAATTGTTGGAAATTAAAACGTAATGAATTTAAAACTTAAAACTTTGTAAAAATAAACTAAGACAAAACTTGTTTATAAATAATACTAAGTAAAAATACGGGAAAAGTAAAATTTGAAATTTAAATAAAATATAAAAACGTAAATGAAATAGGATCCTAATAAATCGTGGTCCCTGATCGCAGTGGTGGATCGCACTCAAAAAGTGAGGGATCGCACTGCTGGATCGCGACTTGGATCGTACTCACTGATAGCGACCACAATCGCAACAAGTGGATCGTGGTCTTTGATCGTAACAACAAGGATCGCACTCAATGCGATGGAAACACGTGATCGCACCCAAGGCAATCGTAGCCACGGATCGTAGCCACGGATCGTACTCAAGGATCGCACCCACGATCGCAACAAGTGATCGTGGTGTAGATTATGGAGTGTGATCGTAGTGACGATCGTACTAGGTGATCGAAGTAATGGATCACAAGTAGAAACCCTAAGGCTTATGCGATCACACTTACTTGATCGTAACTAGTAAAACCCTTAAGCATGATACGATGGAAATCAAAGGCAAATAAGCAGAACCGAATAAGCACAAATAAGCAAAGACAAATAAGCACTTATTTAAATCTTAACAAAATGAAAACAAGCACAAATTTAAAAACTTTTAAAACACGAAATAAGCAAACTTTATGAATCAAACTTCAAAAAAGACTAAACTTTTTAAGAAAACTTAAAAACCAATAAGCTAAATACGAAATAAGCCAAAAAGCATAACAAGCCTTAAGCTTAATTGTATAAGAACTTATATAGGAATAAAAAGATGAACTTTTTAATCACATAAACATCAAAATCAAACAAGATTCATTAATACTTCGGATCAAATATAACTCAAAATCAAGAAAGGTAGAAAGAGATTAATAAACAAAAAGCTTAACTCGAACTTTTGATTAATGAATTCCAAATACAAGGATGAAATGAAGCTTAAACTTGAAAGATAAAAATGAAGAAAAGATGAAAACTTAGTGAGAGAAAGTTAAAACTTTCTCTCTCTAAGAACTAAAGAAAGGAAAATAAAACCAGCTAACCCACTCCTAATGTGTCATTAGGAGGGTATTTATAGGAGATGGGGAGGTGCATGTGCTTCCTTCTTTCTTTCTTTCTTCTCGACTCGATTTTAATTCTTTGTCTTTCTCGACGTCGCCTCAGGATTTGTCGATGTAAATTAAACTCGTCTTCTAATTTACTTCTATAATTTGACTTAAGTTCTTCGACTTCATTAAACTTCCGTCTTTAGACTTTTTCCTTGATAAATCTTCAGAATAAGCCTTGGACTTCCGTTCTTTTTGCACTCTTGATCTTTTGACATCGTCTTTTCTTGTTTTCTTCGATAAAAGCCCGTGATAGCCCATGTTTTCTTCCTTTTTCATCTTTTGGTCCTAAAACACAATAAAAACACAAACCACGCATAATTCCGGCTTTTACGACATAAAATACACGTTTTGGTCTTGTTATTATTTGAAATAAGTGGTAAAAGGATAAGTGTTTTCACACTTATTAAATCCCCTACACTTAACCATTGCAATGCCCTCATGCAATGCACTAATTTTAAAGCACAGGTTACTTTCTCATCATAAATAACCCACCTTGGCCTTTATTAAATACTAAACTTTAAGGAAACTAAAAAGATAGAAATATGTACAAACAAGTAAAGAAATCAAAGACTTACATTGGGGTTTTGGCTGCTATGAATGTTTATCATCCTCAAGTTTCACGTTCCCCATACCAAGCTTAAAACGAGATCATTGTTATTATAAGTTAGCAAACTAACACGAATTCATGTGGGCCAATTATTTACTTAGACTCCCTTATTCCTAGGTGTATCTCTTATATTTTAATTTTGTCTTGAATGATCACGAGGATACATTGTTTGACTTATTTCGATAGTTATTTAGGCTGAAAATAAAGTGGGACTATTTAATCAATAGTTAGCTAAAGGACAAAATCTTTTAAAACTGCTTCTCGGGACCTCTTAAAGTTCATATCTTGGCATTACTTGCTTCACGATTTGAGACCTTTCTCGGACCGATATTTGGCAGCGACTTCATACTTCGAATCTTGAGAGACGTTCTTGAAATTATGGTCTTCTCTTCATAATAGGAATTTATTCACTTGAAGTTTTTGAGAGATTCTTCATATTTGGACCACGACTTCTTCATTTTTCTCCAATCTTTATTTTGGACTTCGATATGCAACGATCCGCCTCCTTTTAGGACTTGGATCTATTTATCCTCATACCTTGCTAGGGTCTTTTCGGATAGACTTCTCCATGATCTTTACGGGAGTATTTGCTTTTCGTCGTGTGTCTCGATCCTTCATATTGATTTTTAATAAATGATTCTTCACATCACTTTTGGATCTTTAGCAACAAAATGTAGCCCTAATGCCTTGTTAGGGCCTTTTCGGACTCGCCAATCTTCGCATACCTCTTCAATAAGTTATGCCTTGGCTATGAACTCTAATTAATACCGAGCAACTTTTAAACGATCTTGTTCTAGAAGCAAAGTAACTTTTCAAATCGTACAACCTTATTTATTGCAGTTAAATTTATTAGCAAGCGATGGGAGAAAAAGCTTATAATCAACTCACATAAATTCATGAAAGAATACCAAACTTATAATTGACTCTATCATCTCTCGTTCTTCACAATTTAAAATCTCAAGGAATGAGACTCGTGGATGCTTAGCCAATTAAATCAAAGTTTTGGGTTTTCGAGTCATCTATAGGATCTTGCAAACTCTTAGACTTTTTCAAGTTTAGAATTCGCATTTTAAAGCTCCCTTGATAAACGACTCTCTAGGATCAATTATAGGAACTTGCGAAAAGTTCTTGTTCTTAACCCGTGAGAGTTAATACTTTCGCGTTTTAAAGTTCCCTATATAAAAGCCTAACAAAACTTGACTTAAACATGTTAAGGATACTAGCTAGAGTAAACTTAGACAAGTAAACTCGGGTTGAGTCAAAAGATTCACAAAGTTGAAAAATTTAAAAACACTTTATTGAAAATTTATTCTAGCAAAGAAAGTAAATAACGATGACAAAGGAAAACTACAAGGCCAAAATAGATTAAAATTTTTGAAAAATATCGAAAAATCAAATTTTCCGGTTAAAATGAGGACAAATTAGTGGAAAAGCCCACTTACTTCGATAGAAGTCCCCCTACACTTGATATAAACATTGTCCTCAATGTTTAAGCATGTGGGAGTAAACTCCCCTACACTTAGGACATTGTGAACTTTGTTTAAATCTTGCCAAGGAAAGGACAACTATCGTGATTTCAATGTGAACATATAAGATATGAAATATTGAATCATGACAGTTTAGGATAGAACCAGGAAGACGGGAACACGGGATCACGGTTCATCAAAAGTCATCGAGAATGGATCTTTGAAGCTTTAATCCCTGCACATGATAAGAAACAAGACAACAAACACATACGGGGCTCCCCCTACACTTATTATGAAAACGGTAAAGGATAGATCACGGGTTGCCTCCCGAGAAGCGCTTGTTTTTGTTAACCGAGTCACGAGCTTGACTCGACCCAGAACTAATTCAAGGGAAACATGGTGAGGGATGGAATCATCTCATGAGAGATGTCCTCACCAAATTACAACTTCACGCGCTGGCCATTCACTTTGAAATTGGGACCATTTGGCTGAGAAAGCTCAATGGTGCCATAGGGGAAGACTTTTGCGACGGTGAATGGACCAGACCAACGGCTCTTCAGCTTACCCGAGAAGATCTGCAACCGAGAGTTAAAGAGTAAAACTTGATCACCAACATGGAACTCTTGGTTCTTAATCCTTGAATCATGGATTATCTTGGTCTTCTCCTTGTAGATCAATGAATTCTCATAAGCTTCATTTCTCAGTTCATTTAGCTCGTTGAGTTGAATCTTCCGAAGATCACCGGCTTCGTTGATGTCAAAATTCGACCACTTCAAGGCCAATACGCCTTATGTTCCAGCTCAATAGGGAGGTGGCATTCCTTCCCGTACACAAGACGATATGGAGTGCAACCAATCGGTGTCTTATATGCGGTACAGAAAGCCCACAAAGCATCATCTAACTTATCGGCCCACGAGGCATGATGCTCTCCCACAGTACGCTCAAGAATTCGCTTCAATCCACGGTTAGATATCTCAGCTTGACCATTTGTTTGAGGATGATAAGCGGTGGAAAGACGGTGATTGACACCGTACTTAGCCATGACTCTAGCAAATTGATCATTGCAAAAATGAGTCCCGCGGTCACTGATGATAGCACGAGGAACACCGAATCGAGCATAAAGCTGCTTTAAAAAGTTAACAACCACCCTCGCATCGTTCGTAGGGAGAGCCTTAGCTTCAACCCATTTGGATACGTAGTCAACGGCTACGAGGATGTATTTGTTCCCTTTAGATGATGGAAATGGCCCCATAAAGTCGATACCCCATACATCAAAGATTTCAAATTCTTGTATGAAATTCTGAGGCATCTCATCTTTATGTGTGATCTTGCCTTGGCATTGGCAAGCATCACAATTTTTAACCATCTCGTGGGCGTCACGATAAATGGTGGGCCAATAGAATCCCGAGTCAAACACTCTCTTCGCGGTGTAGTTGGGACCAAAGTGACCACCGGTGGGTCCTTTATGGAAAGCTTCGAGAATGTCTAAGTTGCGGGTCCATCAACGCACCGACGAATAATTAGATCAGCACATTGTTTGAAGAGATAAGGGTCATCCCAAAAGTAAGTCTTAACATCTTTAAAGAACTTTTTCTTTTGTTGGGATGTTAACCCTTTGATGAGAATACCACCCGCTAAGTAGTTTGCAATGTCCGTAAACCACGGGGTGTCATCAAGATTGGAATTGATATACATTAAGGTCTCAATGGGAAAAGAGTTTTTGATCTATTGATTCGGATGATCCCCTTAATAAGGATCCTCAAGTCTACTTAGATGATCCGCGGCTAGGTTTTCGGCTCCCTTCTTGTCACCAATTTCGATTTTAAATTCTTGAAGGAGCAAAACCCAACGAAGAAGTCTTGGCTTGGAATATTTTTTAGTTAACAAGTACTTTAACGCGGAATGATCGGTGTACACAATGGTGGTGGAAAGAACAAGATAGGGGCAGAACTTCTCAAAAGCATACACTACAGCTAAAAGCTCCTTTTCAGTAGTGGTATAATGCAATTGAGCCCCCGTCATTGTCTTGCTATCGTAATGGATTGGTTGGAAGTGTTTGTTCACTCTTTGGCCCAAAACGCTCCAATGGCAAGGTCGCTAGCATCACACATCAATTCAAAAGGTAGCTCCCAATTAGGGGCAACCAAGACCGGTGCCTTAGTTAGCTTGTCCTTAAGAAGATTGAAGGATTCAAGACACTCTTTAGAAAAGATTAAAGGAGTATCTTTTTCCAAGAGGTGGGTCATCGGGCGGGCGATTTTAGAAAAATCTTGAATGAATTGACGATAGAAGCCTGCATGACCAAGGAAACTTCTCACACACTTCACGGTTAAAGGTGGAGGTAATTTGGCAATAACATCGACTTTAGCACGGTCGACTTCAAGACCGGCTTTTGAGATTTTATGTCCAAGCACAATGCCTTCTTTTATCATGAAATGGCATTTTTCCCAATTTAGAACAAGGCGAGTGTCTTCACACCGCTTAAGCATGCGTTCCAAACTGGCAAGGAAATGAGACAAAGAATCACCATAGACCGAGAAATCGTCCATGAAGACTTCCATAGTTTCTTCAACCATGTCATGGAAGATAGCCATCATACACCTTTGGAATGTCCCAGGAGCATTGCATAAGCCGAAAGGCATTCTTTTATAAGCAAATATTCCATAAGGACAAGTGAATGTGGTTTTCTCTTGGTCTTTGGGATCGATGGGAATTTGAAAGTACCCGGAGAAACCGTCTAAAAAGCAGTAATAGTCATTACCCGCTAGACGTTCAAGCATTTGGTCCATGAAAGGAAGGGGAAAATGATCCTTTCTCGTAGCATCATTGAGTTTGCGATAGTCTATACAAACTCTCCACCCTGTAACGAGACGAGTAGGAATCAACTCGTTGTTTTCATTGGGCACAACGGTGATTCCGCCTCTCTTAGGCACACAATGGACCGGACTAACCCATGGTGAATCCGAGATAGGGTAGATCATTCCCGCATCAAGAAGTTTGATAACCTCTTTTCTGATAACGTCATGGATCTTGGGATTCACCCTTCTTGGTTTTGAATAGTAGGTTTAAAGTCGTCCTCCATGAGAATTTTATGTGTGCAAAAGTGAGGATCAATTCCACGAATATCGGAGATTTTCCAAGCAATCGCTTTCTTATGATTTTTCAGCACGGCGATAAGGCGAGATTTTTCTTCTTCTTTCAAGTCCTTTGCGATGATGACGGGTGACTTCTTGTTGTCTTCAAGGAAAACGTACTCGAGATAAGACGGTAGGGCCTTAGGCTCTAAATCCGGAGGATTTTCATGGAAGGCGTAGTCAAATTTGGATCATCGATAGAGATTTCTTTAGGAGATGGTGGAGAAATATGGTCCTCATTGAGAAGTTTCTCAATGGTACGAATGTCTTCATCCCAATCGGTGGGAGAATCGTCATATTTTAAGTTCACATCTCCCAAAGTTGCTTCAAATTCTTTGAAAATGAAATCACTTTCTCCAAATGGAGTTAGTGATGGAGCAATAGAGGAAACGGTCTCAACAATGGGTAGAGAAGAAGAACCACTTTTACAAGCGTCTTTGAAATGTTCTTCACAAGCCTCATCAAGAACGTCAATGAAATTAACGCTCTCGTTTTCAGAGGGTTGCTTAGAAAGTTTACCCATGTTGAAGACGATTTTATCGTCACCAACTCTCATGATTAATTCGCCCGCGGCTACATCAATGAGAGTGCGACCAGTCCTCAAGAATGGACGTCCAACGATTAATGGAACACGGGGGTCCATCTCGTAGTCAACGACAACAAAATCCGCTGGAAAGGTGAATTTGTCGACACCAATGAAGACGTCTTCGGCTATTCCCACCGGATAAGCAACCGTACGGTTAGCTAATTCCAAAGTCATTTGTGTGGGGACTAACTCGGGTAGAGACAATTGTTTCCAAATGCTTAGAGGCATTAAGTTGATACTAGCACCTAGATCGGCTAGAGCCATACAATTCTCTACCCCGGGGAAGTTGCAAGGAATGAGAAAATGACCCGGATCACCAAGTTTGGTTGGTAATTTCCTTAATAGCACTGCGGAGCAATTCTCGTTAAGGTAGGTCTGAGCGATGTCAAGAAGTTTCTCCTTATCACTGAGAAGATCTTTAAACATTTTAGCATATTTGGGCATGTGAGCGAGAGCCTCAGCAAAGGAGATATTGAAATTCAGTTGTTTAAACATTTTGAGAAATTTAGAAACCTGCATTTCATCCTTATTCTTCAGTTTTTCTTTCCTCAACCTTGAGGGATAAGGTATATTGGGTTGAGATGAAGGTTTTGGAATGGAATTCTCACTCACATCCTTGGGTGGTGGAGGGGTGGAAGTAGAAGATGGAGGAATTGGAGAAGTAGAAGTTGGAGGAATTGTAGAAGGGGACTCGTTTTCCTTTGTCACAATCACCGGTGTAGGTGTAGGAAGCTCGGGTTCCTTTAAACCTTTTCCACTGTGAGTGGTGATTTCTTTCATCTCCCCTCTTGGATTAGCAACGGTGTTACTCGGAAGAGAACCCGAACCAAAGGCTTGATTACTTTGGAAGAAACTAGCCATCATATCCCTTAAGTCATTCGTTTGACTGGCCAAAGAGTTTCGCATATCGGCTCGAAGATCATTCCCTTGTTTCACCATATCTCCTTTCAAGCTAGCCATTTTCCGCTGAAGATTCTGCACTATTACGTCATTAGTCCTAATGTAAGTTTCAACCTCGTGATTAAATGCGGTAGGTTGGTTGGGAGGAAGAGCATAGTAGGCAGGTGGTTGATAAGCGGGTTGTTGGTGAATTTGATTGTTTCCTTGATGTGGATATGGGTTTCTTTGGGTTTGATATTGATTTGGAGCTCGAGGTTGGTTTTGGTTGTTGCGATTGAGGTTGTTTAGGTTTTGTGGGGGAAAACCGAGTGGTGAAAGAAAGTTGTTTGAACGATAGCTGAGCAAATTGCGGTCACCTTGAGGACGTGCTTGATATCCTCCCATGGAATAGTTACCGTTGGCGGCATACACATTTTCTGGATTGTCATGACTCGAAGGACAATCGGTGTATGAGTGAGATCCCCCGTATATTTCACATGATTGACTCATAGCATTAACTTAAGCATTGATAGCTTTGGTATTGTTAGCGGTTTGGAGAGCAAGTGTTTCAACAAGTGAAGTAAGCTTATCAATTCTCTTGTCGCTCTCATTAGTGCTAGCACTAGCCATATTAGTCCGAACACTCTTGGTTTGCACTCTAGACTTGTTCTCAATAATATCCCAAGCGGCATTAGAAGACTTAACAAAAATGTTACCCCCCGAGGCACTATTTAGTGAATCTTGGTCATTCATGCTTAAACCGTTGTAAAAAGTGTTAATTTGATGTACTTTTTTGAAACCATGTTGTGGAAACTTTCTTAAAAGTTCCTTAAAACGGTCCCAAGATTCACTAAATGTCTCACCGTACTTTTGTTCAAAGGTAATGATTTCATTCCGCAAAGCGGTAGTACGTGAGGGTGGGAAAAAATAGTTGATGAATTTGGTCTCTAAATCCGTTCACGTAAGAATACTTTGTGGCGGTTCCTTATCAAGCCAATTCCGGGCTTGTCCCTCTAAGGAGAAAGGAAAAAGTTGCAAGCGAATTACCTCTTGTGAAACCCCATTATATTTGACCGTATTAGTGAGTTGAAGAAACCTTTTGATATGGTCATGAGGATCATCAAGCGAACGCCCCAAGAAAGGTTGAGCAGAGACCATTTGAATGAAGCCGGATTTGAGTTCAAAATTGTTTGCTCCAATCTCGGGTATGACAATAGCATCGGTGTTGCCCTCTACGTACGATTGCAAAAGCTCGATCATTGGTTGATTGTCCATGGTGACAATAGGTGGAGTAATGACTTTGACTTGAGCTACTTTCTTCTTACGAGCACGAGTACGCATACACACCTACAAAAGAAAGAGAAAAATAGAAAAAAGATATTTTTGGTTTTTTATGTTTCTCTACTTTTTGGATTTTTGAAAAATTTTAAGCAAGAAAAATAACGTTCAATAATGAACGGATCCCAAAATCCAGCGCGTCTCTCACTTAAAACCGTTAATCTTAACGAAAAGAGCCGGCAACGGCACCATTTAATACTGGATTTTACTTCGTATGAATGTTCGTTAATCCGATCTTTTCGAATTGATTACAAGTAATTAGTGCGATTCAGTCGTTCTTGGTGGACAAATAGAATGGGTTGATTATCTATTTTAAACTATAAGCAAATATAAAAATGTCGTTGAGTAAAAATAAAATCTTTAAAAATTAAACTAAAAATTACTAGAATAACACTTGGTAAAAACAGAGATTTCGGGAAGCGTGCAATTGTTCGAAATTAAAACGTAATGAATTTAAAACTTAAAACTTTGTAAAAATAAACTAAGACATAACTTGTTTAAAAATAATACTAAGTAAAAATGCGGGAAAAGTAAAATTTGAAATTTAAATAAAATATAAAAACGAAAAATGAAATAGGATCGTAATACGATCGTGGTCCCTGATCGCAGTGGTGGATCGCACTCAAGAAGTGAGGGATTGCACTGCTGGATCGTGACTTGGATCGTACTCACAGATCGCAACCACGATCCCAACAAGTGGATCGTGGTCTTTGATCGTAACAACAAGGATCGCACTCAATGCGATGGATACACGTGATCGCACCCAAGGCAATCGTAGCCACGGATCGCACTCAAGGATCGAACCCACGATCGCAACAAGTGATCGTGGTGTGGATTATGGAGTGTGATCGTAGTGACGATCGTACTGGGTGATCGAAGTAATGGATCGCAAGTAGAAACCCTAAGGCTTATGCGATCACACTTACTTTATCGTAACTAGTAAAACCCTTAAGCATGATACGATGGAAATCAAAGGAAAATAAGCAGAACCGAATAAGCACAAATAAGCAAAGACAAATAAGCACTTATTTAAATATAAACAAAATGAAAACAAGCACAAATTTAAAAACTTTTAAAACACGAAATAAGCAAACTTTATGAATCAAACTTCCAAAAAGACTAAACTTTTTATGCAAACTTAAAAACCAATAAGCTAAATACGAAATAAGCCAAAAAGCATAACAAGCCTTAAGCTTAATTGTATAAGAACTTATATAGGAATAAAAAGATGAACTTTTTAATCACATAAACATCAAAATCAAACAAGATACATTAATACTTCGGATCAAATATAACTAAAAATCAAGAAAGGTAGAAAGAGATTAATGAACAAAAAGCTTAACTCGAACTTTTTATTAATGAATTCCAAATACAAGGATGAAATGAAGCTTAAACTTGAAAGATAAAAATGAAGAAAAGATGAAAACTTAGTGTGAGAAAGTTAAAAATTTCTCTCTCTAAGAACTAAAGAAAGGAAAATAAAACTAGCTAACCCCCTCCTAATGTGTCATTAGGAGGGTATTTATAGGAGATGGGGAGGTGCATGTGCTTCCTTCTTTCTTTCTTTCTTCTCGACTCGATTTTAATTCTTTGTCTTTCTTGACGTCGTCTCGGGATTTGTCGATGTATATTGAACTCGTCTTCTAATTTTCTTCTATAATTAGACTTGAGTTCTTCGAATTCATTAAACTTCCGTCTTCAGACTTTTTCCACGATAAATCTTAAGAATAGGCCTTGGACTTCCGTTCTTTTTGCATTCTTGATCTTTTGACTTCGTCTTTTCTCGTTTTCTTCGATAAAAGCCCGTGATAGCCCATGTTTTCTTCCTTTTTCATCTTTTGGTTCTAAAACACAATAAAAACACAAACCACGCATAATTCCGACTTTTACGACATAAAATACATGTTTTGGTCTTGTTATTATTGGAAATAAGTGGTAAAAGGATAAGTGTTTTCACACTTATTATAAGCAAATGTGCCATAGGGACAAGTGAATGTGGTCTTTTCTTGATCTTTTGGATCAATGGGTATTTGGAAATAATCCGAGAATCCATCAAGAAAGCAATAGTATTCATTTCCCGCTAAGCGCTCTAGCATTTGGTCCATGAAAGGTAAGGGGAAATGGTCTTTCCTAGTAGCATCATTAAGCTTTCGATAATCTATACAAACTCTCCAACCCGTGACAAGTCTTGTGGGAATCAACTCGTTGTTTTCATTTGGAACAACAGTGATTCCACCCTTTTTAGGCACACAATGCACCGGGATAACCCATGGTGAGTCGAAAATTGGGTAAATCATACCTGCATCAAGGAGTTTGATAACTTCTTTTTGATGACTTCATGGATTTTTGGATTAAGCCTTCTTTGGTTTTGAATAGTAGGTTTATAATCATCCTCCATAAGGATTTTGTGAGTACAAAAGTTAGGATCAATCCCCCTTATGTCGGATATTTTCCAAGCAATAGCCTTTTTGTTCTTCTTAAGAACTTCTATAAGCTTCTTTTTCTCATCTTCCTTTAAGTCTTTAGCATTGATAACGGGTAGCTTATCCTCTCCCTCTAATAAAGCATACTCAAGGTGTGATGGTAAATCTTTAAGCTCCAAAGTAGGTGGACTCTCAATAGAAGGTTTCACTAATGAAGGATCATCATTAGTAACCTCTTGTAGAGTAGGTGAAGGAATGTGGTCCTCATTGAGTAACTTTTGGATAGTAATAATATCTTCTTCCCAATTGATGGGAGAATCTTCATTGCCAAGAAAGTTAGACTCAAATTCCTCTAAGAGAAAATCACTCTCTCCAAATGGGGTTAAAGAGGGAGTAATTGAGGCTATGGGATCAACATGTGGAATGTCCTCATTATTACTTTTACAAGCATCATGAAAGTGTTCATTACAAACTTCATCAAGAACATCCACAATGTTAACGATTTCACAACCTTGATATTTTTTAGTTACTTTTCCCAACTTAAACACAACATTCTCATCCTCTACCCTCATAATTAGTTCCCCTTCCGCTACATCAAATAAGAGTGCGACCGGTCCTTAAGAAGGGTCTTCCTACAATAATGGGAACTCTAGGATCCTATCATAGTCCACAACTACAATATCCGCGGGGAATGTGAATTTATCAACTCCTACAAAAACATCTTCCGCTATCCCTACTGGATAAGCAATTAAACGGTTTGCCAATTCGAGTGTCATTTTAGTAGGTGTAAACTCGGGAAGAGAGTTGTTTCCAAACCGACAAAGGCATCAAATTTATGCTAGCACCAAGGTTCGCTAGTGCCATACAATTCTCTACCCCCGGGAAATTACATGGAATCAAGAACCGGCCCGGATCACCTAGTTTAATAGGTAAAGTCTTCAACAACATCGCGGAACAATTCTCGTTCAATGAAGTGTTAGGCATATCAACCAATTTTTCTTTGTTTGATAGAAGGTCCTTAAACATGTTGGAAAACTTGGGCATGTAAGCTAAATCCTCCGCAAAAAATATGTTGATATTCAATTGCTTAAACATCCTCAAGAAGTTGGACACTTGTATGTCATCTTTGTTCTTTAACCTGTCTTTCCTCAACCTAGAAGGGTACGGTAGATTGTGTTTGGGTAAAGGTTGAGTAGAGGGTGTTGAAGTAATCTCCTCTTAGGTTTATTCAATGATAGGTGTAGAAGGTGTAGGATTGGTTGATGGTGGAATGTCACAAGGAGGGGCCGTGGTAGGAATCACCGAAGGGTGAGTAGGAGTACTCATTATTACCTTCGGGCCTTGTTCCACCTTTGATGGCGGAGGAATGGAAGGTCCCACGGTGGTTTTCCCACTTCTTGTAGTAATGGCATTAACATTGGCCCGAGGATTGGTTTGTGTGTTTGAGGATAAAGCACCTTGAGGTCTGTGGGTTTGCAAGATGAAATTT
Organism: Glebionis coronaria; assembly: GCA_025667525.1. Lineage (NCBI taxonomy): Eukaryota > Viridiplantae > Streptophyta > Magnoliopsida > Asterales > Asteraceae > Glebionis > Glebionis coronaria. Next base: position 220,213,643 of record CM046880.1, read on the forward strand.
CTTATTGTTTTCCTCTTGAATTTGATTCATCTTTTGAAGCACAAGCTCAATTTGGGGGTCAAGAGTATTTCCTTGATGAAAACCTTGAGGTTGAAAGCCTTGATTATGAAACCCTTGGTTTTGAAAATTTTGGTTTTGGCCTTGAAAGTTATTTCCTTGAAAATGATTTTGGTTTCTTGAATTAGCATTTCCTTGAAATTGATTTTGACCCCTCAAATTAGCATTCTCTTGAAAGTTTCCTCTATTAGTCCCTTGGTTTCTATTTAGAATTTGTGAATTGTTTGCTTGGTTTTGGATGGGTTGTTGGGGAGGGAAACCCGGTGGAGCAAAATAATTGTTGGACTAGTATGAAAGGTGATTAGGATTGATTTTTGGTTTGAAGTGTGCCCTTCCATCATCATTATAATTGACGAGACTTCTTTTATACATAGTCTCATCGTCCAAAAAGGTCTCTAAAGGCATAAAATATCATGTAAATGGCCAAATATATGCTTGTCTTTGTTGCTTGTGTATTTTAGGTACGGATATTGAGAAAATGACAAAAGATCACAAGAATCATGCAAAAACGAACACGGAAAACGAAGCCACACAATGAACCAAGCCCTAGTATTGATTTTCCAAGAAAGACCCTTGAAGAATTGAAGATTCTATAAGAAGGGTCCTCAAATATTGAAGAATTGACACTTTAAACCCTTATATATCCATAATTACAAGATTGGTCCCTAAAGTTTGTCAAATTTACAAAAAGGACCCTTAACTTTGAAGAATTGGCAAATTTAGTCCCTCAACAAACTAAATTGTCAATACTAGTCCTCTAAGAAGTCAACAAACAAGTCAAGACCTCTAAGAATGAAGAAAATGCCAAAATCAGTCCTTCAAATATCATGAATTAACAAAACAAGTCCTTGGAATGACTTTTCAAAAGTTATTGTGGCCAAAATGGAAATTTCCAAACTTGTATAACAAAGGAAATGGAATTGTGGGCTATTTTAACTCAAGTGACAAGAGAAAGAAAGATGGGGGGCTTTTTCTGGCAGACAAAGAAACTTATCCCATCCAACCACCAACTGACACCTCACCTTTGACCCATTGACCACCAATTAAAACCCTCCAAACCTCCACGTCACCTTCCACCAACTGATTAAATCAGTTAAATACTCCTTCCCTCCTAAACATGTTTTAAAAACCACTAATCCCCAAACGGATTAAAACCCCCTTAATTCCCCCCATAAACCCTAGATAATCCCAGGTCTAATCAACATAAAAACAAAGGGTTTTTTGAACCAAATTATCCATATGGGTAATTAACCAAATACTAATCACATTCCACACCCAAATTACCCATCGCTCTCACTCATGTGACACCCCTGACCCTCCCCTGCATAAGAAAACAAACTGTACAAACCCATCAACGGCCAAAAGATTTATTCTTGCTCCTTACGTGTCATCCAACACTCCAAAATCGTTTTGGCACCTCTGGTACCCCCACATCAGTCCAAGAAGTTCACATGCCACTTTTGACAAAATTCAAATCAAGAATCTTTCTAGCATTTTAAAGATTCGACAAGGGTAATCTAGGAAACTCATTGTATTAGGGTTTAATATTTCTAGAAGAATTGTACGCCTATTTAAGGCATAGGAGATAGCATTTTGCTCTTGTTCTTTTTTCTCCTTTTTCACTGCCTTGTAAATCTTACTTTTTTATGGAATGAAAAAAAGGGGTTTTGAGTTGTTGATGAGAAGAAAGATCCAATTACTTTTATTGTTGGTTTTCTTTGAATGAGTTTTCAAAAAGGCATTTTCAATTTTCTGTAAACCTGTTTTCAAGTTTTCAAATCCGTTTTTTTTCAGTTAAGTAAGAAAGATCATAAGCCACATAAGCAACTTATTTGAGGTCTTATATGACCATAGAACCCTGCTATCAAAGAGATATCAAGATTCAGTGGGTATAAATCTTGGGTAATAAGTTTTGTGAGGTGAAAGTTCTCTTACTTGTTGGTTCATATTCATGTTCTCACCATCACTGTTTGGGTGAGCTTATGCTAATAAGCTTGAAAAGCTATTTGGTAGTAAGCTCATTCAAGCTTGAAGTTTACCTCTTTGGTTTTGTGTTGTTTATGCAGGGACAAAACAAGCATAACTCCATTCCATTTCAATTTTTTTTTGTTAAAGATATTTTCAGCTTTGGGGTCCTACTTTGGATTCCCTCAACAAAGCTTCTCTACATAGTTTCCATAGCTCTCCTTCAAGCCTTTTAAGCTGATTTGGGAAGGCATTAGCAGGTTATTGCTTGAACTCACCAATATCACTCTTTGGACTGAAAATGCATGCTTTGTGAGATCTATGTGATTTATGGAGTATCTTTTTATATGTTAAGTAGGTCTGCCTGTTCATGCTTTATCTAGTGTTCTTTACATGTGTAGATTTTTTACTATCAGTTTAGCTCAAATCTGAATGCATGTTATTTGTTAAAATTTGATTTTCAGTTTTTAAGTGGTGTTTGGATTTGGTGTTAACTGGTTAATTAAGTAGAAATTTTGATGTATGCAAGTTAGTATCTGTCAAAGAAGTGTTTCTAAGCATAAACCTGAAAAGTTTTCAATTTGAAACTCAAAAATCAATCTTTTGGTTCTAAAATGATCAATTATTGTTGTTTTGGCCTGCTATGTTTGGATAACCTAGATTCCATGTACAACTAGGGATAACAAGTTTAAAAACATCATTATTGTAACCTGATTAGTAGATCTAAGTGTTGGAATTTAGGATTTTGGTTAAGTGCATCAGTAGAAAAATCAAACAGCCTATTTGTTCATATCAGTAACATATTTGTGCCCATTGTGCTTGATCTTGTGTTATTTTTGCTTGAATACTGCTATCTTTGTGTTCATTGTGACTCCCACAAGTCAACTGACTTGTGGGGTGCCTATTCTTGCCAAAAACAAGCAACCAAAGGCTTTCCTAAGCCAACCAGGTCACCAAGGACATTTGTGGGTTTTTCAGACTCATCAGAGAACGATTCAGTTCTCGGATAAGCCTAATTTTTGTCAAAATTGTTACTGTAGCTCTATCTCACTTTTCATTCACGTTTTAGGTTGGATTTAGCTCATAACTTGCTTAATTTTGATTCTGATTGTGTTTTTGTCATTAGTTATTCAGTAGGATTAGGTTTTATAAAAGAAAGTAAAAAAAGATTTTAAAAAGGACATGGCCAGGACTCGAACCTGCGCCACTCCTCTCACACACCAACGCGTTAACCAGTTGCCCTAGGGTCTTTGACTGGTTATACGTTGTTTGGTTTAATATTTAAAGGGTTTTTAGTTTTAGCTTATTTATACAATCAGCTTATTAAGAAGCAGATTTTAGCTTATTCATTTAGGTTTGTAACTGTTTTTGGTTTTTCTTGCATTCTAGGTTTAAGTTAAGACTTTTTGGCATAAAAAGTTTATTTTTCACGTTTATATTTAATTTTATATGATTATTTTTAGTTTTCATTTTAGAAAGTGATTAAGAAATAGAAAAAAGTGTTTTAAAAATTTGGAAAAATAGTTTTTAAGTTTTAATTTAGTATTTTGAGGTTTACATCTACTAAATTTTTCAAATTGACTTATTTTTTATTTTATTTAATTTTAGGGGTTTTAATTAAGTTTAAAAATTAATATAAAATTATTAAAAAGGTTTTGGAGATTTTTGTTTGCATTTTTATCTTAGTTACATTTTTCTTGATTTTAGGTAATTTTTTAGAATTTTTTATAAACTTTGGATTTTTAATATTATTTTATTATTAACAATTAAGAGTTAGTTTTTTCTAGTTTTTTTCATTTTTCCTAGTTCAAATACACAAAGTTAGGAAGTTTACAATTTTTAGAATATTTTTAATGTCCTTAGATTAATTTTTATAATTATTTTAAGTTTAAATAGTTTTTAATTGTTTTTAAATAGTTTTAATTAATTTTAAAATTTTCAAAAATAGTTTTAAATTAAGTTTTGTCATTTTAGAGTTTTACAATTGAAGAAATCTCATTTTGGGCTTTTTGTTAATTAAATTGATTTTTTGGGCTTTAATTAGCATTAAAAAATTATTATTTAATTAAATTAAAGGTTTGGGTGATTTTTGATTTTTTGTAAACTCTAGTTATATTATTTAGGATTTATTGCAATTTTCTAGGAATTTTTAGATTAAATTTTTTATTTTGCTACTTTTTACGGTTTTACGTGTACGACCATATCGTCTTAGTTTAATTTGTAACCGTCATTCTCTTCTTAACTCATTTCTATTTTATTTTCTCATAATCATAATCACATCATTAATCATCTCTTAACACACACACCAAGCCTCCTTGAGAACGATCCCCACACAAAGGGTCATTTGTGCACGATTTTCCTAAATCGTCGTACTTACCCTAATTACGCTCTTATTACTAAAAGACGTAAAACTTCAACTATCAATAAGCATAACATTCTCTTTGATAGGCTTGCACTTTGTCACAATTCAAGTATGAGTGAGGGCCTCCACATGTCTCACATTGAAGGGTGATGGCATTAACATTGTTGGTAGAAGAGTTGCTCAACTGAAATTCACAAAGTTTTTGAACCATCTCACTAAGAATATCAACCTTTTGATTTAAAACCTTGTCAATTGGTTGAGTAGCACCCTCTTGCACCACATGTACCACCTCATCTCTATCCCTATTGCTTTGAACCATGTATTTTGTTTCAATGATATCCATTGCCTCTTGGATAGACTTAGCAAGAATGTTTCCACCCGCGGCCGAGTTAAGGGAATCTTGATGGTGTGGTCTCAAACCATTGTAAAAGGTGTTAATTTGGTGAACTTGGTCAAAACCGTGGTTAGGGCACTTTCTTAACAACTCTTTGAACACTTCCCAAGCTTCACTAAAGGTTTGATCTCTCTTTTGTTGAAAGCCTATTATTTGTTTCCTTAATCTGGTGGTTCGTGAAGGTGGAAAGAACTTGATCACAAATTTATTCTTTAAGTCCTCCCAAGTGAGAATGCTATTTGAAGGTTTCTTATCTAGCCAAATCCTAGCATTTCCCTCCAAAGAGAAAGAGAATAATATCAACTTAACCGCCTCTTGAGGGACCCCATTATACTTGATGGTGTTACAAAGGGACAAGAATCTCTTGATGTGGTCATGAGGGTCATCCATAGCTCTCCCTAGGAAAGGTATAGAAGAAACCATTTGTATCATGCATGTCTTAAGTTCAAAATTGTTGGCGGCTATCTCGGGAATGACTATTCCGCATTCCCATCCACGTTGGATTGTAGAATCTCCATCAATGGTCGATTGTCCATGGCTTCGTTTAAGTGGTCGAAAGCACGATGCTCGTGATCAGCTTGAGGGACGGCTTTGTTCTTATTATTCTTCTGTAGAAACTAGAAGGGGGGTTGAATAGTTTCTCATTGATTATCTCCTAATTAAAATTCCTTTCAATTAGGTGAGTGCCAAAACTATCTTTTACTTGAAACCTAGTTGCATAACGATTAGGTTCAATTCTAATGCATTAACAATAAGTAATAAGTGTAATGATGTTGAATGTAAGTAATGAGTAAGGAAACAAACAACCTAGTAGGAAGATACCAAGATTTATAGTGGTTCGACAACGAGGCTCTATCCTCGTTCCTACTCCATTCCTCGAGTACACCTTACTCGAGATTTCCACTATATCCATAAGCTCCCCTCTTGGCGGAGAAAACCTTACAACATCGATTACATTATTTTCCGACACTAAGCTAAATGTCGAGACCTAATCTTAGCTAGTACTAATCTAAACAACGTCGCCCACTTCACCATTTTACGACACAAGGCTAGATGTCGAGTTCTAATCCAAAGCTAGAACCAATATTCACAACGTTGCCTACTTCACCATTTTCAAACACAAGGCTAGATGTCGAGTTATAATCCAAAGCTAGAACCAATCCTCACAACTCTTCACTTTGAAGCTAAGTGAGAACTTCACACAACACAACTACACATCACTTTATAGTTTAGTGAGAACTCACAAGACACAACCACATTACTTTATAGTTTAGTGAGAACTAACGCAACTTGTTACAACTCAACTAAACATATCCATGTACACACATGTAGCTTGGATCTACACAACAAAAATCCAAGCACACACATATGCAAAGGATTTACACAACTCTAATCCAAGTATTTACACATAGCTTGGATGAATACAACTAGTCCAAGTATTCACAAATACATTGGATCTACACAAGACATAATAAACAAATGATGAACATGACTAGATCTTTAGGAGAGGATGATCTTCGTCAATGCTTCATCTTTAATCACATCACAAGTGTGTGAGTGATCTTATCTTTGGACAAGGTAAAGAAGGAGATCAAGAGGATAATCATAAGTAAACATACTTAACACATTAAGTGATCATTTACAAATGACTAGGATTAGATAGGAGAAAGAAGGCTGAAAGAGATGTCCAAAAAAGGTTGATGAAAATGCAGATTTGATCCACTATTTATAGAAGAAAAATGCCAACGGCTAGCTAGGGGCGGTTCCTTAACTACCCAGGCGGTTCCTTATCGATAAGGAACCGCGTAGGCACTTAAGGAACCGCGCAGTGTAGACTCTGCTCCTTTTTATCTTTTAGTGAATTTGAAATATCTGAGGCTGTTTAAACCTTCAAAGGATATTCTTATGGCATTTGGAATATGCCATATTCAAATTTACATTTTCAGTTTAATAAAACATTTTCTTAAAAATAAAGTTTATTAAAATCTTTTGTTACATTTGACAAAAGTGAGTTTTAAGGCTAATCACTTTTATGACCACTAAGCATGATTAATATATGTTAGTGTAATGATTATTACTTTGATGATAGTGCTTGTTAGATAATTCGTTTTATGATTGTGTTTGACAATAAATGTCTTTGTAATTTGTCGTGATCAAAACTAAGAAAGATTAATTAATACTAACAATATTTTTAGGCATTGCTTTGCATTAACAATCTCCCCTTTTTCGACTACGAAAAACTATAAACTCGTTTACGTAAAATACAAGTTTATTCGAATTATTAACGAGTTTATCACTATCATTTCTCCCCCTTTGTCGAAGCAAAAAGGTTAGCACAAGTATTTGAAGAAGAAAAGAACCAGACTTTGCTAGTAGCTCCTCCTTGGTGCTTACTCCCCCTTGCTTGGGGCACCAAGTAAATGAGGTAAGGTGACATGCTACACAAAGGTTAGAAGAAAAAAAAGAAACACCAATGTATGTATGTGCACTAACTACTAACTAACTTGAGAGGGAGAAGGAAAAGAAATCTCAAATTAGAAGCAAGCATTTGCTTAGTATGTCCAAAGAGTGTGTATTGACAATATCATAGTTTAATTGGTGGAATAAAGAAAGAAAAGAAACATCCAAACCAATCAAAGATGATTAAAATATCAAGGGGTTAAAATTTAGAATTTATGGAATCACCCATAATTAATTGTAAGTTTAAACCATGATCAACTTTTTAACAAATGTGTGAAAAGAATTAGCGGAAAAGATAACACACATAACATTCATATTACACAAATAAAAAACATACATGAAAAATATCCATACACACAATGTGAATATTTAAAACAAAAAAAAATATGGAAAATAAACCACAAAGCATATACTACTCTAATAGTGATAATCTTCCAAGATTGCTTAAGTTTTATTGACTCAAACAACTAAAGTACAAAATGTGCCTTAGTTGGAATAGAAAGACGACGAAGCATCATTCGAAGATTTGTTCGGAGGTCGAGTGAGGAGGAATTCAAGGAAATTTAGCTTGTCATAGATATGAGCAAGTTCAATTTGTTGAAAACGACAACAAGCACACAAGGAACCATGATGAAAAACAAAGTCGTTAGATTGGGGAGGTCCATCAAAATGAGGGTTTGGTGGAGAGGGAGATAATGGATAAGAGATGTTTTCACAATGCCTAGTGAGATTAGGGAAAGAAGATAGTTCATTGAGTTGAGGAGAGTTGAAAGGTTTAGGTGATGGTGGAAGAATTTCCTTTTCTCCGGTAATTGGATTTGTAGAGTAAGTCTCATTCCAATATTTAATCGGAGAAAAAGAAGAGTTCTTGGAGGATTTTGGAGAAGAAGAATCATGAAGATTCTTGTTCTTTTTTATCCAAAAATGTCGAACCGAGATTTTCGGTTTCTTTGAAAGCTTAGAAGAAGAAGATTTAGGTTAAGAAGATTGTGACAAAGAAATATCAAGGTTGGAATAGAAGAGTTAGGCATTATGAGGTATGAAGAGAAGAACTCCCAAAAGAGAAGAATTTAAAGAAAATAGACAAGGCAAAGATTTGAAATAAAAACAAAAAGTTTTAGGGAATGTTTAGCCAAAATGGGTAAACAAAGAATCTTAACCAAGACAGTGGTCAAAGAAGAAACACCAAAAAATAAGCTAAAAGCAGCTGTCATGTACGCGGCTCCTTTTGGGAGCCCGCGGTTCCATATCAATATGGAGCCGCCTAAGGGCTAAGGAGCCGCGTCCAATGGACCAGAGACCATGATTTTCAAAAAAAACAAATTTGAGAAAAATAAGACTTTTTCAAAATTTTGCAAATCTTGGATTTTTACCTCTTTTAGCACTAGAGTATGCTATGGTTGCATAAAATTAACACATTCACAAAGAATGTTTTGACAAAGGGTGACAAAATATATTAGATAACATTTTGATCCAATTTTAAGTCAAGTTTTTAGAGGTTGTGATAGATTAGGTTTAATTTTAAATAAATTAAAGTTAATTAATGTGACCACATAGGTTAAAGCACATAAAACTAAATCCATAGATCATCCTCATGAAAAAATCATGAAGGAAAGGAATGGAAATACAAGAAATAAACTAACAACTAACTAATACAAAGTTAGCTAAAACTAGGTCTTGAATGTATAGTCCTCTTTGGCTTGACCTTCTTTAAAAAACATTTTATTTTAAGAACCATCATTCATCTCCTAGGAGGAGGGGGATTAGCAAATAGGTTAAACAAGAAGCTTTGCAACTTGATGTGAGCCCCAATCATCTCTAACCTAAGGATACCAATGAGGTGGAAGTTGTTCAAGTAACAAGGACAATTGGTTCCATTGTGCATGAAAAAATCAAACAAGTGTGGATCACCTAAGAACCGGGAAATGGGAACACCCAAGAGTGGTGTGTTAGAGGGAGGAGGATGTGGAGAAGGAATGGTGTCCAAGGGTGATATGGGTGAGATGGGTGAATTTGGTGGAGTGAAAGGAAGAGGTTCAAAAACAAAGGGAATTCTTTGATGAGGTTGAGGTTGAGGTTGAGCATTCACATTTAAAGGAGGACTAAAAGTGAATGGTGAGGAAAACTCATTCATTCTTGATTGGAATGAAGAGGAGGTAGAACCATGAGAATGGTTAGTACCATGAGTTTAGTTTGTTTTCCAAGAAGCAAGTGGTGGTGAAAGTGATGAGGAGATGAAAATAGGAGAAGTTTCATTCTTGGGTTTGTGAGAAGATGGAGAACCAAGTTTAGGAAACTTGAATTTCATCTTAAGGTTTCTTTTGGATGAGGAAGTTTTGGAAGAATTGGATGTTCTAGTGGACACCATGGTTGTGTGTTAAGGTTTAGAGAAGAGTTGAAAGGATGAAGAACACAATCAACAAGAGAAGGTTTAAGAAGAGAAAGGGATAATCCAAACTAGTAATGGGTTAAAAGTGTTTTAAGTGAACAATGAAATTAGGTAGCCTAGTTTAGGAAAGTGCAGGTTTTTGCAAAAGTTTTATCAATTTTTACACAGATCAACGAAGAATAGTGTAAAGCAAAGATTCTTCTCGGAATATTCGGAGGCGGTTCCTTATAGAGACGCGCAGTTCTTTATCGCTAAGGAACCACGGCCTAGATAAGGATCCACCCACATTGGGTTTGATAAAAGGCACTTCCAGTAACTATAGCTAGCCCAGATTTAATATAAATGTTTATCAAGCCGAAATGGACTATTAATCAAGGTCTAGGAAGCTAACTAACACAAAAGATGCACAGAGCCATGCAAATCGAAAGATCGATATCATGGATAATTAGGATTAAAATACTAGATAATCCAAACACAAATTATTAGTTAACGAATACATAACCTCCTAAGAATAAAGATAAAGTAGAAGAAGTTCAACAGTCCAAACATGTTTACACACATGTTAATCATTCAAAAGTAGGATATATCATTCATCTATGAGCATTTCCTCCTTGTCTTGATTCACTTCTTATTCGATCTTGAAGATGGAGATTTAGACAATACTGATAGTCTGAATCAATGTCTAGAGAAGACAGTTGAGAGATAGAGGATGACAAGTCTAACACCCCCAAATTACATTGCACGGCGGAAATACACAATTGGGTGCTAGACACAAACATCATCACACAAGATATATTGAACGACTCAAAATAGAGACGTTTACACAAAATATAAACATGATTATTATAAATGGTCTAAAACATAGATTTCAACCATAAATGTACTGACACGATACCAGAGTAAAGCGTTTTGTCCCCACGGATCTCGACCAACAACCAACAAGTTTAGTACAGTACATCCACATAAAGTAAATGGTTCAATATTTAAAAAGGTAGAAACGGTTTAGACCAACATTCTTCCAAAAGCCAAGCCACAACCTCCACAGCAAAGCTCCATGCACCATCACTTCCTATTACCTGAAATACATGCATAAAACGAGTCAACAATAATGTTGAGCGAGACTATAGGTTTATCAAATCACATTTGAATACAAGAAGAAAATCAATCATAATCATTTAAAAAATTATCGTACACACAATCTATATTCAAGGCAGTAATAATAATGATAAACAAACATTGTATTTAAGCTGATGACACCGACCCCTTAACCAATAGTCACCCACGCCAAATGCCGGCATGACTAGAATAAAACCATTGCCCCTCTAGGGTATCAGTTGCTAGAATACCACAATCTTATTCACGTAAAATTATCCTTCCCAGCGGGTTACTCAACGTAATGCCCTGGTCTCAGATAGGGTGGTCAATCCAATAGTACTACCATTAGAATAAGCGGCTATTCCCGACTCACAACATCAAGTCAGAAGATAGTTAACGGCTCATGAATTTAGGGTCTTTAACAACAAGTTACTCAATACAATGAAATCAACTTTAGGCAACATTTGGGTCTAACAATTACTCATGACTTGTGTTCATTTATTTTCAAATAGCATGTATCCCCCTCGCGAGTATTAAAATCATTAAAACAATTAGAAAGCGAGGCTATAGACTCACCTTAGTATAAGAGATCTAGCGAGATGATCGTCGACGGTAATGGATGCCTTTCAAACACGAGAACCGCTACCTATCAAATAAGGTGTGTTCGTTAATAATGACTCGAGAAATAAATAATACATAACAACATTAAACTCAAACTCATAAAGTCACGATAAACTCGAGAGAAAACGATATAAATAACTTTGTTATACTTTACTACACATTTACTTAACCATTTTATACTTTTTACAAAGTCCGCCGGTACATACTACATGTACTAGCTTATTTACCCCTTTTAAACTCGTCAACCGTTTATGAAACGACTCGATAAACTAACTTACTATATATAGAAAGTCCTCTTACAAGTTTATCAAATGAAATTACTTTTAAAGTACTTTACCCGACTCATTTTCGAACTACAAAATCCGGACAGATTTACGTTAATTTTTCATACAACCGTTTTAACTTATTTAAACGACTCCGTTTACAAAACCGACACTCGTGTTTTAAAGTAAACTCAACCTAATAAGTAAACACCTTATTATAAGTAGGTTACATTTTTCAAAACATCAATTTAGAGTCCCCGAGATTCGATCCAAATATCGACAACAACTACTTGTAGTGCCGATACTCGTCTCCCGGTACACGATCATTCAAAACATCCTAACTTCGCGCTCGTTTTGAGCTAGAAGCTCTACCTTATATCAAATCGAAGCTAAGAAAATTATCTACAACCCTAGGCTATAAGTTAAGCCATTTTCGAAACATAAAAATTCGGATTTTGCCTTTTACTTACTGTTGTAAAATGACTACTCAAAACTTGTACAAAATCAACTTTTTGATAAAAACCAACCATGGAAATGATCATTACTATGCCCTAATATCATCATACACTAATAATAACATCAAAATCATAATCAAAATAAAAATCATAAGATCAAAATGAAGTTTCTAACAAGATTTTTAGCACAAACCACCATGGATCATCAAGATGAAGCCATGCATGATCAAATCTCCTACCTACCAACATCATAAAAAAAACGTTGCTTGCATGTATGAATTTCTTACACCAATGTGATCCTTGATCAAAAATAAGGTTGGGTCTAGTGTTAGTTTAGCTTGATTCAAGCTCAAACTCAAGAAAAATGGAAGTTTGTAATTGTTTGGTGATGGTGGTGGTGTTTCGGCAAAGAGAAGAGAAAGAGAGAGATGGAAGTGAAATTTTAAAATGAATAAATGAAATGTGTGTGTTTGATTTGAGTTTTTATATAGTGGGGTAGGGACCTAGTTGCAATTTAATGAAAGTTGTGGCTAGAAATGTAAGTATTTAGCTAAAAAGCGGGAAATAACTATTAGTCAATTTTCAAAATAATTACGGGGCTCGGGTTTCATAAAGATACTTTTAAAAATTTAAAACGTACCTCAAAAAGAATAATATCGACTCTCGACTCGACTTAACACGTCATTTAAAATAAAACCTCGAAAATGATAAAAATCGAACATCCGACAATAAAACATAAAATATTTGGCATCCATCGACATCACGCTTGCTAATACTCCTTATACTTAATAAATATTAAATATAAACCCTCCAACATCGGTTTAAACTTAAACCTCCAAAAATAAATATCGTTCAAACTCATCCAAAAATTTCAAAAATAATCGTAAAATAAGATTAAGCAATGACCTCGATTTTGGGTTGTCACATCCCCCCCTTCTTAAAAGAAGCGGCGTCCTCGGCGCTTAATCCTTCCTAAACAAATGAGGATACTTGTCCTTAAAGAAATCCTCACGTTCCCACGTAAACTCTGACCCACGTCTAGAGTTCCATCTCACCTTCACAATCGGAATTCTACTATGCTTCAACTTCCTAACTTCCCTATCCATTATCTCTACAGGTTCCTCTATAAAATGTAACTTATCATCAAGTTGAATCTCCTCCAATGGAATCACCACATCCCTTTCAGCTAAACACTTCTTCAAATTAGACACATGAAAAGTATTATGAATAGACTTAAGCTCATCAGGCAATTCTAACTTATAAGCCACCAATCCAATCCTTAGGATAATCTTAAATGGTCCAATAAATCTCGGGCTCAACTTTCCTCTTTTTCCAAAACGTATTACTCCTTTCCATGGAGATACCTTCAACATAACCATGTCTCCTACTTCAAACTCCAATGGTTTCCTTCTGTTATCAGCATAACTCTTTTGTCTACTCCTAGCAGATAACAAACGCTTCTTAATTTGCACAATCTTCTCAGTCGTCTCAAATATCATCTCAGGCCCAGTCAATTGACTTCCTCCTACCTCACTCCAACACACTGGAGATCTACACTTACATCCATACAAAGCTTCAAATGGAACGGCTTTAATACTTGAATGATAACTATTGTTGTATGAAAATTCAACCAATGGCAAATGCTTATCCCAACCATTTCCAAAATCAATCACACATGCACGAAGCATATCCTCTAACGTTTGAATCGTTCTTTCACTTTGTCCATCAGTTTCCGGATGATATGCTGTACTTAAACATAACTCCGTTCCCATCGCTTTCTGCAAAGACTTCCAAAATTCTGAAGTAAACCTACTATCACGATCAGAAATTATCGACAAAGGCACACCATGTCGACAAACAATCTCCTTCACATACACTGTTGTTAACCTCTCCATACTATCTATCTTCTTCATTGGCAAAAAGTGAGCAGACTTAGTCAATCTATCTACTATCACCCATATCATATCACTACCATTTGCAGTCCTTGGCAAACCTGTCACAAAATCCATAGTAATCTTCTCCCATTTCCACTCAAGAATCTCAGGTTGCACTAATAATCCAGACGGTTTCTTATGTTCAGCCTTCACCTTCACACAAGTTAAACACTTATTAACATACTGTGCTATATCTGCCTTCATATTCGGCCACCAATAAACTTTCTTAAGATCTTGATACATCTTGTCCGATCCAGGATGTAATGAATATTTCGACTTATGAGATTCATTCATCACCAAATCTCTCACCCCTAACGAATCTTCCTCAGATGGACACAACGGTAACCAAATCCTATTCTTAAAATACCTCAATCCATTCGACTTTACTTCAAACAAAGGTTTCAACATTCTACCCAAATTTTCTGCCTCAACATTCTCTTTCTTCAAACCATTAGTTTGGGCTTTCAATATCTCTTCTGTCAAATCAACACTTTCCAACATCGTCAAAGCTCTAACTCTTATAGACTTATCTCTTTCCTTTCTACTAAGTGCATCAGCTACCACATTCGCTTTACCAGGATGGTAACGAATCTCGCAGTCATAATCACTCAGCAACTCAACCCATCTCCTTTGCCTCATATTGAATTCCATTTGATCTAGAATATACTGCAAACTCTTATGATCAGTGAAAACCACACACTTGGTTCCATACAAGTAGTGTCTCCACAACTTCAAAGCAAAAATAACAGCCCCATGTTCTAAATCATGCGTAGTGTAATTCTCTTCATGCTTCCTCAATTGTCTCGACGCATATGCTATTACTTTCTCCCTTTGCATCAATACAACTCCAAATCCTTTATGAGACGCGTCACAGTACACTACAAAATCCTCAGATCCTTCTGGCAAAGACAATATCAGCGCAGAACACAACTTATCCTTCAACATACTTAACGCAGATTCCTCTTCCAATCCCTATTCAAACACTCGGTTCTTCTCCGTAAGCTTAGTCAACGGTTTAGCAATCAGCGAAAACTTCTCGATAAACCTTCTATAATAACCAGCCAAACCAAGAAATTGGCGAACTTCAGTCGGCGTCTTCGACATTGACCAATCCTTAATTGCCTCAATCTTAGTAGGATCCACACGAACACCTTCACTATCAATCACGTGCCCCAAAAATTGCACTGATTTCAACCAAAATTCACACTTAGAGAATTTCGCATACAAATTCTCCTTCTTCAACAATTCCAAAATTGTTCTCAAATGCTTCTCATGTTCCTCTTCACTCTTGGAATAAACGAGAATATCATCAATGAATACGATAACAAACTCATCCAAATACGGCTTACATACACGATTCATCAAATCCATAAATACAGCAGGCGCATTTTTTAATCCAAAAGGCGTCACTTGAAATTCGAAATGTCCATATCGAGTACGGAGAGCGGTTATAGGAATATCTTCTTCCCTGACTCTCAGTTGCTGATACCCAGATCTCAAATCGATCTTCGAGTATACACTTGACCCTTGCAGTGGATACCGATTCTTGACAGTCAATTTGTTAAGCTCTTTGTAATCAATACACATTCTAAAATAACCATCTTTCTTCCTAACAAACAAAACAGGCGCACCCCACGGCGACAAACTTGGTCTAATAAATCCCTTCTCCATCAATTCATTCAATTGATTGGATAATTCCTTCATCTCAGATGGAGCTAAACGATATGGTGCACGAGTAACTGGATCAGCACCCGGCACTAAATCGATACGAAACTCAACTTCACGATGCGGCGGTAATCCTGGCAATTCCTCAGGGAAAACCTCAGGATACTCTCTAATCACAGGCACATGCTCCAATTTCCTTTCATTCACACCATCATTACTTATATGTGCAAGAAACACATCACAACTTGCTTCTATGTACCTCATCATCTTTAAACAAGAAACAACTCTAAAACGAGACGTACATTCATCACCTTTCACAGTCAATACCCTATTCCTTAGCGGTATCTGAACTAATCTTTCTCCACAAACAATTACTGCACCATTACCAACTAACCAATCCATTCCAATGATCACGTCAAAAGATCCTAATTCTATGGGCATCAAATCAATACTAAACACATAATTACCTAACTTCAAGGAACAACCTTTCAGTATAGAACTAGTGCTTACAACCTTACCATCAGCTAACTCCACATTATAACTAGTTGTCAATCTTACTGGTTCTCTATCCAATAGCTGACTGAATCTAACATCTACGAAACTTCTATCGGATCCAGAATCAAACAACACACTAACATAACTAGCATCAAGTAAGAACGTACCAGTCACCACGTTCGGTCCTTGAGGTTTGTCAGCATCTCCCACGACATAGGCTTGAGCAGCATTCCCAGCAGCAACAGCAGCAACATTGCCTCCCTGTCGTATGCCAACCCTCAGACAGTTCCCTTGCTTATGTACACGGCCTCCACATCCAGAAAAGTAAACTACCTTAACAACATTATCCCCAGTGGCTATACCCTTGTTTCTACAATCTGCCATCTTATGCCTGGCCTTCCCACACTTGTTGCTAGCGGGTGGACAATTTCCAATATGATACAGATTACACCGACCACACTTCGGATTCACCTTGTTACCTTGATTTCCTGTAGAAGCACGAACACCATCATTCCTTCTCAAATTGTATTATTGATTCCTATTTGGTCCTTGGTTATTGTTATTACGATAACCACCTCGATTCTTCCCTTGACTTGAGTGTGCAGCTTCCCACTTTCTCTTATTCCCCTCAGCAATACTATCCTTTCGATCTTGCAGCTTTACATCCATTAAAGCATGTGCCATTTGAACAGCTTCATCAAATGACTTGGGTTTCGACGAAGTAGTTTCTCCCTTGATATTATAAGATAAACCCCGAATGTACTACTTCATCTTCTTACGGTCATCAGCAAACGCATCAGGACACAACAAACACAAATCAGAAAACCTCCTTGTATAAGCTACAATATCATTATTCCTCAACACCAAATACCTTAATTCATCTTCCAACTGACCTAACTCTTCCTCAGGACAAAACTTAGCAGTCAACAGTCCCTTAGTCAGAGTCCATGTTCTAGCATTAGCTTCAACCAATCCTACAGTAGCTACTTGACTATTCCACCAACTCAACGCATCATCCTGAAAAGTAGCTGCAGCAAATTTAACCTTACTGGCTTCTGAACATCCACTGATTTCAAAAGTACTTTCTATCTTCTCAATCCACCTCCTTAATTCCAATGCACCACCAGTATCACGAAATTGGGTAGGTCCACATTTCATGAAACTAGCATAAGAACATTCCTTTTGAACCTGCTGAACAGCAGCATTACCTCCAACTTGTCCTGCATGTTGATCCCAAACTCCTAAAGGCCTTCTTTTATAGACTAAGAAGCCTTGTATAATAAGCTACGTATCAACTATTCTAGGTAAAGATAAACATAGAAAATACATTGTCGTTTCTATCCTTACTAGAAGTATTCTAGAATATAATAAACGTGTAGATCATATCTTCCATCAGTGCTTGTCTTCAATGTTGTCAACGCTTGACTTCAACTTGTCAATGCTTGAGCTGTCAGCGCTTGTTTTGTTCTTGTCAGCGCTTGAATTGTTCTTGTCAGCACTCAAGTGATCTGGCCTTAATTTATTCCCAACAATCCTCCTCTAAACTTGATATCCACTCTAATGATCAAGTTTTTGAATAAACATTAAGAACTTGGAGGAGTCTGACAAATCTTCTCATATTGGTAATGAATAAATCTGATCAAATTCTTTGCCACGTCACTTGTATAATTTATCTCCAGCTGAGTGTCCTTCATCTTTTCCAAAACAGCCTTGGATATGAAATACTGAGCATCCACAAGTAGATACTCAGCAAACTTTGTAGATCTCAAATGATATACACCAGCAGCTGAATATAACCTCCATTGAAGACCACTGAGGTCATCTTCAAGATCCTTCCATATTTCAGGATCTTCCTCTTTTGTCCCACACATTCTTTTGAATGTGGTCCAAAGTTTTATTCCATTAGCTGAAGTTGGTGCTTCAGCCTCATACTTGGTCTCTAGTAACCTCCAAAGGTCCACCAAGTCTTCTCTATCACAACTTGCAAATAAAGATATGAGAGTTGTAAAAGTGTGTACCTCCTTGCCAAATCTGCCAATCTTCCAGAATCCACATTCATCCTCATCATAACTCACAATTGGATTTCTGGAATCTAATGGTAACACCTGCACCATATCTGAAGCTTCTAATGGGGAGAGCTTGAGACTCTTTCTTATAACTGCTTCACTTGGATATAGTGGATCCATATCTTTTGGAAACTCAAGTTTAAATCCCTTCTTTACTGGCCTGGGAACTATCATAGCTTTCTTGATTTCCATTTCTTCTACAAGTTGCTCCTTTCTTTCATCTGAAAGGAGTCTAAGAGTGTTTGCTTCCTGCACTCTCACCCAAATAGGTTAAGCCCTATGTTCCAACTCATCAAATGTCAAAGCCTTCAACTTCTGATGTGTCCATCCAACTCCATGACATCTGAGCAACATATAGTAGAGCTCTCTTCTATCCCTTTTCAACTCTGAGAGAATATTGCTTGCTTTGTGCTTCAAAATCACCTTACAATCCTTCTGAACTCTAAGAAGAAGCTCCAATCCTCATATTTGATCTGAAATGGTCAAGTCTGGATTATCCATGCAGCTTTCTTCCCAAGAATTGTACATTTGAACCACCTCTGGCATGTCAAAGTCAACCTGCAATTTCAATTCTCTCAATTTTTCCCTAGCAAGCTCACCACCATACTCAAGCCTTTCAGGTTCTATAATCATCACACTTGAGTCTTAGCTAGCTCCTTCACTTTCTTCTTCAGAAGTCACAACAAATGGTGACTTTTCCTTTTCACCTTGTTCCATCATTTGTTCAGCCAATCCTCTATAAAATTCAACTTGGGCTGCATCCTTTGGAACAATTTCTTCTACCAATTTATCCTTACCCTTATCTGATGGTGCAATGGTTGGTAAGGTAGATGGTAATACCTGAGTAGAAACTTCCTTGATGATAGATGATGACTGGAATACATCACCTTCATGTGCAGGTCTGTCAACGCCCAAATTTCCTCTATCAACGCCCAAAATACTTCTATCAGCGTCCAATTTTGTCTTGTCAACGCTCAAATACTTTCCCTCGGCGCCTTGTGTAACCTCTCTCAACATAGCTGTAAATGATAAATTTAGATTGGTTGGAGAGATTAAGGATGTATCAAAACCTGGTTGTTCCTTAAAAGTTGTAAGGGCTTCAGCAACATCCATTGATTGACCATCTTGGCTGCCCTTATCACTCAGATATCTTTGATCTTCCTCCCCTTTGGAAGACTCCTCCATACCCCTCCTAGCATGATCACTCTCCAAAACAACAATCCTCTCCATCAATTGCTTGAGTTCAAGGCCTTGAGAGCTGACAATTTGTACTAAGTCTATATTTTGCTTTTGCAAGCTAATGCAGACTGCCGTCAATTCCAAAAGAGTCATTGGTTCCAGTCTGCCCTCTTCTGAAATGGGGATTTGACCTCCCAAGTCAGGTTCATTGGGCAAAGATGAGGACTTAAGTATGGTGGGACTGCCTTGGCCAGCATCTAAGCCAGAACCAATAGTCCCAGCCTCATCCAGGTCACCAGCCACACTTATGGTGGTGGTTCTCTCTGCTTCATGGCTAGGACCACCAGAGGAGAACACTCCAGTAGTCCTTTGGCGTTTTATCAACCTATATTCAAGTGGTGTTGAAGATGGTGTGGAAGAATGGGTAGATGTGGGTTGGTTAAAGGGGTGTTTGGGATTGTGAAGGTTGTTTGTCAGCGTTGGAAATAGGCACATCAACGCCAACATTGGATGTGTCAGCGTCAAAGGGTTCTTGGTCAAGTTGTGGTGGAGGGTCAATTAGAGGTTGGGGGTCTGGTTGGGGTTGTGCTGCTGCAATAACAGCAAGCATGGCTGGGGATAAAAGTAAGTCTCTATGGGGTGGTGAATTCATTTTCGTAAAAATAGCTTTCTTTTGCTCAGGGATCTTATAAAAATCATTGTGATCCCTTGAGCAGTAACCTTGATCATCAAAAATCATTTGCAGAAAACGGGGATAAGCTAAAGTCATCTTTGTCCCCTTGTTTTTACACATCCCTTCAAAAATCATTTTAGAATAGTTATATTTTTGCCCTGTTGTAATGCACACAATAGCACTGGCAATGGATCTATTGATCTCATTGTGTGCAGTACATTTGGGACTCAAACATTGAAGGAGGATGTGGATGAGGTACTTCCAGGCTGGGGGAAATTCCTGCTTATGATACTTGTTTAGAGTACCTTCATCAGGAAAAGGATATCCCAAAGCCCTAAGCCCTTGTTCTATTTCATTTATGGGAAGGATGGCTACACCATCAGCATCATCAAGATGCAAGGCCTGGCGTACCAAGGCCTCAGTAACCACCCAAGACCTCCCATGAACAATAGAAGTTAATGTGGTCACTCCATTAACTGTTGAGGAACTAACAGTGTTCCAAAACTGCTTAATGTGTGTGACTGGAATGAGTGGTGCATGAGAAAGAGCATACCTTAGTGGGGATGCGTTCAAATACGCCACCATTTGTGTGTATTGAGGAAACAAATCATTATCAGCAACAAGATAAGCAATCATGTTGTGTTGAGACTTGAACCCCAATTCCAATTCTGTTGAGTTAAACTTTGGTGCCATTGATGAAAGCTGGTAATTTGAAATGTAGAAGATGAAGTTGATAAGAGAAAAGTGTTAGACAAGAATTATAGATACCCTGTTTAAAAATAGGAGCCAAATTTATAGGAGAGAAAGAATGCATGTGATTGGCCCAAAAATAGGCAAAGATTTTCAAAAACTAGTCATGAAAATATTGAAAAAGTTATAAGTTATCTCATGCATTTAATGAAAGTAACAACTCCTAAAATTACGGCTTGAAAATATGTCAAAAAGTAACAACTGGGTAGGTCCCATTGAGTGTCAACGGTCAAAAATAACCTATCAACGCCCAACGGCTATAATCCTGTCAACGTTCGCCTAAAGCCATGTCAGCGTTCAATTTGGTCACAACAACGCTTGGAAAAATCTTGTCAGCGTCCAAAAATAATATTGTTTTAAAAAGTGAAAAATGACCTTAACAAGTAATTTATCCTAGAGAAGATAACCAAAAGCTGATAATTATTATAGGGCGGCAAGCACTGTCCAGATATGCACACTTGCATAAGCAAGATAGACATAACAGTCCTCTAGTGTCCCTTGCTAACCAAAATTTTTAACAACAAAGTTACTTTATAAAATCCTTGTTACTCCAAGGTAAATCCCATATCAAAATCATTCCCAAGTCTCCCAACAGACCACAACCAATTCTAGGCCAAAAATGTCTTGGCAGCATGCAAAGTTGATATACTATGCATGCTACAGTGCCTCATGGTTTATTAAAACTAACCCATACTCACCTGTGGACACAATCTAGAATTGTGATAAGAGTATCATATGGATACCCAAACATCCTAAAGGTTCCTAAAACCTCCCCTTAAACAATGATACAAAAAGTTTGCTAAAATCATGCATGAACATAAAAAAATCTATGTCAAGATAGGAATGAAACATTCCAACCATCATCCATAAATAAAAACTTGTCCAAATGCTTCTCCATTGATCCATAAGCAACTCTGTATCCAATGGTATACTGCTAACACCATCTGCACATTTAGATTGAAAACCACAAAACTAACATTGTTGCTGACAACGCCCCGATAACACATGACAGCGTTGAGGGAAGCTTTGTCAGCGTTGGACAAGTATATTGCTGACAACGTTGCAAAAACACTTATCAGTGTTCAAGCAACCTTTGTCAGTGTTAGAAAAATATAGTGGAAAATCTAAATCATCAATAAGACCAATAATAATAATGCATCATCCTGTACATACTTTTACAAAAAGAATCCAAAACACATATTAAGTGAGATTAACCATTCCAATACTTGTTGCCAAGTATTGAAATCTTCCAGTATCAAAAGGTTTAGTTAATAAATCTGACACATTTTCCTCAGTGTCAACCCTATCTGGTTGTATTAAACCTTTCTCAAAGCAATCTCTTATAAAATGGTGTCTAATTTCTATGTGTTTAGTTTTAGAATGATGTACAGGATTCTTAATGATGCATAAAGTACTATTATTGTCAACAAATATCTTAGTATGCATGAAATTATACCCATAATCCAACAGCTGGTTCTGAATCCACAACACTTGACCACAACATGCTGTTGCAGCCACATACTCTGCTTCAGTTGTAGAATTAGCCACCACTTTTTGTTTCTTGCATTGCCAAGATATTAACCTGCTCCCAAGAAACTGACATCCACCAGTTGTGGATTTCCTATCAAACTTATCACCTCCATAATCACTATCTGAATATGCAATCAGCTCCAATGGTGAATCCTTTGGGTACCATAAACCAAGATTAGGATAACATCTTAGGTATCTAAAGATCCTCTTCACAGCATAAAGGTGACATTCTTTGGGAGTCACTTGATGGCGTGCACAAGCACACACAACAAACATAATGTCAGGTCTGGAGGCAGTAAGATACATCAAGGATCCAATCATGGATCTATAATGCCTGACATCAACATCTTTCCCATCTCCAATCTTTCCCCAAGGGTGTTCTCTATCCATAGGAGTAGTGGCCCTCTTTTCATGTGGAGAAAAGCCAAACTTCTTCAAGATTTCAGCAACATATTTGTCCTGGGAGATGAAGATACCATCCTCTTTCTGCTGAACTTGTAAACCAAGAAAGAAGTTCATCTCCCCCATAGCACTCATCTTGAATTTGTCTGTCATAAACTTGGAGAAATCCTCACTCATCTTTGGATCAGTAGACCCAAAAATGATATCATCAACATAGACCTGCACAAGCAACACATCCTTGCCTTTCTTCTTTGTAAATAGTGTCTGATCTATGGTGCCCCTTTTGAATCCATTGTCCACCAAATAGGAAGACAAAGTACCATACCATGCTCTAGGGGCTTGATGAAGGCCATACATAGCCTTTTTGACTCTATACACTTTATCTGGATGCTCTGGATCCTCAAAACCAGGAGGTTGCATGACATATACTTCCTCAACAATGGTGCCATACAAGAAAGCACTCTTGACATCCATTTGATAGACTGTGAAGCCCATGCAGGAAGCATAGGCTAGAAAAATCCTAATAGCTTCAATCCTTGCAACTGGTGCAAATACCTCCTCATAGTCTATCCCTTCCTCTTGTGTATAACCTTGAGCCACTAACCTTGCCTTGTTTCTGACCACAATACCTCTTTCATCCCTTTTGTTCCTGAGAACCCATCTTGTCCCTATAGGTCTGACATATCTAGGACAATCAACCAGCTCCCAAACATCCTGAATTGCAAATTGGTGAAGCTCATCCTGCATTGCTTCCACCCAACTTGGTTCTTTGAGAGCATCAAATATTTTCTTGGGTTCTTCTTGTGACAGAAAACATGCAAACAAACATGCTTGTACAAGAGGGGTATCAACCTTCTTGTGTATATTGGCAATAAATCCACCAAGACCTTGATGGGATCTTTTTGTCTGAACTGGAGTCATAATATCACCAATGATCTGAGATGTAGGGTGATTCTTCATTGTGGAGGTGAGAACCCCTCCTTCAAAAAGTCTGGTGTCCTCAACCTCATGCTCCATGTTGCCAATATCTTCTTCATCAGACTCTCTTTGATCAACAGGAATCTCTTCATGAACATTGGAAGGTTCTCCTTGTTCAAAAGTGGAAGAGAAAAGATGTGTAAAGGTGTTGTCAACGTCTGAACCTTGTTTGTCAGCGTTTGGGCTAACAACGCTTGAACTGTTGTTGTCAACGTCTGAGCCATCAACGTCTGAGTTGGACTTGTCAGCGCTAGATTTGCCTTTGTCAGCGCCTGAAGAACCATGCATGTTTGTATCTGGTGGTATTTGGGGACCACCATTATCTTGTCCAGCAGCAGCAGCAGCAGCAAAAGCATCTGTCCAAATGGGAATTGTGACATATTCAAATGTAGGAGATGCCTTTTCTGCTTGTGATCCAACCCTCTCATTAACCTGTGTGCCTGAAACATTAACCACTTGTTCTTCCACCACATTTGAAGTTACCTTCACAATGTCTGGATTAGTGACAGGCATATAATTTAAAGTTCTAGATAAGGGTTCCAAATCAAACAACCAATTAGGACCACTTTCAGGATCACTAGGTTTATTCTCTAAGAACCTAACATGTACTCTCTCAACTATCCGTTTGTCGTCTTTAAGATAAACCCTATAACCCTTGCTCTGGACTGAATACCCCATGAAGTAACCTTCATCACCTTTTGCACTAAATTTCCCTAAGGCATCACTAGTATCCAAGACTACTACATGACATCCAAAAGGTCTGAGAAAACCAATATTAGGTTTTCTTCCCCAAAGTAACTCATAAGGTGTTTTGTTCTTAATTTTGTTGACCAATGCTCTATTTTGCACATAGCATGCTGTATTAACAGCTTCAGCCCAAAAGGCTATAGGAAAGTGAGCATCAGCCAACATTGTTCTAGCTGCTTCAATTAGGGTTCTATTTTTCCTTTCAGCAACCCCATTTTGTTGTGGGGTTCTAGCAATGCTAAATTGCCTAGTAATTCCTTTCCTGGCACAAAAATCATCTAGCTTCTTGTTCCTAAATTCTCCACCATTATCACTCCTAAGCATTTTAACCTCATTTCCAGACCTTTTCTCAATCTGAGTGATAAAATTAATGAGAACATCAGCTGTGTCACTCTTCATAGCTAGAAAGAATGTCCAAGTGAACCTAGAAAAGTCATCTGTGACTACAAAGCAATATGACTTACCATTCAAACTTTCTATATTTGTTGGACCAAAGAGGTCCATGTGAAGCATATGAAGAGGTCTGGAACTAGTATGCACCTGTTTGGACTTGAATGAGACCTTGTGCTGCTTGCCTTTAAGACATGCAACACAAGAGTGGTCATTGTAGAAGGCCTTCTCAGGCAAACCATCAACTAAACCAAGCCTCACAAGTCTATTTATATTTTTAAAGTTTATGTGCCCTAGTCTCCTGTGCCATAAATTACTTTCATCTACTGAGGCCTTAGCATAAAAACAAGACATATTTGTATTCACTTTAATCCCATTTAAATTCACATTATATATGTCCTTATGCCTAGGTGTTCTATACTCAATATATTTCTCATCAGGGATCTTAAAATCCTTGCTTAACACCAAACACTCAGTATCAGTAAAAAGAACCTTATTTTTGTTATCACAAACTTGTGATACACTAAACAGATTATAATCCAGTTCTTTTACCAGGAAGACGTTCTCAAAACGCAGATTATTGGTGAGAAGGGTTCCTTTGCCTGTAATGGTGCCATAGCCCCCTCCAAAGTATACCTTATCACCATCTTTAATAGGAGTGAAGTTCGTCAGATAGTCTTCCTTTCCTGTCATGTGCCTTGAGCATCCACTATCCCAATATCCATAATCATTGATCTGTCTTTGAATGCCCTGCACATAAAGAAAACAAATTAGTTTTCTTTGGGAACCCAAGTCTCAGAAGACTTGGATTCATCTGGTTGTTCAATAAGAACAGACTTAGTTCTCACAACAACCCCATTCTCATCCTTTTTAGGATGAAATACCCAGTTAACCCCAATAGGTTTTGTAATAACTTTTGAAATGTAATTAAATCTATTGCAAGTCATTGAAATTCCATTATTATTAGGGTTTTCATCTTTCTTGGGTCTCCATGTTAAGCTTGAAGAAGCTTTAGACCCCTTACCTTGTGGCTGCAAATATTTAGGTCTGGTCACGTTTCTGTCAGCGTTGGATTTTGTCCTGTCAACGCTGAAATTACCCTTGTCAGCGTTGAACCTAGGGTTTGCTACAGGAACCCATTGCCTATTTGACCAGGTGTTTGTCTTTTGAAAAGGTCTTTGTCCATGAGTGTTAGACCTTCTAGAAAAGAATGGGGCAGGTCTAATCACTTGTGGACTTTGCTGCACACAAGGTTTGGGTCTGACAACGTTTGACTTCCTTACAACGTTGACTTTCTTCCTATCAGCGCTGAAATTGTTCCTGTCAGCGCTGGCTTTGGGAGCGTTGACACACTTGTATGCCAAATGTGAAAAGCTGCCACAAGTGTAACAGGCTTTCTTAGACACAACCTTAGGTCTAGTAGAGAAGAAACCTGTTCCATGATTGCTAACTTGGCTCTTGGGTGACCTATTATTTCTATACATCTCTGCATATTTAATGGTAGGTCTTCTAACAGTGTTTGAACCTAGGTCAACAGCTTTACCAGTGATTGGATGAGTAACTTTAATGGGTGGTGATTCATTGGGACTTTCACATAGCAAACCTCCCTTAACAAATAAAGTAGGGTTAGCTTTCTTCCACTCATTTAGGTCAGTCAGTTTTTGTTGATACTCTTCCACTAGAGTGACAACTCTTGGTGGAGGACTGAATTCCTCTTCTTGGCATTTTGGTATACCAGTCCAAGACAAATCCTTTCTAAGGACACCATAGAAGTCACTAGCTGGTGGTGGAACCAGAGAGTAATCATTCATCCCAATCCCAGTCATGTCCTTAGGATCCCTTTGTTTAGCTACACAGTCTCCTAGGGTTTGGGTGGCTCTATCAAATCATTGAATCTTGAGGTCAACATTATCTTTATTCTTAATGGCCTCATCTAACTTAGCCTGTAGGTCTCGATTGACCTTTGTCATGATATTTCTGATATCCATACTACCCTCTAGCTCATGTTTTAAGATATTTATCTTATCTTTTAAGTCAAATTCCATTTTCTTGTATTCAGAAACGGTTTTCTCAGTTTCAGTAAGAGCTAGTTGGTAATTGGACAATTTACACCTTTCAGTGCTCATATCATCTTTTAGTTTTGACACCTCTTTGTTAAGTCTATCAGTGTTTAACCTACAACCTTTGCTACAAAAAGCATCATCATATACCTCATTATCAGATGAAGAGGAGGAGTGTGCCTTGAGAGCATATTCAACATGCTCTTCTTCTTCAATATCAGCAACCAAAGCTTTGTCCTCTTCAGCATTCTTAGCCAGATAGCTCCAATCCCATCCTGTACCATTAATTCCTTGAACTACAACCATGGCTTTGGAATTTTGAGCTTTAACAACCTGAGTTGAGGGTTTACCAGCATCAGATCTTCTAGGAGATCTTCATTCCCTCATGAAGTGCCCCATACGATGACAGTTGTAGCATTCAACTTTGGATTTATCAAATCTAGCTGTGTCTTTAGCATTGAAGGTCATCTTCTTCTTGAACCTTCTATTCCACCTATTTGCTCTTATACTAGCAAGAGCCATGTTCCACTTGATGTCCATCTCTTCCAAGTGCTCATCACTTATCTGCTCAAGGTCCTCATATATAATCACTGAACCATTGGGCAAAGAAGCAATGTAAGCACACACAGTATCCAAATCCAAACCAGCAGGTTTAACTCTTGGGGAGTCATTCATGAATGTGTCAGCGTCTGAAAAGGAGACGTTGACAGGACTTGTTCCAGCGCTGACAAATGATGATCCAGTAACTGGATGCATAAAAGAGTCCTTCTGATTGAATTGACCTTCACTATGAGAGAAGAAGGCCATGTTGCTGGTGCTAGATTTGCTTCCATGTTCTGAAAGAGTTTCATCTTCCAATAGTCTTAGTTTGTTGTAGATGTCATCAAACGAGGAGCTCTTGTA
Organism: Glebionis coronaria; assembly: GCA_025667525.1. Taxonomy (NCBI): domain Eukaryota; kingdom Viridiplantae; phylum Streptophyta; class Magnoliopsida; order Asterales; family Asteraceae; genus Glebionis; species Glebionis coronaria. Next base: position 220,241,476 of record CM046880.1, read on the forward strand.
AGTATTATTGGCAAGAATAGATCTTGCCTCAATCTTCCATGCCTCACCAAGACTTTTAAGAAAGGTAGCATTGGTGTCAACATCACCAACTTGTGTCCCCATGAAGGACAATTTGCTTGTGATGTCAAGCAATCTGCTTCTCACACTACTCAGTTTCTCATTGGGTTGAGCTTTGAAGATAGCATAGTCATGCAGAAGTTGCTTTTTCTTTTCTTCCTTAGTGTCTGCATTGCCACCATATGCAACTTCAAGTGCTTCCCAAAGATCTTTAGCAGATTCATAGCCTCTATATTTGTGCTCGTATTCTTGTCCCAAAGAGACTTTCAGAATATTTAGGGCTTTCATGTCAACCCTTTTCTTTGCAATATCTTCAGCACCTACAGCTCTACCATCTCCAGGTTTTTCTTTCTTATCTTCATCAGGGCATCCTTCAACAGCTGATCTTTGAGTAATGGCATCAAGAATCTTTTGAGCCTTATTGAATGAGTTTCCATATTCAATAATCTCCCAGAGTGTGTAATCAAAGATCCCCAGATATTGTTCAAAGTTGAACTTCCATAAGTCAAAGTTGGTTGCATCAAGCATGGGAATCCTGATGTTTGGTAAGGGTGAAGAGGAGGTGGTTATTGCTTCAGACATGATGTTGTTAGGGTTTTGGTGTTTTTAGGGTTTCTGAGAAAATTAGGGTTTTGGTGTTCGTGTATGGTTTTGATGTTCTTCAAAGATCAAAAGTTCCTCAACAAGCTCTGATACCACTTGTTGATCCCAAACTTAGATCGATTAGCTTTGTGTATACGAGATTAGATCAAGTATAACACGTAGAGAAACCTTTGTATATGCTTTGTGAATCTAAGTGTTATGCGGAATTTAACACTTAAACAAGAACACACAAGATATAAACAAACTTTAACTTTGATTATCAATGTCGAACTTGCTTACAATGAAAGATTTTTATGAACGAAAACTTATGTAAAACTTGATATTGAACATTAACCTAAAGGCCTTCTTTTATAGACTAAGAAGCCTTGTACAATAAGCTACGTATCAACTATTCTAGGTAAAGATAAACATAGAAAATACATTGTCGTTTCTATCCTTACTAGAAGTATTCTAGAATATAATAAACGTGTAGATCATATCTTCCATCAGTGCTTGTCTTCAATGTTGTCAACGCTTGACTTCAACTTGTCAACGCTTGAGTTGTCAGCGCTTGTTTTGTTCTTGTTAGCGCTTGAATTGTTCTTGTCAGCGCTCAAGTGATCTGGCCTTAATTTATTCCCAACACTGTAGCATTTCCTTCTGCTTGTTCATCAGTATTACCTCCAGCTTGATTTCCAGCATTCCCTCCAGCCTGACCAGCAGCATTCCTATTCTCAGCCTCTTGGTTCCTCGCAGCATGTTCAGCTTCCAAATCTCTAGCAATAGCTTGCTCAATCATGGTATTAACAGTAGCAGTCGTCAATTTAGGCGGCATGTTTACAGGAAAACTAACCAAACAATAATTTAGTAAAGTCAGAAAAATGCCTCCCAACTCCTTCATGTCACCATAACAGAAAAAGAACAAGTAAGTATTCATATCAAGATAAGAAGAAGAATTTCTCTATCAAGATGTAACATGGATACTACATGCACCAACAACACAATTCACAATGAATCATTAACCAATCACACAAGAACTAATAAGACAAATCATAAGTCATGAAGGTAATTTGGATTGCTTTGGAAAATCTCCACAAAGTTGTGACAAGTAATGTCACTACAATCCTTCATCACAACACTTAAAGGTCATTAAGTTTCATCACAAGTTAGAGTACGAGTCTACATAAGTTCTATTAAAACATGACCAAATAAAAACAACAACAGAAAGAACTAAACATCACATCCTCGCAGCTTCTTGTACACCGGCTCGTCATCACTACTGCTATCATCATCCTCTGATTCTTCTTCCACTTTTGCCTTCCCTTTACGACTTCCTCCTTCACTCGGCTTCATCGACGCTTGAGCTTCAACCTGATTCGGCACATCACGAATCACAACACCATGACTAGGAAAAGATCTCACCGGCAAACCCCACGCACTCAACCTAGCATTCCTTTCTTGCTCCCTACGCAACCTTTCAACTTGCCCACTCAGATTCAACACCATAGATCTCAATCTAACAACCTCATACATTTCCCTTGCCCTAACAAACTCTGACCTCCTCACACTACCAACAAACCTTTCAAACTTCTTCTCATTCATCTCAAACCTCCTAATCACACGAGTCTCAATCAAATACCTCTCAAACAAAGACCTATCAAACTTCTTAAGAAACCAGAAAATGTCATCATAAGACCTAGGACCTGGACAATAAACCTTAGGAATACCATCATGAATAGATCGAGCACTAGCAGCCCTACTCGACTCAACAGGAACATCACCCATAGCAAATGCAATCCCAGGTAAACTACTAATATAAGCATCACAAGTAGGAGTCGAAGAACGAACAACCGGTCGCTGATAATCTGGAAGAGTCTGTGGCACAACATTGACCCTTGGAACATGACTACCTTGTAACAACTCAATGCGATGGATACACGTGATCGCACCCAAGGCAATCGTATCCACGGATCGCACTCAAGGATCGCACCCACGATCGCAACAAGTGATCGTGGTGTGGATTATGGAGTGTGATCGTAGTGACGATCGTACTAGGTGATCGAAGTAATGGATCGCAAGTAGAAACCCTAAGGCTTATGCGATCACACTTACTTGATCGTAACTAGTAAAACCCTTAAGCATGATACGATGGAAATCAAAGGAAAATAAGCAGAACCGAATAAGCACAAATAAGCAAAGATAAATAAGCACTTATTTAAATATTAACAAAATGAAAACAAGCACAAATTTAAAAACTTTTAAAACACGAAATAAGCAAACTTTATGAATCAAACTTCAAAAAAGACTAAACTTTTTATGCAAATTTAAAAACCAATAAGCTAAATACGAAATAAGCCAAAAAGCATAACAAGCCTTAAGCTTAATTGTATAAGAACTTATATAGGAATAAAAAGATGAACTTTTTAATCACATAAACATCAAAATCAAACAAGATTCATTAATACTTCAGATCAAATATAACTAAAAATCAAGAAAGGTAGAAAGAGATTAATGAACAAAAAGCTTAACTCGAACTTTTGATTAATGAATTCCAAATACAAGGATGAAATGAAGCTTAAACTTGAAAGATAAAAATGAATAAAAGATGAAAACTTAGTGTGAGAAAGTTAAAAATTTCTCTCTCTAAGAACTAAAGAAAGGAAAATAAAACTAGCTAACCCCCTCCTAATGTGTCATTAGGAGGGTATTTATAGGAGATGGGGAGGTGCATGTGCTTCCTTCTTTCTTTCTTTCTTCTCGACTCGATTTTAATTCTTTGTCTTTCTTGACGTCGTCTCGGGATTTGTCGATGTAAATTGAACTCGTCTTCTAATTTTCTTCTATAATTAGACTTGAGTTCTTCGACTTCATTAAACTTCCGTCTTCAGACTTTTTCCACGATAAATCTTCAGAATAGGCCTTGGACTTCCGTTCTTTTTGCATTCTTGATCTTTTGACTTCGTCTTTTCTCGTTTTCTTCGATAAAAGCCCGTGATAGCCCATGTTTACTTCCTTTTTCATCTTTTGGTCCTAAAACACAATAAAAACACAAACCACGCATAATTCCGACTTTTACGACATAAAATACACATTTTGGTCTTGTTATTATTCGAAATAAGTGGTAAAAGGATAAGTGTTTTCACACTTATTATAAGCAAATGTGCCATAGGGACAAGTGAATGTGGTCTTTTCTTGATCTTTTGGATCAATGGGTATTTGGAAATAATCCGAGAATCCATCAAGAAAGCAATAGTATTCATTTCCCGCTAAGCGCTCTAGCATTTGGTCCATGAAAGGTAAGGGGAAATGGTCTTTCCTTGTAGCATCATTAAGCTTTCGATAATCTATACAAACTCTCCAACCCGTGACAAGTCTTGTGGGAATCAACTCGTTGTTTTCATTTGGAACAATAGTGATTCCACCCTTTTTAGGCACACAATGCATCTGGATAACCCATGGTGAGTAGAAAATTGGGTAAATCATACCCGCATCAAGGAGTTTGATAACTTCTTTTTGATGACTTCATGGATTTTTGGATTAAGCCTTCTTTGGTTTTGAATAGTGGGTTTATAATCATCCTCCATAAGGATTTTGTGAGTACAAAAGTTAGGATCAATCCCCCTTATGTCGGATATTTTCCAAGCAATAGCCTTTTTGTTCTTCTTAAGAACTTCTATAAGCTTCTTTTTCTCATCTTCCTTTAAGTCTTTAGCATTGATAACGGGTAGCTTATCCTCTCCCTCTAAGAAAGCATACTCAAGGTGTGATGGTAAATCTTTAAGCTCCAAAGTAGGTGGACTCTCAATAGATAGTTTCACTAATGAAGGATCATCATTAGTAACCTCTTGTAGAGTAGGTGAAGGAATGTGGTCCTCATTGAGTAACTTTTGGATAGTAATAATATCTTCTTCCCAATTGATGGGAGAATCTTCATTGCCAAGAAAGTTAGACTCAAATTCCTCTAAGAGAAAATCACTCTCTCCAAATGGGGTTAAAGAGGGAGCAATTGAGGCTACGGGATCAACATGTGGAATGTCCTCATTATTACTTTTACAAGCATCATGAAAGTGTTCATTACAAACTTCATCAAGAACATCCACAATGTTAACGATTTCACAACCTTGATATTTTTTAGTTACTTTTCCCAACTTAAACACAACATTATCATCCTCTACCCTCATAATTAGTTCCCCTTCCGCTACATCAATAAGAGTGTGACCGGTCCTTAAGAAGGGTCTTCCTACAATAATGGCAACTCTAGGATCCTATCATAGTCCACAACTACAAAATCCGCGGGGAATGTGAATTTATCAACTCCTACAAAAACATCTTCCGCTATACCTACCGGATAAGCAATTAAACGGTTTGCCAATTCGAGTGTCATTTTAGTAGGTGTAAACTCGGGAAGAGAGTTGTTTCCAAACCGACAAAGGCATCAAATTTATGCTAGCACCAAGGTTCGCTAGTGCCATACAAATCTCTACCCCCGGGAAATTACATGGAATCAAGAACCGGCCTGGATCACCTAGTTTAATAGGTAAAGTCTTCAACAACATCGTGGAACAATTCTCGTTCAATGAAGTGTTAGGCATATCAACCAATTTTTCTTTGTTTGAGAGAAGGTCCTTAAACATGTTGGAAAACTTGGGCATGTAAGCTAAATCCTCCGCAAAAAATATGTTGATATTCAATTGCTTAAACATCCTCAAGAAGTTGAACACTTGTATGTCATCTTTGTTCTTTAAACTCTCTTTCCTCAACCTAGAAGGGTACGGTAGATTGTGTTTGGGTAAAGGTTGAGTAGAGGGTGTTGAAGTAATCTCCTCTTAGGTTTATTCAATGATAGGTGTAGAAGGTGTAGGATTGGTTGATGGTTGAATGTCACAAGGAGGGGCCGTGGTAGGAATCACCGAAGGGTGAGTAGGAGTACTCATTATTACCTTCGGGCCTTGTTCCCCCTTTGATGGCGGAGGAATGGAAGGTCCCACGGTGGTTTTCCCACTTCTTGTAGTAATGGCATTAACATTGGCCCGAGGATTGGTTTGTGTGTTTGAGAATAAAGCACCTTGAGGTCTGTGGGTTTGCAAGATGAAATTTCTTATTGTTTTCCTCTTGAATTTGATTCATCTTTTGAAGCACAAGCTCAATTTGGGGGTCAAGAGTATTTCCTTGATGAAAACCTTGAGGTTGAAAGCCTTGATTATGAAACCCTTGGTTTTGAAAATTTTGGTTTTGGCCTTGAAAGTTATTTCCTTGAAAATGATTTTAGTTTCTTGAATTAGCATTTCCTTGAAATTGATTTTGACCCCTCAAATTAGCATTCTCTTGAAAGTTTCCTCTATTAGGCCCTTGGTTTCTATTTAGAATTTGTGAATTGTTTGCTTGGTTTTGGGTGGGTTGTTGGGGAGGGAAACCCGGTGGAGCAAAATAATTGTTGTACTAGTATGAAAGGTGATTAGGATTGATTTTTGGTTTGAAGTGTGCCCTTCCATCATCATTATAAGTGATGAGACTGCTTTTATACATAGTCTCATCGTCCAAAAAGGGCTCTAAATGCATAAAATATCATGTAAATGGCCAAATATATGCTTGTGTTTGTTGCTTGTGTATTTTAGGTACGGATATTGAGAAAATGACAAAAGATCACAAGAATCATGCAAAAACAAACACGGGAAACGAAGCCACACAATGAACCAAGCCCTAGTATTGATTTTCCAAGAAAGACCCTTGAAGAATGGAAGATTCTACAAGAACGGTCCTCAAATATTGAAGAATTGACACTTTAAACCCTTGTATATTCATAATTACAAGATTGGTCCCTAAAGTTTTTCAAATTTACAAAAAGGACCCTTAACTTTGAAGAATTGGCAAATTTAGTCCCTCAACAAACTAAATTGTCAATACTAGTCCTCTAAGAAGTCAACAAACAAGTCAAGACCTCTAAGAATTAATAAAATGCCAAAATCAGTCCTTCAAATATCATGAATTAACAAAACAAGTCCTTGGAATGACTTTTCAAAAGTTATTGTGGCCAAAATGGGAATTTCCAAACTTGTATAACAAAGGAAATGGAATTGTGGGCTATTTTAACTCAAGTGACAAGAGAAAGAAAGATGGGGGGCTTTTTCTGGCAGACAAAGAAACTTATCCCATCCAACCACCAACTGACACCGCACCTTTGACCCATTGACCACCAATTAAAACCCTCCAAACCTCCACGTCACCTTCCACCAACTGATTAAATCAGTTAAATACTCCTTCCCTCCTAAACATGTTTTTAAAAACCACTAATCCCCAAACAGATTAAAACCCCCTTAATTCCCCCCATAAACCCTAGATAATCCCAGGTCTAATCAACATAAAAACAAAGGGTTTTTTGAACCAAATTATCCAGATGGGTAATTAACCAAATACTAATCACATTCCAAACCCAAATTACCCATCACTCTCACTCATGTGACACCCCTGACCCTCCCCTGCATAAGAAAACAAACTGTACAAACCCATCAACGGCCAAAAGATTTATTCTTGCTCCTTACGTGTCATCCAACACTCCAAAATCATTTTGGCACCTCTGGCACCCCCACATCAGTCCAAGAAGTTCACATGCCACTTTTGACAAAATTCAAATCAAGAATCTTTCTAGCATTTTAAAGATTCGACAAGGGCAATCTAGGAAGTATTAGGGTTTTATATTTCTAGAAGAATTGTACGCCTATTTAAGGCATAGGAGATAGCATTTTGCTCTTGTTCTTTTTTCTCCTTTTTCACTGCCTTGTAAATCTTGCTTTTTTATGGAATGAAAAAAAGAGGTTTTGAGTTGTTGATGAGAAGAAAGATCCAATTACTTTTATTGTTTGTTTTCTTTGAATGAGTTTTCAAAAAGGCATTTTCAAGTTTCTGTAAACATGTTTTCAAGTTTTCAAATCCGTTTTTTTTCAGTTAAGTAAGAAAGATCATAAGCCACATAAGCAGCTTATTTGAGCTCTTATATGACCATAGAACCCTGCTATCAAAGAGATATCAAGATTCAGTGGGTATAAATCTTTGGTAAGAAGTTTTGTGAGGTGAAAGTTCTCTTACTTGTTGGTTCATATTCATGTTCTCACCATCACTGTTTGGGTGAGCTTATGCTAATAAGCTTGAAAAGTTGTTTGGTAGTAAGCTCATTCAAGCTTGAAGTTTACCTCTTTGGTTTTGTGTTGTTTATGCAGGGAAAAAACAAGCATAACTCTATTCCATTTCAAATTTTTTTTGTTAAAGATATTTTCAGCTTTGGGGTCCTACTTTGGATTCCCTCAACAACTCTACATAGTTTCCATAGCTCTCCTTCAAGACTTTTAAGCTGATTTGGGAAGGCATTAGCAGGTTATTGCTTGAACTCACCAATATCACTCTTTGGACTGAAAATGCATGCTTTGTGAGATCTATGTGATTTATGGAGTAGCTTTTTATATGTTAAGTAGGTCTGCCTGTTCATGCTTTATCTAGTGTTCTTTACATGTGTAGATTTTTTACTATCAGTTTAGCTCAAATCTGAATGCATGTTATTTGTTAAAATTTGATTTTCAGTTTTTAAGTGGTGTTTGGATTTGGTGTTAACTGGTTAATTAAGTAGAAAATTTTGATGTATGCAAGTTAGTATCTGTCAAAGAAGTGTTTCTAAGCATAAACCTGCAAACTTTTCAATTTGAAACTCAAAAATCAATCTTTTGGTTCTAAAATGATCAATTCTTGTTGTTTTGGCCTGCTATGTTTGGATAACCTAGATTCCATGTACAACTAGGGATAACAAGTTTAAAAACATCATTATTGTAACCTGATTAGTAGATCTAAGTGTTGGAATTTGGGATTTTGGTTAAGTGCATCAGCAGAAAAATCAAACAGCCTATTTGTTCATATCAGTAACATATTTGTGCCCATTGTGCTTGATCTTGTGTTATTTTTGCTTGAATACTGCTAGCTTTGTGTTTATTGTGACTCCCACAAGTCAACTGACTAGTGGGGTGCCTATTCTTGCCAAAAACAAGCAACCAAAGGCTTTCCTAAGCCAACCAGGTCACCAAGGCCATTTGTGGGTTTTTCAGACTCATCAGAGAAAGATTCAGTTCTCGGATAAGCCTAATTTTTGTCAAAATTGTTACTGTAGCTCTATCTCACTTTTCAGTCACGTTTTAGGTTGGATTTAGCTCATAACTTGCTTAATTTTGATTCTGATTGTGTTTTTGTCATTATTCAGTAGGATTAGGTTTTATAAATGAAAAGTAAAAAAAGATTTTAAAAAGGACATGGCCAGGACTCGAACCTGCGCCACTCCTCTCACACACCAACGCGTTAACCAGTTGCCCTAGGGTCTTTGACTGGTTATACGTTGTTTGGTTTAATATTTAAAGGGTTTTTAGTTTTATCTTATTTATAGAATCAGCTTATTAAGAAGCAGATTTTAGCTTATTCATTTAGGTTTGTAACTGTTTTTGGTTTTTCTTTCATTCTAGGTTTAAGTTAAGACTATTAGGCATAAAAAGTTTATTTTTCACGTTTATATTTAATTTTATATGATTATTTTTAGTTTTAATTTTAGAAAGTGATTAAGAAATAGAAAAAAGTGTTTTAAAAATTTGGAAAAATAGTTTTTAAGTTTTAATTTAGTATTTTGAGGTTTACATCCATTAAATTTTTCAAATTGACTTATTTTTTATTTTATTTAATTTTAGGGGTTTTAATTAAATTTAAAAATTAATATAAAATTATTAAAAAGGTTTTGGAGATTTTTGTTTGCATTTTTATCTTAGTTACATTTTTCTTGATTTTATGTATTTTTTAGAATTTTTTATAAACTTTGGATTTTTAATATTATTTTATTATTAAGAATTAAGAGTTAGTTTTTTCTAGTTTTTTTTCATTTTTCCTAGTTCAAATACCCAAAGTTAGGAAGTTTACAATTTTTAGAATATTTTTAATGCCCTTAGATTAATTTTTATAATTATTTTAAGTTTAAATAGTTTTTAATTTTTTTTAAATAGTTTTAATTAATTTTAAAATTTTCAAAAATAGTTTTAAATTAAGTTTTGTCATTTTAAAGGGTTTACAATTGAAGAAATCTCATTTTGGGCTTTTTGTTAATTAAATTGATTTTTTGGGCTTTAATTAGCATTAAAAAATTATTATTTAATTAAATTAAAGGTTTGGGTGATTTTTGATTTTTTGTAAACTCTAATTATATTATTTAGGATTTATTGCAATTTTCTAGGAATTTTTAGAGTAAATTTTTTATTTTGCTACTTTTTACGGTTTTACGTGTACGACCATATCGTCTTAGTTTAATTTGTAACCGTCATTCTCTTCTTAACTCATTTCTATTTTATTTTCTCATAATCATAATCACATCATTAATCATCTCTTAACACACACACCAAGCCTCCTTGAGAACGATCCCCACACAAAGGGTCATTTGTGCACGATTTTCCTAAATCGTCGTACTTACCCTAATTACGCTCTTATTCCTAAAAGACGTAAAACTTCAACTATCAATAAGCATAACATTCTATTTGATAGGCTTGCACTTTGTCACAATTCAAGTATGAGTGAGGGCCTCCACATGTCTCACATTGAAGGGTGATGGCATTAACATTGTTGGTAGAAGAGTTGCTCAACTGAAATTCACAAAGTTTTTGAACCATCTCACTAAGAATATCAACCTTTTGATTTAAAACCTTGTCAATTGGTTGAGTAGCACCCTCTTGCACCACATGTACCACCTCATCTCTATCCCTATTGCTTTGAACCATGTATTTTGTTTCAATGATATCCATTGCCTCTTGGATAGACTTAGCAAGAATGTTTCCACCCGCGGCCGAGTTAAGGGAATCTAGATGGTGTGGTCTCAAACCATTGTAAAATGTGTTAATTTGGTGAACTTGGTCAAAACCGTGGTTAGGGCACTTTCTTAACAACTCTTTAAACACTTCCCAAGCTTCACTAAAGGTTTGATCTCTCTTTTGTTGAAAGCCTATGATTTGGTTCCTTAATCCGGTGGTTCGTGAAGGTGGAAAGAACTTGATCACAAATTTATTCTTTAAGTCCTCCCAAGTGAGAATGCTATTTGAAGGTTTCTTATCTAGCCAAATCCTAGCATTTCCCTCCAAAGAGAAAGAGAATAATATCAACTTAACCGCCTCTTGAGGGACCCCATTATACTTGATGGTGTTACAAAGGGACAAGAATCTCTTGATGTGGTCATGAGGGTCATCCATAGCTCTCCCTAGGAAAGGTATAGAAGAAACCATTTGTATCATGCATGTCTTAAGTTCAAAATTGTTGGCGGCTATCTCGGGAATGACTATTCCGCATTCCCATCCACGTTGGATTGTAGAATCTCCATCAATGGTCGATTGTCCATGGCTTCGTTTAAGTGGTCGAAAGCACGATGCTCGTGATCAGCTTGAGGGACGGCTTTGTTCTTATTATTCTTCTGTAGAAACTAGAAGGGGGGTTGAATAGTTTCTCATTGATTATCTCCTAATTAAAATTCCTTTCAATTAGGTGAGTGCCAAAACTATCTTTTACTTGAAACCTAGTTGCATAACGATTAGGTTCAATTCTAATGCATTAACAATAAGTAATAAGTGTAATGATGTTGAATGTAAGTAATGAGTAAGGAAAGAAACAACCTAGTAGGAAGACACCAAGATTTATAGTGGTTCGGCAACGAGGCTCTATCCTCGTTCCTACTCCACTCCTCGAGTACACCTTACTCGAGATTTCCACTATATCCATAAGCTCCCCTCTTGGCGGAGAAAACCTTACAACATCGCTTACATTATTTTCCGAAACTAAGCTAAATGTCGAGACCTAATCTTAGCTAGGACTAATCTAAACAACGTCGCCCACTTCACCATTTTACGACACAAGGCTAGATGTCGAGTTCTAATCCAAAGCTAGAACCAATCTTCACAACGTTGCCTACTTCACCATTTTCAAACACAAGGCTAGATGTCGAGTTATAATCCAAAGCTAGAACCAATCCTCACAACTCTTCACTTTGAAGCTAAGTGAGAACTTCACACAACACAACTACACATCACTTTGTAGTTTAGTAAGAACTCACAAGACACAACCACATCACTTTATAGTTTAGTGAGAACTAACGCAACTTGTTACAACTCAACTAAACATATCCATGTACACAACTCTAATCCAAGTATTTACAAATAGCTTGGATGAATACAACTAGTCCAAGTATTCACAAATACATTGGATCTACACAAGACATAATAAATAAATGATGAACATGACTAGATCTTTAGGAGAGGATGATCTTCGTCAATGCTTCATCTTTAATCACATCACAAGTGTGTGAGTGATCTTATCTTTGGACAAGGTAAAGAAGGAGATCAAGAGGATAATCATAAGTAAACATACTTAACACATTAAGTGATCATTTACAAATGACTAGGATTAGATAGGAGAAAGAAGGCTGAAAGAGATGTCCAAAAAAGGTTGATGAAAATGCAGATTTGATCCACTATTTATAGAAGAAAAATGCCAACAGCTAGCTAGGGGCGGTTCCTTAACTACCCAGGCGGTTCCTTATCGATAAGGAACCGCGTAGGCACTTAAGGAACCGCGTAGTGTAGACTCTGCTCCTTTTTGTCTTTTAGTGAATTTGAAATATCTGAGGCTGTTTAAACCTTCAAAGGATATTCTTATGGCATTTGGAATATGCCATATTCAAATTTACATTTTCAGTTTAATAAAACATTTTCTTAAAAATAAAGTTTATTAAAATCTTTTGTTACATTTGACAAAAGTAAGTTTTAAGGCTAATCACTTTTATGACCACTAAGCATGATTAATATATGTTAGTGTAATGATTATTACTTTGATGATAGTGCTTGTTAGATAATTCGTTTTATGATTGTGTTTGACAATAAATGTCTTTGTAATTTGTCGTGATCAAAACTAAGAAAGATTAATTAATACTAACAATATTTTTAGGCATTGCTTTGCATTAACAATCTCCCCTTTTTCGACTACGAAAAACTATAAACTCGTTTACGTAAAATACAAGTTTATTCGAATTATTAACGAGTTTATCACTATCATTTCTCCCCCTTTGCCGAAGCAAAAAGGTTAGCACAAGTATTTGAAGAAGAAAAGAACCAGACTTTGCTAGTAGCTCCTCCTTGGTGCTTACTCCCCCTTGCTTGGGGCACCAAGTAAATGAGGTAAGGTGACATGCTACCCAAAGGTTAGAAGAAAAAAAAGAAACACCAATGTATGTATGTGCACTAACTACTAACTAACTTGAGAGGGAGAAGGAAAAGAAATCTCAAATTAGAAGCAAGCATTTGCTTTGTATGTCCAAAGAGTGTGTATTGACAATATCATAGTTTAATTGGTGGAATAAAGAAAGAAAAGAAACATCCAAACCAATCAAAGATGATTAAAATATCAAGGGGTTAAAATTTAGAATTTATAGAATCACCCATAATTAATTGTAAGTTTAAACCATGATCATCTTTTTAACAAATGTGTGAAAAGAATTAGCGGAAAAGATAACACACATAACATTCATATTACACAAATAAAAAACATACATGAAAAATATCCATACACACAATGTGAATATTTAAAACAAAAAAAATATGGAAAATAAACCACAAAGCATAGACTACTCTAATAGTGATAATCTTCCAAGATTGCTTAAGTTTTATTGACTCAAACAACTAAAGTACAAAATGTGCCTTAGTTGGAATAGAAAGACGACGAAGCATCATTCGAAGATTTGTTCGGAGGTCGAGTGAGGAGGAATTCAAGGAAATTTAGCTTGTCATAGATATGAGCAAGTTCAATTTGTTAAAACAAAGTCGTTAAATGGGGGAGGTCCATCAAAATGAGGGTTTGGTGGAGAGGGAGATAATGGATCAGAGATGTTTTCACAATGCCTAGTGAGATTAGGGAAAGAAGATAGGTCATTGAGTTGAGGAGAGTTGAAAGGTTTAGGTGATGGTGGAAGAATTTCCTTTTCTCCGGAAATTGGATTTGTAGAGTAAGTCTCATTCCAATATTTAATCGGAGAGAAAGAAGAGTTCTTGGAGGATTTTGGAGAAGAAGAATCATGAAGATTCTTGTTCTTTTTTATCCAAAAGGGTCGAACCGAGATTTTCGGTTTCTTTGAAAGCTTAGAAGAAGAAGATTTAGGTTAAGAAGATTGTGACAAAGAAATATCAAGGTTAGGATAGAAGAGTTAGGCATTATGAGGTATGAAGAGAAGAACTCCCAAAAGAGAAGAATTTAAAGAAAATAGACAAGGCAAAGATTTGAAATAAAAATAAAAAGTTTTAGGGAATGTTTAGCCAAAATGGGTAAACAAAGAATCTTAACCAAGACAGTGGTCAAAGAAGAAACACCAAAAAATAAGCTAAAAGCAGCTTTCATGTACGCGGCTCCTTTTGGGAGCCCGCGGTTCCGTATCAATATGGATCCGCCTAAGGGCTAAGGAGCCGCGTCCAATGGACCAGAGACCATGATTTTCAAAAAAAACAAATTTGAGAAAAATAAGACTTTTTCAAAATTTTGCAAATCTTGGATTTTTACCTCTTTTAGCACTAGAGTATGCTAGGGTTGCATAAAATTAACACATTCACAAAGAATGTTTTGACAAAGGGTGACAAAATATATTAGATAACATTTTGATCCAATTTTAAGTCAAGTTTTTAGAGGTTGTGATAGATTAGGTTTAATTTTAAATAAATTAAAGTTAATTAATGTGACCACATAGGTTAAAGCACATAAAACTAAATCCATAGATCATCCTCATGAAAAAATCATGAAGGAAAGGAATGGAAATACAAGAAATAAACTAACAACTAACTAATACAAAGTTAGCTAAAACTAGGTCTTGAATGTATAGTCCTCTTTGGCTTGACCTTCTTTAAAAAACATTTTATTTTAAGAACCATCATTCATCTCCTAGGAGGAGGGGGATTAGCAAATAGGTTAAACAAGAAGCTTTGCAACTTGATGTGAGCCCCAATCATCTCTAACCTAAGGATACCAATGAGGTGGAAGTTGTTCAAGTAACAAGGACAATTGGTTCCATTGTGCATGAAAAAATCAAACAAGTGTGGATCACCTAAGAACCGGGAAATGGGAACACCCAAGAGTGGTGTGTTAGAGGGAGGAGGATGTGGAGAAGGAATGGTGTCCAAGGGTGATATGGGTGAGATGGGTGAATTTGGTGGAGTGAAAGGAAGAGGTTCAAAAACAAAGGGAATTCTTTGATGAGGTTGAGGTTGAGGTTGAGCATTCACATTTAAAGGAGGACTAAAAGTGAATGGTGAGGAAAACTCATTCATTCTTGATTGGAATGAAGAGGAGGTAGAACCATGTGAATTGTTAGTACCATGAGTTTAGTTTGTTTTCCAAGAAGCAAATGGTGGTGAAAGTGATGAGGAGATGAAAATAGGAGAAGTTTCATTCTTGGGTTTGTGAGAAGATGGAGAACCAAGTTTAGGAAACTTGAATTTCATCTTAAGGTTTCTTTTGGATGAGGAAGTTTTGGAAGAATTGGATGTTCTAGTGGACACCATGGTTGTGTGTTAAGGTTTAGAGAAGAGTTGAAAGGATGAAGAACACAATCAACAAGAGAAGGTTTAAGAAGAGAAAGGGATAATCCAAACTAGTAATGGGTTAAAAGTGTTTTAAGTGAACAATGAAATTAGGTAGCCTAGTTTAGGAAAGTGCAGGTTTTTGCAAAAGTTTTATCAATTTTTACACAGATCAACGAAGAATAGTGTAAAGCAAAGATTCTTCTCGGAATATTCGGAGGCGGTTCCTTATAGAGACGCGCAGTTCTTTATCGCTAAGGAACCGCGGCCTAGATAAGGATCCGCCCACATTGGGTTTGATCAAAGGCACTTCCAGTAACTATAGCTAGCCCAGATTTAATATAAATGTTTATCAAGCCGAAATGGACTATTAATCAAGGTCTAGGAAGCTAACTAACACACAAGATGCACAGAGCCATGCAAATCGAAAGATCGATAGCATGGATAATTAGGATTAAAATACTAGATAATCCAAACACAAAGTATTAGTTAATGAATACATAACCTCCTAAGAATAAAGATAAAGGAGAAGAAGTTCAACAGTCCAAACATGTTTACACACATGTTAATCATTCAAAAGTAGGATATATCATTCATCTATGAGCATTTCCTCCTTGTCTTGATTCACTTCTTATTCGATCTTGAAGATGGAGATTTAGACAATACTGATAGTCTGAATCAATGTCTAGAGAAGACAGTTGAGAGATAGAGGATGACAAGTCTAACACCCCCAATTTACATTGGGCGGCGGAAATACACAATTGGGTGCTAGACACAAGCATCATCACACAAGATATATTGAACGACTCAAAATAGAGACGTTTAAACAAAATATAAACATGATTATTATAAATGGTCTAAAACATAGATTTCAACCGATAAATGTACTGACACGATACCAGAGTAAAGCGTTTTGTCCCCATGGATCTCGACCAACAACCAACAAGTTTAGTACAGTACATCAACATAAAGTAAATTGTTCAATATTTAAAAAGCTAGAAACCGTTTAGACCAACATTCTTCCAAAAGCCAAGCCACAACCTCCACATCAAAGCTCCATGCACCATCACTTCCTATTACCTGAAATACATGCATAAAACGAGTCAACAATAATGTTGAGCGAGACTATAGGTTTATCAAATCACATTTGAATACAAGAAGAAAATCAATCATAATCATATATAAAATTGTCGTACACACAATCTATATTCAAGGCAGTAATAATAATGATAAACAAACATTGTATTTAAGCTCATGACACCGACCCCTTAACCAATAGTCACCCACGCCAAATGCCGGCATGACTAGAATAAAACCATTGCCCCTCTAGGGTATCAGTTGCTAGAATACCACAATCTTATTCACGTAAAATTATCCTTCCCAGCGGGTTACTCAACGTAATGCCCTGGTCTCAGATAGGGTGGTCAATCCAATAGTACTACCATTAGAATAAGCGGCTATTCCCGACTCACAACATCAAGTCAGAAGATAGTTAACGGCTCATGAATTTAGGGTCTTTAACAACAAGTTACTCAATACAATGAAATCAACTTTAGGCAACATTTGGGTCTAACAATTACTCATGACTTGTGTTCATTTATTTTCAAATAGCATGTATCCCCCTCGCGGGTATTAAAATCATTAAAACAATTAGAAAGCAAGGCTATAGACTCACCTTAGTATAAGAGATCTAGCGAGATGATCGTCGACGGTAATGGATGCCTTTCAAACACGAGAACCGCTACCTATCAAATAAGGTGTGTTCGTTAATAATGACTCGAGAAATAAATAATACATAACAACATTAAACTCAAACTCATAAAGTCACGATAAACTCGAGAGAAAACGATATAAATAACTTCATTATAATTTACTACACATTTACTTAACCATTTTATACTTTTTACAAAGTCCGCCGGTACATACTACATGTACTAGCTTATTTACCCCTTTTAAACTCGTCAACCGTTTATGAAACGACTCGATAAACTAACTTACTATATATAGAAAGTCCTCTTACAAGTTTATCAAATGAAATTACTTTTAAAGTACTTTACCCGACTCATTTTCGAACTACAAAATCCGGACAGATTTACGTTAATTTTTCATACAACCGTTTTAACTTATTTAAACGACTCCGTTTACAAAACCGACACTCGGGTTTTAAAGTAAACTCAACCTAATTAGTAAACACCTTATTATCAGTAGGTTACATTTTTTAAAACATCAATTTAGAGTCCCCGAGATTCGATCCAAATATCGACAACAACTACTTGTAGTGCCGATACTCGTCTCCCGGTACACGATCATTCAAAACATCATAACTTTGCGCTCGTTTTGAGCTAGAAGCTCTACCTTATATCAAATCGAAGCTAAGAAAATTATCTACAACCCCAGGCTATAAGTTAAGCCATTTTCAAAACATAAAAAATCGGATTTTGCCTTTTACTTACTGTTGTAAAATGACTACTCAAAACTTGTACAAAATCAACTTTTTGATAAAAACCAACCATGGAAATGATCATTACTATGCCCTAATATCATCATACACTAATCATAACATCAAAATCATAATCAAAATAAAAATCATAAGATCAAAATGAAGTTTCTAACAAGATTTTTAGCACAAACCACCATGGATCATCAAGATGAATCCATGCATGATCAAATCTCCTACCTACCGACATCATAAAAAAAAGTTGCTTGCATGTATGATTTTCTTACACCAATGTGATCCTTAATCAAAAATAAGGTTGGGTCTAGTGTTATTTTAGCTTGATTCAAGCTCAAACTCAAGAAAAATGGAAGTTTGTAATTGTTTGGTGATGGTGGTGGTGTTTCGGCAAAGAGAAGAGAAAGAGAGAGATGGAAGTGAAATTTTAAAATGAATAAATGAAATGTGTGTGTTTGATTTGAGTTTTTATATAGTGGGGTAGGGACCTAGTTGCAATTTAATGAAAGTTGTGGCTAGAAATGTAAGTATTTAGCTAAAAAGCGGGAAATAACTATTAGTCAATTTTCAAAATATTTACGGGGCTCGGGTTTCATAAAGATACTTTTAAAAATTTAAAATGTACCTCAAAAATAATAATATCGACTCTCGACTCGACTTAACACGTCATTTAAAATAAAACCTCGAAAGTGATAAAAATCGAACATCCGACAATAAAACGTAAAATATTTGGCATCCATCGACATCACGCTTGCTAATACTCCTTATACTTAATAAATATTAAATATAAACCCTCCAACATCGTTTTAGACTTAAACCTCCAAAAATAAATATCGTTCAAACTCATCCAAAAATTTCAAAAATAATCGTAAAATAAGATTAAGCAATGACCTCGATTTTGGGTTGTCACATCCCCCCCTTCTTAAAAGAAGCGGTGTCCTCGGCGCTTAATCCTTCCTAAACAAATAAGGATACTTGTCCTTAAAGAAATCCTCACGTTCCCACGTAAACTCTGACCCACGTCTAGAGTTCCATCTCACCTTCACAATCGGAATTCTACTATGCTTCAACTTCCTAACTTCCCTATCCATTATCTCTACAGGTTCCTCTATAAAATGCAACTTATCATCAAGTTGAATCTCCTCCAATGGAATCACCACATCCCTTTCAGCTAAACACTTCTTCAAATTAGACACATGAAAAGTATTATGAATAGCCTTAAGCTCATCAGGAAATTCTAACTTATAAGCCACCAATCCAATCCTTTGGATAATCTTAAATGGTCCAATAAATCTCGGGCTCAACATTCCTCTTTTTCCAAAACGTATTACTCCTTTCCATGGAGATACCTTCAACATAACCATGTCTCCTACTTCAAACTCCAATGGTTTCCTTCTGTTATCAGCATAACTCTTTTGTCTACTCCTATCAGATAACAAACGCTTCTTAATTTGCACAATCTTCTCAGTCGTCTCAAATATCATCTCAGGCCCAGTCAATTGACTTTCTCCTACCTCACTCCAACACACTGGAGATCTACACTTACATCCATACAAAGCTTCAAATGGAACGGCTTTAATACTTGAATGATAACTATTGTCGTACGAAAATTCAACCAATGGCAAATGCTTATCCCAACCATTTCCAAAATCAATCACACATGCACGAAGCATATCCTCTAACGTTTGAATCGTTCTTTCACTTTGTCCATCAGTTTCCGGATGATATGATGTACTTAAACATAACTCCGTTCCCATCGCTTTCTGCAAAGACTTCCAAAATTCTGAAGTAAACCTACTATCACGATCAGAAATTATCGACAAAGGCAAACCATGTAGACAAACAATCTCCTTCACATACACTGTTGTTAACCTCTCCATACTATCTATCTTCTTCATTGGCAAAAAGTGAGCAGACTTAGTCAATCTATCTACTATCACCCATATCATATCACTACCATTTGCAGTCCTTGGCAAACCTGTCACAAAATCCATAGTAATCTTCTCCCATTTCCACTCAAGAATCTCAGGTTGCACTAATAATCCAGACGGTTTCTTATGTTCAGCCTTCACCTTCGCACAAGTTAAACACTTATTAACATACTGTGCTATATCTGCCTTCATATTCGGCCACCAATAAACTTTCTTAAGATCTTGATACATCTTGTCCGATCCAGGATGTATTGAATATTTTGACTTATGAGATTCATTCATCACCAAATCTCTCACCCCTAACGAATCTTCCTCAGATGGACACAACGGTAACCATATCCTATTCTTAAAATACCTCAATCCATTCGACTTTACTTCAAACAAAGGTTTCAACATTCTACCCAAATTTTCTGCATCAACATTCTCTTTCTTCAAACCATTAGTTTGGGCTTTCAATATCTCTTCTGTCAAATCAACACTTTCCAACATCGTCAAAGCTCTAACTCTTATAGACTTATCTCTTTCCTTTCTACTAAGTGCATCAGCTACCACATTCGCTTTACCAGGATGGTAACGAATCTCGCAGTCATAATCACTCAGCAACTCAACCCATCTCCTTTGCCTCATATTGAATTCCATTTGATCTAAAATATACTGCAAACTCTTATGATCAGTGAAAACCACACACTTGGTTCCATACAAGTAGTGTCTCCACAGCTTCAAAGCAAAAATAACAGCCCCAAGTTCTAAATCATGCGTAGTGTCATTCTCTTCATGCTTCCTCAATTGTCTCGACGCATATGCTATTACTTTCTCCCTTTGCATCAATACAGCTCCAAATCCTTCGTCACAGTACACTACAAAATCCTCAGATCCTTCTGGCAAAGACAATATCGGCGCAGAACACAACTTATCCTTCAACATACTAAACGCAAATTCCTCTTCCAATCCCTATTCAAACACTCGGTTCTTCTCCGTAAGCTTAGTCAACGGTTTAGCAATCAGCGAAAACTTCTCGATAAACCTTCTATAATACCCAGCCAAACCAAGAAATTGGCGAACTTCAGTCGGCGTCTTCGGCACTGACCAATCCTTAATTGCCTCAATCTTAGTAGGATCCACACGAACACCTTCACTATCAATCACTTGCCCCAAAAATTGCACTGATTTCAACCAAAATTCACACTTAGAGAATTTCGCATACAAATTCTCCTTCTTCAACAATTCCAAAATTGTTCTCAAATGCTTCTCATGTTCCTCTTCACTCTTGGAATAAACGAGAATATCATCAATGAATACGATAACAAACTCATCCAAATACCGCTTACATACACGATTCATCAAATCCATAAATACAGCAAGCGCATTTTTAATCCAAAAGGCGTCACTTGAAATTCGAAATGTCCATATCGAGTACGGAAAGCGGTTATAGGAATATCTTCTTCCTTGACTCTCAGTTGATGATACCCAGATCTCAAATCGATCTTCGAGTATACACTTGACCCTTGCAGTGGATACCGATTCTTGACAGTCAATTTGTTAAGCTCTCTGTAATCAATACACATTCTAAAATAACCATCTTTCTTCCTAACAAACAAAACAGGTGCACCCCACGGCGACAAACTTGGTCTAATAAATCCCTTCTCCATCAATTCCTTCATTTGATCGGATAATTCCTTCATCTCAGATGGAGCTAAACGATATGGTGCACGAGCAACTGGATCAGCACCCGACACTAAATCGATACGAAACTCAACTTCACGATGCGGCGGTAATCCTGGCAATTCCTTAGGGAAAACCTCAGGATACTCTTTAATCACAGGCACATGCTCCAATTTCCTTTCATTCACACCATCATTACTTATATGTGCAAGAAACACATCACAACCTGCTTCTATGTACCTCATCATCTTTAAACAAGAAACAACTCTCAAACGAGACGTACATTCATCACCTTTCACAGTCAATACCCTATTCCTTAGCGGTATCTGAACTAATCTTTCGCCACAAACAAATACTGCACCATTACCAACTAACCAATCCATTCCAATGATCACGTCAAAAGATCCTAATTCTATGGGCATCAAATCAATACTAAACACATAATTACCTAACTTCAAGGAACAACCTTTCAGTATAGAACTAGTGCTTACAACCTTACCATCAGCTAACTCCACATTATAACTAGTTGTCAATCTTACTGGTTCTCTATCCAATAGCTGACTGAATCTAACATCTACGAAACTTCTATCGGATCTAGAATCAAAAAACACACTAGCATAACAAGCATCAAGTAAGAACGTACCAGTCACCACGTTCGGTCCTTGAGGTTTGTCAGCATCTCCCACGACATAGGCTGGAGTAGCATTCCGAGCAGCAACAGCAGCAACATTGCCTCCCTGTCGTATGCCAACCCTCGGACAGTTCCCTTGCTTATGTCCACGGCCTCCACATCCAGAAAAGTAAACTACCTTAACAGCATTATCCCCAGTGGCTACACCCTTGTTTCTACAATCTGCCATCTTATGTCCGGTCTTCCCACACTTGTTGCAAGCGGGTGGACAATTTCCAATATGATACAGATTACACCGACCACACTTCGGATTCACCTTGTTACCTTGATTTCCTATAGCAGCACGAACACCATCATTCCTTCTCAAATTGTATTACTGATTCCTATTTGGTCCTTGGTTATTGTTATTACGATAACCACCTCGATTCTGCCCTTGACTTGAGTGTGTAGCTTCCCACTTTCTCTTATTCCCCTCAGCAATACTATCCTTTCGATCATGCAGCTTTACATCCATTAAAGCATGTGCCATTTGAACAGCTTCATCAAATGACTTGGGTTTCGACGAAGTAGTTTCTCCCTTGATATTACAAGATAAACCCCGAATGTAATGCTTCATCTTCTTACGGTCATCAGTAAACGCATCAGGACAAAAAAAAACACAAATCAGAAAACCTCCTTGTATAAGCTACAATATCATTATTTCTCAACACCAAATGCCTCAATTCATCTTCCAACTGACCTAACTCTTCCTCAGGACAAAACTTAGCAGTCAACAGTCCCTTAGTCACAGTCCATGTTCTAGCATTAGCTTCAACCAGTCCTATGGTAGCTACTTGACTATTCCACCAACTCAACGCATCATCCTGAAAAGTAGCTGCAACAAATTTAACCTTACTGGCTTCTGAACATCCACTGATTTCAAAAGTACTTTATATCTTCTCAATCCACCTCCTTAATTCCAATGCACCACCAGTACCACGAAATTGGGTAGGTCCACATTTCATGAAACTAGCATAAGAACATTCCTTTTGAACCTGCTGAACAGCAGCATTACCTCCAACTTGTCCTGCAGCATTTCCTTCTGCTTGTTCATCAGTATTACCTCCAGCTTGATTTCCAGCATTCCCTCCAGCCTGACCAGCAGCATTCCTATTCTCAGCCTCTTGGTTCCTCGCAGCACGTTCAGCTTCCAAAGCTCTAGCAATAGCTTGCTCAATCATGGTATTAACAGTAGCAGTCATCAATTTAGGCGGCATGTTTACAGGAAAACTAACCAAACAATAATTTAGTAAAGTCAGAAAAATGCCTCCCAACTCCTTTATGTCACCATAACAGAAAAAGAACAAGTAAGTATTCATATCAAGATAAGAAGAAGGATTTCTCTATCAAGATGTAACATGGATACTACATGCACCAACAACACAATTCACAATGAATCATTAACCAATCACACAAGAACTAATAAGACAAATCATAAGTCATGAAGGTAATTTGGATTGCTTTGGAAAATCTCCACAAAGTTGTGACAAGTAATGTCACTACAATCCTTCATCACAACACTTAAAGGTCATTAAGTTTCATCACAAGTTAGAGTACGAGTCTACATAAGTTCTATTAAAACATGACCAAATAAAAACAACAACAGAAAGAACTAAACATCATATCCTCGCAGCTTCTTGTACACCGGCTCGTCATCACTACTGCTATCATCATCCTCTGATTCTTCTTCCACTTTTGCCTTCCCTTTACGACTTCCTCCTTCACTCGGCTTCATCGACTCTTGAGCTTCAACCTGATTCGGCACATCACGAATCACAACACCATGACTAGGAAAAGATCTCACCGGCAAACCCCACGCACTCAACCTAGCATTCCTTTCTTGCTCCCTACGCAACCTTTCAACTTGCCCACTCAAATTTAACACCATAGATCTCAATCTAACAACCTCATCCATTTCCCTTGCCCTAACAAAATCTGACCTCCTCACACTACCAACAAACCTTTCAAACTTCTTCTCATTCATCTCAAACCTCCTAATCACACGAGTCTCAATCAAATACCTCTCAAACAAAGACTTATCAAACTTCTTAAGAAACCAGAAAATGTCATCATAAGACCTAGGACCTGGACAATAAACCTTAGGAATACCATCATGAATAGATCGAGCACTAGCAGCCCTACTCGACTCAACAGGAACATCACCCCTAGCAAATGCAATCCCAGGCAAACTACTAATATAAGCATCACAAGTAGGAGTCGAAGAACGAACAACAGGTCGCTGACAATATGGAACAGTCTGTGGCACAACATTGACCCTTGGAACATGACTACCTTGTAACAACTCAGGCTCTGTCTGACCAACTGCAGTAAGTGGAATCCCATCATCTAAAAACTCAAAAGGCTCCTCATAGTCACTAGCACCAAAGTTATCTACTTCCTCACCATCCAATACATTAGTCAAATCAATCCATCCATCCTTACGAGGTAAACCAGCCATTTTCTACAATTATAAGGGTTAAGGATACTTAAGGTCATCGTTAATAAAATAATAATTAGTATGCAATGCTCATGTAAATGTCATACGTTATCCATGCTATGAAACACAATGCAAATGATGTTTATGCAATGCTCGCAAAAAAAAATATGATACTGACAAGCACTCAGCGTACTTTCAATAATTCCAATACAATATCGTAGTATTTACTTAATAAATACTCGGGAAATCATTTCAGTTGTGAGGGATACATCTACAATGCAAAACAAAACTAAAAGTGATCTTACCGGAGCGTTGTAGAGGAGTTGTGTGCTTTTGAAGAATAAATACTTTCGACACCAAAGTTATAGTTTAGGACAATTTTTAAAATCGACCCAGTTCTCTATAACTTGCAGCTCTGATTACCAATCTCTTACACCCCCAATTTACATTGCGCAGCAGAAATACACAATTGGGTGCTAGACACAAGCATCATCACACAAGATATATTGAACGACTCAAAATAGAGACGTTTACACAAAATATAAACATGATTATTATAAATGGACTAAAACATAGATTTCAACCCATAAATGTACTGACACGATACCAGAGTAAAGCGTTTTGTCTTCATGGATCTCGACCAACAACCAACAAGTTTAGTACAATACATCAACATAAAGTAAATTGTTCAACATTTAAAAAGGTAGAAACGGTTTAGACCAACATTCTTCCAAAAGCCAAGCCACAACCTCCACAGCAAAGCTCCATGCTCCATCACTTCCTATTACCTAAAATACATGCATAAAACGAGTCAACAATAATGTTGAGCGAGACTATAGGTTTATCAAATCACATTTGAACACAAGAAGAAAATCAATCATAATCATTTATAGAATTTTCGTACACACAATATATATTCAAGGCAGTAATAATAATGATAAACAAACATTGTGCACCTACCCCTTAACCAATAGTCACCCACGCCAAATGCCGGCATGACTAGAATAAAACCATTGCCCCTCTAGGGTATCAGTTGCTAGAATACCACAATCTTATTCACGTAAAATTATCCTTCCCAGCGGGTTACTCAACGTAATGCCCTGGTCTCAGATAGGGTGGTCAACCCAATAGTACTACCATTAGAATAAGCGGCTATTCCCGACTCACAACATCAAGTCAGAAGATAGTTAACGGCTCATGAATTTAGGGTCTTTAGCAACAAGTTACTCAATACAATGAAATCAACTTTAGGCAACATTTGGGTCTAACAATTACTCATGATTTGGGCGGGTATTAAAATCATTAAAACAATTAGAATGCGAGTCTATAGACTCACCTTAGTATAAGAGATCTAGCGAGATGATCGTCGACGGTAATGGATGCCTTTCAAACACGAGAACCGCTACCTATCAAATAAGGCGCGTTCGTTAATAATGACTCGAGAAATAAATAATACATAACAACATCAAACTCAAACTCATAAAGTCACGATAAACTCGAGAGAAAACGATATAAATAACTTCATTATACTTTACTACACATTTACTTAACCATTTTATACTTTTTACAATGTCCGCCGGTACATACTACATGTACTAGCTTATTTACCCCTTTTAAACTCGTCAACCGTTGATGAAACGACTCGATGAACTAACTTACTATATATAGAAAGTCCTCTTACAAGTTTATCAAATGAAATTACTTTTAAAGTACTTTACCCGACTCATTTTCGAACTACAAAATCCGGACAGATTTACTTTAATTTTTCATACAACCGTTTTAACTTATTTAAACGACTCCGTTTACAAAACCGACACTCGAGTTTTAAAGTAAACTCAACCTAATAAGTAAACACCTTAATATCAGTAGGTTAAATTTTTCAAAAAATCAATTTAGAGTCCCCGAGATTCGATCCAAATATCGACAACAACTACTTGTAGTGCCGATACTCGTCTCCCGGTACACGATCATTCAAAACATCATAACTTCGCGCTCGTTTTGAGCTAGAAGCTCTACCTTATATCAAATCGAAGCTAAGAAATATATCTACAACCCTAGGCAATAAGTTAAGCCATTTTTAAAACATAAAAATTCGGATTTTGCCTTTTACTTACTGTTGTAAAATGACTACTCAAAACTTGTACAAAATCAACTTTTTGATAAAAACCAACCATGGAAATGATCATTACTATGCCCTAATATCATCATACACTAATCATAACATCAAAATCATAATCAAAATAAAAATCATAAGATCAAAATGAAGTTTCTAACAAGATTTTTAGCACAAACCACCATGGATCATCAAGATGAAGCCATGCATGATCAAATCTCCTACCTACCAACATCATAAAAAAAAGTTGCTTGCATGTATGAATTTCTTACACCAATGTGATCCTTGATCGAAAATAAGGTTGGGTCTAGTGTTAGTTTAGCTTGATTCAAGCTCAAACTCAAGAAAAATGGAAGTTTGTAATTGTTTGGTGATGGTGGTGGTGTTTCGGCAAAGAGAAGAGAAAGAGAGAGATGGAAGTGAAATTTTAAAATGAATAAATGAAATGTGTGAGTTTGATTTGAGTTTTTATATAGTGTGGTAGGGACCTAGTTGCAATTTAATGAAAGTTGTGGCTAGAAATGTAAGTATTTAGCTAAAAAGCGGGAAATAACTATTAGTCAATTTTCAAAATATTTACGGGGCTCGGGTTTCATAAAGATACTTTTAAAAATTTAAAACGTACCTCAAAAATAATAATATTGACTCTCGACTCGACTTAACACGTCATTTAAAATAAAACCTCGAAAATGATAAAAATCGAACATCCGACAATAAAACGTAAAATATTTGGCATCCATCGACGTCACGCTTGCTAATACTCCTTATACTTAATAAATATTAAATATAGACCCTCCAACATCGGTTTAAACTTAAACCTCCAAAAATAAATATCGTTCAAACTCATCCAAAAATTTCAAAAATAATCGTAAAATAAGATTAAGAAATGACCTCGATTTTGGGTTGTCACAACAAGTCATAACAAGGATTGGGAGAGTTGTCTTGAGAGACATTTCCATCTTCATTTGAATCATGCGTGGGAACGGAAGAGAAATTCCCTTCAATAGGAAGCATGACTCGATCCACGGAGTGAAATGATGAAGCATTTAGAGGTGGAAAGTCAAGAAGAAGTTTCTTAAGAAGCCGTGAGAGAATCATGACATATGGAAGAGTAGAACGAGATCCACTGAGAACAAATCTCATTCTTCTAGCTATGAAAAATGCAAGGTTGTATAGAGTGGTGGTAGAAACACAATACAAAATATGTGCAAGACAAGCGGGTACATAGTTGCGATTACCATCCAAGCACATTGCATTTTCCCTAATGATTTCGGCCCAAGGTATCATAAAATCACTAAGATCGCTAGTTAATAATTCCCAAGGAGTCAGAGCATGAAATTCTCCTTCAAAGTTACCAAGAATAGGGTGTTCATGAGGTTTAGCAATGGCACAAGAGATAGCCGAAGCTGAAGGTATCTCGGTCACACAATGCACATCAATAGGGGCCGATTCTAAGTAGTTTAGACCCCAAGCATCGGTGAACCTACATTGATCTTCGTATGGAACTCTGAGAATCTTACCAAATTCCTCAAGAGTATACATAAAGGTTTTCCCCTTGATGGAAAATCTTATAGATAAACCATTATTGATGCACATTAGTGTGTACGAGTTAAAGAATTCCATGAGGAAAGAAGGAAATATTGGCTCATCTATATCGAGCAAACAATCAAAGACAATGGTATTGAACATGAATCGAATGAAATCAAGTCTAAGAAAGTTAGAAGGAACAATACGTCCTTCATGGAAACAACGAGATTCAAGACTATGATAAGTGTTTAGAGTAGAGCGAGTTTGATTCAACAAAGAAAGATTAGTCATGTATTATCTAGTACGTTGGTGCTCATTTTGATATCCTGAAGTCATGACAGTACCTAAAGTTAACATACAAAGATATTTCCCCAATAACTCATATGTTACATATAAACCAACAGTAAAAAATGAGAATGTGTTTCATCAATCTCTTGACAAACCAAGGTTTAATCCTTATCATTCTCATATTCACAATGTACCTAGATCATCATTTATAATGACACATTGACCATGTAAGATCAATAATGAACTTGAACATTGGTTTTTCAAAACAATGTTTTTAGGTAAGCATTTAACAATGCCATTACCAACTTGTTCATGAGTTCATATCAATTCCATCAATTAACCAAAATTATTTAGTCAAAATTCGGATTTGTTCTACAAGTGGGTTTTAGTGAAATCTTAGTGAATATGAACCTAAGGAATCATAGTAACAATACTATGAAAACTCTTATTCCTAGTAAGGTTCTAATTCAATGTCAATTTTAAAAATCCCCAATTATGAATGTATGAACCCTAGAACAAATTAGATGAAATTGAAAGAAATAACTTACATATAATTGATCTTGGATGAAGGATGAGTGAAACCCACAAATCGAAATCAATTAATCTTGAGTAATTGAAGGTTTTGAAAAAACAACAATGGTGGAAAACTGGGTATTCTCGTCACTATGTTGGAGAAGAGAGAGAAAGAGTTTTTGAAAAAGTGATATTTAATTAAAACGGACTCTTTAGTCGCGGGTACAAGACGCGGTTCCTTCTCGATAAGGAACCGCCGGTTTGAACCGCGTCGATAACGAACCGCCTACAGAGGCGTGTTTTTAACAAGGAAAATCAAAGAAATTTTCAAAACCAAATTTTTCTAAAAACCTTAAAATATGTGTTAAACCTTTAGGAAATCATTGGACCACCACAACACTAGGTAATAATGCTTTATTGAAGGATTACGAGTTGAATCAAGATAGGAAAAGACCGAAACGAACAAACGACTACTCGTAGCAAAGAAGCAAAGGGAAGAGGAGTTAAGAGAAGTGAATCAAGACCAAGAACATTGCTCAAGAGACAAATGACATTATTCAAATCAAGGAGACGAAGATCATGTGTCATATATAGTGGTTTAAGACGTGCCTTTCTGGTGAAAGTCTAAACGGCTTTGGTAATGAAATATACCAAGCAACTTTGATACATAGAATAAGATCATTTTCAAGAGTAGTCTTATTCTATTTCAAAATGTGAGCAAAGTATAGATTCACTTTCTCTCCCACATGATCGGATAATTATTGCTAGGATTAACAATAACAATATCCTTGGAGTATTTCAATTCCAAATGTGTAAAATCCAACAACTTAATGAAGTAGTTTGGTATCTCAAGGGATTTACCAATCATCCTAGAGATGAGCTTAATTGCACAAGTTACACATGATATTGGGCCTACTAACCGTAAGGGTGCAAACCATAGAAATCATGCTTGATACTTTAAGCTTCTACTACCTCATTCTACATATCCATAGTGAGTCAAGTATCCAAGCAATGAAGGTTTGAAAGGGAAAAAAGGGAAGACTCACAAACCACAAACAAATGTCAAGGAAAGGATGCCAAGAACAAACATATAGTTAATTAATGATCAAAAGAATGATCAATAGGGCGTGTGGAAGAACGAAAATGTACCTTGGCAACAAATTGCATTCCAAGCTTACAAGGAACCAATACAAAGCCCAACTATGACTAATAGTAACAACTAAGTCTTCTAGGACTAGCATTACTCCCATCCATCTTGATATCATCATCAATGATGTTGGAAATCAAAGAAGATGAGTCTTCTACAAGTGTGAGTAACTCAATCCACAATCAATTGAATGATTTATCTTCATGAGTACCTACACATAAGAAGATGCAAACTAGTAGATACATTTCAAGAGTAAATCTAAAATGTATTAATGATGTAGTAAAATCGTACACGTTTTAGGAAAAACGCGTATGAGCGGCAAGTATTAGTCTTACGCTTTAGGAAAAACGTAAAACCGAATAAATGCGGGTTCGTTCTCGAAGGAGGTGTGTGAACTATGAGTGCCAATTATATAAAATCAAAGTTTGGATTATGTCGTTTTTGGGTTAAGAGAGAAAATTTAAAGACGAGCTACGACTACGATTACACTACGACGACTTGACGTAAAACGTGAACGTAAATACGTAAAACGTGATAAAATTAAAAATTAAAGCTAAAAATAAATTAAAAATTAAAACTAAGTTTAAAATAATATAAATAAGAATAAAAATTTTGACAAATAAATTTTATAACTTTTTATTAATTAAATATTCAATTTTAAATGCTAATTAAAGCCCTAAAATTAAATATAATTAACAAAAAGCCTAAAATATTATTTTATTAAACAAATATCTTACTTATATTAATCTAACACTAAAAAGTATTTTTACTAAATTTTTAAAACTAATTTTCTATTTTTTTAAGGCTAAAAACAATTTTTAAACTAAAATAATGATTAAAAATAATAAAATAGTGATAAAAATAAATTTTATTTTAAAAAAAAATCTATTTTAACTAAATTAAAAAGGAAAAAATGAAAAGGTTTCAAAAAACTAAAAAATGGCTAAAAACGAAAGTACCCCAAAGTACTCCAATGTGGAGTACTTCTGTGTTGTCCAAGATCCTACCAGAGAAAGGTGTTGCCCAATATCAGTTTTGTCCGATATCAGACAACTCAGAAAAACTGGGATATCGGATAACTTGCCTAGTAACTTGCTGTGAACTTTTTGTAGGTTCGTTTTAGACGATTTTGAGCTGTTCTCTTGCTGTTTTTGGGCACAAACGGCACCCCCACAAGCATGGGCTTGTGGGGAATCAAGATAAACACAAATAACAACAATTCAAAAACACAAATGCCCACAAATCCTGCCAAATCAGCAACTATTACAGAAAAATGGGGTTTGTGGGCGTTTCTAGGCAATACAGTGGACTCACAAGCTCATACAAGCTACCCTAAAGCCTCTAAACTTATAATACCAGCTAATATAACTCAATAATAAACTAAGATCTACAAGTAAACAAAGAATCAAGCCTCAAACATACCATATCAAACCAAAAATTCCTACTGGTGCTTAAAATGGACAGAAAGTGACAGCTAGGGGTTCTATGGTCCTACAGTGAACTATCTAATGCTAATTTAAACCACCCTAAAGCTATCAAATCCCTAACTAATAGCTAATAACTTGTATCAAATCCTAAATATAGAAGTAATCACCATTTAAGAGCAAAGAACACCACAATTTCAAGCCTCAAACCCACTGTTATGAAACAGTGGGCAGCGATGGTGTTTTGGGGAAATTTGTGAGCTATCTATAGGCAAATTCAAACCTCCAAGATCATGAAAATCCTATATTCAGCTAAAAATACTCTAGAACCTACCCTAGACTAGCCTTAGTCCTAACAATAACCAAGAATAAAGCATAACACGCTACTAAGATACGCCTAAAGCTCACTGTGCAGGCAGAAACGTGTGTTGCTGGTGCAGTGTGCACCTCAGGGACTTTTGGGCTATCCTACTAAGCAAGCTAGTCTACCAATCTACCAACCGGTTATACGCAAACCTAGACCAACACTGATCCTAACATAATACAAAGATTCAAGCTTCCATATGTAACAACAAATCCTACAGCCTATTTAATTTGCAGATACAGAGAGTAGGCAGAAAGGTCAATCGCTGATGCGAATGACCACAAAATGGATTTTGGTGAATTTCCACCTAAAAAGCTTGGATTAAAACTTAACAAACACCTACTGATGTGAAG
Source organism: Glebionis coronaria (assembly GCA_025667525.1). Taxonomy (NCBI): domain Eukaryota; kingdom Viridiplantae; phylum Streptophyta; class Magnoliopsida; order Asterales; family Asteraceae; genus Glebionis; species Glebionis coronaria. The sequence goes on from CM046880.1 coordinate 220,273,608, forward strand.
CAACAGTAAATAAAAAGCACTTGATGTTTTTTTGACTTTTAAGGTTTCATTATGAAACAAAAGCTTATCCTAACTTACACTAACCTCTAAAATCAGTTGCACTCAAACTTAAGTTATAGATCCAAGCCCATGACAAATATACTACCTAAACCAAACACCAGTTTTTGAGTACAAAATGGAAATTGACAAAGAAATAAATTTAAGCAACAAGCCTCAAGTAAATATCATAAAAGTAATAATAACAGAGAATTAAGCAAGTAACAACTACGGTAAGCACACATAAGCAACTGATAAAAGAAAGCAAACAAGCAATTATTAAATAAGCAAAAAAATTTAGCAGAAAAAGTAAGAAGAAAATATGAGTGACTTACATTGAGTCAACCTACTTATCAAGGCTGACTAAGCTTACTACAAATACACCTCACACCCTTTTTAGCTTTTCTATACTCTAAAACTTGGCTTATCATAATAGCTCATCACTTTGAACAACATCAACAGAAACATCTACAAGATTGGTTCATCTACCATAATCTACTTTCTCCTACCTTGGAATTCTCCACACCTGAAACCAATAAAGAAGAGTGATACAATAAGCCACTGAATAAGCTTGTTTGTCAGACAGTTTATTCAGCGAGCTTATTGCTACAGTACAAATAAGCTACCATAAAAAATTTCAGAAAAAAAACCTAAAAAATACTTGCAAAGAATTTTAAGGGGGAACTTTTTAACAAACTACCACAGGTACGTTAAAGCTTGATTGTCAGTCAAACTTTAACAAACCTTAGGCAATTTGGATCTCAAAGAAGTAAAAAAAATCACTTTAGAATACTTTTTGATAATATGAAAATACAAATGTTGGAATTTAAAAGATTTAGACTAAGTTTGTAGAACACTAACAGCTAAAGTAATTTGCAAGAATAAAAGGAACACATATTTAGTTTTTGCAAGGCCATTTCAACACTTTAATTATTCATCAAATTAGGTTTACAAAAAAAAGTCTGGAACAAAGAATGCCACAAGTCGACATTTCATATTATACTAATGCATAGAAGAATCTAGAATCCTACAAATGATAAAACCCTAACAACTGGATTTCCTTAACTGCCCTTTGAAGTTTGAATAAAAGTTTTAGGTCAAGAACAGCCCCATGTGATTGATTCTGCCATCTTCTTGTATTCTTGTGGATGTTAGCTGTTGTACTTTGATCTTGGACGTTCAATGAAGCTTTGGGACCAAGTATAATGTCTCCACCATTGGATGTGTCTTTTTGGGGTTTTGTTGTGAAAGTGAGAGGGCGGGGGAGGTGGGGTTGAGTCACATGGGTTGGTTGGGGAGCTGGTTAAGAGTTATTTTAGGATTAGGTAATGATGAATCATAGTTCTGGAAACTATTGATGATTAACCCTTTGATTTAGTGGGGGTATGGGATTAGGGTTTATAGGATGTTAATACTAGGATTAGGGGTGGTTTTGGGGTGATGATGTGAATAGTACTCGTTTCCATCTAAAATCAATAATAAAAAACTGAGTTTAAAAGTTAAGTAATATTAATTTTTTGTGTTAAGCGGAGATCAGATGTGGAGTGGGAGTGAAACATGATTGGTGGGATTAGGGATGTGGGTGATGTGGCGGCTTGGTATTGGTGGGTTTATCTTTTCTTGTCTGGCCCAATTGGCCCCCCCAATTCCTTTAAACTTGTCATTTGGGTTATAACAGCCCATATTCTTGCAATCCTTTGTTATATAAGGTTAAAAACTTATATTTTGACCACCAAAAGTTTATAAAAACCATTCAAAGGGTATTTAATGCAATTTCATCATTCTTTAAGGGCCAAATTTGCACATGTCTTCAAATATCAAGGATATAACTTGCACAAATGAATTCTTCAAGGACCTTTCTTGCCAAATCTTCAAAAATAAGGGACCAATGTTGCCAATTCTTCAAACTTCAAGGATTTGATAGGAAAATCATGATTCGGGTCCGGTTCTTTGTGCGGATTCGTTTCCCGTGATCTTTTGTTGATTTCACGATATCCGTACCTAAAATACACAATGAACAAATACAAGCATATATTTGGGTATTTTGATGATATTTTAAGCGTTTTAAGCCCGATTTGGACGATGGGACTATGTATAATTACAGTCTCATTAATTAATACAACTAATTTAAATGAGATGCAATATTATCAATTTAAAAGGCTTATTTTCAACAAAAAATAGTTTTGACCAAAGAAAAACTTTAGTACAACTTAACCTTCTAATTTGACGAGACAATAGATCGATCCAATTTTTAAAGTACAATATACTTCAAAGATCTTTTGTCACCATCGCTCTGATACCAATTGTAGAAACTAGAAGGGGGGTTTAATAGTTTCTCATTGATTTATCTCCTAATTAAAAGTCCTTTCAATTAGGTGAGTGCCAAAACTATCTTTTACTTGAAAGCTAGTTGCATAATGATTAGGTTCAATTTTAATGCATTAACAATAAGTAATAAGTGTAATGATGTTGAATGTAAGTAATGAGTAAGGAAAGAAACAACCTAGTAGGAAGACACCAAGATTTATAGTGGTTCGACAACGAGGCTCTATCCTCGTTCCTACTCCACTCCTCGAGTACACCTTACTCGAAATTTCCACTATATCCACAAGCTCCCTTCTTGGCGGAGAAAACCTTAAAACGTCACTTACATTATTTTCCGACACTAAGCTAAATGTCGAGACCTAATCTTAGCTAGGACCAATCTACACAACGTCGCTCACTTCACCATTTTACGACACAAGGCTAGATGTCGAGTTCTAATCCAAAGCTAGAACCAATCTTCACAACGTTTCCTACTTCACCATTTTCTGACACAAGGCTAGATGTCGAGTTCTATTTCTAAGCTAGAACCAATCTTCACGACTCTTCACTTTGAAGCTAAGTGACAACTTCACACAACACTACTACACATCACTTTATAGTTTAGTGAGAACTCACAAGACACAACCACATCACTTTATAGTTTAGTGAGAACTAACACAACTTGTTATAACTGAACTAAACATATCCAAGTACACACATGTAGCTTGGATCTACACAACACAAATCCAAGCACACACATATGCAAAGGATTTACACAACTCTAATCTAAGAATATACACATAGCTTGGATGAACACAACTTGTCCAAGTATTCACAAATATATTGGATCTACACAAGACACAAATAAACAATTGAGGAACATGACTAGATCTTTAGGAGAGGATGATCTTCATCAGTGCTTCATCTTTAATCACATCACAAGTGTGTGAGTGATCTTCTCTTTAGACAAGGTAAAGAAGGACATCAAGAGGATAATTATAAGTAAACATACTTAACACATTAAGTGATCATTTACAAATGACTAGGATTAGATAGGAGAAAGAAGGCTGAAAGAGATGTCCAAAAAGGGTTGATGAAAATGCAGATTTGATCCACTATTTATAGAAGACAAATGCCAACGGCTAGCTGGGGGCGGTTCCTTAACTACCCAAGCGGTTCCTTATCGATAGGGAACCGCGTAGGCACTTAAGGAACCGCGGAGTGTAAACTCTGCTCCTTTTTATCTTTTAGTGAATTTGAAATATCTGAGGTTGTTTAAACCTTCAAAGGATATTCTTATGGCATTTGGAATATGTCATATTCAAATTTACATTTTCATTTTAATAAAAAATTTTCTTAAAAATAAAGTTTATTAAAAATCTTTTGTTACATTTTACAAAAGTGAATTTTAAGGCTAATCACTTTTATGATCACTAAGCATGATTAAGATATGTTAATGTAATGATTATTACCTTGATAATAGTGTTTGTTAGATAATTCGTTTTATGATTGTGTTTGACAATAAATGTCTTTGTAATTTGTCGTGATCAAAACTAAGAAAGATTAATTAATACTAACAATGTTTTTAGGCATTGCTTTACATTAACATCTTCCTTTTGGGAGGAAGTGGTACACCACTAGGCATATGTGCACGTGCTCGAGTGCGCATGAAACTCAACATGATGAATGAGAGAGGAGCTCTCGGTCGACTTTGAAAGAGAATAGATTATCTCCTTCGAGGTTCAATAGTGAAAACCACAAGAAAGTATAATATATATGTAATACTAATTGGGCGGCAAAATACTCAAAAAGCCTTCCTTCTTGAAATAATTACTAGTTAACGGGGGGAGGTGGCGCTAAGCTCTTAGTACCTGTTTCCCTTAGGCTTACATTTTATAGCAAAGTCGTGTTTCTATTCACTTAATAGTTCGTATTTCTCGAATTATTTCTTATTGGAAGTAATTATCTATTTTGCCTTTATTTTGTTTTATCGATACACGTAAATGGGACCGGAACACCCCCAAGTACGGTGTATTGCCAAGGCAATACTTATGGAAGTATGTAGATTGATTGTTCGTATCTACGTATACTTATTTACATATAAAAATATAGAGAAAATATTTTTGTATTTATTTGATTTTTATGAAAGTATAATATGTACGTAAAAACGAGTGAATACAATATATACAATATATTTTTGGTGTAAGCTTTTCGGAAAAATATTACTTTTTTATTTTCTTATTTTTTATTTGGTTCAATTCTTAGGAAATAATTGATTTTTGTGATTTTTTATTTTTTTATATTTTTATCTTTTTTATTTTTTTATATTTTTTAATTTATAATACGTAAAAGGAACGTTCACTAGTAAACGGATTCCAAAATCCAATATGTAACCGTCAATCAACCGTCAATCTCCACGTAAAGAACCGGCAGCGGCGTCATTTAATATTTGTCTTTTTCAAGTTCGTTTTTCTCTCGATATCTTTACGAATTGAATGATCGATATCAATCAAGTCACTTTATTGTTCTTGGTATTTAATTGTCAAAGTTATGGTATTCTATGTCTAATTTCTGCAAAACCGTCAAAAGTGTAAAATAATATCGTCTACGTAACCATACTACACTAAAAACAAGGTGCACATACCATGTATTAAGCACAAAGTACAACAAGTAATGCACAACAAGTATTAAATGCCAAAATGTGAAGTATAGGGACTAAAATTTAAATGTGCAAAGTCTAGGGACTGAAAATGTAAATGTAACAAACTACTAATCAAAAGTAACAAGTATAACAAACTATGTAACTTAAATTAACAAACTAACAAAAAGCAGGGACTAATCAGTAACCCTAGAAAGTTATAACAGATTTCTAACAAAACAGCAACTTCCTAAACCAAAGGACCTAATTGCAATTAATGAAAATATTTCACTAAAAATGGGCTTAATTACAAATAAGCCATTTCTAGAGCTCTAGTTAACCAAATAAGCTGAAATCAGTTTCAAAAGATTCGAAATTCAAAATGAGCTAGCCATTATCAAGGAATTAAGCTAAAGTGGTCTTAAACTCAAGTAAGCAATTTCCAATAAGCTACTTTTAAGAGATGAGCTTATCTGAATAAGCTCTTGGTCTACTTTTCACAAAAACTTATTATAAGCCCAAAATATGGACACCTATTTAAGAAAATTTGAAAACATCCACAGAATAAGCCAGAAAATCAAATAAGCTCAAAAGGGCTTATGTTGACCAGCGTTGACCAAAAGTTCACCAAGGTCAAATCCTATTTTTATGACTTATACAACAGATTTGTGAAAGAAAATGGGCAGGTTTATGAAGTGGATAAGCCATAAATGAAAATAAGCTATGGCAGATTTTACTACTTATCACACAGACTTTTATGAGCTTCTAGCTTATTCTATTATGAGAACTGTATCAAGTGGCTTATCAATATTGAAAGATAGGATGTTGTACTTTCAAATGAAACAAAAATCAAGGTCTAATTCCAAGTTTTGACCAAGTTATGATTATTTGAATGTGGATTGTTTTAAGCCTAAATGACTGACCCAAAGTGTTTTGATGCCATTTACCCTTTTGACTACTTGTTTGACCATGAAAACTTGCATACATGTATTATACCAATATGTGAGTGTATGAAAACAAGTTTTACCCAATATCACTGGCTGAATCAAAAACTTGCATATAATCCAAACACCACTAAGGCTATGTTTGGCGCGTGAGCTTATCAGAACTTATCGTCGCTTGAGCTTATTGTTTTTAAAAAATAAGCTACTATTAAAAATAAGTCTCGTTTGGTTGACAGAGCTTGAGGGAGCTTGTTAAAAAATAAGCTCCTAAATGACATGCTAGTTAAATTAGCATGTGAAATAAGCTCAAGCTACATGCTCCAGCATCCAGCTCCAGCAACCCGCTTCAGCAATCCGCTTCAGCTCCTAAGAATGCCAAACACACTCTAAATGACTGAAACATATTATGAGCTTATAAGCACGATCAAAACTAACAAATATAGACTACAATCTATCTAAGCATATCAAGAAAATAAAGATCAAATAGCAGGCAATAGCAATCAAGATTACACTAAAACTAAGAATTAAGCATGCAATTTGACTTTTTAGGGAAATGAAAACAGAATGTGAAATTTTTAGCTATGGTGCATCCTTTGATGGAGAACAGAGTGTTGAACTCTCTTTTCAACTTATCTAACACCTTATCACCAATAATCAATCATCAAATCAACACCAGTCACCATCATTCATCTTCACTGAATCTGCTACAAGTCTGACTTTGAAATTTGGCTAGAACTAGTAGAAAACTTGACTACAACAAGTCTGATCACATCAAACATCTTCCAAAACAACCAACTGATTCAGTTATTCAATGAGAATAACAGAATCACAAAGATGAGGATATGAATGATGAATTCAATAAGATAAAGTAGAGAATGGAGAAATTGGTCAAATGAATTTTGTTATTAATGGTGAAATGTTGTGACAACTGCCTAACTAACTCACTTAGAATGGTTGTCAATTACTCTAAGAAGTTACAACCTAGAAATGAGAGAGAAAACAGTATTAAAGCTAAAGTGTGTGTGTTTTCACACTTATCTACATTACATGAAAATGAGAGAGTTACAGGGTATTTATAGACTAGATATGAGATGTAGGTGAGATGAATGATGTGTCTCCACCAATGAGAAGTTACCAGGTGTCAAAATTCTGTCAATTGATTTTCAAGTGTTCTTCATCAAATTGCGGGAATTTGATTCCCTTGATGTTATGTTAATTGGATTGCTGGGCTGACTTCGTCTTGATCCCCTTATCATTTTTGCTCTTGAAATCTTTCTCTGAAATACGCTCCTTCGATGTGTAAATTCTGGAGAAATAGGAAGTGACACGTGGCGTTGTGTGGTTGGTCTATTAATTAAGTTGTTGATCGGTATATGAAAGAACAGTGCTATCCGTGTGAACTGAAATGGTGCATTCTGATTGGTTGAAGAGTTGAGTGGAGTTACTGTTGGGATTCGCTTAATAAATGAGTTAACAGCTCATTAATGGCTTTGACCTTGAGTCAATGATCCGTGTGAAGTCATATAGCCATTCTGATTGGCTGAGGAGTGTAGCACATGGATCAACTTTGGTTTATCTTTCCAAAATGGCAGAATAAGCCCCTCAACTTTGGTAGTTTGCTATTTTGAGCTAAGGACTTTGTAATCTTGACATCTTTAATCCTTTGACTTGTATTTTGAACATCATTGACCCTTCGACTTGGAGTTGACTTTCTTCATAAGCTCTTGACTTTGTTGAATTTACACTTCAAGTCCTTCAAGTTTGACAGTTTGTCATGAAAGGTCCTTGATCTTTGGAGACTTGTCACAATGAGTCCTTCTCATGTCTTTTCTTCAATATTAATGCCTTGAAATCCGTTTTTGCACCAAATCGTATCATTTTACCTACAAAATCACAAACAACAAAGAATACCCCATAATATTGCTTTTTCACATAAATCTTGGTATTTTTTGTGTTTTAGGGTTTGATTTGTTATAATTAATATGAGATTTCACTCATATCAGTCCAAAACTTTCTCGTATTATCAACAGTTTCAGACACAAAAGCAGAAATTAGGGTTTATCAATCTTAACAAAACTAGAAGGAATCCCCTTATGAGATTCTTCTCTATAAATAATAAGAAAAGCATCCTTGACTTCAGGAAGGACTTCCCTAGTCAGAATACTACTTCATATAGGCTGATACACATCATCAAGCCCCATAAGATACTACATCAATTTTAACAATCTACCATGACTAACTAACTCATTTCTAGCATCACAAACACAATCAGGTAATTTACTCAAAATGTCAAATTCTCTCCAATAAGAGTTCAGCTTATGATAATACTCAAATACAGGCAAACCACCTTGCTTACACTTTTCCCATTGAGCAAGAAAAACAGGACTAGCAGTGTATGTCTCTCTAAGACAAATATCATCAACAATACCCAGTTTTCCCTTAATTTGCAAAGCAAGTTTCATAACACAAGCCCAAGCCTTATAATTTTCCACACCAGACAAATTAATAGACACAATATAAGAACAATTAGAATCATTAGGATGCAAATGGAGAGGATTAATCTGATCTAATGCATTGATAAGAATAGCATAATGAACAACCAACCAAACAAGAATAAAAAAACCAACAAATAATTCAGCAAAAACAGAAACCTAACAACCAATAAATATATAAACAGAAAAATACTAAAACAAGAAACAAATACCAAATAAGAAACAAATAACAAACTCACTCCCAAGCTCCTCAAAACATGCCAACGAGAATGGGACTGACCAGAGTAGGTATCCAAACCACTCAAAAAGTGGTAGGTCAAGATGTTAATTAGCCTGTTTGCTCCCCGTTGACCAAGAATGATTCACTTTAGGGAAAAACAAGACTTATAGAGTAATAAAAGCAGCGGAATATACCAAGATCAACAATAATGATCCCCAATTAACCAAAGATCAACCAGATCAAGAAACCCTAAAATTAAAAAAATTAGGTTTTCTTCAAATTGACCCTAAAAACGATACAGAACCACGTTAATCAATGATTAACAACTCAAGAACCTCCAATAATCACCAATTAATCAAAACCCCCAAAAATTAGGGTTTCAAGATAAAACCTTAATTATGAAGATTAGCAACAATCGAGCTCCAAGAATCAACCTAGGTCTCTGATACCATGTAAAAATAATATCAAGATCAACTATGAACCACTCAACCAACCACCCTTTAGTGATTATCTTTTGTTATAACAATAACCACAAGAAGATGAGTCCCTAACACAGGTGTTCACCAAACGGTTACAAACAGAAATCAAGATAGTCCCCACCAGGTGGATCCTATCAACTATACAATCACTCACACTTACAAAACCTAACAAACTAAAGAAACAAGATCAAGAAGATCTAAACAGAAACTAGATGAAACCAAGATGAAAACCCAAAGTTGTAACCGAACGACTGAAGAGATGTGTGTGTGTGTGTGTGTGTGTGTGTGAGTGATTGATTCAGAATAAGACGAGCCACCAACTTTCCAGCTTAAATACTCAAACCCAAAAACATAATTGCACAGAAGTCCCTACACATCACAAAACAAACAAACTTGGCACAAAACAGAATATATACAATTATACCCTTCAACTTAGAAGCTTGTGTCACAAAAAGATTAATAACTTTTAAAAGTTCATTTGTTCTGTTGGTCCCTAGTAATTCGATATTACTTATTATCTTAAGTAATAACTATTACTTTGACTCAAGTGTGTTGTTTTAACATTAGATAAGAACTATGAAAGATTAAAACAGCAATACCAATATACTTTTCAACGTATAGACTTTTATTAGAATCAAATAAAGAATCTATAACCTACTTTATTTGCGGAATAACAAAGTGGTTGAATGACAATGAGGTTTGATCTCCTCTACTTAAACGTTTAACCAATGTTAAACTCTAAGCTCCAATCTAAACGATCATATGCATCTTTGGCTATATGGTTTAGTTGGTATCGAGAGAGAAAGGTTTTCTAGAGTTTAAGCTCTTGTATTGGTTACCTTTCTCTCACAATGTACACTCCTTTATATAGACAGTGTAAGTTAGGGTTTACATTTTGCATGTACCAAGGCATGAGTTTATCCAGTGGGTGGTTGATGCCCATGCTGGATAAATAGTACAAAGTACTTAATAAACTATTCTAGAAAAGATAAAGGTCGTACTTATATCTAAGTATACAAGCAACCTACTTTGACTTAAAGTTATCTTTTCCCGCCTAATGCAAACCATCAGAATACTAAAGAGTCTTAAGTATCCTAGAGGAGATCGACATCATTCAGTTTGGTATTGTCAAGCCAAACTAAACTGAAAGCCCTTCTCCAGTCCTTGTTCTTCAACAACTAGGCCGCCTAGTATTTGAAGCGAAGACTCCTTTGTTTTCTAAGTTCACTGGAAGGAGAGTGCTGAACTTTCTTCAGCTATATGTTCTTCAGTAGGAACTTTGTTCATCTGGTCATCCTTCAGCAGACTGGCCTTACTGCTGAGCATGAGACACTTAGGGGGATTTTATATTCAAATCCGAGAGTTGCTTCAGGGTCAGTAAATACTGACCCAACAATCTCTCCCTATTTGGGTATACAAATAGCCTAAGTCTAATGTTAGTAGTAAGTGAGCATAACAACTTCTTCTTACTTGCACTAATCAATTAATAACTTATAAACATCAGATAATCATTTATTCAATAATATTACAAATTACAATAAAATATTACAAATGATTATTCAGTTTTCCTTTGGCCTAAGTTCTTCAATGACAGGGGTCTGTACTGATGGATCAGAGTTTCTAATGTCCAGTATCGATAGTAAGCACATGTTGAAGGTTTTTGCAGCTTCAGTTAGTCCTGGACCATCATGGTGAGCAAAGAAGATTTTCTGAATGTTTCCAAGAGATCCATTATTTAGATCATCCAGATAACTAATGCCCACAAAATCATGTCGTTCATGATGGTTGAACATTATCATTCCCAATTCTGGTTCTTTTAACACATGTCTAGGGAGATGATTTCCAAACTGAACAAGATCTTTGTATTTCTTGGTGGTGACAAAGATGTCACCCACACCGGGTTGAACCAGATTGGCTCTCTTGTTTAGTTCCATAATTGGATCTTGATCCTCCAGTGAGATTTGGTTGCTGATGTTCAGATGCTGACCAAGCCTTTCATGATTTCTCACAAAGTGTTCAATTCTTGTGTGAACTTCTACCCATCTCCTGGATGTTTTCTTTTCAATGATTCTACTCATCTCTAGCCATTCAGTGTAGGAGAGCTCCTTCCCTTGGAAGTCATCTATTATCTCATCAGACCCATCAGCCCAATAGAACTTCAGATTGATATCTCCCTTGTAAGTCAACATGTCAACGTTTGTAATTGCTGAGAGACATCTTCTGTTCAACCTTGTTCTACAAAATTTTTCGTATAACATATTTTTCTTGAAAAGGCCTTCAACCTCAGATTTTCCAATTCTTTCATATAAGCTCATCTTCAGATCTCTGAGATTTTCTTCATTTTAAAGTTTGTGAATTTTATCAAGTTCTTCTTGAGTGACCAACCCTAACTTGATAATTCTTTCATCTAATGTGAATTCACCTTTGCTTTTGGGTTTGATGGGAGGTGACCCATCTTCAGATGATTCAGTGCTGGTGGTAAGGCCAGCAATATGAGTGTCCTTAGCTGAAGACTCCCCCTTAGTCTTAGATGGACTGTCTTCACTAAAGGGAGATACATACACCATAGGTTGTTTTTGGGCCTTCTTCTGTGCATGTTTCTTAAAGAGCTGTTGAATGGTTACTTTCTTCCCCTCAGCAGAAGATTGCCCTGCAGCTTCTTATGAACCCCCAGTAGGTAACCATGCACATATAGAGTCTAAGGTGGATGATACCTTGGTCAACATTGCTGGAACATTAGCAAGAGCAGTCAGTGTTTGCTGAACTTCATCAGATAAGTTTTGTTTTTCCAGCAGTCAGTGTTTGAAACTGAATCGCATAACTCATTAAGCTGATTAGGAATCGGATTGTATTCAGCAGGAAGATCGAACGATGCAGCATTAATGGAGTCCATGAGGGACGTGATTTCTTTCTTGATAGAAGTGGTAGTGGCCACGTCTTTCACCAATGGCTTCAGTGCAGTGAGATTTCATCTCTGATCTCTTTAGCAGTGGGAGGAACTGGCCTTTCTTTAAGAGTAATGATTTCAGCATCACCAATAGCCTTTTCTTCCTTGAGCTTAGTCACCTGTGATTGTAGAACCAACACTTGATTTGTTAGTGCATTTACCTTGACGGTTCTAGGGGAAGGAGGCTTGGGAGTTTGATCAGCAATGTCATCTTCAGATGTACTATCATCAAAGTTTACTAGAGCTCTTTCACTTAGTCCCAACTCCTTCTCCAAGTCATCAGTAGACATGCTGAATATAAATGTAGGCAAGTGGCCCCCCTTGGCGCCGGTGGAGAGAGGCACTTCCTTCATTGTCTGCTGATCGCCACCTTCAGCGTGCTGGTCAGTTTTAAGTCCTTCACCACCAGGGTTGGTTTTACCTGATGGATCCTGAGAAAGAGTCCCTGATAAGTTAAGATCAATGATAATGTTTTTGGTTCCTTCAGTAGAACCCTGTTGTGGGGGAACTACATCATTAGAAACAGATAGGCCAGGGTCAGCATCAGCTGTTGGATTTGCTGACACATCATTCCCTGATGCAGACTCAGAGTGACAAATGATAGAGATTGGTAATGAAATTTGAGATGCATTAAGATTTAAATTGCTTACCGATGCTGACTCCATTTTATCGAGTTGAGGGTGCGCTCTATCTTCACCCTTCTCTCCTAAAGAAGTTAAGAGATAGGTTACCTTCAGGGCCTCTTGATGCATGCCACCTTCAGTAGAGACTGATGGTGGTGGCTGGCTTGGGTTCTGGTCCTTGGCCGAGGACTTTTTTTTCTTCAAAGCTTGGCCTTTGGGATCATCAGAATGCTTCTTTTATGAAGATTCTGTGGGGTGCCTCCTTTTCTTAGACCCACATCTACACTTAAGAGTATTCACTGATGTGCTCATTTGACGTGGTCCAGAAGAAGCTCCAGACTTTGTGCCTGTTAGATCCCCTTCTCCAGTTGAAGAAGTGTCTTTTGGAGCTTTGAACACTACTAGAGAATTTGCTGAGCAAATTTCCAGTATGGGTTGTGTGAAAGGAGGTTCAGTTGTGCTGACTGGAATGTTCCAGTGATTGGTATCAAAGATTGAGAAAACATGTTTAACTCCTTCATTTTTAGAGTATTCTTCACCAAATTGGTCAGCAAAAATAAGGGATAAAAATCTGGTGTAGACCACATTCTTCTCCCTAGTTTTCTTCTCCATTTTTCCATGGAGATCTTCAAAGATTAGTTTTCCAAAATCAGCTTTTATGCCCTTTGCCAGACAATACAAAATAAGGGCATCCTTTTGGTTGATTTGATCAAGCCCACCAGTTTTCCCACCCAGACACTCAATTAAGATGGACATCAAAAGTATCCACTTAGGTGTTAAACAACTTCTGTTCAACCCCCATTTATCACCAATCTGTTCAGTGTATCCAATTTTTCTAAAAATGTTTTGACAACAGAGAGATCATTGGGAACAGCCTAATATTTGCTAGAATCCTCCAAATAGTTTAACCATAAAACCCTTCTAAATAATTTATTTTCCCATGAATACCCAAGGTAGTAGACACAAACTCAATATATTTCTTGTTCGTTGACCCTTGAGTTGTGAACCAAAACTCTTTTAACACATTTTTATACATAACCCCTGGATCCTTGAACAAGGCATCATGAATCACACATTTGGATAAAAAGTTTAGCACTTGTTTTCCTGGTTCAGATGTTAGGGTTTCTGGTTTGATCAAGGTGATGTTGTTGGGTTTAAAGAATATGTCCTCGATGGGATAGTTTACATGGATGGAAGGATTGAGGGTGATCTCAGTCTCTTGTGGTTGTGAAGAAGATTCAGCAGCCATTGATGTTTGTTGTGTGTGTTTTTTTTTTGAAAAAAGAGAGAGATTTGTGTGTGTGTTTTTTAAAGTTTTTGCAAATGATATGAATCATGAATCTTCAAAAGATATATGTAAACACTTTTTAAACTGAGTTGTTAAATTTTGTAAAACATTTGAAAAGAGAATGAAACTTTTAGGGTTTCTTTTGAACAAATGGCACAAACTTTCTCATAAATGTTCTAAAAAAGGTGATGACTTTCTGTTGCTTTGAACAGTGAAACGCCTCATTGTGTCAGAAAGTTGTTGACTGTGATATGGACGCTTGATATTTCCTAAATAAACAATTGACACCTTTTGAAAGAATGTTTTGTATTTATTCTCAAGAAATTTAATGCCATTAACTCTTTTGAATCACATGATTGATAGGTTTTAAATGTTGTTGCTCAGATATGCTGAAGCTGATGGCAATACTTGTGAGCTTCAGTGCGTCAGATGAGGCGACTAAACCCCATATACATGTCCACATAAGTGAACAAGACATATGACATTGCACGCTCCTCTACTCAGGCCTAGCTACTCAGTTGTATTAGAAATTTGTTCAGCATTGCTGAAGGAATCTTTTGATGACTGGTGATTATTTGTTCAGCTTCAGTGAATCAGATAAGGCGACAAAACATCATATACACAATCACATAAAGTGAAATAGACACATGACATTGCACACTCCTTTACTCAGACAATGCTGCTTAACATTAATCAAATTCTTTTATGACATGCTGAACTTTGAAGCTTCTTTAGTACCTGCTGAAGGTTCAGATTTTATATCATCAATGTTCAGCATACCAAGCTCCATTATCAATCTTTTGAAGGTTGGTTCATCCAATGGTTTGGTGAAGATATCAGCCAATTGGTATTGAGTGGGGATGAAATGTAATTCAATGTCCCCTTTGATAATGTGAGCACTGATAAAGTGATATCTGATATCAATGTGTTTTGTTCTTGAGTGGAGGACTGGATTATTAGATATTGCAATAGCACTAGTGTTATCACAAAAGATTGGTACCTTTTCATATTCTATGTCATAATCAGCCAATTGGCTTTTCATCCAAAGAACATTGGCACAACATCCAGCAGCTGCCACATATTCAGCTTCTGTTGAAGACATGGCCACTGTTTGTTGCTTTTTAGCACTCCAACACACAAGTTTGCCACCTAGCAATTGGCAGGCACCAGAAGTGCTTTTTCTGTCCAAATTGCAACCAGCATAGTCAGAATCTGAGTACCTCTTTAGATCAAAGCCTGAGGATTTGGGGTACTAAAGACCTAGACTTGGTGTACCTTTTAGGTATTTGAAGATTCTCTTTACATCAATAAGGTGTGATTCCTTTGGATCTGCTTGGTATCTTGCACAAAGGCATGTAGAGAATTGAATGTCAGGTCTGCTTGCAGTTAAGTACATGAGTGACCCAATCATACCTCTATACTGAGTCTCATTGACTGATTATCTAGTGATATCAAGTCCTAAGTTATTAGGGGGTACCATTGGAGTCTTTACTGAAGCACAATTGATATCATACTTCTTCAGCAGATCCTTGACATATTTTTCTTGATTGATGGAGATGCCTTGGTCAGATTGTTTAATCTGAAGACCAAGGAAGTATGTGAGTTCTCCCATCATACTCATCTCAAACTTGCTGGTCATAAGCTTGGCAAATAGTTTGCAAAGTTTTAAGCTTGTAGAACCAAAGATTATGTCATCCACATAAATTTGTACCAAAATGGTGTCAGTTTTAGATTTATAGATGAACAAGGTGTTATCTATTTTTCCTCTAACAAATTTATGTTCAATGAGAAATGTTGAGAGAGTTTCATACCATGCTCTTGGAGCTTGCTTCAGTCCATACAAAGGCATTCTCTAGATGACCAAGGAAGTATGTGAGTTCTCCCATCCAGGGTGTGTGAGTGCTTCAGAAACCTTTGTAGGTTCAATTTCTAAGAGAAAATTTGCATAAAGGCATTCTATAGATGAAGCAGTAATAAGTGTGAAAACACTTATCCTTTTACCACTTAATTATAATAATAACCAATCCAAAACGTGTATTTTATGTCGTAAATGTCGGAATTATGCGTGGTTTGTGTTTTTGTTGTGATTTAGGATCAAAATGTGAAAAAGGAAGAAAACACGGGCTTTTATCGAAGAAAAAGAGAAAAGACGAAGTCGAAAGATCAAGAGTGCAAAAAGAACGGAAGTCCAAGGCCTATTCTGAAGATTTATCGAAGAAAAGTCTAAAGACGGAAGTTTAATAAAAGCCGAAGAACTCAAGTCAAAATTAATGAAGAAATTACAAGACGAGTTTATTAATCCCGAGACAAAGTCAAAAAAAGTCGAAGAATTTAGAAGACAAAAAGACGAGAAAAGAAAGAAAGAAGCAACACATGCTAACCTTCCCTAATCACCTATAAATACCCTCCTAATCTCACATTAGGAGGTGTTGGCTATTTTGACAAACTAGTCTTCCATTTTAATTACTTGCACTTTTCTTAATGTCATTGATAGGTGTGTAAACACCCATCCTTTTACCACTTAATTCTGGCTAAAACGAGACCAAAACGCGTATTTAATATCATTTGTTTGGAATTATGCGTGGTTTTTGTGTTTATTGTGTTTTCAGAGCCAACCGGATGGATAATGGAGAACACATGGGATTGCACGGGTTTTACCGAAGAAAAAGACTCAAGATGAAGTCTATTGTCCAAGAGATGCAAAAGATTTGAAGTCACTGTGCCTATTCGAAGATTTATCGAAGAAAAGGACCAAAGATGGAAGATTTACATAAGTCAAAGAAACTCAAGTCTATTAAACGAAGAAATTAAAAGACGAGTTAAATTTATCGACGACAAATCCCAAATAAGAATCGAAAACGTCAACTTTTCTGAAAAGACGAGAAGACAAGAAGAACGGGAGAAAGCCCACTCACCAACCAAAGGGAACACCTATATAAAGGGTTCCCCTCACACTTTTCATCTAGTTTTAGTTTTTTCTTTTCCTCCTTCTTTTTCTCCCTTTCTGTTCGTAGCATCACCAACACCACTAGGGTGTTTGGTGATTTTGATCTTTGTTTTTCTTCAATCTTGTAATTTTAATCTTTGTTTTGTGATTGTTAAAACCATAATCATTCAATACATCAATCTATTTCATTTCATCTTGTTCATCTTTCCTCTTTTTATTCAAGTTCTTAAGTTCTTATTTGATTGATTTGATCTTTAAAAAGTTGTTGAATTTGTGTTTTTACTGTTGGGATTTGTTATTCATGGTAGTTAAATGATTATTGGTTAATTTGGTAAAACCTTTTTGCTTATTTAGCTTGATTTTGGATTAAAAATCGTTTTCCCTGTTCTTCGGTAGAAGTTATTGTTCTTGTATTCCCAGAAGTTCCGGATGAACACAAACTTCCGGATGAACAAATAAGTATGAATGTTATTCTCAAAAGTTCCGAATGAGTGCTAGAAGTTCCGAATGAATGTGTTTTTGAAAAGTTCCGAATAAATTTCCTTTAAAATCTTCCGAGTGAACTTCCGGACGAAAAGTTCCGGGTGAACTTCCGAACCAAACTTCCGAATCAAGTTCCGAACGAAGTTCCGGGTGAAAGTTCCGAATCAACCTTCCGAACAAAGTTCCGAGGTGAAAGTTCCGGATCAACAACTTCCGAACGAAGTTCCGGGTGAACTTCCGAACAAAGTTCCGGATCAAGGGTTCCGAGTGAACTTCCGAACAAAGTTCCGGATCAAGGGTTCCGAGTGAAAAGTTCCGGATGAATAGTTCCGAATCAAGGTACTTCTGAATCAATTTTCTTTGATTATTTTTAAGTGTTACTGTTTCTTAAGTGTTACTGTTTCTTCATTTTTATTTCATATTTTAATTCTAGTTTTTATTTACTGTTATTAATATAATTGCCTTTAAATTTAAGTTTACATTTTATGCATTTAAAACTTTTAGTAGATTAGAAAATTATTCCCCTTTTTAGTAACCAAGAACAATCATTCCACTTAGAACCTAGATCAATTCGAGAGGATATCGAGATAATTTAGAGAACCCAGTGCAAATCACTGTATCAAATGGCGCTGCTGCCGGCTCTTCTCGTTAAGATCAAAAGTTTTTTGTGAGAACTTGGATTTTGGGATCCGTTCACCGTGAACGTTAATTTTTCATATAAATTTTCAAAAATCCTAAAAAATATAAAATTTTCAAAAATCCTAAAAATTGAAAAACATAAACAACCAAAAATATTTTTGCTTTGTTTTTTTTGTTAGTTCTTTTGCAGGTGTATGCGCACTCGATCAACGTCTTATCAAGAGCCCGAGCCTCTCGATAACTTAGACATGGCCAGTGTATAAAACAACAACAACATACCACCTCAAAACAACAATAATAACAACAACAACCCACCTTTCAACAACATGAATAATAACAACAACAATGAGCCTCTACCGGATAATCGCCCGATGATTGAACTGCTGCAAGCTCATGTAGATGGAAACACTGATCCAATTGTTATACCAGCGATTGCAGCCAACAATTTTGAGCTAAAACCAGGCTTTATCCAGATGGTCTCCGCTCAACCATTCTTGGGGCGTACCATTGATGATCCACATGACCACATCAAGAGATTCTTGCAACTCACCAACACGGTCAAATTCAATGGTGTTCCACAAGAGGTAATCCGGTTACAACTTTTTCCCTTTTCTTTAGAGGGACAAGCCCGGCATTGGCTTGCTAAGGAACCGCCACAGAGTATTCTCTCGTGGACGGATTTGGAAACCAAGTTTATCAATTACTTTTTCCCACCCTCTCGTACTACCGCTTTGCGGAATGAAATCATAAATTTTGAACAAAAGTACGATGAGTCGTTTAGTGAATCTTGGGATCGTTTTAAAGATCTTTTAAGAAAATGCACACAACATGGTTTTACCAAAGTACATCAAATTTATACTTTTTACAATGGTTTAAGCATGAGTGACCAAGATTCACTAAACAATGCCTCGGGGGGTAATCTTTTGGCTAAGACTTCCAATGCTGCTAGGGATATCATTGAGAATAAGTCTCGTGTGCAAACCAAGAGTGTTCGGACCAACGTCGCTAGTGCTAGCACTAGTGACAGCGACAAGCGACTAGCCAAAATCACTACGCTTCTTGAATCGCTTGTTACCCACACCGTTAACAACAACAACAGCAACAACGCTAAAAACACTCAAGTCAATGCTGTTAGCCAACCATGCGAGATATGCGGGGGTCCTCACTCTTACACCACTTGTACCGCCACCCAAGACTACCCTTCTGAAAATGTGAATGCAGCATATGGTACCTATCCTCAACCTGCTTATCAAGCTAGACCTCAAGGTGACCGTAATTTGCTTAGCTACCGCTCCAACAACTACCTCTCACCACCCGGTTTTCCTCCTACCAACCCAAACCAACAACACAACCTCAACCGCCCTCCTCAACAACAACAACAACCTCGTACACCATACATCCCACCTCACAAGCAGCAACAACCACCTCAAAGAAACAACCAAGTCTACCAGCAACCTGCTTATCAACCACCCGCATAAAATGCTCCTCCCAACCAACCCACCGCTCTTCACCAAGAAGTGGAAACCTATATGAGGACTAACGATGTGATCGTGGGAAATCTTCAGCGCGAAGTGCTTAACTTTAAAGCAGACCTGGTCAAGCAAGGGAACGATCTGAGAGCTGACATGAGAAACACGTTGGATAGTCAAACGAATGACTTGAAGAACATGATGGCTAGTTTCTTCCAAGGTAATCAACCCTCTTCTTCGGGTACTCTTCCGAGTAACACCGTTGCGAATCCAAGAGGGGAGATGAAAGAAATCACTACTCGCAGTGGCAAAGGTACCAAGGAACCCGAGCTTCCTATACCTCCACCGGTGGTTGTGACTAAGGAGAACGAGTCACCTGCTCCTATTCCTCATCCTTCTCCTTCCCCAATTTCTCCACCTCTTCCTTCTACCCCTCCTCCACCCAAGGATGTGAGTGATCCTATTCTCCCAAAGGCTTCCTCTTCTTCCAATATACCTTATCCATCTAGGTTGAGGAAAGAGAAGCTCAAAAGCAAGGACGATATTCAGGTTTCGAACTTTCTTAAAATGTTTAAACAACTGAATTTCAATATCTCCTTCGCTATGGCTCTCGCTCACATGCCTAAGTATGCAAAAATGTTTAAAGATCTTCTGAGTGACAAGGAAAAGCTTCTAGATATTGCCAACACCCAACTTAATGAGAATTGCTCTGCAGTGCTCTTAAGGAAATTGCCAACCAAGCTTGGTGATCCGGGTCGTTTCTTAATCCCTTGCAATTTCCCGGGAGTAGAGAATTGCATGGCCCTAGCCGATCTAGGTGCCAGTATTAATCTCATGCCTCTAAGCGTTTGGAAGCAATTATCTCTCCCTGAGCTAGTCCCCACCAAAATGACTTTGGAATTAGCTAACCGTACGGTTGCTTATCCAGTGGGGATAGCCGAAGACGTCTTTGTAGGAGTCGACAAATTCACTTTTCCTGCCGATTTCGTCGTCGTCGACTACGAGATGGACCCTCGTGTTCCCTTGATCGTGGGTCGTCCATTCTTGAGGACCGGTCGCACTCTCATCGATGTTGAAGCCGGTGAGCTTATCATGAGAGTGGGTGACGATAAAATCGTCTTCAACATGGGAAAGTTGTCCAAACAACCTTATTCATACGAGAGTGTTAATTGTATTGACGTTCTGGATGAGGCTTGTGAAGAACACTTCAAAGATGCTTGTAAAAGTATTCCTACCTCTCTTCCCAATGTTGAAACCGTTGCCTCTATTGATTCATCACTGTCTCTATTTGGAGAAAGTGATTTGTTTTGGAACAATCTTGAAGCCACCATGGGAGATGTGAATTTAGCTACTGATGATTCTCCCACCGATGGGGATGAAGACATGCATTTCTTTGAAAACCTTCTCAACGAAGACAATCCTTCTCCTCCATCTCCCACGGTTATTGCTATCGATACTCCGACTTTGAAAACGCCTCCTATCGAAAATCCTCCAGCTTTAGAACTTAAGGAGTTGCCGCCTCATCTCGAGTACGTGTTCCTTGAAGAAGATAAGAAGTTTCCCGTCATTATAGCGAAGGACTTGAAGGAAGAAGAAAAATCTCGCCTCATCGCCGTGCTTAAAGATCACAAGAAGGCGATTGCTTGGAAAATTTCTGATATTCGCGGAATTGATCCTCACTTCTGCACACTTAAAATTCTCATGGAGGACGACTTTAAGCCCACAATTCAAAGCCAACGAAGGGTGAATCCAAAAATCCATGAAGTCATCAAAACAGAGGTTATCAAACTTCTTGATGCGGGTATGATTTACCCTATTCCGGATTCACCATGGGTTAGTACAGTCCATTGTGTGCCCAAGAAGGGCGGAATAACCGTTGTTCCCAATGAACACAACGAGTTGATTTCCACTCGTCTCGTTACTGGGTGGAGAGTTTGTATAGACTACCGCAAACTCAATGATGCCACGAGAAAGGATCATTTCCCTCTACCTTTTATGGACCAAATGCTTGAACGATTAGCGGGTAATGAATATTACTGCTTTCTTGATGGTTTCTCGGGTTATTTCTAAATACCCATCGATCCCCAAGATCAAGAGAAGACAACATTCACTTGTCCCTATGGCACTTTTGCTTACAAAAGAATGCCTTTTGGCTTATGCAATGCCCCCGGGACTTTCCAAAGGTGCATTTTAGCTATCTTACATGACATGGTTGAACAAACCATGGAAGTCTTCATGGATGATTTCTCGGTCTTCGGGGATTCCTTCTCTTCTTGCCTTGCCAATTTGGAACGTATGCTTAAGCGGTGCGAAGACACTCGCCTTGTTCTGAATTGGGAAAAATGCCATTTTATGGTAAAAGAAGGCATCGTGCTGGGACACAAGATCTCCAAAGCCGGTCTTGAAGTAGACCGTGCTAAAGTCGATGTTATCGCTAAGTTGCCTCCACCTTCAACCGTGAAGGGTGTGAGAAGTTTTTTGGGTCATGCGGGCTTCTACCGTCTATTCATCAAAGATTTTTCTCAAATCGCTCGCCCGATGACCCACCTCTTGGAAAGAGATACTCCTTTTATCTTTTCCAAAGAGTGTCTTGAAGCCTTCAACTCGCTTAAGGATAAGCTAACTAAGGCACCCGTCTTGGTTACCCCTAATTGGGAGTTGCCCTTTGAGTTGATGTGCGATGCTAGTGATTTTGCTATTGGAGCGGTTCTGGGACAAAGAGTGAATAAACACTTCCAACCAATCCACTACGCTAGCAAGACAATGACGGGGGCTCAATTGCATTATACGACAACCGAAAAAGAGCTTTTAGCTGTTGTCTATGCCTTTGAAAAATTTCGCCCCTATCTTGTCCTTTCCACCACAATCGTTTACACCGATCATTCCGCGTTGAAGTACTTGATGACAAAGCAAGATTCCAAACCAAGGCTTCTTCGCTGGGTTTTGCTGCTCCAGGAATTTAAAATCGAAATTCGCGATAAAAAAGGAGCTGAAAACCTGGCCGCGGATCATCTCAGCAGACTTGAGGATCCTTACCAAGGGGATCATCCGAACAAAGAAATCCATGACTCTTTTCCCTTGGAGACCTTAATGTCTATCAATTCGAATTCTGATGAAACCCCGTGGTTTGCGGACATTGCAACTTACATAGCGGGTGGAATTCTCAAGGAAGGGTTAACATCCCAGCAAAAGAAAAAGTTCTTCAAAGACATTAAGACTTACTTTTGGGATGACCCGTATCTATTCAAACAATGTGCCGACTTGATTATTCGCCGATGTGTTGATGGACCGGCAGCTTTAGAAATCCTTGACGCTTGCCACAAAGGACCCACCAGTGGTCACTTTGGTCCCAACTACACCGCCAAAAAAATGTTTGATTCGGGATTTTATTGGCCCTCCATATATCGTGACGCTCACAATATGGTTAAACATTGTGAGGCTTGTCAAAAACAAGGCACGATCACACATAAAGACGAGATGCCTCAGAATTTCATTCAAGAATGTGAAATCTTTGATGTTTGGGGTATCGACTTTATGGGGCCATTCCCTTCTTCTAAAGGAAACAAATACATCCTTGTAGCCGTTGACTACGTCTCCAAATGGGTTGAAGCCAAAGCTTTACCCACTAATGACGCAAGGGTGGTTTGTAACTTTTTGAAATCTCTTTTCGCTAGATTCGGTGTGCCTCGTGTCATTATTAGTGATCGTGGGACTCATTTTTGTAATGACCAATTCGCTAGAGTCATGGCTAAGTACGGTGTAAATCATCGTCTTTCCACAGCCTACCACCCATAAACTAATGGCCAGGCTGAAATATCCAACCGAGGACTTAAGCGAATTCTTGAAAGGACCGTGGGAGAGCATCGTGCATCATGGGCTGATAAACTTGATGATGCTTTGTGGGCTTTCCGTACCGCATACAAGACTCCGATTGGTTGTACACCATATCGTCTCGTGTACGGGAAAGCATGCCACCTCCCTATTGAGTTGGAACACAAGGCTTACTGGGCCTTGAAGTGGGCTAATTTTGATATCAACAAAGCCGGTGACCTATGCAAGATCCAACTCAATGAGCTGAACGAACTCCGGAATGAGGCTTATGAAAATTCTTTGATCTATAAGGAGAAGACTAAGCTCATTCACGATTCCAAGATTAAAAACCGAGAGTTCCATGTTGGAGACAAAGTTTTACTCTTTAACTCTCGGTTGAAAATCTTCTCGGGCAAGCTGAAATCTCGTTGGTCCGGCCCATTCACCATTGCCCAAATTTTTCCATATGGTACTCTCGAGCTCGCTCAATCTAATGGACCTAATTTTAAGGTGAATGGCCAACGAGTGAAGTTGTACTTTGGTGAGGACACCTCTCAGGAGATGATTCCATCCCTCACCACGTTTTCCATGAACTAACTTTGGGTCGAGTCAGGCTCGTGACTCGGTTATCAAAAACAAGCGCTCCTCGGGAGGCAACCCGAATTTCTATCCTTTTATGTTTTAACCTCCTAAGTGTAGGGGGGCTTCTATCGGTGTTTGTATTTGTGTGGTGATGTGATTACAGGGATGAATGCACTCTTGGAACCTACGAAGAACCGTGCTCCCGTGTTATCCGAAATCCGGTTCTATCTCTCAACTATCGTGATTCAATTTTCTTCATACTCACATTTGAAATTGATCACTTTAGTCGTCTCTTCCTTAACTTGAGTTAACCAACGTGCACAATGTCATAAGTGTAGGGGAGACTTTTCCCACATGCTTAAACATTGAGGACAATGTTTATCTTAAGTGTAGGGGGGCTTCTATCGAAGTTTTAAGTGGACTTTTCCATGAGAATGCCTTCATTTAACCGGAAAATCCTATTTTTCAACATTTTTCAAATTTTTATTAACTTTGGCCATTTTGTCGTAATTTTTAAATTTTTATCTTTGCTTTCATATGTATATATCCCACAATAAAGTCAAAAATATTAATAAAGTGGTGTAGCTAGTTTAGAAGTCTTTGACATATTAGGCCCGTTGTGTTTATTTTGACTCAACCCGAATAGACTTATCCAAGTTTATTCTAGCTAGTATCCTTAACCATGTAGACCTTAATTGGTTTATTAGGCTAAGTATCCATGAGTCTCATTACTTGAGATTTTAAATTGTGGAGGACGAGAAATGATAGAGTCAATTATAAGTCGGTATTCTTGCACAAGCTCACTTGGTGTAATTATTTGCCTATTCTCCCATCACTTGCTAATAATTTATCTGCAATAAGTAAGGTCGTACGATTTGAAAAGTTACTTAGCTTCTAGCCCAAGATCGTTTAAAAGTTGCTCGGTAATGATAAGAGTTCATAGCCAAGGCATAACTTATGAAGCGGGGCGCGAAGATTGGCGAGTCCGAAAAGGCCCTAACAAGGCATGAGGATTCCATTAAATTGCTAAAGATCCAAAGTGATGTGAAAAGCATTATTCCCAAAGTCAATATGAAGGATCAAGACTCACGACGAAAAGCAATCAACTCCCATAAAGATGATGGAGAAGTCTATCCGAAAAGACCCTAACAAGATATGAGGATAAATAGATCCAAGTCCGAAAAGGAGGCGGATCGTTGTATCTCAAAATCCCAAATAGAGATTGAAGAAATAATCATGAAGTCGTGGTCAACAAAGTTGGAGTACCTCTCAAAAGTCTCCAAGTGAAGAAACTCTATAAACAATGAGAAGACCATTATCTCAAGCACGTCTCTCAAGATATGAAGTATGAAGTACATGCCAAATATCGGCCCGAGAAAGGTCTCAAATCATGAACCGAGTTATGCCAAGATATGAACTTTTTGATATCCCGAGAAGCAGTTTTAAGAGATTTTGTCCTTTAGCTAACTATTGACCAAATCGTCCTACTTTGCTTTCAGCCTAAATAAACTATCGAAATAAGTCCAAAAATGCATCTTCATGATCATTCTAAGACAAAAATAAAATATAAGAGATACACCTAGGAATAAGGGAGTTTAAGCATATAATTAAGCCATGTGTGTAAGTGTTTGATTTACTAACTTATAATAACAATGATCTCGTTTTTAAGCTTAGTTTGGGGAACGTGAAACTTAAGGGTGATAAATCTTCGCAGCACCAAAGCCCTAATGTAAGTCCTTGATCTCTTTGCAAGTTATTTCCATGTAGCTATTTTCAAGTGAAAATGGTTTTCAATCCTTTTGTTTCCTTTAAAGTTTTAATTTCTTTTAGTACTTTAATTTTTGTTTAGTAGTATTTGAATAAGGCCAAGGTTGATTGATTATGAGAAAAATGTAAAATTGTTTTATCACTAAGCATTGCATGAGGGCATGGCAATGGTTAAGTGTAGGGGATTTGATAGGTGTGTAAACACCCATCCTTTTACCACTTAATTCTGGCTAAAACGAGACCAAAACGCGTATTTAATATCATTTGTTTGGAATTATGCGTGGTTTTTGTGTTTATTATGTTTTCAGAGCCAACCGGATGGATAATGGAGAAAACATGGGATTGCACGGGTTTTACCGAAGAAAAAGACTCAAGATGAAGTCTATTGTTCAAGAGATGCAAAAGATTTGAAGTCACTGGGCCTATTCGAAGATTTATCGAAGAAAAGGACCAAAGATGGAAGATTTACATAAGTCAAAGAAACTCAAGTCTATTAAACGAAGAAATTAAAAGACGAGTTGAATTTAATCGACGACAAATCCCAAATCAGAATCGAAAACGTCAACTTTTCTGAAAAGACGAGAAGACAAGAAGAACGGGAGAAAGCCCACTCACCAACCAAAGGGAACACCTATATAAAGGGTTCCCCTCACACTTTTCATCCAGTTTTAGTTTTTTCTTTTCCTCCTTCTTTTTCTCCCTTTTTGTTCGTAGCATCACCAACACCACTAGGGTGTTTGGTGATTTTGATCTTTGTTTTTCTTCAATCTTGTAATTTTAATCTTTGTTTTGTGATTGTTAAAACCATAATCATTCAATACATCAATCTCTTTCATTTCATCTTGTTCATCTTTCCTCTTTTTATTCAAGTTCTTAAGTTCTTATTTGATTGATTTGATCTTTAAAAAGTTGTTGAATTTGTGTTTTTACTGTTGGGATTTGTTATTCATGGTAGTTAAATGATTATTGGTTAATTTGGTAAAACCTTTTTGCTTATTTAGCTTGATTTTGGATTAAAATCGTTTTCCCTGTTCTTCGGTAGAAGTTACTGTTCTTGTATTCCCAGAAGTTCCGGATGAACACAAACTTCCGGATGAACAAATAAGTTCCAGATGAATGTTATTCTCAAAAGTTCCGAATGAGTGCTAGAAGTTCCGAATGAATGTGTTTTTGAAAAGTTCCGAATAAATTTCCTTTAAAATCTTCCGAGTGAACTTCCGGACGAAAAGTTCCGGGTGAACTTCCGAACCAAACTTCTAAATCAAGTTCCGAACGAAGTTCCGGGTGAAAGTTCCGAATCAACCTTCCGAACAAAGTTCCGAGTGAAAGTTCCGGATCAACAACTTCCGAACGAAGTTCCGGGTGAACTTCCGAACAAAGTTCCGGATCAAGGGTTCCGAGTGAACTTCCGAACAAAGGTCCGGATCAAGGGTTCCGAGTGAAAAGTTCCGGATGAATAGTTCCGAATCAAGGTACTTCCGAATCAATTTTCTTTGATTATTTTTAAGTGTTACTGTTTCTTAAGTGTTACTGTTTCTTCATTTTTATTTCATATTTTAATTCTAGTTTTTATTTACTGTTATTAATATAATTGCCTTTAAATTTAAGTTTACATTTTATGCATTTAAAACTTTTAGTAGATTAGAAAATTATTCCCCTTTTTAGTAACCAAGAACAATCATTCCACTTAGAACCTAGATCAATTCGAGAGGATATCGAGAGAATTTAGAGAACCCAGTGCAAATTAGTGTATCAGTCATTTACTTAATTGCACCTTTAATTACTTGTCTTGCACCTTAAATTTGTAAGCTTTTAATTCTTGTCTTTACTTTAATTGTTGAATCTTAATCTTAAGCAAGTTTTAATTAATCTCTCATTCTACCTTTCTTGTCTTGATTTAATCTTTATGCTTATGTGCTTATTGTTATGCTTGTTTGATTATTGGTATTGTTTTTATGTTTATGATTATGTTAGCTTATTGATTTTATAGCTTATTGTGTTTTTCTTAAATTTAATTATATAAAAAGTTGATTTTTAATATTTTTATTATTTAGTGTTTCTAAAAGTTTTTAAATTTTGGTTTAATAGCTTTTTCTTAAAATTGATTTTGGTTAAGTTTTAATTAAGTGCTTAATTGTTTTAGCTTAATTTAGTTTTAGCTTATTTGATTCTTATTGTTATCCGGGTTTTGGTAAAAACCCTCTTATTCCGGATAATAGCCAAACGTTATTCCGGATAAGCCACAAGACAACATTATTCCGAATAGTGATCATTAGGAGATTCCGGATAAGGTTCGAAATCATTCCGGATAAGCCATCGAAGATTTATTCCGGATAGGGCTGTGAATTGGTTATTCCCGATAAGCATTTTGAGGTATTCCGGATAAGGGAATAAATGTTATTCCGGATAAGCTGTTTTAGGTGATATTCCGGATAAGGTGACAGAGTATTCCGGATAAGCTTTGGCAGGAGATTCTGGATAACAGGTTATTCCGGATAACTCACAAGTGCATATTCCGGATAACTAGAAGTTAGTTATTCCGGATAAGGGACACTACTAGTATTCCGGATAGTGACCCAAAGTCACATTCCGGATAAGGCTTCGTTTCATTTATTCCGGATAAGGAGTTAAAGATTATTCCGGATAAGCAGTAGAACGAGTATTCCGGATAGCATACTGAAGCAACATTCCGGATAAGAGTGACAATTTTATTCCGGATAAGCATCAGGTTTGTTATTCAGGATTAGAGTAAGATTGGATTCCGGATAGTGACAGTATTTTAGATCCCGGCTCAGGTTCTGTTTACTTTCTTTTTATTTTTAAGCATTTAATTTTCTCGCCATTTTTCTTTAAGTCATTTTAATTGCTTTTCTTTATTTTAAATTTCAAGTTTACATTTTTATTACATTGTCAAATTTAGTTTTCGTCGAGCATTATTTTTTGTCATTTAATTAAATTACCCTTTAAAGTTTTTAATATTACACCATTTTAGTTTTAATTAGTTTTAGATTTAATTTACCGTCATTTTACTTTAAAGTCTTGCAATTTTAATTTTACTAAAACGACCAATCTATTATTTTATCCACCAAAAGACGACTGAGTCGCACTTAAACCAGTAGTCAATTCGAATAGACCGATTTCAACGAACAATTTTTAAACTAGGAAAATCTCTTGTATTAAATGGCGCCGCTGCCGGCTCTGATTAACGGTTTTTTTGTGAGAGAAGCGTTGAATTTTGGGATCCGTTCACTCGTGAACGTTATTTTTCTTGCTTAAAAATTTCCAAAAATCCATAAAAATTAAAAATTGTTAAAAAAATCCATAAAAATTCAAAAAATTCAAAAATCCAAAAAGATTTTATTTTTATTTTATAGTGTATATATATTGTATATTTCTTTGGTTTCTTTTTCTTTTGCTTTTGCAGGTGTATGCGTACTAGATCTTCAACTTATCCAGAGCCCGAGACTCGTGAAGATTTAGATATGGCAGGTGTGAACAACAACAATAACCCATCGCACCTCAACAATAACAACAACAATGTTCTTCCACCACCCGATCTTAGAACGATGGAGGAGCTTTGTCAACCTACGATGAATGGACGAGGAGGACCGATTGCGCCGATGATAATCACGGCTCCGGTGTTTTCGTTGAAGCATCACATGATCCAACAAGTGCAGACCACTTGTCCATTTCACGGATTGTCGGATGATGATGCCAACAAACACCTCGACAAGTTCATTACCATTACTCAAAGCATGAAGTTTCCCGGGGTTACTATGGATTTTCTTCGCCTTCACCTATTTCCACACACCTTATCCCACCATGCCGAAAAATGGTTTGATCGTCTTCCGAAGAATTCAATTCGTACTTGGGACGAGATGACTCAACGATTTTTGTCGCGCTACTTTCCACCATCCATGGTCACGAGCCTTCGAAATCAAATTAGTGGATTTACTCAAGAACCCGATGAATCACTTTTTGATGCTTGGGAACGATATAATGTTTTGATCGATCGATGTCCAAACCACAACATGCTCCCCGTTACTTTGATTGATACTTTCTACAACGGTTTAACTTTTTGTGATCGTGATACGGTTAATGCATCCGCCGGTGGCACATTTTTGAAAAGAAGACCTGAGTAGTGTAGAGAGCTTATAGAGAACATGACTACTCATCACAAAAATTGGGATTCATCCGCATCTTCAAGGAATAACCCGAGAGTCAATGTTTCTTCTACTTCTTCAAACCTGGATATCACCGAATTGACCCGCGCAATGGTCGAAATGAGCAAGAATATGCAACTTTTGGCTACAAATCATCAACAACAAGTTAAAGCTGTAGCACTTTCTTGTGAGACATGTGGCGGTCCTCATGCATACACAGATTGTCCTTCTACTCATGACAATCCGAAAAACGTGTATGCGACTTATGGTAACTATTCAACAGAACACCACCAAGCCCGACCTCAAGATGATCGTAACTTGCTAAGTTATCGTTCTAACAACTTTCTTGCACCCGATTTGTCTCCTCAAAACCACAACCCCAACAACTACAATAAAAGCAACCAAAACCCACCACGAGCTTCTAATCCTTATCACCCACCCGCTCAACAAGCCCCACCCATTAATCAAGATATTTGAAACCTTATGAGAACCCAAAGAGAGCAAATCAAGAATCTGCAAAGCCAAATTATCAACTTGAAAGGGGATATCACTAAGAAAGGTAATGATATTAGATCTGAGCTTCGACATGATATACAAACCTCTTTTAGCACTCAAACAAATGATTTGAAGAATATGCTGGCTAGTTTCTTACCAACTACTCAACCCTCTACTTCGGGCTCTCTACCTTCAAATACCGTCACCAACCCAAGAGCGAATGTGAGTGCTATTACTAAACGCAATGGAGCAACCTTAGTAGGACCATCTATCCCTTCCCCAATTACTCCATCTACACCTCCTCCACCACCATTTATCCCTCCTACTCCCACGCCTAGTATTAGTTCTCCATTACCGTCTCCACCTATGCATGAAGAAGCACCCAAGAAGAACCCTTCACCAATCCCACCTTCCACCTCTCTACCTTCAACATCTCAACCTTTACCTGCTACACCTACACCAACTAAACCCAACATTCCTTATCCATCTCGCTTAGACAAGGCCAAACTGCAAACCAAGGATGACATTCAAGTGTCGAACTATTTGAAGAAGATTTCGGAAATGACCATCACCTTTAGCCTTGTTGAAGCTCTAGCACAAATGCCTAAATTTGTTAAGATGTTTAAGGAATTGCTTAATAAAAAGGAGAAGATGGCCGAGTTTGTTAATACTCGATTGAATGAAAATTGTTCTGTCATCCTTCTTAAAGAACTTCCGGAGAAACTTAGAGATCCCGGTCGTTTTGTGCTACCATGTACTTTTCACCAAACCGAAGAATTTACTGCCTTAGCCGATCTCGGGGCAAGTATAAATCTGATGCCTTTAAGTGTTTGGAAAAAGTTATCATTACCAGACCTTACACCAACAAAGATGACTCTTGAGCTTGCAAATCACACTCTTGCTTACCCCGTTGGTATTGCCGAAGATGTGTTCATTAAAGTTGGCACCTTCACTTTTCCGGTCGACTTTGTTGTCGTTGATTATGAAATGGACCCTCGTATTCCTTTAATACTTGGTCGGCCATTCTTAAGAACCCGAAAAGCATTAGTCGATGTTGCTGAAGGTGAGCTCATTTTAAGGGTCGGGAATGATGCACAAGTTTTTAAAATGGGGAAGATCACAACCAAATCAAATGGAAGAGAATCAACGAATATGATTAATGTGCTTGATGATTTTGTCGTCTACAACAATCCTCTATTCGATTCTTTCTACGATAATCCACTGTTCCAAGATTATGTGGATGATTCTCTCTCCAATTCTGATCCTCCGCCAATTTATGATTCTCCACCGATCTATGATGCTTATGATGATGATTCTAGTTCAGATGAGGATGATTATGATAATTTTACTTCTGAGTATCCAGACATGCCCACTTATGATGAGTTTGATGAGGTTTATACTCTCTCGAGTGATTCTTCTCATGATGACCTTGCACCTACTTTTGATGAAGATCCTCCGCCAAAAACACTTGATCCTACTTTGGATGACTACTCATTTAAGGAAGACTTTGCTACGTTTCTCAACACTTACTTCCCAAATGAGAGTGATGCTTGTGACAATCCGTCAATTTATGGTTTATATTTTATTCTCAAATATTATTTAAAAACATTATTTTAATGTTATATTATGAACTCACTTATTTATGGGAAGAAATTTGGATTTACGTCTTGAAGTAGCATCGATTACGTCTAAACTGGAGGATTCAACGTTACGTGCTTACGTTTACATACACCGTTTTGGTGACAGTCCGACATTTCAGAAAATAAATTTATCTGTGAATATTTTGAGATTTTAAATTTGTGTTGGTTCATAAACTCACAAATTTACGAGAAGAGATGAGGACTTACGATTATAATTTAACGTCCTTTACGACTAAACCGGAAACCTTAGGATTACGTATTTACGTTTTTGAACTCCGTTTTTGATGAGACAATTTTTATTAGATTCGTTTTGTGTCGTTGATTCATAATTTATAAAAAAGTTTTTCGTAAAACGACCCGAGGGCACGCAAATCGAGGAAACTAGAATCGAGGAGTACCCGTAAATAATTGGGGATGAGAAAAAACCACTTTTGCCCCACCCCCACACATGGGATGGTTTAAAACTAGCTACTTACACCCTTAGGTGTCAAGCTTACAAAGTAAGCAAGACACATGTCTTGCTTAACTTTGCAAGCTAAATACACACCAACAAAACCACTAGCACCAAAACTATTTCTCACACACATACATGCAAACCACTCAAAAATCCTCTCACCCTCTCTTATTTTCGTCCCACTCTCACCAAAAACACCATCAGTTGATCAATTTTAACCATGAAATCATGTGTTATTCACACATATGATGAAGCCCTTTTGAAGCTCTATAGATTGGTGGTGATTTTAACATCCAAGGAGAAGATTTGGTGATGTTCAAGGGCTGATTTCTACAAGAAGTTTACAAAGATTGGTGGTCTTTAAAGTTGGTGTTGATCTATCACAAGTTCTTCCATCAAAATCCAAGCCTTGATCATAAACTACACAACCTTGGTGGTATAGAGATTGTTCTTCCTATCCTCTTGTTATTTTGATTATGTAATCTTGTATTTTCTTTATTTATGTATATGTATATGATGATGAATGATGATTAAAAATATTATGTGGGGATTTGGTGTTGATAGATTTGATAAACATGGGTAAAAAGATGGAAAAACCACATGTAAAAATGGTTAAATCTTGCTTAATAAGATGGCTATATAAAAACAGTAAGTAACTAAATGATAAACTGATAAAATGGTAAAGTGGAATCAATATACAGTAAGTATTAGGTGTTATACACATGTGAGAGTTGGCCATGCAATGGAATCATAAAAACGAGTGAGATATGATCAAAACAAGTTTAAAGTGCAAGTCTGCCTACACTGTTTTGGACGAATTTATTAAAATATTTAGAGGTTGATTCATCAGTATCTATACAGGAATAAAATGAAGCACATATCATTTAGTTTCTGTGATAAAAATTTGGGGTTCTATCTCCATGTAGAACTCTAGATATGATCATTTTAGTAAACTAGATTTTTAGGAATGATTTTGTGAAATTAAAGTTTAATATTATTATATAAGCACTCAAATAAATATAGTATAAAATGTGAATTAAAACCCACTAACTTATATATTTCATTTATATAAATATGCATAAGAATAAATAAATGGACATTATATAAAAATGGTAGTTTGGTAAGTTTTATAAGTTATAAAAACTATATACTAAGTTTTACGTCTTTTCGGCTAAAACTGAAAGATTAACGTTTTTGTCAAATAAAACTTAGACGGTCGGACCCGTCTAGTATAAACTTTTATAAACTCACATACTGATATATAAACATATATAACAAGTAAAAACCGATAAAACCCGAGCTTTACAACATATAGACATTAACGGGCCAAAGTAGCCTTAATGGACAATAAACCCGACTAATTTGGTAAAACACTTACAAACTTATTTATTGGGCTTAACCCATTTGGGCCAAACATATAAAGTATAATACTGATAATAAAAGTATAATTGGGCTAATGAATAGCATTAGGCTTCTAATAGGCCCATTGGGCTTCAAAATGTAAACAAGTTGAACTAGTGTAACTAGTCTTGAAAATTACATAAAATGACTTTGGCTATTTTATGGCCTATTACAAAGATTTGTACAAAATGATTTTCAGTAATAATTATATACCGATGATATATTGATGGTTTTATTAAACTCTATGAATTCACTTGGCGTTTTCGCTGACCCTTTCTTTTAACATGTTTTGTCTCAGGTACTTGAAGGTAATTCTCGGGAAGACAACAAGAATTCATGGCCCGCACTTAAATAATAGTTTCCATTCAAATGCTTTGTAAAACCTGTATGAAATACAATGACTTTGGACCTATGTAAACTTGATATTTATGAATGGAAATGCTTTATTATTAAACGACGCGATTTTTAAGTGTTGTCTATGATGTGAGTAATGTGCTATCCCGTAACACCAAAGAGTCTTCCGTTGTATTGAATTGTATAAATTTGGGGGTGTTACAGTTTGGTACCAGATCTCTCGTTATAGAGAACGAAAGATTTTTAAAACCAAGGTTTTGAATAAAACATTTCAAAATCTTTTAACTATAAACATTTTTCACAAAATGTCTAAAAATCTTTTGACTATAACGATGCCGAAGAATTCCCGAGTTACCGACAAGGCCAGACTGAGAAGTGTTATTTTAATATATATATAACTTGGATTATATATATATATATATATATATATATATATATATATGATATAATTTTATTACATGATTGTTTGATGATTATTTTGATATTTATACGAGGTATTTATACGACGTAGATTGTCACAAGGAACCCTAAATCCCCTAGTAAATTAATCGAAGCTATTCTCGTAGGAATTCTAGCTATCCTAGATCTAAACCAAGTTGCGGATATTTATGATCCCAACAAAATGGTTAATATTCGTAGAAATGTTGATATTAGTTGATTGTGATATTAAAGAAGAATTGGCGAGACTAAATCTGATATCGATGTCATAATGATCTTTCCTTATAGAGTGGAGTTTGACAAAACGTTACCACCTAGAAAGATGTCATCTGATTCGTTGTCACCCAATTCTTAAATTGAAATCGAAAGGGTGAATGTTTCACTTGAGGCTGTCATTGGAACCATTACCCAAAAGCCTCATGCCACTAGTACCTTTCCGAGAAGTCTAATTGAATGTGTGAGTCATTTCATACTAGTGAATCATTTGATAACTATTGTTGTAAGAGCTATAGGATTGGAAATTAAGTGTTGTTCATATTGAACTTTTATTGCCCTATTAAGGTCTAAGAATAAGGTTGAAAGTATTGGAGAATGAGGTAAGATATCGAATTGAGCATAAGTTGGTTGAAACTTGAATAAAGTCAAATTTAACCCGTATGGAATATGAGATTGTTAAGAGGAAGTCGTTAAGTTCTGTGATTGAATTATAAGGTTTTAATTTATTGTTGGTTCGTGTTAAGGGTTGTTCTTAGGCCATTGTCCAATAATGATGATGCCCAGTGTCCAAGATACAAATTGAAGAAAATCTTCTTCTGAATTGAGACCGATGGATCTTTCGGGACATGTGGAACACCTAATGACTCTTGTAGATTAGTATTCATTGTGGTATCTTTTAAAAATCCCTAAATTAACTGAGACATCAGTTGGTAGGATGAGTTCTTGGAATTGTATGACATAGTGACACGTAATGTGTTACGGTACAATTTTGACTTGTTTGTGATTAATGAAAAGAATACCTTTGATTGCTAAATCCTACATGTATCGATGTTATCTATCTTTTCTTGCTTCTTCCTAATGCTCGCATTAGTGATGCAACCATTGAACAAGTACTCATCTCGATTTGAGTTACGTTGTGGATTATTCTTCCTGAGTGCCATCAAGGTCATGAACCTCATGATAAATTGGCTAAGCTCATTTCCTCGCATATTGTAGTTAGTTCTTGGTGAACAACTTTTCATCACTCTTTTGCAGATCACTCATTATTTTTATAAGTTAAACAGTATTCCTTGAGAAAAATTGAATTCTCATCACTAAAAGGATTATTCAAAATGAGATTTATAAGTAATCGTTATCGAATGAAGTTGTTTATGAAACACCTTGGAAAACTTAATTGTTTCCATAACAAAGAACATCTTTGTAAATTTATTTTTGATTCTTATTTAAGAATTAAGCATGAAAATGTTTTTTATTATACACATGATGATAAAATTTTGACGAACTGAGTATTGCATCGTTAATCTTGAA
Organism: Glebionis coronaria; assembly: GCA_025667525.1. Taxonomy (NCBI): domain Eukaryota; kingdom Viridiplantae; phylum Streptophyta; class Magnoliopsida; order Asterales; family Asteraceae; genus Glebionis; species Glebionis coronaria. Next base: position 220,309,745 of record CM046880.1, read on the forward strand.
ATTGTATATAGTTGCGCGCCTACATACAATTTGGAAGTGACCATGCAAGGCTGATTAGTAGTCACCATGAAATTATTAATAAACACTAAATTTTCTTTGAAGATTGTGAAAGATTAAATTTTATGAGATCTGCAAGAAGTGAAAAATAGGGACATATTGATAGGGACACCTACATATGCGCCCGTACTATTTATTCTTCTGAGTCGAATTTACTCATCTGTGGGACTTGTCTTATTTGACAATTGATATTTCCTCCTTGTCCAATTTTCCCGTGGTGAGATTCTTTGGAAAAGTATCTGATTACCGAGTGTTGATACTCGACTGGATGTATCGACGTTCCTATTATTTCTTTTGAATTGATTTCATTTGAATGACCTGGGTAACGATCCGAGGAGCTTTCGAATGCGTACTCAATTTATGAAAACATGGGATATATTCATATTCATTAAATGTTTTCGTCTGTATCTGATTTGAAATTCTCTCGCGTAGATTATGCGTTGACCTTACTCTTTTAATGGTAGTTGTGTCTCTAGATATCCTTGAATCTGTGAAGGGTTATGAGTTATTATTAGTCTTTTGAGAAGTTCACATCTTATCAACGGTGATGAAACTGGAAAGTTGATAGTGCCAGTAGAATGAATTGATTGATTATGACATGACGACATTGTCTTAATTGATGGGAACTCGAGTAGAATTCCCTTAAATGATAAGATGTTGATTATCAAAAGTGATCTAAATAATTCTTGATGGATGACCATATCCTGCATTTAGACTTGAAATTATACCGTGAATGGTTGTGAATTAGTCATAGTTATTATAATCTAGAAAGAACCTAATATGAATTTATTAAAAGATGTTTCTGTTATCTGAAACGTTAGAAGGTATTTGATGGTAAATTACCTAGACCTTCGCAATTAAGGCAAGTTGAATTTGGTATTGATTATATACCCGGTGTTGCACCTGTGGCATGTGCACCCTACGTCAGCACCATCTGAATTAAAAGAATTACCGTACAACTGAGAGAGTTGTCGGATAAAACTTTTATTCTACTAAGCTCGTCATCATGAAGAGCTATGGTGTTATCATTCCTTATATTTATTGATTACCAAGAAGTAGGTAAATTGACGATTAAAAAAATCTATATCCACTACCCAAGATGATAGATTTGTTCGATCATTTACAAGGTTCTAGCGTATATTCAAGATTTGATCCTCGGCATGGTTATCATCAACTTCTCGTCCGCGAAAAAGATTATCTATTCCAATCTCTACATCCAGAACTTGTAATGAACATTATAAGTTTCACGTGATATCGTTTGGATTGACTAATACACATGTAGCATTCATAAATTTGGTGAATCACGTGTGTAGGATGTAATTTGATAAATTCATGCTTGTGATCATTAGGAACCATCTGTTTGTTTATAAGAATAATAAGGAGTTAATAATTATTTATAGACTGCCCTGAATTAGCCGAGCAATGAAAACCTGAACCTTGAGTATTTAACATGTGATTAAACACTAAATCCTTTATATTATTTGATCGTGTGATTAATAGATAATGAAATCTATATTGACTCTTTTATATTTAAAGGAGTTGTGTAAACATGGTGTGCCTGTATCGATCATCTCTATCAAGATCCTCGCTTCGCATCGAATTTCTAGAGATTTGCTCAAAAGTCATTGAGAACGAATCTTGATGAGAGTACTGTACCACCCCAATCGAAGGGACGAGGTAAAGTAACGATACAAAATACTATAAGTGCTGTTTTATGCTTGAATGATTGACCTTTGGTAATGAACCGTATAATCATTTTCCTTTGGAGAGATTATCATTGATAATTATAGTATTAGGATCGAGATCGAATCTTGTGAGGATCTATATTAGAGCATCTGTAAGTAGGAGTTGGGATGAAGACATCCAATATACACCCATTGTGAGTTGGACATGTCTTTTAGGTTTAAGGTTTCCTATGATGGCGAACCTAACCTTACAAAATACTCGACCCGCGAGACCTGAAATGATTGTTGAAATTAGGATCTGATTATTGACTGCCATTAGTGGGCAGAAGGTTATGTGAATATGAGATGTAGATCTTGAAGTGCCAGATTGGTAGCGAAGTTATGCAAAAATTTTCACCTTGGAAAAATGAATAGACGATCTGAAAGATCATGGGAATTAAGTCCCCGTTATATGGGACCATTGAGATGTAAAAAGATTGGTTTGAAAGGCATATAAGTTGGATCTACCCTAGGATTTCAAGGGCTGCGTAAATTATGATTCGTATATCTAACTTGATGAAATGTCTATCAAGTGAAAATCTGACTATTCCTTAATGATGTTTAGATCGGCAAAAAGTTGCATTCATCAAAAGCCCGTGAACATCATGGATAGAGAAAGTAAGTCAACATTAAGCCTGATCTTATTCCCGTAGTTATGTTTGATGAAACTCGCTTATTGTATTGAATTACACTTGTGAGAAAAGACCGAATGTGGAGGAAATACCCATATGGCTTTAACTCTATAAGAAGCGAGTAGTAAGATAAGATGATCTTTGAGGACAAAGATCCTGTTTAGGGGTAAATGTTGTGACAATCCGTCAATTTATGGTTTATATTTTATTCTCAAATATTATTTAAAAACATTATTTTAATGTTATATTATGAACTCACTTATTTATGGGAAGAAATTTGGATTTACGTCTTGAAGTAGCATCGACTACGTCTAAACCGGAGGATTCAATGTTACGTGCTTACGTTTACATACACCGTTTTGGTGACAGTCCGACATTTCAGAAAATAAATTTATCCGTGAATATTATTTTGAGATTTTAAATTTGTGTTGGTTCATAAACTCACAAATTTACGAGAAGAGATGAGGACTTACGATTATAATTTAACGTTCTTTACGACTAAACCGGAAACCTTAGGATTACGTATTTACGTTTTTGAACTCCGTTTTTGATGAGACAATTTTTATTAGATTCGTTTTGTGTCGTTGATTCATAATTTATAAAAACGTTTTTCGTAAAAAGACCCGTGGGCACGCAAATCGAGGAAACTAGAATCGAGGAGTCCCCGTAAATAATTGGGGATGAGACAAAACCACTTTTTCCCCACCCCCACACATGGGATGGTTTAAAACTAGCTACTTACACCCTTAGGTGTCAAGCTTACAAAGTAAGCAAGACACATGTCTTGCTTAACTTTGCAAGCTAACTACACACCAACAAAACCACTAGCACCAAAACCATTTCTCACACACATACATGCAAACCACTCAAAAATCCTCTCACGCTCTCTTATTTTCGTCCCACTCTCACCAAAAACACCATCATTTGATCAATTTTAACCATGAAATCATGTGTTATTCACACATATGATGAAGCCCTTTTGAAGCTCTATAGATTGGTGGTGATTTTAACATCCAAGGAGAAGATTTATTGATGTTAAAGGGCTGATTTCTACAATAAGTTTACAAAGATTGGTGGTCTTTAAAGTTGGTGTTGATCTATCACAAGTTCTTCCATCAAAATCCAAGCCTTGATCATAAACTACACAACCTTGGTGGTATAGAGATTGTTCTTCTTATCCTCTTGTTATTTTGATTATGTAATCTTGTATTTTCTTTATTTATGTATATGTATATGATGATGAATGATAATTAAAAATATAATGTGGGGATTTGGTGTTGATAGATTCGATAAACATGGGTAAAAAGATGGAAAAACCGCATGTAAAAATGGTTAAATCTCGCTTAATAAGATGGCTGTATAAAAATAGTAAGTAACTAAACGATAAACTGATAAAATGGTAAAGTGGAATCAATATACAGTAAGTATTAGGTGTTATACACATGTGAGAGTTGGCTATGCAATGGAATCATAAAAACGAGTGAGATATGATCAAAACAAGTTTAAAGTGCAAGTCTGCCTACACTGTTTTGGACGAATTTATTAAAATATTTAGAGGTTGATTCATCAGTAGCTATACAGGAATAAAATGAAGCACATATCATGTAGTTTCTGTGATAAAAATTTGGGGTTCTATCTCCATGTAGAATTCTAGATATGATCATTTTAGTAAATTAGATTTTTAGGACTGATTTTGTGAAATTAAAGTTTAATATTATTATATAAGCACTCAAATAAATATAGTATAAAATGTGAATTAAAATCCACTAACTTATATATTTCATTTATATAAATATGCATAAGAATAAATAAATGGACATTATATAAAAATGGTAGCTTGGTATGTTTGATAAGTTATAAAAACTATATACTAAGTTTTACGTCTTTTCGGCTAAAACTGAAAGATTAACGTTTTTGTCAAATAAAACTTAGACGGTCGGACCCGTCTAATATAAACTTTTATAAACTCACATACTGATATATAAACATATACAACAAGTAAAAACCGATAAAACCCGAGATTTACAACATATAGACATTAACGGGCCAAAGTAGCCTTAATGGACAATAAACCCGACTAATTTGGTAAAACATTTACAAACATATTTATAGGGCTTAACCCATTTGGGCCCAACATATAAAGTATAATACTGATAATAAAAGTATAATTGGGCTAATGAATAGCATTGGGCTTGTAATAGGCCCATTGGGCTTCAAAATGTAAACAAGTTGAACTAGTGTAACTAGTCTTGAAAATTACCAACACATAACACTAAAATGAGTAAATGAGAATATATAAACCCACTTGATCATCATCATATGTATAAAATCATCATATGTATACATAGTTGTTATTTTGATAAAGTCATTGGACAAGAGTCTAAGACAAGTATTATTTGTCTAGGTTTCCGTGATTGAAGCACGTACCGTACATCCGAATCGCTGATAACCGCCTTTCCCAATCAACGTGAGTTCATAACCTCGCACTCTTTTAAATATTTTTATGAAATGTTTTATAAACCCGCGAGGGAGATAACATGTTAGTTTTGATAAAATAGGACATCATTTGTCCCAATTGTTTGTTTATTGATTTGGTCCCGAATAATTGTATGACCCGATAAATGATTATATGACCCGATGTATGAAATAAAATGGATTATTAAAGTTAGGTTATGTCACTAAAAGTCCCATTAGCATAAATTGTGAACTACTGGGATTTGGTAGACGCTTATGCATATAATAGTACTATTTGGGGACGATCGCCCCAGTTCGCGCCTTGATGGTTGATCCCCGTCGTGCCACATTGATTGGTAAGCGAATTTATGTAGAGAAGATTTACACAAGCGTGATTATTGTGACGACACGCTAATTTTGATGGGCAAATTGAGTTTCGGGCTAGCTACCCGTTGTTTGTTGTAGTAAGGTAACAATGTCATGCGGCTTGATACAAGGGCTTTTACACCCCGTATAAAAATTAAAATGATTTAAGTTCGTTTAAGTATGTCTCTTCGAATTGATCTAGGTTCTCTATGTGACTCAGCTGTCTTTTGGTGGAAACAAAAATGTTGTCGTTGTAGTATATTAAAATGTGCAAAAACAATTAAAATTAAATGTGCGTTAAAGTAAATGGCGTTGAAATTAATTTAAGTCTAATTAAAAGGAAGGTGCGATATTTAAAAACTTTGAAAAGTAAATTAAATTAAATGACTTAAAATAAAGCGTGACGGAAATTAAAATTAGACAAGAATTAAAATGAGAATGTAAAAATTAAACAAGACAAAGTATAAAAAAAATAAACCCAGATCGGAATATATTCCGATCTTACCTTGATCGGAATGTTAGCTTACACCCAAATCGGAATATTGATCGGAAAACCAATCGGAATATGTCACTTACCCCAGATCGTAATATCCAGACAAACCTCAATCGGAATATAAACTTACCTGATCGGAATATGGCTTAGATGCTGGTCGGAATGCTGATCGGACCCCTTGATCGGAATACTATCACTAGTCCCAATCGGAATACCAAACACGCACCTCGATCGGAATGAGGAGTGAAGCACCAATCGGAATAACTGTCACTAGACCAAATCGGAATACCCACTTACCTTGCCCTGATCGGAATACCAACTAATCCACCAATCGGAAAGTTGAAACCCTTTTCCGACCAAGCCAAGGAGCTATGGTCGGAATGTAAAACCCTCTTCCGATTTACCAAATCGGAATATGGAGGAAAAAGTACAAAATAAGCTAAACAAATAAGCTATGATTCTAATAAGCACAAGTCTAAAATCCTAAGGCAAAACGATTAAGAAAAAGCTAATAAACAGAAATTTGAAGACTTTTTAAACACAAAATGAAAAAGCTTTACGAAAAAAAAAACAACTTTTATACGAAAATAACTTTTATAAAAACCTTAAAAACTTAAAGATAAACACAATAAGCTATGAAAATAAATGATTTAAAACAATCAAAAGCATAAAAATGAAATCTTTAAACAAATAAACAACACAATAAGCATGTAAACAACAAGATCAAGCAAGAAAGAAAGGTAGAATGAGAGATCAAACAAGTAAAGTAAAGGTGCAATAAAGATAAAGGTAACTTACTTGAAAATTAAAGTGCAAGACAAGGTAATTAAAGGTGCAAGTAATTAAAGGTGCAAGGTAATTAAATGTGCATAAAAATAAAGGTGGAAGAACTAGTGTCACTCTAGCCAACAAAACTAAATGAAATGAAAATGAGAAGTATTTATAGGAGATTAGGAGGGTGGTTAGAGGAAGCTTCCTCCCCTCCTTACTTTCTTCTTAATTGCGCCATCAAGTCCTTCCTTCTTAATCTCTTTGTTAATCTTGGACTTTGATGACTTTTGGCTCGGGATTTCTTTGGACTCGTCTTTTAATTCTTCGATAAATAAGATTTGAGTTCCTCGGCTTTTGATAAACTTCCGTCTTTTGACTTTTTCTTCGATAAATCTTCAGAATTGGTCTTGGACTTCCGTTCTTTTTGCACTCTTGACTTCTTGACTTCGTCTTTCGTCTTTTTCTTCAATAAAAGTCCGTAAATGCCCGTGAATGCCCGTGTTTTCTCCACTTTTCACCTTTTCGTCCTAAATCACAACAAAAACACAAACCACGCATAATTCCGACATAAATGACATAAAATACACGTTTTGGTCCGGTTATTATTGTAATTAAGTGGTAGAAAAGATGTGTGTTTACACACATATCAAATCCCCTACACTTGACCATTGCAATGTCCTCATGCAATGAATTAGTTACAAAGCACGTTTACATTTTTCATCATAATCAATCCACGTTGGCCTTTATTATTAAAGAGATAGAAAAAACATTAAAAGTAAAGAAATCAAAAAGCATACCTTGGGTTTTGGAAATGTCATGAATAATCATCATCCTCAAGTTTTCACTTTCTCCAAACCAAGCTTAAAAACGAGATCATTGTTATTATAAGTTAGTAAACTATCACGAACTCATGTGGGCCAATTACTCACTTAGACTCCCTTATTCCTAGGTGTATCTCTTATATTTTATTATTGTCTTGAATGATCACGAGGATGCATTTTTGACTTATTTCGATAGTTATTAAGTCTGAAATAAAGTGAACGATTTAATCAATAGTTAGCTAAAGGACCAAATCTTTTAAAACTGCTTCTCGGGACCTCATAAAGTTCATATCTTGGCATAACTCGCTTCGCGATTTGAGACCTTTCTCGGACCGATATTTGGCAGCGACTTCATACTTCAAACCTTGAGAGACGTTCATGAAATTATGGTCTTCTCTTCATATAGGAATTTCTTCACTTGAAGTTTTGAGAGATACATACTTGGACCACGACTTCTTCATTTTTCTCCAATCTTTATTTTGGAATTTGATATACAACGATCCGCCTCCTTTTTGACTTGGATCTATTTATCCTCATACCTTGTTAGGGTCTTTTCGGATACACTTCTCCATGACTTGTGGGGAGTTTTTGCTTTTCGTCGTGTGTCTCGATCCTTCATATTGATTTTCGATAAATGATTCTTCACATCACTTTGGATCTTTAGCAACAAAATATAGCCCTCATGCCTTGTTAGGGCCTTTTCGGACTCGCCAATCTTCGCATCCCGCTTCAATAAGTTATGCCTTGGCTATGAACTCTAATCCATACCGAGCAACTTTTAAACGATCTTGGGCTAGAAGCTAAGTAACTTTTCAAATCGTACAACCTTATTTATTGCAGATAAATTTATTAGCAAGCGATGGGAGAATAGGCTTATAATTAACTCACATAAATTCACGAAAGAATACCAAACTTATAATTGACTCTATCATCTCTCGTTCTCCACAGTTTAAAATCTCAAGTAATGAGACTCATGGATGCTTAGCCTATTAAATCAAAGTTTTGGGTTTTCGAGTCGCCTATAGGATCTTGCAAATTCTTAGACTTTTTCAAGTTTAGAAATCGCGTTTTAAAGTTCCCTTGATAAACGACTCTCTAGGATCAATTATAGGAACTTGCGAAAAGTTCTTGTTCTTAACCCGTGAGAGTTAAGACTTTCGCGTTTTATAGCTCCCTATATAAAAGCCTAGCAAAACTTGACTTAAACACGTTAAGGATACTAGCTAGAGTAACTTAGACAAGTAAACTCGGGTTGAGTCAAAAGATTCACAACGTTTGAAAATAGAAACCACTTATTCAAAGATTTATTCTAGAAAAGGAAGAAAATAACTATACAAAGATAAAAACTAATAGGCCAAAATAGATCAAAAAATTTTGAAAAACGTCGAAAAATTGATTTTCCGGTTAAAATGAGGACAAATACAAGGAAAAGGCCACTTAACTTTGATAGAAGTCCCCCCTACACTTAATATAAACATTGTCCTCAATGTTTAAGCATGTGGGAGTATACTCCCCTACACTTAGGACATTGTGCACGTTGTTTAAATCTCGCTAAGGGAAAGGACAACTAAAGAGATTCCTAATTTAATATTGAGAAAATATAAAATAGTGAATCGAAAAGAGTTTAGGGTAGAACCGGGAAGAAGTAGAACACGGAATCACGGGTCGTCAAGAATCATCAAGAGTGGATCATTGAAGCTCGAATCCCTGATTAATAGAAGAGAGGAAAGAGCAAACACCAACGGGTCTCCCCTACACTTATGATAAAGAAAGCGAAAAGATAGATGCATGGGTTGCCTCCCAAGAAGCGCTTGATTTTTGTTAATCGAGTCATTAGCCTGACTCGACCTTGATCATCAACGGAAGAAGCATGAAACATATCCACCAGGATCAAAGACATAGTTTTCGTCCACTAAATAGCACGAGCTTAAGGTGAACAAGGCAAGCCAAAGAAGAGTAGGCAAGGTTCCCTTAAGCAGTGATGGAGCACGGTGGAAGCAAGGGTGAAGTGGTGCAAGGAGATTTCCATAAGTTTCAAAGATATTTCCTTTTATTTCATCAGGTGGATACTGAGATGGCTGCAAAATATCAATACCGGGGTCGAACACCTTTTCCTTTAAGGGAAAATAGCACTCAGGCTCAGCAGAATGGGAAGAAGATCCGCGAAGAAGCACAACCTCGTCCTCAGAAGGGGGACAAAGAGGTGTTAAATCATATGTGTTGCGGATATTGGTGTCGATCGGTTTCTTCTGCTTAGAAAGAATGTGCTTCAAATCCAAAGTAGGATCAAGACGATAATCTTCAAAATCTAAAGAAGGAGCATCACTCTCATGAGGGAAGTAAGTGTTAAGAATCGCTCGAGAGAGTATCGGCCTCATCAAAATCATCATATGTGGGCAGCTCGGGATACTCGGAAGTAAGGTCATCAAAATCATCCGAATCTGAGCTAGAATCATCATCATCATAAGCATCAAAGAGCGGTGGAGAATCATAAATGGGAGAAGGTTCCAAAGTAGGGAGAGAATCATCCACATCATCATGAAAAAGTGGATTTTTTATGCAAGATTCGAATAGAGGATTGTTGTAGACAACGAAGTCATCATGCACATTAATCATATTCACTGATTCTCGTCCTCCAAAGGTTGTACTGGTAAGCTTCCCCATTTTGAAAATTTGTGCATCATCCCCGACTCTTAAGATTAACTCACCTTCGGCCACATCCACTAAAGCTCGTCCGGTTCTCAAGAATGGCCGACCAAGTATTAAAGGAATACGAGGGTCCATTTCATAATCAACTACGACAAAATCGACCGGGAAAGTAAATGTGCCAACTTTAATGAACACGTCTTCGGAAATACCAACGGGGTAAGCGAGAGTGCGATTAGCAAGTTCGAGAGTCATCTTTGTGGGAGTAACGTCGGGCAATGATAGTGTTTTCCAAACACTCAAAGGCATCAAATTAATATTGGCCCCGAGATCAGCAAGGGCAGTAAATTCTTCAGTTTTGTTGAACACGCAAGGCAACACAAAACGACCGGGATCTCCAAGCTTTTCCGGAAGTTCTTTAAGAATAACTGCAGAGCAGTTTTCATTTAATCGTGTGTTGGCGAGTACAATCAGCTTCTCCTTCTTGTTAAGCAATTCCTTAAATGCTTTAACAAATTTGGGCATGTGGACAAGTGCTTCAAGAAAGCTAATGTTGAAGTTCATTTGAGAAATCATCTTCACATAGCGTGTCACTTCGGAGTCCTCCTTGGTTAGCATTTTGGTCTTGCCGAAACGAGAGGGATAAGGGATATTGGGTTTGGGTGGTGAAGGTGCAGGTGTAGGTAAAGGTTGAGATATTGAAGGCCATTCGTGGGAACTTCATCACGTCGAGGCGGAGACGGTAATGGTGCACTAATACTAGGTGTAGGAGGAGTAGGGATAAATGGTGGGGGAGGAGGTGTAGATGATCGGGGTGGGATTGGTGGTCCTACTATGGTGACTCCACTACGAGTAGTAATAGCACTCACATTGGCTCGCGGATTAGTGACGGTGTTTGAAGGTAGAGAACTCGAAGTAGAAGGTTGAGCGGCGGGGAAGAAACTAGCAAGCATATTCTTCAAATCATTGGTTTGATTGTTGAAGGAGGATTGAATATTATCTCGAAGCTCGGATCTTATCTCATTTCCTTGCTTGGTAATATCTCCTTTAAGATTGATAATTTGGCTTTGCAGGTTCTTGATTTGCTCACCATGGGTTCTCATGATGACCTCAACATCCGGATTACTGGGTGGGGTTTGGTGGGCGGGTGGGTGATAAGGATTAGAAGCTCTTAGTGGGATTTGGTTGCTTCTATTATAGTTGTTGGCGGGGTTTTGGTTTTGAGGAGAAAAACCGGGTGAAAGGTAGTTGTTGGATCGGTAACTCAGCAGATTTCTATCCCCTTGTCGAGCTTGGTAATTTTCCGGTGAATAATTACCATAAGCTGCATACACATTTTCCGGATTTCCTTGTGTAGAAGGACAATCGGTGTATGTGAGGACTGCCGCATGTTTCACAAGGAGTAGCAACAGCTTTAACTTGTTGTTGTTGTTGGTTTGAAGCCAAGAGTTGCATACTTCTGCTCATTTCAGTCAGCACACGGGTGAGTTCGGTCATATCAGGGTTTGCTGAGGTGGAAGAAACATTGATTCTCGGGTTGTTCCTTGAAGAAGCAGAGGAATCCCAGTTTTTGTGGTGAGTAGTCATGTTCTCAATTAACTCTCTACACTCCTCGGGTCTCCTTTTCATGAATGTGCCACCGGCGGCTGCATTAATCGTATCACGATCTCGAAAAGTCAATCCGTTGTAGAAAGTATCTATTAAGGTCACAGGTAGCATGTTGTGGTTTGGACATCTATCGATCAAGACATTATATCTCTCCCAAGCATCAAAAAGAGATTCATCAGGATCTTGCATGAAACCGCTGATTTGATTGCGAAGGCTCGTGACCATGGATGGGGGAAAGTAGCGCGACAAAAAGCGTTGAGTCATGTCATCCCAAGTGTGAATAGAATTCTTCGGAAGACAATCAAACCATTTCTCGGCATGATGTAATAAAGTATGTGGGAAGAGTTGTAGGCGAAGTTCATCCATTGTGGCACCAGCCAACTTCATGCTTTGGGTGATTGTAATGAACTTGTCGAGGTGTTTGTTGGCATCATCATCAGGTACTCTAAAAGGATTTGTTTGCACTTGCTGAAGCATGTGGTGCTTCAACGAAAACTCAGGAGCGTTGATTTGCATCGGCGCAATCGGTCCTCCTCGTCCAAACATGGTAGGTTGACAAAGTTCCTCCATGGTCCGAAGATCGGGCTGTGGAAGAACATTGTTGTTATTATTAAGGTGCGGTGGATTATTGTTGTTAACACCTGACATAGCTAAATCTTCTGAAGTCTCGGGCTCTTGATAATTAGAAGATCTAGTACGCATACACCTGAAAATGCAAAAGAAAAAGAAACCAAACACAAAGACAATATATATACACAATAAAAATAAAATCTTTCTGGATTTTTGAAATTTTTGATTTTTATGGATTTTTATGAAGTTTTAAATCATTTATTTTCATAGCTTATTGTGTTTATCTTTAAGTTTTTAAGGTTTTTATAAAAGTTATTTTCGTATAAAAGTTGTTTTTTTTCGTAAAGCTTTTTCATTTTGTGTTTAAAAAGTCTTCAAATTTCTGTTTATTAGCTTTTTCTTAATCGGTTTGCCTTAGGATTTTAAACTTGTGCTTATTAGAATCATAGCTTATTTGTTTAGCTTATTTTGTACTTTTTCCTCCATATTCCGATTTGGTAAATCGGAAGAGGGTTTTACATTCCGACCATTGCTCCTTGGCTTGGTCGGAAAAGGGTTTCAACTTTCCGATTGGTGGATTAGTTGGTATTCCGATCAGGGCAAGGTATGTGGGTATTCTGATTTGGTCTAGTGACAGTTATTTCGATTGGTGCTTCACTCCTCATTCCGATCGAGGTGCGTGTTTGGTATTCCGGTTGGGACTAGTGACAGTATTCCGATCAAGGGGTCCGATTAGCATTCCGACCAGCATCTAAGCCATATTCCGATCAGGTAAGTTTATATTCCGATTGAGGTTTGTCTGGATATTTCGATCTGGGTAAGTGACATATTCCGATTGGTTTTCCGATCAATATTCCGATTTGGGTGTAAGCTAACGTTCCGATCAAGGTAAGATCGGAATATATTCCTATCTGGGTTTATTTTCTTTATACTTTGTCTTGTTTAATTTTTACATTCTCATTTTAATTCTTGTCTAATTTTAATTTCCGTCACGCTTTATTTTAAGTCATTTAATTTAATTTACTTTTCAAAGTTTTTAAATATCGCACCTTTCTTTTAATTAGACTTAAATTAATTTCAACGCCATTTACTTTAACGCACATTTAATTTTAATTGTTTTTGCACATTTTAATATACTACAACGACAACATTTTTGTTTCCACCAAAAGACAGCTGAGTCACATAGAGAACCTAGATCAATTCGAAGAGACATACTTAAACGAACTTAAATCATTTTAATTTTTATACGGGGTGTAAAAGCCCTTGTATCAAATGGCGCCGCTGCCGGCTCTTTTCGTAAAGATTAACGGTTTTCTGTGAGAGACGCGTTGCTTTTTGGGATCCGTTCACTTGTGAGCGTTATTTTTCTTGCCTAAAAAATTCAAAAAAACCATAAAAATTAAAACTTCATAAAAATCCATAAAAATCAAAAATTTCAAAAATCCAAAAAGATTTTATTTTTATTGTGTATATATATTGTCTTTGTGTTTGGTTTCTTTTTCTTTTGCATTTTCAGGTGTATGCGTACTAGATCTTCTAATTATCAAGAGCGCGAGACTCTAGAAGATTTAGCTATGTCAGGTGTCAACAACAATAATCCACCGCACCTTAATAATAACAACAATGTTCTTCCACAGCCCGATCTTCGGACCATGGAGGAACTTTGTCAACCTACCATGTTTGGACGAGGAGGACCGATTGCACCGATGCAAATCAACGCTCCTGAGTTTTCGTTGAAGCACCACATGATTCAGCAAGTGCAAACAAATCCTTTTAGAGGAATGCCTGATGATGATGCCAACAAACACCTCGACAAGTTCATTACAATCACCCAAAGCATGAAGTTGGCTGGTGCCACAATGGATGAACTTCGCCTACAACTCTTCCCACATACTTTATTACATCATGCCGAGAAATGGTTTGATCGTCTTCCGAAGAATTCTATTCACACTTGGGATGACATGACTCAACGCTTTTTGTCGCGCTACTTTCCCCCATCTATGTCACGAGCCTTCGCAATCAAATCAGCGGTTTCATGCAAGATCTTGATGAATCTCTTTTTGATGCTTGGGAGAGATATAATGTCTTGATCGATAGATGTCCAAACCACAACATGCTACCTGTGACCTTAATAGATACTTTCTACAATGGATTGACTTTTCGAGATCGTGATACGATTAATGCAGCCACCGGTGGCACATTCATGAAAAGGAGACCCGAGGAGTGTAGAGAGTTAATTGAGAACATGACTACTCACCACAAAAACTGGGATTCCTCTGCTTCTTCAAGGAACAACCCGAGAGTCAATGTTTCTTCCACCTCAGCAAACCTTGATATGACCGAACTCACTCGTGTGCTGACTGAAATGAGCAAAGGTATGCAACTCTTGGCTTCAAACCAACAACAACAACAAGTTAAAGCTGTTGCTACTCCTTGTGAAACATGCGGCGGTCCTCACTCATACACCGATTGTCCTTCTACACAAGGAAATCCGGAAAATGTGTATGCAGCTTATGGTAATTATTCACCGGAAAATTACCAAGCTCGACAAGGGGATAGAAATCTGCTGAGTTACCGATCCAACAACTACCTTTCACCCGGTTTTTCTCCTCAAAACCAAAACCCCGCCAACAACTATAATAGAAGCAACCAAATCCCACTAAGAGCTTCTAATCCTTATCACCCACCCGCCCACCAAACCCCACCCAGTAATCCGGATGTTGAGGTCATCATGAGAACCCACGGTGAGTAAATCAAGAACCTGCAAAGCCAAATTATCAATCTTAAAGGAGATATTACCAAGCAAGGAAATGAGATAAGATTCGAGCTTCGAGATAATATTCAATCCTCCTTCAGCAATCAAACCAATGATTTGAAGAATATGCTTGCTAGTTTCTTGCCCGCCGCTCAACCTTCTACTTCGAGTTCTCTACCTTCAAACACCGTCACTAATCCGCGAGCCAATGTGAGTGCTATTACTACTCGTAGTGGAGTCACCATAGTAGGACCACCAATCCCACCCCCATCATCTACACCTCCTTTCCCACCATTTATCCCTACTCCTCCTACACCTAGTATTAGTGCACCATTACCGTCTCCGCCTCGACGTGATGAAGTTCCCACGAATGACCCTTCAACATCTCAACCTTTACCTACACCTGCACCTTCACCACCCAAACCCAATATCCTTTATCCCTCTCGTTTCGGCAAGACCAAAATGCTAACCAAGGAGGACTCCGAAGTGACACTCTATGTGAAGATGATTTCTCAAATGAACTTCAACATTAGCTTTCCTGAAGCACTTGTCCACATGCCCAAATTTGTAAAAGCATTTAAGGAATTGCTTAACAAGAAGGAGAAGCTGATTGAACTCGCCAACACACGATTAAATGAAAACTGCTCTGCAGTTATTCTTAAAGAACTTCCGGAAAAGCTTGGAGATCCCGGTCGTTTTGTGTTGCCTTACGTGTTCAACAAAACTGAAGAATTTACTGCCCTTGCTGATCTCGAGGCCAGTATTAATTTGATGCCTTTGAGTGTTTGGAAAACACTATCATTGCCCGACCTTACTCCCACAAAGATGACTCTCGAACTTGCTAATCGCACTCTCGCTTAACCCGTTGGTATTGCCGAAGACGTGTTCATTAAAGTTGGCACATTTAATTTCCCAGTCTATTTTGTCGTAGTTGATTATGAAATGGACCCTCGTATTCCTTTAATACTTGGTCGGCCATTCTTGAGAACCGGACGAGCTTTAGTGGATGTGGCCGAAGGTGAGTTAATCTTAAGAGTCGGGGATGATGCACACATTTTCAAAATGGGGAAGCTTACCAGTACAACCTTTGGAGGACGATAATCAATGAATATGATTAATGTGCATGATGACTTCGTTGTCTACAACAATCCTCTATTCGACTCTTGCATCAATAATCCACTTTTTCACGATGATGTGGATGATTCTCTCCCTACTTTGGAACCTTCTCCCATTTATGATTCTCCACCGGTCTTTGATGCTTATGATGATGATGATTCTAGCTCAGATTCGGATGATTTTGATGACCTTACTTCTGAGTATCCCGAGCTACCCACATATGATGATTTTGATGAGACCGATACTCTCTCGAGCGATTTTTCACATGATGAAGATCCTCCGCCATCACTCGATCCTACTTTGGACGATTACTCATTTGAGGAAGACTTCTCTACGTTTCTTAACACTTACTTCCCTCATGAGAGTGATGCTCCTCCTTTAGATTTTGAAGATTATCGTCTTGATCCTACTTTGGATTTGAAGCATGATAGGTGTGAAAACACCCATCCTTTTTACCACTTAATTACAATAATAACCGAGCCAAAACGTGTATTTTATGTCATTTATGTCGGAATTATGCGTGGTTTGTGTTTTTGTTGTGATTTAGGACGAAAAGGTGAAAAGTGGAGAAAACACGGCATCAACGGGCTTTTATCAAAGAAAAAGACGAAAGATGAAGTCGAAAGATCAAGAGTAGAAAAAGAACGGAAGTCCAAGACCAATTCTGAAGATTTATCGAAGAAAAAGTCAAAGGACGGAAGTTTACTAAAAAGCCGAAGAACTCGAGTCTTATTTATAAAGAAAAATCAAGACGAGTTAAAGAAATCCCAAGACAAAGTCCAAGATTAACAAAAGATAAAGAAGAAAAGAACTTAAGTGTGCAATTAAGGCAAAGAGGAAAGAGGGAGGAAGCTTCCTAAGCTCCTCCCTAATCACCCCTATAAATAGATTAGGCTTAGTTCATTTCTTGTTGTTGAAGGCCTGACAAGCCTCTCTTCCCCATTTTCATTTTCCTGTTCTTTCATTTTATGCACTTTAATCTTCATGTAATGCACCTTTAATTTCCTTTTAATTCCAAGTAAGTTTCCATTTAATTTTTGTTAATCTTTACTTATTGTTAATCTCCTTCTACCTTTCTTGTTTGATTTGTTCTTTATCTTCATTGTTCATGTTCTTGAGTTTTTATGATTTTGATCAAGTGAGTTTTGATTGATTTGGTTATGTTTGTGAGTTTTGATGATTTGTTTTGATTGATTATTGTTAGTTGATGTTTATTGGTTGTTTTGGTTTAATCTTTTGGTTTGTTTTGTTTAGATTTGATCAAATTCGAGCTGCGTTCTTCATACCCTGTTTTTCGTTCATGTTACTGTATCTTATTTAGTCATTCCGCATAGTCATCTGTTTTCATTGTCCCTTATGCGGAATTATTAGTTATTCCGGGTAGGATGCTTATGCGGAATATTGGTTATTCCGGGTAGGATGTTTATGCGGAATAATTAGTTATTCCGGATAGGACTTTCTATGCGGAATGTTTGATTTTTCCGTATAAGCCTATTTTTCCGCATAACCATTTTATTCCGTATAAGCCTAACATTCCACATAAGGGTTCTCTTTATTTATTCCGCATAGAGTTTCTTTTTAGTTATTCCGCATAGGTTATTTTTATTCCGCATAGTATGTTATTCCGCATGGGATTTCTTCCCAGTAGGATAGTATTCCGCATACAAGCATTATTCCGTATAGAGTTTTTTAGATTTCAGTTTTAAACTTTATTTTTTTCCGCCTTTTTCTTTATTTGCACTTTCACTTGCTTTCCTTTTATTTAAGTTTTATTTCGCGTCATTTACTTTATTTACCTTTTAATTTTCTTGCAATTTACTTTTCGCCGAGTTTTTATCTTTCATTGTTTCTTTTTACCGTCTTCACTTTATTTTTAATTGTTTCAAGTCTTTATTTTTAATTAGTTTTAAACAACGACAACTCTTTTATTTGATTCACCAAGAACAACTGAGTCGCACAATTAACCGGAAATCAATTCGAGAAGATACCGAGAAACGAACTTTCAACTAGTAAAATCTCATTTTATCAAATGGCGCCGATGCCGGCTCTTTTCGTGAGGATTAAAGGTTTTTTGTGAGAGACGTGTTGGCTTTTGGGATCCGTTCACTTGTGAACGTTATTTTTCGTGTCCAAAAATTTTCAAAAATCCAAAAACATTTGAAAAATCATAAAAGCATTTCTTTTTCAATAGTTTTGCACCAAAAATATTCTTCTTGCTTATCTATCTTTCTTTATGGATTTTTATGTCCATTGTGTCGGGTGTGGGAGACGATTGTACGGGAACGACTCTTCTCAATGGTGTACATGTGAGCGGTACGGAAACGATATCGACAACACACAATTCGGATTTTGTCCTTTGTGCAACTCGACTAATTCGTCCTTTTTGAACCCACCTCCTGTTCCCACGTGCATCTATTGTGGAAGCGATTCGCATTGGCATATTTCGTGCCCGGTTCAATACCCGTATGATCACGGGCAAGAACCGGGGTACAATTATGACTATGATAATAGCTATCCACAAGACGCACCCAGTCTTTCTCCTCAACCGTTCTGCAACAACTGTGGGGGTCCTCACGATACTTCCTATTGTCAACCAATGAATTATTATGAGCAAAATCCGTGTCCAGAGTTTTCTTCACCTATGGATTATTATGAACCAAACCCGGTTTCTAATTCTTCCAACCCGATGAACTTCTATGAGCCACAACCATGCTATAATTCAGGTTTTCAACATTTTGAACCCCCACATCACACCCTCAATCATCAATCCTCTTAGCAAACTAGTCTTGATCAACAACTCACTTCTTTGAATGACATTCTAGAAAGTATAGCTCAACTTCGAGCTGACTTACATCAGGAAAGGCAACCGTTGCTTGATGTGGACAAAACCTTGAAAACCACCGACACCTTTTTGAGCCAATTTAGTCGTTTTCCCTTCTTTTCTACACCAAAATGTTTAATTACAGCGTGGGATAGAATTGGTGAAATTGAACATACTCGGGGCGATGAACAACAAAAGTTGTTGCATGAGCTTCTTAAAGATGTGGAGGTTATCAAGGAAGAGTTAGCCGACTACGTCCTCCTAACTGGACTCGTCCCATCTATTATGATGATGACGACGACGATGATGTCTACACTTTCAACCAATCTTCTGAAGTTGCTGCTCCTACTCTCGATATTCCTATTGCGTCTAAGGATCTAGATTCGTTGAATGAGCTTAGTGATGTTGGTCTCGACAAATTATTGGATGATGAGGTTTGTGACTTACCTGCTATGGAGCTTGAGGACGACATTGCTCTTACGGAAGAGGTCGATCCTAGTGATGACGATTCTTCTCTCTGCTATGAGAATTTCACTTTTGAAATTTCTCAATCTCCACCGGGAGATGCGGGTGATGACGATTTATTCTCTTCGGCCTACGAGAAGTTCACCGATGAACTTGATCTTGTGGATGAGGTGGAAGACGTGCTTCTTCGCGATAGATTACGGAAAGTGCACCTTCTTATCGCTCAAATCGAAGAGTTGACTTCTCATTCTTTTTCCGATTCTTTGCCTCCATCTATTCCTTCCGTTGAAGATAATGACCTATTGCTGGAAGAAATCGATATTCACTCCATACCACCAGGTAATGATGACGATGACATGGAGGGGGACATTATTTTTGATAATTTGCTGCAAGAAGGTATTGTCCCAAGTCTCCCTCCCGAGCACTTTTCATCCTCCCCTTTAGAGACCATCACGGAGGATGAGTGCTTTGACCCGGGAGGTGACATTGATTATGCTATCATTGATAACATCACGGATTTGCCGAATGCTCAGCCTCCATTGTCTTTGGGGGAGGACAATGTGCTTACTTTACCCAACCCACCTCCCGTGGATCTTGATTTCACATACTTTTCGTATGTTGAAAGGGTTTTTCTCCCATTCAATACTTATCCCCCCGCCTCTCCTTTGTTGATGTCCTCCGGGAATGAGGACAAGGTCTTTGATCCCGGTATTACATTCAAGGCTTCCCCATGGACTATTTAATTTGGGGACGAGTCAGGCTCGTGACTCGGTTAACAAAAACAAGCGCTTTTTGGGAGGCAACCCAATTATCTATCTATTTTCACCATAAGTGTAGGGGGAGCCCCGTGGTGTTTCTTGCTTTCTTTCTTATCATGTGCAGGGATTAGAGCTTCAAAGACACACTCTTGATGATTTTTGACGAATCGTGATTTCGTGTTCCCTTCTTCCCGGTTCTATCCTAAACTCTTTTCGATTCACTATTTTATATTTTCAATATTAAAATAGGAATCTCTTTAGTTTTCTTTTCCTTAACGAGATTTAAACAAAGTGCACAATGTCCTAAGTGTAGGGGAGTTTACTCCCACATGCTTAAACATTGAGGACAATGTTTATATTAAGTGTAGGGGGGACTTCTATCGAAGTTAAGTGGTCTTTTCCTTGTATTTGCCCTCATTTTAACCGGAAAATCAATTTTTCGACATTTTTCAAAATTTTTAATCTATTTTGGCCTAGTTGTAGTCTCCTTTATTTTTGTTACTTTCTAGCATTTTAATAAAATGGTTTTAGCAAGTTTAGATATCTTAGATATATAAGGCCCGTTGTGAATATTTTGACTCAACCCGAGTTTACTTATCCAAGTTCACTCTAGCTAGTATCCTTAACCATGTAGACCTTAATTGGTTTATTAGACTAAGCATCCACGAGTCTAATTCCTTGAGATTTTAAATTGTGGAGAACGAGAAATGATAGAGTTAGTTACAAGTTTGGTATTCTCTCATTAACTTATGTGAGTTAATTATGATCTTTTTCTCCCATCACTTGCTAATAAATTATCTGCAATAAGTAAGGTCGTACGATTTGAAAAGTTACTTAGCTTCTAGCCCAAGATCGTTTAAAAGTTGCTCGGTAATGATAAGAGTTCATAGCCAATGCATAACTTATGAAGCGGGGCGCGAAGATTGGCGAGTCCGAAAAGGCCCTAACAAGGCATGAGGATTCCATTTTATTGCTGAAGATCCAAAGTGATGTGAAAACTATTATTCCCAAAATCAATATGAAGGATCAAGACTCACGACGAAAAGCAATCAACTCCCATAAAGATCATGGAGAAGTCTATCCGAAAAGACCCTAAGAAGGTATGAGGATAAATAGATCCAAGTCCGAAAAGGAGGCGGATCGTTGTATCTCAAAATCCCAATTAGAGATTGAAGAATAATCATGAAGTCGTGGTCAACAAAGCTGGAGTACTCCTCAAAAGTCTCCAAGTGAAGAAACTCTATAACGAAGAGAAGACCATTATCTCAAAAACGTCTCTCGAAGATATGAAGTATGAAGTACATGCCAAATATCGGCCCGAGAAAGGTCTCAAATCGTGAACCAAGTTATGCCAAGATATGAACTTTTTGATATCCCGAGAAGCAGTTTTAAGAGATTTTGTCCTTTAGCTAACTATTGATCAAATCGTCTACTTTGCTTTCAGCCTAAATAAATTATCGAAATAAGTCAACAATGCATCCTCGTGATCATTCAAGACATCAATAAAATATAAGAGATACTCGTAGGAATAAGGGAGTTTAAGTGATTAATTGAACCACATGAGTAAATGTTTGTTATGCTAACTTGTACTAACAATGATCTTGTTTTTAATCTTGGCATGGGGAACGTGAAACTTGAGGGTGATGAACATTCATGACACACAAGCCCTAATGTAAGTCTTAGATTTCTTTACAAGTTTCTTCCTTGTTGCATCTTGTTATTTTCTATCTTTTTGATTTTCCTTAGTTGTTTAATAAAGGCCAAGGTAGGTTGATTATGATGGAAAATGTAAAACGTGCTTTGTAACTAATGCATTGCATGAGGACATTGCAGAGGTTAAGTGTAGGGGATTTGATAGGTGTGAAAACACCCATCCTTTTTACCACTTAATTACAATAATAACCGAGCCAAAACGTGTATTTTATGTCATTTATGTCGGAATTATGCGTGGTTTGTGTTTTTGTTGTGATTTAGGACGAAAAGGTGAAAAGTGGAGAAAACACGGCATTCACGGGCTTTTATCGAAGAAAAAGACGAAAGATGAAGTCGAAAGATCAAGAGTGGAAAAAGAACGGAAGTCCAAGACCAATTCTGAAGATTTATCGAAGAAAAAGTCAAAGGACGGAAGTTTACTAAAAAGCCGAAGAACTCGAGTCTTATTTATAAAGAAAAATCAAGACGAGTTAAAGAAATCCCAAGACAAAGTCCAAGATTAACAAAAGATAAAGAAGAAAAGGACTTAAGTGTGCAATTAAGGCAAAGAGGAAAGAGGGAGGAAGCTTCCTAAGCTCCTCCCTAATCACCCCTATAAATAGATTAGGCTTAGTTCATTTCTTGTTGTTGAAGGCCTGACAAGCCTCTCTTCCCCATTTTCATTTCCTGTTCTTTCATTTTATGCACTTTAATCTTCATGTAATGCACCTTTAATTTCCTTTTAATTCCAAGTAAGTTTCCATTTAATTGTTGTTAATCTTTACTTATTGTTAATCTCCTTCTACCTTTCTTGTTTGATTTGTTCTTTATCTTCATTTTTCATGTTCTTGAGTTTTTATGATTTTGATCAAGTGGGTTTTGATTGATTTGGTTATGTTTGTGAGTCTTGATGATTTGTTTTGATTGATTATTGTTAGTTGATGTTTATAGGTTGTTTTGGTTTAATCTTTTGGTTTGTTTTGTTTAGATTTGATCAAATTCGAGCTGCGTTCTTCATACCCTGTTTTTCGTTCATGTTACTGTATCTTATTCAGTCATTCCGCATAGTCATCTGTTTTCATTGTCCCTTATGCGGAATTATTAGTTATTCCGGGTAGGATGATTATGCGGAATATTGGTTATTCCAGGTAGGATGTTTATGCGGAATAATTAGTTATTCCGGATAGGACTTTCTATGCGGAATGTTTGATTTTTCCGTATAAGCTTATTTTTCCGCATAACCATTTTATTCCGTATAAGCCTAACATTCCGCATAAGGGTTCTCTTTATTTATTCCGCATAGAGTTTCTTTTTAGTTATTCCGCATAGGTTATTTTTATTCCGCATAGTATGTTATTCCGCATGGGATTTCTTCCCAGTAGGATAGTATTCCGCATACAAGCATTATTCCGTATAGAGTTTTTCAGATTTCAGTTTTAAACTTTATTTTTTTCCGCCTTTTTCTTTATTTGCACTTTCACTTGCTTTCCTTTTATTTAAGTTTTATTTCGCGTCATTTACTTTATTTACCTTTTAATTTTCTTTCAATTTACTTTTCGCCAAGTTTTTATCTTTCATTGTTTCTTTTTACCGTCTTCACTTTATTTTTAATTGTTTCAAGTCATTATTTTTAATTAGTTTTAAACAACGACAACTCTTTTATTTGATTCACCAAGAACAACTGAGTAGCACAATTAACCGGAAATCAATTCGAGAGGATACCGAGAAACGAACTTTCAACTAGTAAAATCTCATTTTATCAAAGCACATTCTTTCTAAGGAGAAGAAACCGATCGACACCAATATCCACAGCACATATGATTTAACACCTCTTTGTCCCCCTTCTGAGGACGAGGTTGTGCTTCTTCGTGGATCTTCTTCCCATTCTGCTGAGCCTGAGTGCTATTTTCCCTTAAAGGAAAAGGTGTTCGACCCCGGTATTGATATTTTGCAGCCATCTCAGTATCCACCTGATGAAATAAAAGGAAATATCTTTGAAACTTATGGAAATCTCCTTGCACCACTTCACCCTTGCTTCCACCGTGCTCCATCACTGCTTAAGGGAACCTTGCCTACTCTTCTTTGGCTTGCCTTGTCCGCCTTAAGCTCGTGCTATTTAGTGGACGAAAACTATGTCTTTGATCCTGGTGGATATGTTTCATGCTTCTTCCGTTGATGATCAAGGTCGAGTTAGGCTAATGACTCGGTTAACAAAAATCAAGCGCTTCTTGGGAGGCAACCCATGCATCTATCTTTTCGCTTTCTTTATCATAAGTGTAAGGGAGACCCGTTGGTGTTTGCTCTTTCCTCTCTTCTACTAATTAGGGATTCGAGCTTCAATGATCCACTCTTGATGATTCTTGACGACTCGTGATTCTGTGTTCTACTTCTTCCCGGTTCTACCCTAAACTCTTTTCGATTCACTATTTTATATTTTTTCAATATTAAATTAGGAATCTCTTTAGTTGTCCTTTCCCTTAGCGAGATTTAAACAACGTGCACAATGTCCTAAGTGTAGGGGAGTTTACTCCCACATGCTTAAACATTGAGGACAATGTTTATATTAAGTGTAGGGGGACTTCTATCGAAGTTAAGTGGCCTTTTCCTTGTATTTGTCCTCATTTTAACCGGAAAATCAATTTTTCGACATTTTTCAAAATTTTTTGATCTATTTTGGCCTATTAGTTTTTATCTTTGTATAGTTATTTTCTTTCCTTTGCTAGAATAAATTTTTGAATAAGTGGTTTCTATTTTCAAACGTTGTGAATCTTTTGACTCAACCCGAGTTTACTTGTCTAAGTTACTCTAGCTAGTATCCTTAACGTGTTTAAGTCAAGTTTTGCTAGGATTTTATATAGGGCGCTATAAAACGCGAAAGTCTTAACTCTCACGGGTTAAGAACAAGAACTTTTCGCAAGTTCCTATAATTGATCCTAGAGAGTCATTTATCAAGGGAACTTTAAAACGCGATTTCTAAACTTGAAAAAGTCTAAGAATTTGCAAGATCCTATAGGCGACTCGAAAACCCAAAACATTGATTTAATAGGCTAAGCATCCACGAGTCTCATTACTTGAGATTTTAAACTGTGGAGAACAAGAGATGATAGAGTCAATTATAAGTTTGGTATTCTTTCGTGAATTTATGTGAGTTATATATAAGCCTATTCTCCCATCGCTTGCTAATAAATTTATCTGCAATAAATAAGGTTGTAAGATTTGAAAAGTTACTTAGCTTCTAGCCCAAGATCGTTTAAAAGTTGCTCGGTATTGATTAGAGTTCATAGCCAAGGCATAACTTATTGAAGCGGGATGCGAAGATTGGCGAGTCCGAAAAGGCCCTAACAAGGCATGAGGGCTATATTTTGTTGCTAAAGATCCAAAGTGATGTGAAGAATCATTTATCGAAAATCAATATGAAGGATCGAGACACACGACGAAAAGCAAAAACTCCCCACAAGTCATGGAGAAGTGTATCCGAAAAGACCCTAACAAGGTATGAGGATAAATAGATCCAAGTCAAAAAGGAGGCGGATCGTTGTATATCAAAGTCCAAAATAAAGATTGGAGAAAAATGAAGAAGTCGTGGTCCAAGTATGTATCTCTCAAAACTTCAAGTGAAGAAATTCCTATATGAAGAGAAGACCATAATTTCATGAACGTCTCTCAAGGTTGGAAGTATGAAGTCGCTGCCAAATATCGGTCCGAGAAAGGTCTCAAATCGCGAAGCGAGTTATGCCAAGATATGAACTTTATGAGGTCCCGAGAAGCAGTTTTAAAAGATTTTGTCCTTTAGCTAACTATTGATTAAATCGTTCACTTTATTTTCAGACTTAATAACTATCGAAATAAGTCAAAAATGCATCCTCGTGATCGTTCAAGACAATAATAAAATATAAGAGATACACTTAGGAATAAGGGAGTCTAAGTGAGTAATTGGCCCACATGAGTTCGTGATAGTTTACTAACTTATAATAACAATGATCTCGTTTTTAAGCTTGGTTTGGAGAAAGTGAAAACTTGAGGATGATGATTATTCATGACATTTCCAAAACCCAAGGTATGCTTTTTGATTTCTTTACTTTTAATGTTTATAATTTTCTATCTCTTTAATAATAAAGGCCAATGTGGATTGATTATGATGAAAAATGTAAACGTGCTTTGTAACTAATGCATTGCATGAGGACATTGCAATGGTCAAGTGTAGGGGATTTGATATGTGTGTAAACAAACATCTTTTCTACCACTTAATTACAATAATAACCGGACCAAAACGTGTATTTTATGTCTTTTATGTCGGAATTATGCGTGGTTTGTGTTTTTGTTGTGATTTAGGACGAAAAGGTGAAAAGTGGAGAAAACACGGGCATTCACGGGTATTTACGGACTTTTATTGAAGAAAAAGACGAAAGACGAAGTCAAGAAGTCAAGAGTGAAAAAAGAACGGAAGTCCAAGACCAATTCTGAAGATTTATCGAATAAAAAGTCAAAAGACGGAAGTTTATCAAAAGCCGAGGAACTCAAGTCTTATTTATCGAAGAATTAAAAGACGAGTCCAAAGAAATCCCGAGCCAAAAGTCATCAAAGTCCAAGATTAACAAAGAGATTAAGAAGGAAGGACTTGATGGCGCAATTAAGAAGAAAGTAAGGAGGGAAGGAAGCTTCCTCTAACCACCCTCCTAATCTCCTATAAATAATTCTCATTTTCATTTCATTTAGTTTTGTTGGCTAGAGTGACATTAGTTCTTCCACCTTTATTTTTATGCACATTTAATTACCTTGCACCTTTAATTACTTGCACCTTTAATTACCTTGTCTTGCACTTTAATTTTCAAGTAAATTACCTTTATCTTTATTGCACCTTTACTTTACTTGTTTTATCTCTCATTCTACCTTTCTTTCTTGCTTGATCTTGTTGTTTACATGCTTATTGTGTTGTTTATTTGTTTAAAGATTTCATTTTTATGCTTTTGATTTTTTTAAATCATTTATTTTCATAGCTTATTGTGTTTATATTTAAGTTTTTAAGGTTTTTATAAAAGTTATTTTCGTATAAAAGTTGTTTTTTTTCGTAAAGCTTTTTCATTTTGTGTTTAAAAAGTCTTCAAATTTCTGTTTATTAGCTTTTTCTTAATCGGTTTGCCTTAGGATTTTAGACTTGTGCTTATTAGAATCATAGCTTATTTGTTTAGCTTATTTTGTACTTTTTCCTCCATATTCCGATTTGGTAAATCGGAAGAGGGTTTTACATTCCGACCATAGCTCATTGGCTTGGTCGGAAAAGGGTTTCAACTTTCCGATTGGTGGATTAGTTGGTATTCCGATCAGGGCAAGGTAAGTGGGTATTCCGATTTGGTCTAGTGACAGTTATTCCGATTGGTGCTTCACTCCTCATTCCGATCGAGGTGCGTGTTTGGTATTCCGATTGGGACTAGTGATAGTATTCCGATCAAGGGGTCCGATCAGCATTCCGACCAGCATCTAAGCCATATTCCGATCAGGTAAGTTTATATTCCGATTGAGGTTTGTCTGGATATTCAGATCTGGGGTAAGTGACATATTCCGATTGGTTTTCCGATCAATATTCCGATTTGGGTGTAAGCTAACATTCCGATCAAGGTAAGATCGGAATATATTCAGATCTGGGTTTATTTTCTTTATACTTTGTCTTGTTTAATTTTTACATTCTCATTCTAATTCTTGTCTAATTTTAATTTCCGTCACGCTTTATTTTAAGTCATTTAATTTAATTTACTTTTCAAAGTTTTTAAATATCGCACCTTTCTTTTAATTAGACTTAAATTAATTTCAACGCCATTTACTTTAACGCACATTTAATTTTAATTGTTTTTGCACATTTTAATATACTACAACGACAACATTTTTGTTTCCACCAAAAGACAGCTGAGTCACATAGAGAACTTAGATCAATTCGAAGAGACATACTTAAACGAACTTAAATCATTTTAATTTTTATACGGGGTGTAAAAGCCCTTGTATCAAATGTGCATAAAAATTAAAATGATTTAAGTTCGTTTAAGTATATCTCTTCGAATTGATCTAGGTTCTCTATGTGACTCAGCTGTCTTTTGGTGGAAACAAAAATGTTGTCGTTGTAGTATATTAAGATGTGCAAAAACAATTAAAATTAAATGTGCGTTAAAGTAAATGGCGTTGAAATTAATTTAAGTCTAATTAAAAGAAAGGTGAGATATTTAAAAACTTTGAAAAGTAAATTAAATTAAATGACTTAAAATAAAGCGTGACGGAAATTAAAATTAGACAAGAATTAAAATGAGAATGTAAAAATTAAACAAGACAAAGTATAAAGAAAATAAACCCAGATCGGAATATATTCCGATCTTACCTTGATCGGAATGTTAGCTTACACCCAAATCGGAATATTGATCGGAAAACCAATCGGAATATGTCACTTACCCCAGATCGGAATATCCAGACAAACCTCAATCGGAATATAAACTTACCTGATCAGAATATGGCTTAGATGCTGGTCGGATGCTGATCGGTCACCTTGATCGGAATACTGTCACTAGTCCCAATCGGAATACCAAACACGCACCTCGATCGGAATGAGGAGTGAAGCACCAATCAGAATAACTGTCACTAGACCAAATCGGAATACCCACTTACCTTTCCCTGATCGGAATACCAACTAATCCACCAATCGGAAAGTTGAAACCCTTTTCCGACCAAGCCAAGGAGCTATGGTCGGAATGTAAAACCCTCTTCCGATTTACCAAATCGGAATATGGAGGAAAAGTACAAAATAAGCTAAACAAATAAGCTATGATTCTAATAAGCACAAGTCTAAAATCCTAAGGCAAACCGATTAAGAAAAAGCTAATAAACAGAAATTTGAAGACTTTTTAAACACAAAATGAAAAAGCTTTACGAAAAAAAAAACAACTTTTATACGAAAATAACTTTTATAAAAACCTTAAAAACTTAAAGATAAATACAATAAGCTATGAAAATAAATGATTTAAAACAATCAAAAGCATAAAAATGAAATCTTTAAACAAATAAACAACACAATAAGCATGTAAACAACAAGATCAAGCAAGAAAGAAAGGTAGAATGAGAGATCAAACAAGTAAAGTAAAGGTGCAATAAAGATAAAGGTAACTGACTTGAAAATTAAAGTGCAAGACAAGGTAATTAAAGGTGCAAGTAATTAAAGGTGCAAGGTAATTAAATGTGCATAAAAATAAAGGTGGAAGAACTAGTGTCACTCTAGCCAACAAAACTAAATGAAATGAAAATGAGAAGTATTTATAGGAGATTAGGAGGGTGGTTAGAGGAAGCTTCCTCCCCTCCTTACTTACTTCTTAATTGCGCCATCAAGTCCTTCCTTCTTAATCTCTTTGTTAATCTTGGACTTTGATGACTTTTGGCTCGGGATTTCTTTGGACTCGTCTTTTAATTCTTCGATAAATAAGACTTGAGTTCCTCGACTTTTGATAAACTTCCGTCTTTTGACTTTTTCTACGATAAATCTTCAGAATTGGTCTTGGACTTCCGTTCTTTTTGCACTCTTGACTTCTTGACTTCGTCTTTCGTCTTTTTCTTCAATAAAAGTCCGTAAATGCCCGTGAATGCCCGTGTTTTCTCCACTTTTCACCTTTTCGTCCTAAATCACAACAAAAACACAAACCACGCATAATTCCGACATAAAAGACATAAAATACACGTTTTGGTCCGGTTATTATTGTAATTAAGTGGTAGAAAAGATGTGTGTTTACACACATATCACGGCTTAAAATAATCCAATAACGAAAATACTGCTTTACGCATTGAATTACGATATATTGCCTGACTAGCAATACAGGGTCTTATTATTGATATTATGTTCGTGTTTTGGTTTTATATAACCATATTTATATACGGTTTTTATTTAACTCTTTACAACGTTATAAAACGTATTGTATGATGTTTTTACGACAATGGTTCGTATAATGATTTTGAGGGCAAAAGCCTATATTATGATTTTTGATAATGATTTGTATAAAATGACTTTGGCTATTTTATGGCCTATTACAAAGATTTGTACAAAATGATTTTCGGTAACAATTATATACCGATGATATATTGATGGTTTTATTAAACTCTATGAATTCACTTGGCGTTTTCGCTGACCCTTTCTTTTAACATGTTTTGTCTCAGGTACTTGAAGGTAATTCTCGGGAAGACAACAAGAATTCATGGCCCGCACTTAAATAATAATTTCCATTCAAATGCTTTGTAAAACCTGTATGAAATACAATGACTTGGGACCTATGTAAACTTGATATTTATGAATGGAAATGCTTTATTATTAAACGACGCGATTTTTAAGTGTTGTCTATGATGTGAGTAATGTGCTATCCCGTAACACCAACGAGTCTTCCGTTGTATTGAATTGTATAAATTTGGGGGTGTTACAGTTTGGTATCAGAGCTCTCGTTATAGAGAACGAAAGATTTTTAAAACCAAGGTTTTGAATAAAACATTTCAAAATCTTTTAACTATAAACATTTTTCACAAAATGTCTAAAAAACTTTTGACTATAACGATGCCGAAGAATTCCTGAGTTACCGACAAGGCCAGACGGAGAAGTGTTATTTTAATATATATATATATATATATAACTTAGATTATATATATATATGATGTAATTTTATTACATGATTGTTTGATGATTATTTTGATATTTATACGAGGTATTTATACGACGTAGATTGTCACAAGGAACCCTAAATCCCCTAGTAAATTAATCGAAGCTATTCTCGTAGGAGTTCTAGCTATCCTAGATCTAAACCAAGGTGCGGATATTTATGATCCCAACAAAATGGTTAATATTCGTAGAAATGTTGATATTAGTTGATTGTGATATTAAAGAAGAATTGGCGAGACTAAATCTGATATCGATGTCATAATGATCTTTCCTTATAGAGTAGAGTTTGACAAAACGTTACCACCTAGAAAGATGTCATCTGATTCATTGTCACCCAATTTTTAAATTGAAATCGAAAGGGTGAATGTTGCACTTGAGGCTGTCATTGGAACCATTACCCAAAAGCCTCATGCCACTAGTACCTTTCCGAGAAGTCTAATTGAATGTGTGAGTCATTTCATACTAGTGACTCATTTGATAACTATTGTTGTAAGAGCTATAGGATTGGAAATTTAGTGTTGTTCATATTGAACTTTTATTGCCCTATTAAGGTCTAAGAATAAGGTTGAAAGTATTGGAGAATGAGGTAAGATATCGAATTGATCATAAGTTGGTTGAAACTTGAATAAAGTCAAATTTAACCCGTATGGAATATGAGATTGTTAAGAGGAAGTCGTTAAGTTCTGTGATTGAATTATAAGGTTTTAAATTGATTGTTGGTTCGTGTTAAGGGTTGTTCCTAGGCCATTGTCCAATAATGATGATGCCCAGTGTCCAAGATACAAATTGAAGAAAATCTTCTTCTGAATTGAGACCGATGGATCTTTCGGGACATGTGGAACACCTAATGACTCTTGTAGATTAGTATTCATTGTGGTATCTTTTAAAAATCCCTAAATTAACTGAGACATCAGTTGGTAGGATGAGTTCTTGGAATTGTATGACATAGTGACACGTAATGTGTTACGGTACAATTTTGACTTGTTTGTGATTAATGGAAAGAATACCTTTGATTGCTAAATCCTACATGTGTCGATGTTATCTATCTTTTCTTGCTTCTTCCTAATGCTCGCATTAGTGATGCAACCATTGAACAAGTACTCATCTCGATTTGAGTTACGTTGAGGATTATTCTTCCTGAGTGCCATCAAGGTCATGAACCTCATGATAAATTGGCTAAGCTCATTTCCTAGCATATTGTAGTTAGTTCTTGGTGAACAACTTTTCATCACTCTTTTGCAGATCACTCATTATTTTTATAAGTTAAAACAGTATTACTTGAGAAAATTAAATTCTCATTACTAAAAGGATTATTCAAAATGAGATTTATAAGTAATCGTTATCGAATGAAGTTGTTTATGAAACACCTTGGAAAACTTAATTGTTTCCATAACAAAGAACATCTTTAGAAATTTATTTTTGATTCTTATTTAAGAATTAAGCATGAAAATGTTATTATTATAAACATGATGATAAAATTTTGACGAACTGCGTATTGCATCGTTAATCTTGAAATTGTATATAGTTGCGCGCCTACATACAATTTGGAAGTAACCATGCAAGGCTGATTAGTAGTCACCATGAAATTATTAATAAACACTAAATTTTCTTTGAAGATTGTGAAAGATTAAATTTTATGAGATCTGCAAGAAGTGAAAAATAGGGACATATTGATAGGGACACCTACATATGCGCCCGTACTATTTATTCTTCTGAGTCAAATTTACTCATCTGTGGGACTTGTCTTATTTGACAATTGATATCCCCTCCTTGTCCAATTTTCCCGTGGTGAGATTCTTTGGAAAAGTATCTGATTACCGAGTGTTGATACTCGACTGGATGTATCGACGTTCCTATAATTTCTTTTGAATTGATTTCATTTGAATGACCTGGGTAACGATCCGAGGAGCTTTCGAATGCGTACTCAATTTATGAAAATATGGGATATATTCATATTCGTTAAATGTTTTCGTCTGTATCTGATTTGAAATTCTCTCGCGTAGATTATGCGTTGACCTTACTCTTTTAATGGTAGTTGTGTCTCTAGATATCCTTGAATCTGTGAAGGGTTATGAGTTATTATTAGTCTTTTGAGAAGTTCACATCTTATCAACGGTGATGAAACTGGAAAGTTGATAGTACCAGTAGAATGAATTGATTGATTATGACATGACGACATTGTCTTAATTGATGGGAACTCGAGTAGAATTCCCTTAAATGATAAGATGTTGATTATCAAAAGTGATCTAAATAATTCTTGATGGATGACCATATCCTGCATTTAGACTTGAAATTATACCGTGAATGGTTGTGAATTAGTCATAGATATTATAATCTAGAAAGAACCTAATATGAATTTATTAAAAGATGTTTCTGTTATCTGAAACTTTAGAAGGTATTTGATGGTAAATTACCTAGACCTTCGCCATTAAGGAAAGTTGAATTTGGTATTGATTATATTCCCGGTGCTGCACCTGTGGCGTGTGCACCCTACGTCAGCACCATCTGAATTAAAAGAATTACCGTACAACTGAGAGAGTTGTCGGAGAAAACTTTTATTCTACCAAGCTCGTCATCATGAAGAGCTATGGTGTTATCATTCCTTATATTTATTGATTACCAAGAACTAGGTAAATTGACGATTAAAAAAATCTATATCCACTACCCAAGATGATAGATTTGTTCGATCATTTACAAGGTTTTAGCGTATATTCAAGATTTGATCCTCGGCATGGTTATCATCAACCTCGCGTCCGCGAAAAAGATTATCTATTCCAATCTCTACATCCAGAACTTGTAATGAACATTATAAGTTTCACGTGATATCGTTTGGATTGACTAATACACATGTAGCATTCATAAATTTGGTGAATCACGTGTGAAGGCTGTAATTTGATAAATTCATGCTTATGATCATTAGGAACCATTTGTTTGTTTATAAGAATAAGAAGGAGTTAATAATTATTTATAGACTGCCTTCAATTAGCCGAGCAATGAAAACCTGAACCTTGAGTATTTAACATGTGATTAAACATTAAATCCTTTATATTATTTGACCGTGTGATTAATAGATAATGGAATCTATATTGACTCTTTTATATTTAAAGGAGTTGTGTAAACATGGTGTGCCTGTATCGATCATCTCTATCAAGATCCTTGCTTCGTATCGAATTTCTAGAGATTTGCTCAGAAGTCATTGAGAACGAATCTTGATGAGAGTACTGTACCACCCCAATCGAAGGGACGAGGTAAAGTAACGATACAAAATACTATAAGTGTTGTTTTATGCTTGAATGATTGACCTTTGGTAATGAACCGTATAATCATTTTCCTTTGGAGAGATTATCATTGATAATTATAGTATTAGGATCGAGATCGAATCTTGTGAGGATCTATATTAGAGCATCTGTAAGTAGGAGTTGGGATGAAGACATCCAATATACACCCATTGTGAGTTGGACATGTCTTTTAGGTTTAAGGTTTCCTATGATGGCGAACCTAACCTTACAAAATACTCGACCCGCGAGACCTGAAATGATTGTTGAAATTAGGATCTGATTATTGACTGCCATTAGTGGGCAGAAGGTTATGTGAATATGAAATGTAGATCTTGAAGTGCCAGATGGGTAGCGAAGTTATGCCAAAAATTTTCACCTTGGAAAAATGAATAGACGATCTGAAAGATCATGGGAATTAAGTCCCCGTTATATGGGACCATTGAGATGTAAAAAGATTGGTTTGAAAGGCATATAAGCTGGATCTACCCTAGGACTTCAAGGGCTGCGTAAATTATGATTCGTATATCTAACTTGATGAAATGTCTATCAAGTGAAAATCTGACTATTCCTTAATGATGTTTAGATCGGCAAAAAGTTGCATTCATCAAAAGCCCGTGAACATCATGGATAGAGAAAGTAAGTCAACATTAAGCCTGATCTTATTCCCGTAGTTATGTTTGATGAAACTCGCATATTGTATTGAATTACACTTGTGAGAAAAGACCGAATGTGGAGGAAATACCCACATGGCTTTAACTCTATAAGAAGCGAGTAGTAAGATAAGATGATCTTTGAGGTCAAAGATCCTGTTTAGGGGTAAATGTTGTGACAATCCGTCAATTTATGGTTTATATTTTATTCTCAAATATTATTTAAAAATATTATTTTAATGTTATATTATGAACTCACTTATTTATGGGAAGAAATTTGGATTTACGTCTTGAAGTAGCATCGACTACGTCTAAACCGGAGGATTCAACGTTACGTGCTTACGTTTACATACACCGTTTTGGTGACAGTCCGACATTTCAGAAAATAAATTTATCTGTGAATATTATTTTGAGATTTTAAATTTGTGTTGGTTCATAAACTCACAAATTTACGAGAAGAGATGAGGACTTACGATTATAATTTAACGTCCTTTACGACTAAACCGGAAACCTTAGGATTACGTATTTACGTTTTTGAACTCCGTTTTTGATGAGACAATTTTTATTAGATTCGTTTTGTGTCGTTGATTCATAATTTATAAAAACGTTTTTTGTAAAATGACCCGAGGGCACGCAAATCGAGGAGTACCCGTAAATAATTGGGGATGAGACAAAACCACTTTTGCCCCACCCCCACACATGGGATGGTTTAAAACTAGCTACTTACACCCTTAGGTGTCAAGCTTACAAAGTAAGCAAGACACATGTCTTGCTTAACTTTGCAAGCTAACTACACACCAACAAAACCACTAGCACCAAAACCATTTCTCACACACATACATGCAAACCACTCAAAAATTCTCTCACCCTCTCTTATTTTCGTCCCACTCTCACCAAAAACACCATCATTTGATAAATTTTAACCATGAAATCATGTGTTATTCACACATATGATGAAGCCCTTTTGAAGCTCTATAGATTGGTGGTGATTTTAACATCCAAGGAGAAGATTTGGTGATGTTCAAGGGCTGATTTCTACAAGAAGTTTACAAAGATTGGTGGTCTTTAAAGTTGGTGTTGATCTATCACAAGTTCTTTCATCAAAATCCAAGCCTTGATCATAAACTACACAACCTTGGTGGTATACAGATTGTTCTTCCTATCCTCTTGTTATTTTGATTATGTAATCTTGTATTTTCTTTATTTATGTATATGTATATGATGATGAATGATGATTAAAAATATTATGTGGGGATTTGGTGTTGATAGATTTGATAAACATGGGTAAAAAGATGGAAAAACCACATGTAAAAATGGTTAAATCTTGCTTAATAAGATGGCTGTATAAAAACAGTAAGTAACTAAATGATAAACTGATAAAATGGTAAAGTGTAATCAATATACAGTAAGTATTAGGTGTTATACACATGTGAGAGTTTTCCATGCAATGAAATCATAAAAATGAGTGAGATATGATCAAAACAAGTTTAAAGTGCAAGTCTGCCTACACTGTTTTGGACGAATTTATTAAAATATTTAGAGGTTGATTCATCAGTAGCTATACAGGAATAAAATGAAGCACATATCATGTAGTTTCTGTGATAAAAATTTGGGGTTCTATCTCCATGTAAAACTCTAGATATGATCATTTTAGTAAACTAGATTTTTAGGACTGATTTTGTGAAATTAAAGTTTAATATTATTATATAAGCACTCAAATAAATATAGTATAAAATGTGAATTAAAACCCACTAACTTATATATTTCATTTATATAAATATGCATAAGAATAAATAAATGGACATTATATAAAAATGGTAGTTTGGTAAGTTTTATAAGTTATAAAAACTATATACTAAGTTTTACGTCTTTTCGGCTAAAACTGAAAGATTAACGTTTTTGTCAAATAAAACTTAGACGGTCGGACCCGTCTAATATAAACTTTTATAAACTCACATACTGATATATATACATATATAATAATTAAAAACCGATAAAACCCGAGCTTTACAACATATAGACATTAACGGGCCAAAGTAGCCTTAATGGACAATAAACCCGACTAATTTGGTAAAACACTTACAAACTTATTTATTAGGCTTAACCCATTTGGGCCCAACATATAAAGTATAATACTGATAATAAAAGTATAATTGGGCTAATGAATAGTATTGGGCTTGTAATAGGCCCATTGGGCTTCAAAATGTAAACAAGTTGAACTAGTGTAACTAGTCTTGAAAATTACCAACACATAACACTAAAATGAGTAAATGAGAATGTATAAACCCACTTTATCATCATCATATGTATAAAATCATCATATGTATACATAATTGTTATTTTGATAAAGTCATTGGACAAGAGTCTAAGACAAGTATTATTTGTCTAGGTTTCCGTGATTGAAGCACGTACCGTACATCCGAATCGCCGATAACCGCCTTTCCCAATCAACGTGAGTTCATAGCCTCGCACTCTTTTAAATATTTTTATGAAATGTGTTATAAACCCTCGAGGGAGATAACATGTTAGTTTTGATAAAATAGGACATCATTTGTCCCAATTGTTTGTTTATTGATTTGGACCCGAATAATTGTATGACCCGATGAATGATTATATGACCCGATGTATAAAATAAAATGGATTATTAAAGTTAGGTTATGTCACTAAAAGTCCCATTAGCATAAACTGTGAACTACCGGGATTTGGTAGACGCTTATGCATATAATAGTACTATTTGGGGACGATCGCCCCAGTTCGCGCCTTGACGGTTGATCCCCGTCGTGCCACATTGATTGGTAAGCAAATTTATGTATGAGAAGATTTACACAAGCGTGATTATTGTGACGACACGCTAATTTAGATGTGCAAATTGAGTTTCGGGCTAGCTACCTGTTGTTTGTTGTAGTAAGGTAACAATGTCATGTGGCTTAAAATAATCCAATAACGAAAATACTGCTTTACGCATTGAATTACGATATATTGCCTGACTAGCAATACAGGGTCTTATTATTGATATTATGTTCGTGTTTTGGTTTTATATAACCATATTCATATAACGGTTTTTATTTAACTCTATACAACGTTATAAAACGTATTGTATGATGTTTTTACGACAATGGTTCGTATAATGATTTTGAGGGCAAAAGCCTATATTATGATTTTTGATAAGGATTTGTATAAAATGACTTTGGCTATATTATGGCCTATTAAAAAGATTTGTACAAAATGATTTTCGGTAATAATTATATACCGATGATATATTGATGGTTTTATTAAACTCTATGAATTCACTCGGCGTTTTCGCTGACCCTTTCTTTTAACATGTTTTGTCTCAGGTACTTGAAGGTAATTCTCGGGAAGACAACAAGAATTCATGGCCCGCACTTAAATAATAATTTCCATTCAAATGCTTTGTAAAACCTGTATGAAATACAATGACTTGAGACCTATGTAAACTTTATATTTATGAATGGAAATGCTTTATTATTAAACGACGCGATTTTTAAGTGTTGTCTATGATGTGAGTAATGTGCTATCCCGTAACGCCAACGAGTCTTCCGCTGTATTGAATTGTATAAATTTGGGGGTGTTACAATGCTCCTCCTTTGGACTTTGATGATTATAGTCTTTATCCTCCTTTGGATATGAAGAAACCCCTTTCAAAGGAGAAGAAGCGGACGACACCGATATCCGCAGTACTTATGTCTTGACACCTCTCTATCCACCTTCTGAGGATGAGATTGTGCGATTTATGAGCGGATGTTGAGCGGATGTTCTTCAAGGTCTACTGAGCCTGAGTGTTATTTTCCCCTAAAGGAAAAGGTGTTCGATCCCGGTATTGGAATTTTCAAGCCATCTCAGTATCCATCTAATGAAATAAAAGGAAATATTTTTTGAAACCATGAAGATATGCTTGCACCTCTTCACCCTTACTACCACCGTGCGTCATCTTTGCTTAAAGGAACCTTGCCTATTCTTCTTTGGCTTGCCTTGTTCGCCTTAAGCTTGTGCTATTTGATGGACGAAAACCATGTATTGGATACCGGTGGATGTGTTTCAAGCTTCTTCCTATGCTAATCAAGGTCGAGTCAGGCTCACGACTCGGTTAACAAAAACAAGCGCTTCTCGGGAGGCAACCCGCAGTATCTATCCTTTTTCTTTTGTTTATATAATAAGTGTAGGGGGAGACCCTAGTATATGTTTGTTGTTTTTCTTTCTTATCATGTGCAGGGATTCGAGCTTTCAAAGATCCATTCTTGATGACTTTTGACGACCCGTGATTTCGTGTACCCGTCTTCCCGGTTCTATCCTAAACTCTTTTGATTCACTATTTTATATTATTCAATATTAAAATAGGAATCACTTTAGTTGTCTCTTCCTTAGCAAGATTTAAACAACATGCACAATGTCCTAAGTGTAGGGGAGGTTACTTCCACATGCTTAAACATTGAGGACAATGTTTATATTAAGTGTAGGGGGACTTCTATCGAAGTTAAGTGGGCTTTTCTTTGTATTTGTCCTTATTTTAACCGGAAAACTGACTTTTCGACTTTTTTCAAATTTTTTTATCTATTTTGGCCTATTAGTATTTACCTTTGTTATAGTTATTTTCTTTCTTTGCTAGAATAAATTTTTAATAAAGTGGTTTTAATTTTTAAACATTGTGAATCTTTTGACTCAACCCGAGTTTACTTATCTAAGTTTACTCTAGCTAGTATCCTTAACGTGTTTAAGTCAAGTTTTGCTAGGCTTTTATATAGGGAACTTTAAAACGCGAAAGTATTAACTCTTACGGGTTAAGAACAAGAACTTTTCGCAAGTTCCTATAATTGATCCTAGAGAGTCGTTTATCAAGGGAACTTTAAAATGAGAATTCTAAACTTGAAAAAGTCTAATAATTTGCAAGATCCTATAGATGACTTGAAAACCCAAAACTTTGATTTAATTGGCTAAGCATCCACGAGTCTCATTCCTTGAGATTTTAAATTGTGGAGAACGAGAGATGATAGAGTCAATTATAAGTTGGGTATTCTTTCGTGAATTTATGTGTTGATTATAAGATTTTTCTCCAATCGCTTGTTAATTAATTTAATTGCAATAAGTAAGGTTGTACGATTTGAAAAGTTACTTAGATTCTAGCCCAAGATCGTTTAAAAGTTGCTCGGTATTAATTAGAGTTCATAGCCAAGGCATAACTTATTGAAGCGAGATGCAAAGATTGGCGAGTCCGAAAAGGTCCTAACAAGACATTAGGGCTACATTTTGTTGCTAAAGTTCCCAAATGATGTGAAGAATCATTTATCAAAAATCAATATGAAGGATCGAGACACACGACGAAAAGCAAATACTCCCCTAAAGATCATGGAGAAGTCTATCCAAAAAGGCCCTAACAAGGTATGAGGATAAATATATCCAAGTCCTAAAAGGAGGCGGATCGTTGTATATCAAAATCCTAAATAAATATTGGAGAAAAATGAAGAAGTAGTGGTCCAAGTATGAAGAATCTCTCAAAACTTCAAGTGAAGAAATTCCTATCATGAAGAGAAGACCATAATTTCAAGAACGTCTCTCAAGATTTGAAGTATGAAGTCACTGTAAAATATCGGTCCGAGAAAGGTCTCAAATCGTGAAGCGAGTTATGCCAAGATATGAACTTTATAAGGTCTTGAGAAGCAGTTTTAAAAGATTTTGTCCTTTAGCTAACTATTGATTAAATCTTCCTACTTTATTTTCAGCCTAATAATTATCGAAATAAGTCAACAATGCATCCTCGTGATCATTCAAGACAACAATAAAATATAAGAGATACACCTAGGAATAAGGGAGTCTAAGTAAATAATTGGCCCACATGAGTATGTGTTAGTTTGCTAACTTATAATAACAATGATTCGTTTTTAAGCTTGGTATGGGGAACGTGAAACTTGAGGGTGATAATCGTTCATGACATTCCAAAACCCTAAGGTAAGTTTTTGATCTTTTTACTTGTTTTCTTCTTTTAAATATTTTGTCTCTTTAATAAAGGCCAATGTGGATTGATTATGATGGAAAATGTAAAACTTGCTTTGTAACTAATGCATGCATGAGGACATTGCAATGGTCATGTGTAGGGGATTTAATAAGTGTGAAAACACTTATCCTTTTACCACTTAATTATAATAATAACCAAGCCAGAACGTGTATTTTATGTCGTAAATGTCGGAATTATGCGTGGTTTGTGTTTTTGTTGTGATTTAGGATCAAAATGTAAAAAGGGAAGAAAACACGGGCTTTCACGGGCTTTTATTGAAGAAAAAGACAAAAGACGAAGTCGAAAAATCAAGAGTGCAAAAAGAACGGAAGTCCAAGGCCTATTCTGAAGATTTATCGAAGAAAAGTCTAAAGACGGAAGTTTAATAAAAGCCGAAGAACTCAAGTCTAAATTAATGAAGAAATTACAAGATGAGTTTATTAATCCCGAGACAAAGTCGAAAAAGTAGAAGAATTTAGAAGACGAAAAGACGAGAAAAGAAAGAAAGAAGCAACACATGCTAACCTTCCCTAATCACCTATAAATACCCTGCTAATCTCACATTAGGAGGTGTTGGCTATTTTGACAAACTAGTCTTCCATTTTAATTACTTGCACTTTTCTTAATGTCATTTACTTAATTGTACCTTTAATTACTTGTCCTGCACCTTAAATTTGTAAGCTTTTAATTCTTGTCTTTAGTTTAATTGTTGAATCTTAATCTTAAGCAAGTTCTAATTAATCTCTCATTTTACCTTTCTTGTCTTGATTTAATCTTTATACTTATGTGCTTATCGTTATGCTTGTTTGATTATTGATATTGTTTTTATGTTTATGATTGCGTTAGCTTATTGATTTTATAGCTTATTGTGTTTTTCTTAAATTTAATTAAGTGCTTATTAGTTGATTTTTATAAAAAGTTGATTTTTAATATTTTTATTATTTAGTGTTTCTAAAAGTTTTTAAATTTTGGTTTAATAGCTTTTTCTTAAAATTGATTTTGGTTAAGTTTTAGTTAAGTGCTTAATTGTTTTTAGCTTAATTTAGTTTTAGCTAATTTGATTCTTACTGTTATCCGGGTTTTGGTAAAAACCCTCTTATTCCGGATAATAGCCAAACGTTATTCCGGATAAGCCACAAGACAACATTATTCTGAATAGTGATCATCAGGAGATTCCGGATAAGGTTCGAAATCATTCTGGATAAGCCATCGAAGATTTATTCCGGATAGGGCTGTGAATTGGTTATTCCGGATAAGCATTTTGAGGTATTCCGGATAAGGGAATAAACGTTATTCCGGATAAGCTGTTTTAGGTGATATTCCGGATAAGGTGACAAAGTATTCCGGATAAGATTTGGCAGGAGATTCCGGATAACAGGTTATTCCGGATAACTCACAACTGCATATTCCGGATAACTAGAAGTTAGTTATTCCGGATAAGGGACACTACTAGTATTCCGGATAGTGACCCAAAGTCACATTCCGGATAAGGCTTCGTTTCATTTATTCCGGATAAGGAGTTAAAGCTTATTCCGGATAAGCAGCAGAACGAGTATTCCGGATAGCATGCGAAGCAACATTCCAGATAAGAGTGACAGTTTTATTCCGAATAAGCATAAGGTTTGTTATTCAGGATAAGAGTAAGATTGGATTCCGGATAGTGACAGTATTTTGGATCCCGGCTCAGGTTCTGTTTACTTTCTTTTTATTTTTAAGCATTTAATTTTCTCGCCATTTTTCTTTAAGTCATTTTAATTGCTTTTCTTTATTTTAAATTTCAAGTTTACATTTTTTATTACATTGTCAAATTTAGTTTTCGTCGAGCTTTAATTTTTGTCATTTAATTAAATTACCTTTTAACGTTTTTAATATTGCACCATTTTAGTTTTAATTAGTTTTAGATTTAATTTACCGTCATTTTACTTTAAAGTCTTGCAATTTTAATTTTACTACAACGACCAATCTATTATTTTATCCACCAAAAGACGACTGAGTCGCACTTAAACCAGTAGTCAATTCGAATAGACCGATTTTAACGAACAAATTTTAAACTAGGAAAATCTCTTGTATTAAGCAACACTCAGTTTCTTTGCCATAGATCTAGTGAGTCTACCTTCACCAGGATTACCTATTATGTTCACCAGTTGTATGTGACTATTTTGAGTGCAAGATTTTTGTGGAGTTGGAGAATAGGTACTGGTATCATTATTAGAGATAGAACTTGGAAGTCCATGACATGGACTTAGACTTGGGATGTCTCTAGTGTCTATTCAAGGATATTCAGTGGACAAGGGTTCAATCATTGGAGGACTTCCTTCTTGGTCAGAAGAAGCATATCCAAGACCTAATTCCCTAGAGATGATAGGAGAGCTTTGAGCACGGGGCTCAGATTGTTCTTCAGCAACTTAATATGATTGATCATTTTGATCATGTGTGTCAGCATGCTGATTGTTTTGAGACTGACCATTTTGTTCATTTGTGTTTTCTTGTTGATCATTTTGATCATTTTGAGATTGATCATTATTTGATTGACAGCCATCAGTATGTGATACTGAAGGATTTCCTTTTGTAGGACTTGTCATATCTTCAAATGGATCAATATGAGGAACTGAATTGATTGTTTGATATTTTTAAGAAGGTTCATAATGATTAAATTCATCAGATGGATAATTGTGAGATTCATGTATATGAAGTTCATCATCTGATGGATTTGAAAAAGTGAGAGCTTCAGAACTTTCATTGAAAGAGATGCGATAGGTTTCTTCAATACATTGTCTTCTTGTGTTGAAGAGTCTGTATGCTTTAGATACTAGGGAGTATCCAAGAAAGTAACCATCATCAGATTTTTCATCAAACTTTCCAAGATGATCCTTGTGATTGTGAATAAATACTAGACACCCAAACACATGTAAGAATGAAATGTTTGGAATTCTCCCCCTGAAGAATTCATAGGGAGTCTTCATGTGTCTCTTAACAATAATGGATCAATTTTGAGTGTAGCAAGCAGTGGCTACAGCATCAGTCCAAAAATGCTTAGAGAGAGCAGATCCAGCAAGCATTGTTCTTGCTGCTTCAATCAAAGTTCTGTTCCTTCTTTCAGCCACACCATTTTGTTCAGGTGTGTAAGGAGATGAGAAATTTTGGGAAATTCCTTTGTCATCACAGAATTCGATTAGTGAGTGATTTCTGAATTCAGTGCCATTGTCAGTTCTGAGTTGTTTGACATGAGTGTCATTTTTATTTTCAACTCTTTTGATGAATGACATAATGGCATCTGGTGCATGGCTTTTCTTTGTCAGAAAATATACCTAGGTGTACTTTGAGTACTCATCAACAATGACAAGTGTATATTTTTCATGACAAATGGCCCTAGGTGATACTGGGCCAAATAAGTCCATGTGAAGCAAATGAAGACTTTCTTTGATTGAGAAAGTTTGCTTTGTTTTGAAACTGGCCCTATGGTGCTTCCCTTTTTCACATGCTGAGCATGGTTTTTCCTTGGAGTAGACAAGTGAGGGAAGATCAATAACAAGATTTTGTTTTGCCAGCAGAGTTATTGATTTGAAATTGAGATGTGAGAGCCTCTTATGCCAAAGCCAATTGGTAATATTTGAGGCTTTAGCAAAGAAGCATGTCTCCTGAGTAGAGTTCATG
Source organism: Glebionis coronaria (assembly GCA_025667525.1). NCBI lineage: Eukaryota > Viridiplantae > Streptophyta > Magnoliopsida > Asterales > Asteraceae > Glebionis > Glebionis coronaria. Next base: position 220,353,754 of record CM046880.1, read on the forward strand.
TTCATGACATAAACATCTTTGACTCTCAGAGCAATCATCACAATTTCATGATTGGAGTTGAAGATTGTACCTTTTTTGTCATCAAACAGCACAAGATAATTTGCATCACAAAGTTGACTTATGCTGATGAGGTTGTGCTTCAATCCATTTACATATGCTACCCTTGAGAAAACTATACCATTTCATTTCAATGAACCAAATCCTTCAGTAGTAGCTGATGAGTTATCACCAAAAACAACTTTAGGGCCTTATTCCTCCTTATACTTGTGCAGATAACTTTTGGTGCCAGTCATATGCCTAGAGCAGCCACTATCTAGGTACCAAATAGGCTTCCTGAGATCACACTGCACAAGTTAAGGAAATGGTAAGTTTTGTTTTGAAACCCACCTTTGTTGGGTGGGGGTTTTAGATCTAGAAGGTGTTTTAGATCTGAATGGTCCTCTTGTAGAGGGTATGTGTGATTGCTCAGAAGAAGAAGAGGTCTGAACAACTTTAGCTTTCATAGCCTGGAGCGCTTCACCTCTTCTGAACCACTCTATATGGATGTGATCAGATGTAGTATGGACATCGCTTCCACAAGTCTCACAACATTTGGTAATACAGTTTGGGTTTCTTGGTTTAATACCTCTTCTGAGTGAGATGATTTGTAACACTCTCATTTTTCGTATCGGTACAGCGGAAGGGTCTTTCAGAGTGTTACGGGATAGCACAATAACTCCAATCATAGACAACACATAAAAATGGTTGTACAAGGTTTAACAAACATTCATTCGATAAAAAGTTACAAAAGTGTACAACAGGTCCCAAATTATACAGGTCATTAAGTTTACAAAACACAGATCGAATGAACATTTTTAATATTAAGTGTGGGTCATTAGAGTCGATCTCCATCCGGATTACCTTCAAGCACCTGAGATAGAAAACATGCAAAAATCATATCAGCGAATGCCGAGTGAATTCATAGAGTTTAATGAAAACCGTTATATAAAACAATCATTTACAATCATTAAAATCAGAACACAAGTATAATATCGGAAGTAAGTCCACATATTGCTAGTCAGGCAATATATAAATCAAGCATACATCTGAAACCGTCCATGAGACCGTAGTCTCTATATTACCATGATAGGTAATATATTCATCGTAATAGCGTCGTTATCATTTATTTAGATTATACATGTCGTATAGATTATAGATTATAGATTATAGGATTATTATTAGCCGCATGACATTGTTACCTTACTGTGAAAACAGCGGGCCGCGAACCCGACAAACAATTTGCCCATCTAAGTTAGCGTGTCGTCACAAAAATCACGCTATGGAATCTTCTCATACATAAATTCGCTTACCAATCAATGTGGTACGACGGGGATCAACCGTCAAGGCGCGAACTGGGGTGATCGTCCCCAAATAGTACTATCAAATGCATAAGCGTCTACCAAAACCCGGTAGTTCACAATTCATGCTAATGGGACTTTAAGTGACATAACCTAACTACTAATAATCCTTTTAGTCTCGAATATAGGGTCATAGCATCATTCGGGTCCATCTCATTAAGCATACAATCGGGACTACTTGTGTTCTATTTTTATAAAAATCTACCATGTTATCTCCCTCGCGGGTTTACAAATCATTTTATAAAACATTTAAAAGAGTGCGAGGCTATGAACTCACGTTGTTAATGAAAGGCGGATTATCGGCTACGGGCGTGCTTCGGTCACGGAAACCTATATAAATAATAATCGGTCTTAGACTCGGTCCAATGACTTTTATCAAAATAACAATATACATATATATGATTTTGTACATATGATGATGATCAAGTGGGTTTATAAATCCTCATTTACTTATTTTAGTGTTTACGTTTTAGTATCGTCTTACTAGTTCACTAGTTTTACCGATTTTACCTATTTTAAGTTCATTAAGTCTTTTATAAGTTATTTTACTTGTTTTTACCCATTATATACTTATATGATCAGTATATATACTTTTCATGTTGGGCCCTATTGGGTTAAGCCCAAATAATTCTTTTTACAAGTATTTATCTTATTAAGTCCAATTATTAGTCTAATAGGTTTAGTTAGCTCGTAAATGTCCGTGATTCTTATAGTTCGGGTTTTATCGGTTTTTACTTGTCTTAGTTACTTATACATCAGTATATATCTTTTATAAACTTTACATTAGACGGGTTTGGTCGTCTAAGTTTTATTTGATGAAAAACGTTAATTTCACGGCGATAGCCGAAAAAGTCGTAAAAATCAAGTTTATAGTTTTTATTACTTATAAATATTATTTTTACCACCATTTATATAATTTACCCATTTAATTAACCTTTTATACATTTATATAAATAAGTTTTATAAGTTAGTGGGTTTATACTTTACATTTTATAAATTATAAAGTGAGTGCTTATATAATAATAATAAACATTATTTCCAAAATCTGATTTTTAACTTCACATTCACCATTTTTATCATATCTAGAGTTCTACAATGACTTAGAAGCTCATTTTTAGATGACAACTTCTTCATAATATGTGCTAAATATAACTTAGTTATAGCTACTGCCCATTTTGAGTTTAAGTTGCCTTAACAGTCCCTACAAAACTGCTTATTCAGATTGTACCACCTAACTTGTTTTGATCATATCTCACTCATTATTTTGATTCCATTGCATGGCCAACTCTCACATGTGTATAACATCATCTACTTTACTGTAAATAGATCAAACCATGCATTTTTATCAGTTCTTCATTTAGTTATCTACTGTTTTTATACAGCCAACTAATTAGACATGATTTTAGCTTTATTTCTTATGGTTATCATCATTTTTAAGCATGTTTATCAACACTTGATCCCCACACAACATTTTTATCATCATATATACATCATATACATATACAAAATAAAAGAAAATACATTTGTTCTTTACAAAATAATAAGAGAAAAATGTAGAGGATGATCTTCTTTACCAATCCAAGTGGATTTCTTGTTTTAGGAAGGCAAGAACTTGATGAACACAACAAGTATCTCCAAGACCATCAAATAGCAAGATCATATGTTGGAAAATCAGCCCTAGGACACAAGCAAATCACCTCCAAAGTTGGTTATATGGCCACCAAATGATCAAGGTTTCAAGGAAACACCTTAATAGGACTAGTAAACATGTGGTTTGTAGTTAGAAGAGATCAAAGATGGTGTTTGTGGCTTGATTTGGGACGGCACAAGGGAGGGGTAGAGAGAGTTTTTGGGGTGGATTGCATGGATGAAATGGTTAAGTGAAAACCATTTGTTGGTTTTGTTAAGTTGGTGGAAGTTTAGCTTAAAGTGTAAGCATGAGCTTACACTTGTATAAACAAGTTAAGTCTTGTGCCACCTATGTGTGGTGTGTCACATATGCCGTCCCATATAAGCTAGTGGGATGGGGCAAAGTGTTTTGTCCCATCTCACTAGTTTACGGGTATTTCTCGATTCTAGTTTTCTCGATTTGCGTGCCCTCGGGTCGTTTTACGAAAAACGTTTTTATAAATTATGAATCACCGTCACAAAACGAATCCAATAAAAATTGTCTCATCAAAAACGGAGTTCAAAAACGTAAATACGTAATCCTAAGGTTTCCGGTTTAGTCGTAAAAGACGCCAAATTATGCACGTAAGCCCAAATTTAAATCCGTAAATTGTGAGTTCGTCAACCAACATAAAAATAAGTTTCAAAATATTATATGAGAAAATATTTAACTACCTGAAAATGTTAGATTTGTCACAGCTTTTCCTCCTAAAAGGAATCAACGTCCTCGTGATCCATTTCATTTGGATGTCCGTTTCTTATTGAAATCGAAGAGGTGCGGATATTTCTTCCACATTTCATCCTCTCGTTCCCAAGTATACTCCGGTCCATGCTTTGAATTCCATCGGATCTTGACAATAGGTATCTGACTTTGTTTCAGTTGCTTTACCTCACGGTCCATAACTTCTACGGGCTCTTCGATAAAATGCAACTTCCCATCTATTCGAACCTTACCTAACGGAATTTTCTCATCACTCACTGCTAGACATTTCTTCAGATTAGATACATGGAATGTGTTGTGAACACCATGAAGTTCTGGGGGTAACTCTAGTTTGTAAGCCACCGGACCTACTCTAGATAGAATCTTAAAGGGTCCAATATGACGGGGATTCAATTTTCCTCGTTTTCCAAATCTTATAACGCCTTTCCATGGCGATACTTTCAACATTACTCGGTCACCCACTTCAAACTCCATTGGCTTCCGCCGCACATCCGCGTAACTTTTCTGTCTACTACGGGCAGTCAACAACCTCTTCTTAATCTGAACTATCATCTCCGTAGTCTCCCGGATCAATTCCGGTCCCGTGAGCTGGGTATCCCCAACTTCACTCCAACATACAGGAGATCTACACTTCCTACCATACAAAGCTTCAAAAGGTGCAGCCTTAATACTAGAATGGTAACTATTATTATATGAAAACTCTGCTAACGACAAATGTTTATCCCAATTCTTACCAAAGTCTAACACACAAGCTCTCAACATATCTTCCAGTGTTTGTATCGTCCTTTCACTCTGCCCATCAGTCTGGGGGTGATAAGCAGTGCTCATGTCGAGATTCGTTCCCAAAGATCTTTGGAGAGATTTACAAAAATTCGATGCGAATCTGGGATCTCGATCTGAAATGATCGATACAGGCACTCCATGCTTGCATACGACATTATCCAGGTATATTCGAGTCAGCTTCTCCCGTGAGAACTGCTCCTTAACCAGAATGAAGTGTGCTGATATGGTCAGTCTATCGACAATAACCCAAATCGAATTGTTTCCAGATGATGTTCTAGGAAGCTTGGTGATAAAGTCCATCGTAATTCGCTCCCACTTCCATTCAGGAATCTTTGGTTGTTGAAGTAGTCCTGATAGCTTTTGATGTTCAGCTTTGACTCTAGCACAAGTCAAGCATTGAAGAACATACATAGCTATGTCAGCTTTCATATTCGGCCACCAGTACAACTTCTTCAAATCATGGTACATCTTATCAGATCCCGGATGAATGGAATACTTAGATTTATGGGATTCTAACATAACCAAATCTCTTAAGCCTCCAAACTTAGGTATCCACATACGACCTCTTAAACATTTCACTTCATCAGCTCTAACCTCTAAAGGATCTCCTTCTCCTCGGAACCCTTCATTAACAAAATTCTCCTTCTTACAAGCTTCTATTTGCGCATTTCTAATTTGCTCAGGCAAATTATTGTGCACGGTCAAGACTAGAGAACGCACCCTGATAGGCTCTCTATCTTTCCTACTCAACGCATCAGCAACAACGTTGGCTTTTCCTGGGTGATACTTTATATCACAATCATAATCACTTAACAACTCTATCCATCTTCGTTGCCTCATGTTCAACTCCTTCTGATCGAGAATATACTGTAGGCTTTTGTGATCGGTGAATACCGTACACTTGGTGCCATACAGATAATGTCTCCACAACCTAAGAGCAAAGAATACAGCTCCTAGCTCAAGATCATGAGTAGTGTAATTCTCCTCATTCTTCCTTAATTGCCTAGAAGCATAAGCTATCACTTTCTCTCTCTGCATCAACACAGCTCCATAACCTCTAAGAGATGCATCACAATACACTACAAAATCTTCACTCCCTTCGGGTAATGATAAGATTGGCGCACTACATAATTTTTGCTTCAATGTCTGAAATGCTCCATCTTCATCACTTCCCCAAACGAAAGGTTTATTCTTCTGAGTAAGCTTAGTCAAGGGTTTAGCTATCAAAGAAAATTCTTTAATGAATCGCCTATAATAGCCAGCTAATCCTAAGAACTGTCGCACTTCCGTTGGCGTTGTCGTTGCAGACCAATTCTTAATAGCTTCAACCTTTGCAGGATCAACATGAATTCCATCTTTGTTAATCACATGACCAAGAAATTGCACAGAATCCAACCAGAAATCACACTTCGAAAACTTAGCATACAACCTTTCATCCTTCAACAAATTCAAAACAATCCTCAAATGTTCTCTATGCTCATCTTCATTCTTAGAATAGATTAGAATATCGTCAATAAACACAATCACAAATTTATCCAAGTAGGGCTTGCACACTCGATTCATTAAATCCATGAAAACCGCAGGTGCGTTAGTTAACCCAAATGGCATTACTTGAAATTCATAGTGTCCATAACGAGTTCTAAATGCAGTTATAGGAATATCTTCTTCACGGACGCGAAGTTGGTGATATCCTGACCGCAAATCTATCTTAGAATACACACTAGATCCTTGCAGTTGATCAAACAAATCATCAATCCTAGGTAAAGGATATCGATTCTTAATTGTCAACTTATTCAGTTCCCTATAATCAATGCACATACGAAAGGATCCATCCTTCTTCTTAACGAACAAGACTGGAGCTCCCAAAGGCGACGAGCTCGGTCGAATAAAACATTTATCAGACAACTCCTTAAGTTGCTCAGATAACTCCTTTAATTCAGAAGGGGCTAATCGGTAAGGCGCACGTGCCACCGGTGCAGCACCAGGAATTAAATCGATTCGAAACTATACTTGCCTTATCGGTGGAAGTCCTGGTAAATCTTTAGGAAATACCTCAGGAAATTCACAAATAATAGGTACATCTTCCAATCGTTTCTCCCTAGACTCATTCCCGGTCACTTGAGCTAAGAATAACTCACAACCGTTCCTGATGTACTTTTGGACTTTAATACATGAAACGATTTTCAAACGGGATTCACCTCGACTACCATCAATTACTAACGTCCTATTCCTAAGAGGAATCTTAACCTTCTTCTCTCCACATAAAATAGTAGCATTATTCAACGACAACCAATCCATACCAATAATAATATCAAAACTACCTAATTCTATCAACATCAAATCAATCGGAAAGGAATGGTTCAAGAGATTTAGAGAGCATCCTTCTAATAGCTTATTAGTTTTCACTAATTTACCATTAGCCAATTCCACCTCGTAACTGGTACTTATCTCAACAGGTTCAATATTAATAAGGGCACTAAATTTAGTGGATACAAAGCTCCTATCGGCACCCGAATCGAATAAAGCAACAGCATAATGATTGTTGAGTAAAAACGTACCGGTAACGACATTCGGATCCTCTTTCTTCACCTCAATTGTTCCAAGTTGGTAGATACCACCCTGGGGGTTTCTTCCAGGTACAATCGCTTTCAACTTGGGGCATTCCGATTTCCTATGACCTTCTTCATTACAGTTGAAGCAAATCGTTCCCTTCTTACACCTTTCAATCTTGTGTCCAAGCTTTCCGCAATTTCGGCACTTCCAGCAGTCGCCAGGATGCCTCTTGTTGCCACACTTAGGACATCTATCATCGTTGCGCGGTGCATTGTTGGTAATAGCATTTGCATTCCCCTTTCTCTGGTTCTGACGGCGATTGAAATTCTTCCTATAATCACCTCTATCTACACGATCATCGTCTCCCTTTCTTTTCTCACCTACACGGGCTTCATCTTCCTTATCCTGAATTATCTGTCCAATGAGTTGGTAAGCCATTCGAACAGCATCATCAATGGTCAGTGGTTTCGATGATGTTACGTCCCCCCGGATATTCCTGGTCAACCCTTTCACATATTGCTCAATTCGGATCTCTTCGGGTTCAACCAATCGAGGACATATCAAGGCCAACTCATGGAATCGATTCGTGTAACTATCAATGTCCACTCCTTTCATTCTCAGATGAATCAACTCTTGCTCTAACCTAATAATCACACTACGAGGACAAAACTCCAAAGTCATCCACTTCTTGATTTCAGCCCAAGGAGTAGCATTAGCAGCATCAAGACCCATGAAAGCAATTCTCCCGTTCCACCAAGTCAACGCACGACCTTTAAGAGTAGCCATAGCAAAAGTCACCTTATCTTCCTCCTTACACTTACTAATCCTAAACACCGATTCAATCTTCTCGATCCACTGGCTTAGTCCTACAGCACCTTCAGTTCCATTAAAAGGTAGAGGTTCACACTTCATGAACGTCACATAAGTACAGCCACCAACTTCAGGTGCATTAGTTCCAAGTCCTCCTACGTTTCCTCCAGCATTAGCATTCACATTATTAGCATTTACATTCACATTAGTACCGCCAATTTCACTACCGCCAGCTCCACTACCGCCAGCTCCACTACCGCCAGCTCCACTACCGCCAGCTCCACTACCGCCAGCTTCATTTCTAGCATTTGCCATAAATTCAGTCATAGATGCGGTAACTTGCTCCGTAATAATCCTACGTACATCATCCTCAGTCACAGCCTTCTTGGGCGGCATAGTTCTATAATTCCACAATTTCAAAGCATTAAGCATTCATCCAACAAAGGATTCATATAATATGGATCGAATTCATAATCAAGACACAAATAAGGCACAATATGGAATTCAAGACAAGATACATATTTCATTCGATCTGAAACAAAAGTATTGTCTTAGTACATCCATATCAAAGTTCTAACACTATATACACTCAAAATTCGTGCCAAAGCTACAACTAGCAAGTCGGTTCAGTCAAAGCTATAAACACAAAAGATATAAAGGTCACTACTAAACACAGACTGGTCTACTGAGAACCGCCAGATGGTCCATCATCCATCGTCTTCTGGATCTTCGCCGGACGATCACTAGACACATCTTCAGCTGGGCGCTTACGGATTACTCCTCTTTCAACCATGTCAGCATAAAATCTACTGTTCCAACCCACGGATACATTCAACTCCTTTTCGGCTTTCTCACGCATCGCACGAGCCACACTCAACTGAATCTCCAAAGAATTCACCTTTCTCTTCATAGCAGCATACTCACCACTTTCCAACACCGATAACCTCCTAAAAGCCTCATTCAAACCACGTTCTACATCACTCAAATCCAGACTAAGCAATTCTCGCTCTTTCTCGCCAACCTTAGCCTTCGACTCCAAATAAGCAACCTGAGTCTGAACAACACCTAATCCAACCTCTGTCACACAACTCTTAACACGGGAAGCATCTAGATCACGTCTCAAGGCCCATGGTGCAAGACCATCAATATGAGTAGCCTCTCGAGCACTAGACGACTCTCCTATCTCACGTCTACGAGTAGCAATACCATTAGTACCGTCAGGTGCATCGTCATCCTCATCCTCCTCTGATTCAGAATCAGATTCAGACGATTCAGACATTTCATCCCTAGGTAACTCATCCTCGGAATCAGACAAACAAACTGGTGGGGGCAAAGGCTCGCCTTCTGGAACATCATACGGATATATAAGCTCAGCTTCCTCATCGTCATCAACCTCAACATCTATACCTACATCTTCCTCGACTTCCTCGTCGTCAATCTCATCATCTAACTCATCTAACCCAATCTCATCATTGTTCTCAATATCAGCATTCTCAATATCCACACTCTCATTACCCACATTCTCAATCTCATTCTCTACTAAGTCAACCTAGGGGCAATCTGATCTCCTAGTCCTAACTCGGGCTCGGGATCCTCAAATGGTTCCTCCTCATCATCAATATCTACTAAGTCTAAATAAGGATCATCTTCTATATTAGGTTCGGGAATAGCATGGTTTTCTACAGGAATATTAGGGTCAACCATTACAATCTGCATTTATATATATTTATCTCGTATTAGGATAACATACTAGTTAAACAATTACATAATGAAATCACGATATATACATATATATAAATTAAATTATATATATCAAAATATATATCTTCTCAATAGGGCTTGTTGGTAACGTCGGAGATCTCTGGCACCGTTATAGTCAAAAGATTTTTCAAATATTTTCTAAAATGTTCATTGTCAAAAGATTTTGAAAAGTTTTGTTCAAAACCTTGGTTTTTAAAATCTTTTGTTCTCTACAACGAGAGCTCTGGTACCAAACTGTAACACTCTCATTTTTCGTATCGGTACAGCGGAAGGGTCTTTCAGAGTGTTACGGGATAGCACAATAACTCCAATCATAGACAACACATAAAAATGGTTGTACAAGGTTTAACAAACATTCATTCGATAAAAAGTTACAAAAGTGTACAACAGGTCCCAAATTATACAGGTCATTAAGTTTACAAAACACAGATCGAATGAACATTTTTAATATTAAGTGTGGGCCATCAGAGTCGATCTCCATCCGGATTACCTTCAAGCACCTGAGATAGAAAACATGCAAAAATCATATCAGCGAATGTCGAGTGAATTCATAGAGTTTAATGAAAACCGTTATATAAAACAATCATTTACAATCATTAAAATCAGAACACAAGTATAATATCGGAAGTAAGTCCACATATTGCTAGTCAGGCAATATATAAATCAAACATACATCTGAAACCGTCCATGAGACCGTAGTCTCTATATTACCATGATAGGTAATATATTCATCGTAATAGCGTCGTTATCGTTTATTTAGATTATACATGTCGTATAGATTATAGATTATAGATTATAGGATTATTATTAGCCGCATGACATTGTTACCTTACTGTGAAAACAGCGGGCCGCGAACCCGACAAACAATTTGCCCATCTAAGTTAGCGTGTCGTCACAAAAATCACGCTATGGAATCTTCTCATACATAAATTCGCTTACCAATCAATGTGGTACGACGGGGATCAACCGTCAAGGCGCGAACTGGGGTGATCGTCCCCAAATAGTACTATCAAATGCATAAGCGTCTACCAAAACCCGGTAGTTCACAATTCATGCTAATGGGACTTTAAGTGACATAACCTAACTACTAATAATCCTTTTAGTCTCGAATATAGGGTCATAGCATCATTCGGGTCCATCTCATTAAGCATACAATCGGGACTACTTGTGTTCTATTTTTATAAAAATCTAGCATGTTATCTCCCTCGCGGGTTTACAAATCATTTTATAAAACATTTAAATGAGTGCGAGGCTATGAACTCACGTTGTTAATGAAAGGCGGATTATCGGCTACGGGCGTGCTTCGGTCACGGAAACCTATATAAATAATAATCGGTCTTAGACTCGGTCCAATGACTTTTATCAAAATAACAATATACATATATATGATTTTGTACATATGATGATGATCAAGTGGGTTTATAAATCCTCATTTACTTATTTTAGTGTTTACGTTTTAGTATCGTCTTACTAGTTCACTAGTTTTACCGATTTTACCTATTTTAAGTTCATTAAGTCTTTTATAAGTTCTTTTACTTGTTTTTACCCATTATATACTTATATGATCAGTATATATACTTTTCATGTTGGGCCCTATTGGGTTAAGCCCAAATAATTCTTTTTACAAGTATTTATCTTATTAAGTCCAATTATTAGTCTAATAGGTTTAGTTAGCTCGTAAATGTCCGTAATTCTTATAGTTCGGGTTTTATCGGTTTTTACTTGTCTTAGTTACTTAACATCAGTATATATCTTTTATAAACTTTACATTAGACGGGTTTGGTCGTCTAAGTTTTATTTGATGAAAAACGTTAATTTCACGGCGATAGCCGAAAAATTCGTAAAAATCAAGTTTATAGTTTTTATTACTTATAAATATTATTTTTACCACCATTTATATAATTTACCCATTTAATTAACCTTTTATACATTTATATAAATAAGTTTTATAAGTTAGTGGGTTTATACTTTACATTTTATAAATTATAAAGTGAGTGCTTATATAATAATAATAAACATTATTTCCAAAATCTGATTTTTAACTTCACATTCACCATTTTTATCATATCTAGAGTTCTACAATGACTTAGAAGCTCATTTTTAGATGACAACTTCTTCATAATATGTGCTAAATATAACTTAGTTATAGCTACTGCCCATTTTGAGTTTAAGTTGCCTTAACAGTCCCTACAAAACTGCTTATTCAGATTGTACCACCTAACTTGTTTTGATCATATCTCACTCATTATTTTGATTCCATTGCATGGCCAACTCTCACATGTGTATAACATCATCTACTTTACTGTAAATAGATCAAACCATGCATTTTTATCAGTTCTTCATTTAGTTATCTACTGTTTTTATACAGCCAACTAATTAGACATGATTTTAGCTTCATTTCTTATGGTTATCATCATTTTTAAGCATGTTTATCAACACTTGATCCCCACACAACATTTTTATCATCATGTATACATCATATACATATACAAAATAAAAGAAAATACATTTGTTCTTTACAAAATAATAAGAGAAAAATGTAGAGGATGATCTTCTTTACCAATCCAAGTGGATTTCTTGTTTTAGGAAGGCAAGAACTTGATGAACACAACAAGTATCTCCAAGACCATCAAATAGCAAGATCATATGTTGGAAAATCAGCCCTAGGACACAAGCAAATCACCTCCAAAGTTGGTTATATGGCCACCAAATGATCAAGGTTTCAAGGAAACACCTTAATAGGACTAGTAAACATGTGGTTTGTAGTTAGAAGAGATCAAAGATGGTGTTTGTGGCTTGATTTGGGACGGCACAAGGGAGGGGTAGAGAGAGTTTTTGGGGTGGATTGCATGGATGAAATGGTTAAGTGAAAACCATTTGTTGGTTTTGTTAAGTTGGTGGAAGTTTAGCTTAAAGTGTAAGCATGAGCTTACACTTGTATAAACAAGTTAAGTCTTGTGCCACCTATGTGTGGTGTGTCACATATGCCGTCCCATATAAGCTAGTGGGATGGGGCAAAGTGTTTTGTCCCATCTCACTAGTTTACGGGTATTTCTCGATTCTAGTTTTCTCGATTTGCGTGCCCTCGGGTCGTTTTACGAAAAACGTTTTTATAAATTATGAATCACCGTCACAAAACGAATCCAATAAAAATTGTCTCATCAAAAACGGAGTTCAAAAACGTAAATACGTAATCCTAAGGTTTCCGGTTTAGTCGTAAAAGACGCCAAATTATGCACGTAAGCCCAAATTTAAATCCGTAAATTGTGAGTTCGTCAACCAACATAAAAATAAGTTTCAAAATATTATACGAGAAAATATTTAACTACCTGAAAATGTTAGATTTGTCACATGATTCGATTATGTCCATGAGTGTCATGGTCATAACTTCCACAAATATTACAAACAGGGTAATAGTGGCAGTCATCTAGGTGATGATTGCCCATACCATAATGAATACATGATGGGAAAGGCATACTTTGCCTGGAATGAGATGCTTTAGATTTGTGAGCATCAGCACTTGTTTTAGCCAGCATATACTGAGTGTGTTCACAAGTGCGATGATCAGTCCTTTCACATTTAGTACAATAAATCACTCTTAAGCAAGTTTGAGTGATATGGTTGCTTTGACCACATAACTCACAAGCTCTTTTGAATTGTGTCTTGTACTTTAAATGAGGAGAGTCTGAAGGTTCATCGCTGAATCATGTTGGTGTTTGCTGATACCTAAGTTGTATTTTAAGATCATTGATCTCTTGCATGACAAGAGACATTCTCTTATCTTCCTCAGATTTAGCATTCTTCAGTTTATTTGATGAAACTGAAGAGGTAGTTCCCATATGTGAACCTTCAGCAGGAGCTGAAGAGTTCTTTGAAGTGTCAATTTTGACATGTTTGGAAGAACTACCTTTGTGTGTGCTATGTGACTTGATGATAGACTGGATAGATTTGGGTCCAGTAGAGGGTTCAGCACCAGCCAGCTTCTCCAAAGGAGGAAGTGGGGTACTTACTTCATTCTCTATATCATCATCTGAGTCATCCTCAGTAACTAAGGATTCAACTGGTGTTGAAGTGTCAACACATGCTTGTAACTTAGGAAGAAGGATTCGTCTAGTGTCATGATTGGGTAAATTCTCTTCACCTGACCTTTCAATGTCAGGGATCGAGCTACCATCCTCATTTGAGGCTTTGACAAAGACAATAGATTTGGTGTTGGAGGATCCTTTAGTACCAAGCATTTTCTTCTTTTGAGCAGGTATTTGTTCACTTATGCATTGATTTACCCTGTCAGAGTTTCTAAGCCAAGATTTAACAATGTCTTTTGCTTCTTTTAGTTCCAATCTAAGAGAGTTATTTTCCTCCAAAATTTCTTTGTTCAATTGTGTCACACACGTGAATTTTGAATCTATTTAAATTACGTGAAACGTGATAGTTCGGGTTACACTTGTCTGTCTATTGATGTTCCCGATTGTTTAAGCGTATTTTGTGTACAAATTAAATTTTTTTTTTTAGGAATGAAAATCGTGAAAAATATTACTTGAATGACTATAATTCGTTACTCTACGTGTTAGAGATTTCTATATTTGGAGTTGACAATTATTTACATCGACGTAACCTCATATAAGAATTTCGCTTCATAAAACAAATATTTCCCTCGATACCTTTACGCAATACTTAGAGATTTCCTATTTTAATCTTTTCGCGAGTTGTTTGGAACCACCTCTACTATGATTTTCCAATTCATATAAACTTTTAAATCCCTATACTACTAATAACATTACAATTATTACCCAAAAGTAAAAATAAAACAAGTTGTTCTTCCTTGTCACCTTCCAAAACCGGACCCCCATTACCCTCTTTACCAAAACCCACGTTTTACTTACTTTCCACAACAATACACATTTGAAAATATGGTACTTGCACCAACCCATTAAATCTTGTACTATTTGTCTCCCCTCTCCTCCTATATCCAACGTATACAACCCCTTTTCCCATGGATTCTACTCAAAACTTAAACTACAACAAACCTTATTAATTCTAGTCAAATGAGAGTACACAATTCCTCTTCCTTTGCTGCCACCGATGAGACCCCAAGCAACTTTTCTTCCTTTTTTTCCTGCCTTAGACACGACAAAAGGAAGATCTCTCTTCCCCAAAATAATGCAAGTTCCTAGACTTAGTTACTTTGGCAAGTCCTAGTTACAAGATAACCAAACCCTAATCAAATCCTAACTAGAATCATGTTGGCCTTGAATACACCCTCTTGCCTATAAATACCCAACCATTATCTCATAAACTCACACATACACAAAGGTAAACTATCAAAGAAAATACAAGCATCTTACTAAGTAGGTCACGGTAAGAGTTTAACAAAGGCTCGGGTTGATTTTAAAAGCAAGCTAGAACGCCAAGATGATTAGGTGTGTGTACATGGTTGATAGTTGATCACTAGTCCTTGTTTATTCTTCATCAACTAGCTTAGGACCATTGTAAGTTTCTCTTGTAACTTGTTTGATCGTTTACTTTGGTTGATAATATACTTGCTATAAACTCTTGCAAACTAAAACTTACGTTAACTAAGTCACGGGTATGAGATTTTGATGGGTATTTGTGTGGATTAAGTCGCGTGTTTCTTTCAAGAATATTAAGAGACCACGGTTTGGAAAGATTATGTGGATTTGACCTTTAAAACGAACCAAACAAGATTTCATAATAACAAGACTTCACGTTTTGGTTTTGATTGTAGAAACATGAATGGCCCATCATAACTAAACCAAGTTAAGAACAAACAACTAGGAAAGTCATGAGTATGCAAGTATTGCGTATGATCAGTATATAGCCTGTTATGTTATGCAATAAGGAAATAATATGTTCAGCTATACATTGTTCAAAGACAGTGAGTGTGTTTCGTGTGCATGCATTTGTGAACAAGTAATAAACCATGACTTATCACCAAATCTGTTGGGTAAATGGTGTGGAATAAACGTGCCTATTATGTCTTCATATATGTTAACTAGGTTATGTATGGTACCAGGAAGAAAACCATAAGGTCATAAGCATGCGAGGTATGTATGAATGTAGACTATGAGAGTATTTTCCTTGCATGAAATATAGTATGTGCAGCAAGTTGTGTGACAAGGAAACAGAACATGAAACCATGAAGGCTATGATTTTTATGTGCTTGTGTATATATGTCCGTTAGTACATGTGCAAACCACAAGTAAATCAAGAGATATAAAATCATGAACGCTACTTGTTCGTTAGTATATGTTCGTTCGCTAGTACATGTGATTTTTATGTTATTTTTAGATGTTCATTAGTACATGTGTATGCAAGATTTGAATTAATATTGACAAGTTATGAGTTTTTAATATGACTATGATTTTATGTGGACTTTTGCTTATGTACTTATGTATGTACAACCTCAAAACAATCCCTGCCAACATAGTCCATATGTATATATATACTGTATGTACTCGTGTGTATGACAACAGTAGGCAAGGACAGTACCATTTTACTTTTCTACCAAATAAACAAACTTCCACTCTTATGAAATAGCTAAGCCCGTGTGGAATAAGAAAAACTACATGCGTATAGATGTCCATGTGGAAGAATAAAACAGTATACATGTTTGATAGCCATGATTTCCTACGAGAACTAATAACTGGAACTTCCATCCTATTGTGTGAACACTACTTGGAATCTGCATGTAAATATATGTGATGTGTGAAAAGACCTAGATAAATTGTCATATGTATGTTTGTATGATTAATCATTGAAAAATATAAGGAACAACCACTCCCTCCTTGCTTATTACACCTACGGAAACAGTGAATCACAAAAAGCAACAACATTAGACGTCCTTTCCCTTTGACTTGTTGTGCTATGTATATGTAGGTTAAAAAGATAAAAATAAAGGAGGACCACCCTCACCTTCTTTTGGTAGCCTGCGTAGCAGGGGGAAACAAACAAGAAAATAAATCTTCCATTTCTATGTATGTTGATGTATGTGGATTGAATGATTGCCATGCTATATATGTATGTATCCATGTATGTTAAAAGTAAAAGCAACTAGGACACTCTTTTTTTTGGTAGGACTGCATACAGTAGGCACAACAAAGGGGTTTCACATTGTGGCTAATAAATGTAAGATATGCATATTAAGAGTAAAGTAGTGTGAACAAAAAAAAGATAAACTATGGAACATTTGTTTGAGTTCATATAAGGAAAACCATCAAGTGAAGCTTATGGTGGAACGTAGGGCAGAGAATGAAGCCAAAAGTCCTACAAATTATTCTAAATTGGTACAAATGGAAGTAATATAGTTGATGCAAAAATGTGCCGATCACCCTACTTCACGTCTATATTTAACCCGTCAAATGACCATGACCCTTAAAACAAAAAATACCTTGATAATCTTGACGCGGCCTAGTTTTCAAAACAACTTTCCATTTGTCTTGAAGTTAAGTAACGAACCCGCAATGAATTTCCAAAGATAGTCGATTGACACTTATATGTTATTAAACCGTACTTGTTTATTTTTGGTTAACGAGTGAACTACTTCGCATAATTATTTACTAGATTTAGAGACTTCATAAAAATGCGATATTTATCAAATATCGAAGAGCTCATGGTCTAGTTTTTATGACAAGAACCCGTTTATTTTCGGACAAATATTTAACGAGATACCGAGACCC
Organism: Glebionis coronaria; assembly: GCA_025667525.1. Classification (NCBI taxonomy): domain Eukaryota; kingdom Viridiplantae; phylum Streptophyta; class Magnoliopsida; order Asterales; family Asteraceae; genus Glebionis; species Glebionis coronaria. Next base: position 220,371,144 of record CM046880.1, read on the forward strand.
AAAGTTGACCCCGTGACTAAAATTGTTGAACATGAAAAATGTAGGAAAACATTTTATAAATCTATAGCAAGTATAAATTATCAACCAAGTGCATTGTACATTATTATTTATTGTATTTAGCCTAAGTACGGATATTTTACTTAGGTTACGAGTAGATCGTTTGCGCATTGTTTTGCGTGTCTTGATATTCCGTGCTATCCTCGTTGGTCATATTTACCTACTCCATCGAGGTGATTTTCATAGCCCCACTTTTAATTGTTTTAAATATTTTGGGGTGAGAACATTGCTTGTTTTAAACGGATGAACATAAGTGCTAAAACTTGATACGTTTGCCTACATGATGTCTAAGTAGCGATATCTCTAGATGCTTTAGCCCACTATCGTGAACCGTTAATTACTTTGTGTAAGCGCGAATGTTATGGATAGATCTATCGGGACTAACCTCCCTATCTAATTTGGTTGTGTGGCCAAAGTTAGATACACTTACATTTGAGGATTTACAAATGCTTCAGGATAGGCATTTTCTCGGGCTCTTATTATATCTTGTTGGTTGAGGTTAACGCTTCGGTGTCACGAGCTTAGATGTAGGAATACAAAATGTATACTATTGTGATTATAGTCATGTTCTGGTTATATGCCGGTTGCCCTGAAAATCTTATGGTTCATCACACTATTTAAACTTAAACCTATGAACTCACCAACCTTTGCGTTGACGCTTTAGTAATGTTTTTCTCAGGTATCAAGACGGAGGAGTGACGTGGTTGTGCATGGGAGATTTTTAATAAAAATGGTCGTGACTAGTGTATGGATATTTGGATCAATGTGAAGGTCTTTTGAAACAATTTTTTATTATGCTCTTGTGTAATTCGCTTCCGAACAAGTTTTATGATTTTAATTAAATGAAAACGGCTTTTAAATAGTCGTTCTTTGTATCTATGTCTTGTGATAGTCATGACCGTCGCACCTCATTGTGTTGCCTTACTCTGATAAATTAGGGGTGTGACAGATTGGTATCAGAGTCGTAGTTATAGAGAACTAGGTTATTTTATAAAACGATATAAACGTGAGTCAAAAATTTTATTGTTGGAAAAATGATTCTAGACTATAACTAACTCAAAAATCTCCAAGAACCACTTCACTCCACGTCTTCGATACAAGTAAGTTGTGACTTGAGATAGTTTATGATTTTTGCAATGCTAAGTTTTGAATTTGATTGCTACGTGTTATTAGCATTAGGTATTCCCTTCCCATGTTTGAGTGATACCCATTGGGACATGTAATAAAATGATTTTTTTAGTGGAAATAAAATGCCTAACATCCTTGTATGATATGTTACGATACACAAATGGTTTGTGCCATATTCATTTGAATGGTTGATACCATCTTTATTTTAATGGTTTGTGCCATATTTATTTGAATGGTTTGTGCCATATTTATTTGAATGGTTTGTGCCATCTTTATTTGAATGGTTTGTGCCATATTTATTTGAATGGTTTGTGCCACATATATATATTTTCTTTTGAGATTAAACGTACGCATACTTATGCTCAACATATTTTAGATAGTCTGCGAGACTATTATCGACTATCGAAACGTTTGTGTGTTTCATATCACTATACGTCGATTTAAAAATATCACCACGATTCCTAGAACGATAACTATATGAATATGCTTATTTACCATGTGTTTGGTAGTATGTTAATTTGTAGTAATACTTGAAATCAAGCGATGCTATTATAAAAGTCGAGAGGAGCAACTATTTATTGGGTTCGGTAAATCGTTACTCCACTAAACATTTATAATAGACTCGGTTGAGGAAAAGTGACCTACATTAATTAATGGTTTCGAAATTGAAAATGAATGCGTAATTTATCATATCAAATTATTATTTTGAGCACGACCGAGGAACGACGACGACATCATTATTTAAGATGACATATGATGATAAAACACTTATTACAAGTATTACTCTTGTAATGCTCTAAAGAATACGATAATACAAAGAACGAATAAATTTCGCGATATATGAACTATCCATAAATACGCTGACGCGTAAGTCAAATGGTTATCGAAGAAAATTTTTATTGGAAACATATTACGCAAAGACGAATCAAAGTTTTTATTAGTCCATTGGTTGCGACTAAGTTATCATGACTTTTGTATAAATTTCGAAGTTACGATATAGATATAAATTAAAGGGTTTACCCTTGGTTAAACAATTATGCCAATTTCTACATCAAAGGGATTATCGCGTTGCGCGATATTTGAGAAACCCAGATGCGAAATATGGACGTATATTGAGATCTTAAATACAAGGTATAAATATACAACAATGACTATAAAGTTTATCTAAGATTGCGAGCAAAACGCTAGACGAAAGCAAGATAAACAAAACATAGAAGGTGTAACGGAACATACTGCAAAATTAGAGAAATTCTTGTAATAAAATTTAGTAGTTGCTCTTGAAAATTTTGAACGATTACAGATTAAAAACATATGGAACAATTCTTGTGATGAAATTTTGTGATAAAATTTTAGTACTCGACTCATTTAAATAAAATTAACAATTTTCCAAGGTGTAAAAATTGTCGAAAGTGTACGAACTAGCCTTACTAAGTTAAGGAAAGACTTATGAATGAACAAGAACCAGTACGGGCTACGTAATAGCCGTAAGCCGACTAAACCTCAAAAACATACTTACTCATCCGAGTTGCAAGTAATAGACGTTTAACAAGAGGAAATTGCACAAAACTAAACGTCGTAATAGAGCTAAATTGATTGATTAAGGATAATTGTATTCATCCATCCGTGCATAATCGCTACTAAGAGAAAGTACAAATAATAAGTGTTAGCCGTATTTAAAGTGATGGTCATATAATATACCGTTGCGAAGCTCGTGAAAAATACTATTCAACGGTGTCGAGAGTTCTTAGTTATTAATGTTTATGTAACGGGAATTAGTCTCGAACACACAAATGAGGAAGGCCTCCTAAACACTTACTACTTAGTATAAAAGGCCTCCTAAGCCTCATTTGTGTGTGTGTTTTCCATTCCATTGTTTTGTAGAGAGAGAAACATATGTGTTTCGCTCACTAGGAATTCACAACTTTGTTTGTTTTCTCTTTTTCTTCATCTAATCTAATCTTTCCTTTTTGGTTTAATCTTCATCTTTATTTCTTGTTCTTATAAGTCGTGTGTTACAATCCATTAAGTGGTATCATTCGCCAAGGGATTCGTATTTAAACATTTCGTGTGATTTTGATTGTTTTTCGCCAAAACATCAAAACATTTTCGTGGTTGTTTGTGTTTCTAAATCGTATAACTTCTTTAAATCGTGTAGTAGTGATTTGGGCATCTTGGTTTTGGCTTAAAAACAAGTATTTTGGATCAAAAGTTGAGAAATTTCTTGTTTTTTCATCTTTCCGAAATTCTTGCAAGTTTCACCATCGGAAAGTACAAAGGGAAATAGGCTAGATCGCAATAACCTCTAGGTTCTACTTTGCGATCTAAAGATTTCGATACCTTATTCCGATCTGGACATTCTGATCGTTCTTTGCGATCTGGGATTCCGACGGTTTTTAAGGAACTTTGAGTCGTTACTCTGCCAAATTGATTTTAGCCACATTCCGATCTGAACACATTCCGATCTGAAGTTATTCCGATCTGAACATATTCCGATCTGAAGTTATTCTGATCTAAAGATTCCGATCTGAACATATTCCGATCTGAAGTTATTCCGATCTGAAGATTCCGATATGAACATTCCGATCTAAGCATTCCGACAGGTCATCATTGCGATCTAGGATTCCGATAGAAGGACATTCCGATCGTAGGACATTCCGATGGGCATTCCGATGGAAATTTTGTTTGAGTAATTTTTAATCTTAGCCACCATCTAGACTAGTCTCAGAACATAGTTTACACGAAGATCAAAAAAAAAAAAAGAGTTAAAATTTTTAGGTCAAGTAGAATCAAATTTTTTCCCTACTAGTTTTTGGCTATCTCGAACTCAATTTCAAAATTTGGCGATACACAATTTTTTTCAGCTTACCGTTTTGTCGGACTGAGGAATTTATTGTCAGACTGAGAGAAAAAATCGGAAGTTTCGGAATTTCAACATCACTACACGCTTTCTACGAATTGAGATCCTGTTGTTCACACGACTTCTATGATGACGTCTCAACAAGATATTTATGCTGCGGGTACTGAGAATCGTTCACCCATGCTTACCAAGGAGAACTACACTACATGGGCTAGTCGTCTCCTTCGTTATGCAAAATGTAAACCTCTGGGAAAGTAGATTGTCAACTCGATTCAAAAGGGTCCGTATGTTAGAAGAACAATTATTGTGCCTGGCGACCCTAGGAATGCTAACCCAGTAGCTGACTCAAGTCATGAGCAAACATATGAAGAATTAACTGAAGCTGAATCCAAACAACTTGACGCTGATGATTAAGCAATTCAAGTCATTCTTATGGGACTTCCTGAAGATGTTTATGCTGCTGTCGATAGTTGTGAAACCGCACACGAGATGTGGCTTAGGATTCAGAAAATGATGAAGGGCAGTAAAATCGGTTTACAAGAAAAGGAAACTAAGTTGCTTCGTGAATGGGAGAAATTTACGTCTACTGAAGGGGAACAAATTGAACCTTATTATCATCGGTTTTCAACCCTCATGAACCATCTTAGAAGAAACAAACATGAACTTTCACAAATTGCTGCCAACATCAAATTTCTTGATAATCTTCCTTCTGAATGGTCACGATATGTCACTCTTGTCAATCAAACCAAGGATCTTCATGTCGTGGACTACACTCAGGTTTATGACTATTTGAAGATGAATCAAGATGAAGCTAACGAAGTTAGGGCAGAAAGACGTGCCAAAACACAAGATCCATTGGCTTTTATGGCAAACTCTCCATCATCTGTTGGAAATACGTTTTTCCAAAGAAAGTCTCGGTCACATCATTATTAGCATAGATCACGAGCTATAGAATATTTAGAACTTTGTAACTTGGAGCGACCTCCCTTAGGGGGAGATTGTTGGAAATACGTTTTTACGTATTTATGAAGGATCGGTCGCTCCAACGATATATTATTGTATTAGGCTCGTGATCCAGTTTGTAGTAAATATAGTCCATATAGCCCACATGTAGGGTGGGCTATATATACCCCTCCTAGCATGTTAGGAGGGGTGGTTCTTTTCATTTAACAACTTTTATTTTAATAAAATAACACTTTCTCTCTTTACTTTTCTTTTCTCTCCTTTCTCTCTCTATACCTCATCTCCTTCTTCCCCATTTCCACCATCTAATCAATAGATCAATCCATCAATTACCAAATCTTTAGAAATCGTAGACCTTCAATTGATATCAAGAGCCATGGTTAAATCTTAGGATTTGTGTTTTTTTTATCTATTGATTTGATTAAAAATCCCTTCTTTCTAAATTTTTTTATTTTTTTTTAGCCTTTTCGGATCAGTTTTTTTTAAATTTTTATTCGTCAAATCTTTTTATTTTTTTTATTTTTTGATAAAAGAATTTTCGTCTCATCAGTTTCTTAAAAATCAATTTTTTTTAAATATTCAATTAGTTTGTTATAGTTTGTCCAATAAGTTTCATTTTTAATCATTTTATAATCAGTTTTTTATATAATTTTTTTTATAATTTTTTGATATAACCTTTTTTAATAAAAGATTCGATGTTTATCAGTTTATCATTTCTAGCTTGATTATCGTTTATCAGTTTATCAGTTTTGTGATATCTGGGTTTTCTAAAAGTATCTTGGTTATCATCTTTTGTCCAAAACTGTCCAATCTGTCAAAACTGTCTAAACCAATCCAAATCTTTCAGTTTTCTTATCAGTTTTTCCGTTTATTCCGAATAGATCTTCTTTCCGCATGGACTTTCCGCATGGACTTTCCGTATGGACTTTCCGTATGGACTTTCCGCATAGGCTTTCCGCATAGGCTTTCCGCATAGGCTTTCCGCATAGGCTTTCCGAATAGCCTTTCCGAATAGCCTTTCCGAATAGCCTTTCCGAATAGCCTTTCCGAATAGCCTTTCCGAATAGCCTTTCCGAATAGACTATTCCGTATAGACTCACACATCCTCGCCTCGTCGACTTCGACTCTACAAACCAAAGACACTCGACCAAACCTAGACTAACATTGACCCAGAATCAACAAAAACTCAAACTCCCGAAACAGACTCAAAACTTAAAACCTTTGTCGACACATTTTTAAACCACAAAAACTGACTCGACTCTCCAACAAAAACGAATTACAACTTCTCTCGGACAAACAAATATCCCCACTCATCTCTCGACAACAACTCACCTCACACCCTCGACACCCCACAATCCAAACTCACGTTTTTTAATCCTGACTCAACCCCTCAACCAAGACTCGATCAAGACTCACCAAATCAACAATCACTCCACCTCATCACCTCAAACAACCCTCACACTCTACCAAACCACCCAAAACCAACACTCAAATCAACACCCCCAAAACAGACTCAAACAAATACCTTTTTCAAGACTCAAATCCAAATCCTTTGACTCTTTAACTCGACTGTTACAACCAAACCACCACTCTCGTTCACAGACGACTCTACAACCCACAACAATACACCTCATCGACCCATATAACAGACTCCAACAACTCTACCTAAAAAATCAACCTTTCAACGACTTGTCTCCTCTCTCTAGACTCGACTCTATCTAAACCCTCCCAAACTGACACCAAACACACCAGAAAGACACGACAGATGAAGAGAAAGGTTGTGATTCGACAATAAAAGTAAACCTACCCGAGACCTCTAAAAGAGATCTTGAAGCCAAACGAACCTTGTGTTTCGTTGTGATTATTGTGATGAGATGGATTGAGATGTTTACGATGGTTATATAAAGGGTGTATTAACAAAGATGGATTTCTGATTGGATCTGGTTTTGGTGTGGAGAGAGATGGGGGGCGGATTCTTTTAAGAAAGAGATATTAGAGAGATGGGGGCGGATTCTTTTGGAGTTGACTATTTTTTTGAGATTTATATAAAGAAAGGGGACGGAGATAACTAAGCTCGAGTGAGTAGTTCACACAGCTACGTTTTTTGCTTCTTTGAGAATTTTTTGGACACGTTTTTATCTTAAGGAATATATCCGTTTTTTTTTAGAAAACAAATCATATCACGTTTTATTTTCTTATCTTTAAACGTTATTTTTTTATTTCTCATTTCTCTAATTTTATCTTCCATTTTAAAATATTACATTTTTTATTTTTAGTTAAATTAAATTTTTGTATTTTTGTCACTTTTATATTTTCGTATATTTTGTTTATTAATTTTTTGGCAAATCGTGTCGAGGCGGGTATTTTTAAAGTTAACGTGGAAAAATATTTGTCGGGATAAACGTTATTGTGGCCGGATTTAAAGACAAACGTGACGAGTCAAAGTAACGGGCTTCATTTATATCATCATTCGAGGAACTTTAAGTGTTATTTACGGGTCTTTCGTTTTTCACGAATTCTAAAATCCCGAAAACAACAACATCCACGTCATTTTCAATCGATATTTAATGGATTCGTTCGATTCGACATGTCAAAAGGGTGAATCGCATTTAATGCAAAACAAAGTTAGGAAAAGTGGCATCACCTCCTTTCAAATGCTCCAGTCTCTCATCTTGTCACTCTTTCGGGGATTCAAGGAGGGAGAGAATTTGTGACAATCTTTGGACAAGATCGTCATATATTCATCGACTCAATTTTCACCACTTTGACCAAACTCGCCGAGCAACTCAACCATAACAACTTTAATCACTCTGCATCGGCACTTGCATACAAGGCTCTTGTGACACACCTCACGCCTTTCCTCCAATTCAATATCATCAAGCCTGAAAGCTCAGTGATTTACCAATCATTTCTTCGAGATACAAATACAGAGCTTCGAGTTTTCCGTGATACGATTTTGAAACTCATGTCATCGGTCTCGTCTTCGATTTATGAAAGATCTCGACTTCAGCAAGGGTATGATAATGGAGTGCAAGACTCTTCGATGCAAGAGGAAACTGGTCATACGGTTGACAACTTGGAGCCTAACAATGGTACGAGCACGGAATCAGGAGAACCACATGATACCAGTGGTACGTCAGGGAATGTTCACGAGATCTCTCTTGATGACACCTTACCCATTTATGACGCAGAGCCTGCAAACATGGTACAATGGAATGTTGTTTATAATGTATATGCTGATGATATGCCGCATATTGAAAATTCTGAACCTAATTATGACAAACATGGGATGGAAACGAGTGATAGCAATACCACTTCTGATTCATCCGATGTAAGTCATAATGGGGGAGAGATTGTTCAGAATGCTATAGTACATCATGATAATTGTATTATAACTGCTTCATTGACTGCTTCTGATTCCAAGATTAGAGAGCTCGAAACGATTGTAGCTCAACAATCTAAAGATCTTGAGGATGCCAAACTTGAATTTTCTAAGAAAACGGACAAATTTGAAACATACTTTGAAAAACTTGAAAAGTCAAACGTTGTTCTTGAAAGAAAATTGGATCAAAAAGTTTTAGATTCTAAAGCTAAAAAGGATAATCTTTTGAAACAAATTCAACTGCTAGAATCTAAGTTGGCATCCCAAGATGAATTGCTCAAAGAGAATGAGACGTTAAAGGCTCAAGTACAGGAAAAGGTTTTTGCTATAGCTGCGTTGAAAAACGAGTTAAGGAAAACTAAAGGATCTAGTGTGGACACTAAGCTTGAAAAACCATCAATCTTGGGGAAACCGCCTACAAATCAGTTCGTCAGACAACCGATTGTCAGACAACCTACTGCATTTAGATCCGAGGGACCACAATCCTCGAGACCGCGGTTTACCTCCCAAGTTGATTTGGGTCATATTTCTAGAACAGTCACTCCACCAACTAGGCCTAATGTGACTAAATCAGTTTTAGCAAGACCTCATCACATGATTGCCTCTAGTTTCTCTAAGAATATTTTAAAGAACACGTCTAGAACTAGTTCAACTAATGTGGGCCATGATTTTGGTCAAAGGGAAACTATTCAAAAGACACATGTAAGAGATAGCAATGTCCAACCTAGTCAGATGCCTTCTAGATTACCCAACACTGCTAACCATAGCATGCCATCTTCTAGGAGCATCGATCAATCATCTAGGAATTATTCAGACATTAAATATGCTACTTGTAAAACATGTAGAAAATGTGTCTTTACGGCAAATCATGATTCTTGTATCAAGAAACTACTTAATGAGGTGAACTCCTGTGCTAGACTTAAATCCCAGTGGGTTGCTAAAATCAAACCCGTTGGCAAAATGTGGCGCCCCACTGGTAGAACTTTCACTCTTGTAGGAAACGAGTGCCCTTTAACTAGGATAGTCTCTGATTCTACAAAGATTACTAGGGAGGAAATTGCAAAGGATGATACATCACTTAAGCCTGAACTTAGGGTTTTCTATAAAAGGAAACGTTTGCCAACTAAGACTAGTGAATCATCTCCTCAGGCCACCTCTGACACAAGAAAAGAAAACCGTGAACCCCCACGTGCTTCTATAATTGATATTGCTAACCCACGTCAAAGCATGCAAATTCCTAATGAGATTGCAGGTACCAAAGTTGATGTTCCAAAAGAACGAAGCGGTCCAATCGTTGTGTACCGTTCAACTACGGACACTCTTAGAGTTTGGTTGCTGAAAAAGCAGATATCGGAGAAACAAGTGTCTCAGGGGATTCATGGTTAAAGCTTACAAGGACTTACAGTCACATAACAGACTGTAACTCGCTCTCAAAAGATAGGAAAGTTCATCCCGATGATGACTTATCCTTACAACGAGAAATTAATTTTTCTCGGACACGAGCTTATATTAAAACTATTCAAAGGTTTTAAGCTCGTGTACAGGACTTATAGTCACATCACAGACTATAACTCGATCTTCAAAGAAAGGAAAGTTTATCGCCGATGGTAAACTTATCCTAACAACGAGAAATTAAATTTTCTCGGGCATGAGCTTATATCGAAAACATTCAAAGTTTTTAAGCTCATGCACAATGACTTACAGTTAAATGTCAGACTGTAACTCGAACTTAAAATAAAGGAAAGCTTATCGTTTATGATAACTTATCCTCTTAACGAGAAATTCACCTTTCTCGGTCATGAGCTTGTCTTAAAACATTCGAAGTTTTAAGCTCGGAAAGGAAAGTGTATCTTTTAAATAAGAGAACTTTTCTTCATAACGAGAAATTAACCTTTCTCGGTCATGAGCTTTCCGTTAAAACAGTCAAAGTTTTCAAGCTCATGAAAACGACTTCTAAGTAAATGTCAGCTTAGGACTCGTCCTTCAGATAAAAGGAAAGTTTATCGCCGATGATAACTTATCCTTACAACGAGAAGTTTACAACTTCTCGGACTTGAGCTTTCCCAAGATATTCCAAATCTTAAGCTCAAGTAATTGGTTTTTCAAAACTTTGAACACAATTTTTCAAGAATTTTTCAAAAGGTTTTTCTAAATCTTTCAAAATTGTGTGTTCAAAAACGTTTTGATAAAACGAGCATGTCTTCTGGAATCGATAATATTTACGAACCTAGAAATGTCATTCAATAATGACACGGGGTTGTAAATAAAGTTCGAGCAGAAGTTTAAACGATTTAAAACATGCTCCATATGGTTTGCTATTATTTTTGATAGTAACCCGCTTTTCACATTGAAGTCAAGCATTTCACCGGAAAGCTTTGACTCCAAAATCCGAAGTTATCATCTCCACCAACCGTAGCAACTTACCATTGATATCTACATACTCGACGATGCGACTACTCAAATGATGACTACAGCTCTTTCAATAGAACACGGGTCAACAATTGAGGGGGAGCAATTGTCCAGCATTCAGAATCCTTGATGCCGAGAGTGCCAAGTTCACATATTGGTGTCAAGACAACGATATCAATCATACACATGGAGTCAAGAGATAAATTCGGACGTGACGAGGTGACCAACATTCGTGAACAAGAACCATGTGAATCTTTCATATGATGTTCTCCATCATTCAGGTCCTACCTCGTAAATTACTAATCTTGTGAATTCATTATCATATATGATCTTTGCACGTGATAAATACCTTACACTTGTGTTTAAAAGGTATTTAATTTACGTTTCAAGTACACCATCATTAATTTGAGGGGGAGCTTGTGTAATTCATGAAGATAATTGGATTTGCATTTTTCTTCCCAAATTTTCTTAAAATGCTATTAAATCAATTGATATTAAAAACATCAATTGGGTTAATATTTTTAATATGGGGGAGAAAATGTGATTTAATATGGGAAATGATTAATCACAAATGGTTTGACACACTTTCATATTTCCTTGCTTCTTCACACACTGTGAAAAGTAAGAAAGATCTTAAGAGTCCTACGTAAAATCTTCATGATCTTGCCTGAACATCTGAGTAATACGAAAGTATTTACAATGAAGATGGAAATCCTTCTTGAGCGAATATCAAAAAGCTCATGGTAGGTGACTTGTGCGATTCTTTATGAATCAAACTTGTGATAACTGGAAAGCAACAGTGGTTTAAACTCTTAAATGAATTTAAACACGTTCCAGGCCTCTACGCAATATCTTAGTGATCTTGCCAGAACATTCAGAGTAATACTATTAAGTATTTACAGTGACGAATGGAAATCCTTCTAGTGTTAACATCAAACAGCACTTGGTAGGTAACTTGCAAGATTCTATATGAATCAAGCTAGTGACAACTGGAAAGCAACGATGGTGCGGTTCTTAATTGAACTTCACTTGTTCCAGGAACATGAATTGACGGCTTCAAATCATGCGGATAATATTATCCAAATGATTCACTCTTTACGTTCGCAGTCAGCTTTGGACGGTCGAGTAAAGAGAACGGGTTTACCCGCGAAATCTTGTCAAGGAGGTTCTTTATTGAAACTACCTGTCACAAGTACGATATTTAATATCGTCCAACGGTCTTCACCGACCGGAGGTAAAATGCTACCGAATTAGAATGAAATGTTCAAGGCCATTTCATCCGTGTATATGGTTTGTTGCTAACTGTCTTATGCAGCGTAACAAGAAGGTGGCATTGCGGTGTATAATCCAGAAGAAGTCGTCACCACATGCTTATACTACATACACTTAGTACTTCAACAAATTCAAGAAAGTCTGAAGGTCAAGTCTTTCGCTGTATCAAACTCTGAAGCTTTCAAGAATTTAAAGGTATAAGTATGAGGAACATGAAGTCACGAAGAGGCGAATTTCACAAGTGATGGATACACAAGGTCAAGGCAAGGAAACATGCTCAAGACTAAAGTCAAAGATCACATCAAGCATATTCACAAGAACAAGATCGAAGACTCAAGCATAGTATGCTAGGTTTAAGATTTTTGTAAAATGGTGTGACCTCCCTTAGGGGGAGATTGTTGGAAATACGTTTTTCCAAAGAAAGTCTCGGTCACATCATTATTAGCATAGATCACGAGCTATAGAATATTTAGAACTTTGTAACTTGGAGCGACCTCCCTTAGGGGGAGATTGTTGGAAATACGTTTTTACGTATTTATGAAGGATCGGTCGCTCCAACGATATATTATTGTATTAGGCTCGTGATCCAGTTTGTAGTAAATATAGTCCATATAGCCCACATGTAGGGTGGGCTATATATACCCCTCCTAGCATGTTAGGAGGGGTGGTTCTTTTCATTTAACAACTTTCATTTTAATAAAATAACACTTTCTCTCTCTACTTTTCTTTTCTCTCCTTTCTCTCTCTATACCTCATCTCCTTCTTCCCCATTTCCACCATCTAATCAATAGATCAATCCATCAATTACCAAATCTTTAGAAATCGTAGACCTTCATCATCTATGTCATATCCCATGGTACCCTACCATCAACCCTCATCAAGTAACTTCCTGCCACAACAACAACAAAAACAACTCACCGCTTATGGATATCAACATCCTGCTACTATGAATTACTTACAACAACCCATTGCCTGTTTTGATGACATTACCGATCCTACTCATGCTATTAATACTGGTCTTGCCCTTCTTGCAAAGGCATTCAAATTCACCATTAACCCCACCAACAACAATCAGAGAATCTCCTCGAACACTAGAAATAGGCAGATTGCTCAACCTTTCATGAATGCGAATCAAGATCGCCAATTGGTAGTTGTTGGAAACACGGGGACTCAGTTTCAACAATATGGTCAGAATGCTGGGCAGACCGTTGGCAATGCAGGAAATTAGTATGGGCAAAACCGTGGTCCAAATCTGGGTGTTCCGAATGCGGGTAATCAGAATGGGTTAATAGTTGTGCCAGCGGTTGGTAACCAGATGGGAAACATTGTGGCTGCAAGGGCTGAGAATACTGGTACGGGAAATGGAAACAACAATCGTCAGGTTCAGTGCTACAACTGCAGGGGATTTGGTCATTATGCTCGAGATTGCACAGCCAAAAAGAAGAGGGATGATGCTTATCTTCAGACTCATCTTCTCATAGCACAAAAAGAAGAGGCAGGAATCCCACTTCAAGCTGAGGCATTTGATCTTATGGCTTCTGCTGTAGAATATGACGAGGAAGAAGAGGTGAATGCCAACTACATCTTGATGGCAAACTTACAGCAAGCATCAACCTCAGGAATGCATGATGACAGAGCTCCCGTCTATGATGCAGACGGTCCCTCTGAGGTACACCCAAGTTTTGATGATAATGATATATATAATATGTCTAATCAGGAGGAAGAGTATACTGAGATGCTTGAGCCCTACATTGAGACACACGAGGATCAAACGAATAATAGTAATATTATTTCAAATGAGCCTAGTGTGGACCTTAGTGTGGATCAAGTTGTTCAGCCTACAACCCTTCCTGATGAGACACATGCGTATTATAAATCTCTATTTGATAAGCTTGCTAAGGATGTAGATCATGCTACGGTGGTTAATAATAAGTTTAGAGAAACTAATGCGAAATTGACCACTGAGCTTGCGGGATATAAGGAACGGGAGAAAAGTTTTGAGATTCATCATGCTAAAATCAAGGAACTTGAACAAGCTCATGCTACATCGGTTTATCAAGAAAAATGCACCACTAAGAAATTAAATGCCTTACACTTAAGTAGTGCTAAAAAGATAAGCGAATTGAATGATGAAATCACTTCTCTTAATAAACAGCTTTCAACTGAAAAATCTATTATTGTGGAATTAAAAGAAGAACGAAAACAGCTAAAACATGATTTCAAAATTCGAGAAGATGGGCTTCTTGAGGATTTTTGCAAAGTGCAGGATAGGATTAGAGAATTAGACAACCTTTTAGTAAAACGTGGCCAAACTATGCAGACGATAAATATGCTCGCACCAAAAGTGAATGAGATAAATTACACTCGATACAAAATGGCTTTAGGTTGTCCTCTTCCCCCTAATCCAGGATACCTTAAGCAAGTTCAGGCCACTAATGAAACTTTATATAATGGTAGTGTGCTATTGTCTGATGAGCATGATCCTCCTAGTGTGCATGATTCCGAGGAAACTACTGAACTTGCTGTAGAGTCTCGTTTAAGAATGAAAAAGCTTGATAAAGAAGTGATACCCGTTTATTATCCGAAAGTTAACCCTCCAACTGTTTTTGTTCGGTCTAAAACGAATACTGAAATGCTTTTGCTACCAAGTGAGGAATTGTCTGATGACCCTCCTAAACCGAGTATCACTCGCCGATTTCTAAACGAGCTTAAAGATAACTTTGTCATCCTTAAACGTGTTGTTAATTCAAAAATAACTGGAGGTAATTTTACATCACCTGTTCAGATTGAGGTTCAAAAAAATCTTCAAAACGATATTAATCCAATTATTAATCAAGTTGATGCTCGGTTAGAAAATTTGGAAAACGCTTTTCTAAAAGAATTAGCCAACTTTGTTGAAGACTTTAAATCATTGACGAAGGAAGCTGATGAATCTCTTGATAAAATTAAAGTTTTGGAAAACGATCTTGAACGCCTCTCTAAAGCTCGTGATTGTATTGATAGTAGCCCTGTTGAGTTAGGTACCTCTATGTCGCATAATGAAAACCTCCAAACTGAGCTTGATCTTATGAAAGAGAAAATGGAATCTTATGTCATTAAAAAAGATAAAGAATTCACCGATCTTTGGAATAAATTTTCAAAAAATGTGATGAATGCAAATATGATAAGATTTCGTATGAAAAAGCTCACAATGAAATGCAACAAACTATCGCACGGTTGCAGGCTCAGTTAGGAGGGGTTTCAAAAACGAATTTGGCCTCGTCAGGGTTAGAGAGTGCTAGTGGTGGTAATGTTCAGAAGCTTAAGGCTAAGATTGCAGATTTAGAATCTGTTGTTGTTTCATATAAGCGGGCTGTTGAACAAAGTAAGTATGTCTATCAGAAACTTATTGATAAAATCTGTGAGAACTGTAAGTTAAAGGCCTTGTTAAAAGATAAGTCTTCTGAACCTAGCTCGATTGTGGATACGATGATCCAGAAACCAGCAACCTCGGGACCCACTCGTATTGCTGTGACACCTTTTCCCAAGGTTGCTGGAACAAAAACTGCTGTGATTGCCCCAGGAATGTTTCGTGTTAGTTCTCCCTCTGTGCCTAGCAAACAACGTAAAGCAAGCGTTAGGACAAAACCGATCACTATAACTCAACCACAAGTTATTGATTTAAAAAGTGCTAATTCTAATAGACGCGTGTCTTCTTCTACAGGAATAAACAACTACACTAAGAGCAGAAGGCCACAGCCTACGAGCAATACAAGGAATGATAGGGTCCCTTTTGCCTCTAGAAGTAGTCGCCCCAAGATCAATAATGTGGAAGTAGAAGAACACTCTAGGAATTTACCTCTTTTTAATCATAATCAGAAACCTAATTCATCTGAATGTAATGACTTTAAGCTTGCTATTCGGAATAAAAAATCTGAAGTTATTTGTGCTAAATGTAATAAATGTTTCTTTACTTTTAGTCATGATGCTTGTGGTTTGACTATGAATGGTTTGAATTATGGTGGTTACACTCGAATTGACAAGCTGTCAGTCAGTGAACAACAACGCACTCCTAAGGCTAAGGTGTATGTTCCAAAAAGTACGCATGTAGGGTCCACAGAAAGTCTTGCTAAGCCTAGTAGCCCTAGACTCACCTCTAAATGGTTGCCTACTGGTAGAAATTTTGACTGTAGTGCCAAAATTATCGACTCTAGTAGATCTCATACTGATAGTGAAACGTTGGTATGTGATACGGCTTAATTATCATCTAACCCTACAGGAACCTATTTCATCGGTTGCCAAAATATTTGTTTCTCTTATCATTGGCAGGCTGTTGAAATTTGTCTCTGGTGCGTGGACTCGGGCTGTTCCAAACAAATGACTGGGGATCGAAGCCTTCTCAAGAACTTTGTATGGCGTTTCATGGGAACTGTTCGATTTGGAAATGATCATGTTGCAGCAATTCTAGACTATGGTGATCTTCATTGGGGAAATATAATCATCACTAGAGTCTCTTTTGTTGATGGCTTGGGACATAATTTGTTCTCGGTTGGGCAATTTTGTGATTCAGACTTGGAGGTCGCTTTCAGAAGTCATACATGTTTTGTAAGAGATCTTGAAGGAATTGATATGTTGAAAGGAAATTGTACCACCAACCTTTACACCATTGATCTTTTTCAAATGTCTGCTGCTTCTCCAATTTGTCTCATGGCCCGAGCCACATCAACAAAGTCGTGGTTATGGCATCAAAGGTTATCTCATCTCAATTTCGATGCCATCACCCATCTCGCGAAAGATGATCTCGTTACCGGTCTTCCAAAGTTCAAATATACAAAAGACCATCTTTGTCCTTCATGTGAGCAAGGTAAAAGTAAGAAGAAGCCTCACAAACCCAAACCTGTTCCTAACTCAACGAATAGGTTACATCTCCTACATATGGATTTGTGTGGCCCAATGAGAATCAAAATTATTAATGGAAAGCGGTATGTCCTTGTCATTGTGGATGACTATTCTCGTTACACATGGGTTCATTTTCTTGCTTCAAAAGATGAAACCCCTGATGTAATTATTAACTTCTTGAAGAAAACATCAGTACTACTGCAAGCCCCTGTTATTATTGTGAGAACGGATAACGGTACAGAATTCACCAATCAGAAATTGAAAGCTTATTTTGACGAAGTTGGGATTTCTCATCAAACTTCGGCTGTAAGAACTCCAGAGCAGAATGGAGTTGTGGAATGGAGGAATCGTACGTTAGTTGAAGCTGCTCGAACAATGCCTCTCTCCTCTAGTGCACCGTTATTTCTTTGGGCCGATGCTATAGCAACTGCATGTTATACTCAAAACCGCTCCATTATTCACACCCGTTTCAACAAAACACCTTATGAGATCATTAATGGAAGAAAACCGGATATTTCATTTTTACATGTCTTCGGTGCATTATGTTATCCGAAGAATGATCGTGAAGATATCGGTAAACTTGAACCTAAAGGTGATATTGGCTTTTTCATTGGTTATTCTTCAACTGCTTGTGCTTACAGGGTTTATAATCGAAGGACAAGAAAGGTAATGGAGACTATGAACGTTACCTTTGATGAACTCTCGGGTATGGCCTCTCAGCATAGAAGTTCACATCCCGAACTTCAAGGTCAAACTTCTGGACACGTAAGTTCAGGACTCGCGCTTCAATTTGCACCATCAGCAATCTCATCGTTACAACCATCGGAACGTGACTTGGAAGTTTTATTTGGGCCAATCTATGATGAATATATGGAGGGTCCTTCATCATTTGGTGTTCCTCAAAATGCCACGGCTGCACCTGCTACGGTAGTTCAAGAACCTCCGATTGCATCTACACCGACGACATCTACCTCTGCGCCATCTACATCAACCTCAACCATATTGCCTCCAAATATTCCAACCACTTCTCCGACTGCTGACACAACACAACAGCATTCTCAGCAAATTCCTAATCATGTTCATCTTCAGAATGAAATAGTTGCTGAAAATGCAAACAATGCGATTCTCAACGAACATGAGTTTGTTAATCCATTTGCGGCTTCCACAAGTACTACTCAGCCTTCAACACCATATGTGGATCTGTCGAGCTCGCATCAAGTTTCTCATACACTTCCACATGAACACAAATGGACTAAGAATCATCCTTTGGTTCAAGTGATTGGCAATCTCTCACGACCGGTCTCAACACGAAATCAGCTGCGTACCGATGGTGATATGTGTATCTATGCACTATCAGTCAGCACAATGGAACCAGCAAGTGTGAAAGAAGCAATGACCGATGCATCATGGATTGAGTCTATGCAAGAAGAACTCAATCAGTTCATCCGGCGTGATGTATGGGAGTTAGTACCTCGACCAGACAATATCGATCCCCTCACTCTGAAATGGTTATTCAAAAACAAGATGGATGAGGAGCAAACGGTCATTAGGAACAAAACTCGGTTAGTTGTGAGAGGTTATAAACAAAAGGAGGGAATTGACTTCGCAGAATCCTTTGCCCTGGCTGCTCGGATGGAAGCTATTAGGATTTTCTTGGCATACGCTGCACACAAATCATTCACAGTGTATCAAATGGACGTGAAGACGGCTTTCTTGCATGGGCCGTTAAAAGAAGATGTGTATGTATGTCAACCTGAAGGTTTCATCAATACTGAACATCCAAGCCATGTCTACAAGTTGAAAAAGGAAATTTATGGTTTGAAACAAGCACCGAGGGCATGGTACGACGAATTATCATCATTTCTTCTACAAAATCACTTTAGCAAAGGAACCATTGATCCAACGTTGTTTATCAAGCACTACGGCAACGACATCTTGGTGGCTCAGGTCTATGTAGATGATATTATATTTGGTTCTACTAACCCAAAATATTCCATATTATTTGCCGACCTTATGAAAAGTCGATTCGAAATGTCCATGATAGGGGAAATGACGTTCTTTCTTGGTCTCCAAGTTCACCAATCCCCCCGTGGTATTTTCATAAATCAGTCCAAGTATGTGCTTGAGATTCTAACGAAATTTGGTATGGATAACTGTGATCCTATTGGTACTCCAATGGACACTAAACACAAGCTTGATTTGGATAAGAAAGGGACATTTGTAGATGCTACAAAATACCGAAGTATGATCGGGTCCCTTATGTACTTAACCTCAAGCAGACCGAACATTGTGCATGCTACTTGTTTATGTGCTCGGTACCAGGCTAAGCCAACCGAGAAGCACCTCAAGGAGGTTAAAAGGATCTTTCGTTATCTCCGGGGAACAATTAACATGGGTCTCTGGTATACGAAGGATTCTGGTTTTAATCTCACTGGTTTTTCAGATGCCGATCATGCAGGGTGTCATGATACATTCACGAGCACTTCCGGTGGAGCACAATTCCTAGGCGAGAAGCTAGTGAGCTGGTCATCAAGAAAACAAGACTGTACGGCGTTGTCAACCGCGGAAGCAGAATATGTGTCTCTATCCGTGTGTAGTGCTCAAGTCCTTTGGATGAGAACACAACTCACGGATTATGGCTTTTACTTCAACAAAGTCCCTATTTATTGTGATTCACAATCAGCCATAGCCATGTCCTGCAACCCGGTCCAACATTCCAAGACCAAGCACATAGCTGTCCGATTCCATTTCATTAAGGAGCATGTGGAAAAAGGAACGATCGAACTGTTCTTTGTCAAGACGGACTACCAACTAGCTGACATCTTCACCAAAGCTCTTCCTCAAGACAGATTTGAATTCTTGGTTCGTCGACTTGGTATGCGTAGTTTCACTCCTGATGAACTTGAACGTCTTGCACATTCGCAGTAATCTTGTATATATTTATCAGAAAAACAAAATACAAAAAATATAAAACCTATAAAAACGAAATAAAAAATGAGAAAATCTTTCAAAAATACCAAAAATATTCTTCTCCGACATGTCTCTCAGCATCGATAATATGGACGTACTTAGAAATGTTGTTCAATAACGACACGGGTACGTACATAAAGTTCGAATGAGAGTTCAAATGCTTTCAAAACATGTCTTTTCTATTTTATTCTCATAATGGCTTATAGTCACATGTCAGACTATAACCCGGTCCCTAAATAAAGGAAAGTCTTCGACTTATCCTCAACAACGAGAAATTCATTTTTCTCGGTCATGAGCTTATATCAAAACATTCAAAGTTTTAAGCTCATGAACACAATTTTTCTCGGACTTTTGAGCACAATTTTTCAAAGTATTTCAAAACAATGTGCTCATATACTCCCCTATTTAAATAGAATCTCTTTTCGAGGGGGAGTATAATGATTTCATAAACATTTGTTCCAAAGTTTCATGACACATTATTCTCTCCATGTTTCATCACTAGTTTCACAAAAATTTCAATTTCATGCAATTTTTGAGGGGGAGAATAGTGATTAAAATGTGTTATCTTGAATAAGATCTTTGATATAAGTTCTTTCTCTTCCTAATATGTGCAAAAATCTCTCCTTTTATGATGCACATATGTAGGGGAGTGTTTTTGGTGATATAGAAAACTCTTAAGGTGTAAACATTGATTTCATCAACACCTTGACTGCATTTTCAATTGATTTTTCTGGTTACGATATCTATACCCTTCAACACAATTAATCACGACGATATTGGTGTCAAAAGGTGGTTAGGTATGCGTCCTATGATCCAACCAGAACCGGAGGGATCTTCCCAGGGACAATCCATTAGAACTTAGAAGTCCTTAGGAAAGATGGAGTAGTTGAGTGTACGGGAATAATGCCGACTAATGACTTAAGCTAGCACTGGAACAATCACAACAAGGTGCTAGTTATGACGTCTTGGTAAGCATTGAAGGGGTTGAAGAATGAAAAAGAAATGTAAGGATAAAGGGTGTAAAGAAAGAAGCCCTCCATACAACTTAGGCAGAAACCGGGTCAATACATCTATTATCAGAATCACTTTGATGATTTCTGATACTGAAGACAAAGCATCATGGACCCAGTGATGCAATGCAGAACCCTTCCGAGCCTACTCAAGCTTCTCTCAAAAGAAGTTTGTTTTATTGTCACGAAGTTCAACTCATTTCTATCAACTTTCTCACTCCGAGATAGTAGATATTGAATAGGTGGCAGTCTGCTCCAGCCTCCGATCACCAAATAAACGTGCACTTATAGAGTCTAGAGCCAACGAGATTCATCAAAAATCTCATTAGGACACTTATTCCATAGATAAATTGTTGTTCATCATTAGAACACAAGCGATGATTTACAGAGTCCTACGCTCTATCCTTGTGGTATTGCTAGAACATTTAGAGTGATACTCTTTAGTATTCACAGTGATGAATGGAAATCCTTTCAGTGTTAACATCAAACAGCACTGCGGTAGGTCATATGTAAGATTCCCTTGAATTAAACATATGTTAACTGGAAAGCAACAGTGGTTTGATTCTTAATTGATTCAAACTCGTTCCAGGTCTCGACGCAATATCTTTATGATCTTGCCAGAACATTCAGAGTAATACTTTTAAGTATTTACAGTGACGAATGGAAATCCTTCCAGTGTCATCATCAAACAGCACTGCGGTAGGTAACTTGTGCGATTCTATATGAATCAAACTTGTATCAACTGGAAAGCAACGATGGTTTAATTCTTAATTGATTCAGACTTGTTCCAGGGAAGTGAATTGACGACTTAATCAGCAGAATGGAACTGCATGATTCACTCCTTACTTTGAATTATCTTTCGATATATTCAAGTATTGAGAACGGCTACCACAGCTGGAAATCCTGTCAAGGAAGTTCTTTGAACTTACCTGATCACAGGTACAGTATTCGTACTGTATAACGGGAAACCGGTGGAATGCATACGGTGGCGTTATCTCAAGAGTCGCAATTCAAGGCCACATATTCAGGATTATTGAAGAAAGCTCAAGAACATCTAAAGACAAAGACTTCCGCTACTCTGATGATCAAGGGAGATTGTTTACAAAGCTTTCAAGTCAACAAAAAAACATGAGTATGTGGAGAAAGACACAAGAACACAAGCTGGAAAAGTTACAAGATCAAATCAAGGCAAAGATAAAAGATCCAAGATCACAAGTCATGAAAGGAACTATGAAAGAACTCTCAAGACAACGAGCTTCAAAGTCTGCAAGACCAACGAAGTGAAGTCACATATTACATGACCACCCCTTAGGGGGAGATTGTTAGCCGTATTTAAAGTGATGGTCATATAATATACCGTTGCGAAGCTCGTGAAAAATACTATTCAACGGTGTCGAGAGTTCTTAGTTATTAATGTTTATGTAACGGGAATTAGTCCCGAACACACAAATGAGGAAGGCCTCCTAAACACTTACTACTTAGTATAAAAGGCCTCCTAAGCCTCATTTGTGTGTGTGTTTTCCATTCCATTGTTTTGTAGAGAGAGAAACATATGTGTTTCTCTCACTAGGAATTCACAACTTTGTTTGTTTTCTCTTTTTCTTCATCTAATCTAATCTTTCCTTTTTGGTTTAATCTTCATCTTTATTTCTTGTTCTTATAAGTCGTGTGTTACAATCCAACAATAAGTATGTGGAAGACCATGTTAGAGGACTTTAACACTCCACGATTCACTTATTGTTTTCCGTGTAAGGACTACTTGGACATTTAAGTAGACTTAGGGATCGATGTACGAGAACTTACTCAAAATAAAAGAAAATATACAAGACATCATACTACTCATCTCTATTTTTTTAGAACTTTAGAAAAATACTTCACCTTTACCTATCTAATAACCGTCGTTTTACATTTGGTGACAGGCGAAAAAGGAAAAATGCCTCTCATTTCGTTTGTCATTTTGCAATCCGAATCCGACAAGGAAATTACCCCCATCCGGAGCGTAATCACAATAAATTTGGATGATGAGCAAGATTCGCCAGTCATGATGCCAAATGTCACTACGGGACTTCCTTCTATCGTCCCAAATATTTCTACTACTACTATGCCAATCCCTACTCCTATACCTTCAACAATGCCTGAAACTTCTAGAAAAATAAATCGTTCTTCATCACCACCACCTAATGTTGCTCATTCCCCAGAAGACGAGCCTACTTCAGAAGCACTCGGATTCGATGCAGAACACCTGATAGGCCGTTTGGAGGATGTAGAAGGTGATGTGGATCACCTTATCGAGCAAGATGAGGACAAGGACTTAGTGATAGCCGAGTTACAAGAGCCTCTTGAGGCTGTTGAGTCCGAGATTGCAATTTTAAAAATGAGGAACAATGACGCCGAGGCTAGGCAAGCCGCGGATCATGCCCAAATCCAAGAGATCCTATGCCACCTAGGTCTTTAGGATTTTCTCTCCTTTCTAATAAAAGTATGATGTTTTGTAATAAATGTATGATGTTTTGACAAGACTAAACGAAGCCATTCATTAGTTGAATGGAATTTTGTACTCTAAGCTTCTAAACTATGAATGGAACGTAGTTCAAGAATGAAATGTATGAATTTTTATGATATGATCCCTTGATAATTGTATTACAATAATTGTGAGAAAAGCTTGGTCAAGTTCGAACAATCGTAAGAATTGATAACAATGAAAGAACTAACAAAATATACATCGTTTGTGCGATAATGTTACACAGAAAAATTGAAATGACGGAACAAGGTTGCAAGGACCTCAAAGAGGTCATCACTCGTCAATACCAAAATTCCATTAGGGTCGTTGATGCGTTTGAAGCTAGTATCCGCACGGTTGACCGAACCATGGATCCTAGTGTTTACGAAAATGCTAAATAAACAAGTGCTACTCCGGTTAACACTTTTGGACCTCGAAAGGACACTTTCAAAAACTAAGGTAAATCATACCGTTAGTGGAAGAAAAGGGCCTTATGAGAGTAGATGCTATATGTTGAAGAACCACTCAAGGTTTAACACCATGAAGCAAGGTGCCGAAATGTTTAACCCTCACCCTATGACTAAACCAAAGAATCACTCGTGGAAAGCGCCACGTGTTCACCAAGGAAAAACCTTACCACCCTCTACTTGTTGTGCAAGGACAAATTTCTGGGAGGATGTTCCTAAAACAACTCCCATCTTGAACAAGAAGTATCTCGGCAACCTTCCATATTGCCGCAAGTGTGACTACCACCACAAAGGTAGTTGCGCGGACCATTGCATGCTTTGTGATGACTTTGGGCACTTGGAGGGTGATTGTCGAGTGGTAAAGTCCCATGAGAAGAATATGAAGGAACGCTACATGGAGGAATGCCGTTTAAGACAAGAAATACTTGAAATCACCCAAGAAGGAAGCTCGAGGGCAAAGAGCGTCCAATACCCCACCAACGTTTTACACCGTTTGTCTTTCAAGAAAGATGCGCCGACAAACTTCAAGTATCAACCCAAGGGGAGCGTGAAAATTTATGCATTATGAACTATTTTACTTTTATGCAAATCAAGTGACTCGACGTCCGTCGATGTTACCACCAATAAGACTTAATTATGTAACCGTACTCTAAGTCTTCAATTAAATTATGTTGTTTTATCTTAAAGCCTCTTTTGTTTAACCAACGAGAAAATCTTATTTTTATTTTCATGTGTCGGAGAAAAATTCATCCACCAAAAATTTTACTTAAGAAAGATCTTTATTCTAAAATATTTTATTTACCTATCAAGGAGAAATAAATAAATTAAATTTTCGTTAAAAGACTTTTGTAAAATATTCTTTAATAAATATCAAAAAAAACTTTAAGAAATCACCACCGGAAACACTTATTAGTTGGAATAATAACAATCGTAATAATGTAAGTTAGAAGATTAGTAAAGGTATTATTAATCAAACGCCGCAACAAATAGCGAAATATTTTTGGTGAGAACTACCATGTAAAGTTTTGGAACTTGGTTTGACGACCAACTCAATGTGGAGAACAAAAACTATTAATAAACTTGACGAGAACTAGTACGAATAATTATGGGAATTATTTTGTTGATTGTGAAAAGTGAACATTGGTAACAAATGAAATGCACGATGGACTAACTTGTTGGTTATGGAAGTGAATAACGGTAACAAACGAAATGCGCTATGGACTACCAATATATAATTACAACATCAAAGAGTCAAATTATGATGAAAATGAGGATGCAACCGTTGGTCCCGAGACGTACGTAGCCTGATCAACTACGTATGATCGTGGTCGAACGCGAGTATGCTCATAGTAGTCATCTTAAAAGGGAAATATATTAGTACTAGAAAAATATATTCAAGTTTTCCTATTCACCAAAGAAAAATTTATTATGTGCTATAAACGTCGAACGTTCTTTTTATACGGTCTTAAGTAAAAGCGTCGAGTACGCAATACGAGTAAACCTAGTATAATTATTTTCTTCGCCACTATTACATACAAAAGCGTATATGACACGCAAATACAAAGAGTGCCACTTATTTTGACGACAATTAAACTCAAATAGATTAGAGTTGGAAAATCGAAAACAACTTTTAAATAATAATGAGAAGAACGAAACGTCATTTGAGTAAAACCCAAATGTAACGGATATGCAGAACTCGCCGTAACATAACCTATGCTAAAGAAAAAAATAGGTCAAGATAAGCATGCTTTTGTATATAACTGAAATACCGAAACCACTCGGACAAAGATCTATTTAACCTAACGACGTTTGAGCATCACACCATACTCATATGCTTAAGAAATATTATATACTTTCCTCACAAAAGGAATCCGAACGAACTATGATTATAAATTGTGCACCCGTTTTCCCCTCCATGAAAAAGGAGATAGACGAGGAAGAACGCAAACTAAATTGATTAATTAACGAAGTTACCTAATGTCACATAAAAGGAAGAAACGTCTTGACCACCATGTGTTAAGACGCTCAATTGTTCTAGATTTTTGGGAAACCTTGACGCATACGCTACTTATTATTACCAAGTAGACGGATAATGTGAACGAGATTAATCAAACTATGTGGAACAATTTTTACATGTGCAATATATAGCCATCTAGGCGAAAAATGACAATACGCGACACTTTAAAGTGGAAGTAATACGCGGGATGACGCGAAACTTAATAATGAGAAAACTCATCAAACAAAACTGACATCGTCGAGAAACATTTGACATACAATAAAAGACTCAAGGAAGCTATAGAACCGTGTACAAATCAGAAGAAATTTTCGTTCGTTTTCATCATAACAAGATTATAGTAATTTTAATCTTAGTAATAAACTAAAGAAAAGAGAACGCATTGAACACCATGAAAGGTAAATAAAGATTTAATTGACCTCTTGTTTTGATGACGACATCAACGTGCTAGTTTTGAGGACAAAACTAAATTTAAGGGATTATGAATGTCACACACGTGAATTTTGAATCTATTTAAATTACGTGAAACGCGATAGTTCGGGTTAGACTTGTCTGTCTATTGATGTTCCCGATTGTTTAAGCGTATTTTGTGTACAAATTAATTTTTTTTTTTAGGAATGAAAATAGTGAAAAATATTACTTGAATGACTATAATTCGTTACTCTACGTGTTAGAGATTTCTATATTTGGAGTTGACAATTATTTACATCGACGTAACCTCATATAAGAATTTCGCTTCATAAAACAAATATTTCCCTCGATACCTTTACGCAATACTTAGAGATTTCCTATTTTAATCTTTTCGTGAATTGTTTGGAACCACCTCTACTATGATTTTCCAATTCATATAAACTTTTAAATCCCTATACTACTAATAACGTTACAATTATTACCCAAAAGTAAAAATAAAACAAGTTGTTCTTCCTTGTCACCTTCCAAAACCGGACCCCATTACCCTCTTTACCAAAACCCACGTTTTACTTAGTTTCCACAACAATACACATTTGAAAATATGGTACTTGCACCAACCCATTAAACCTTGTACTATTTGTCTCCCCTCTCCTCCTATATCCAACGTATACAACCCCTTTTCCCATGGATTCTACTCAAAACTTAAACTACAACAAACCTTATTAATTCTAGTCAAATGAGAGTACACAATTCCACTTCCTTTGCTGCCACCGATGAGACCCCAAGCAACTTTTCTTCCTTTTCTTCCTGCCTTAGACACGACAAAAGGAAGATCTCTCTTCCCCAAAATAATGCAAGTTCCTAGACTTAGTTACTTTCGCAAGTCCTAGTTACAAGATAACTGAAATGTAATATAATGCAAGTTCGTTTTCTCAGTTCTTAACCAATAGAAAGTCCAATCAATATCAGATTTATAATTGTTCTTGGTTGTTCAAGCTTGCTTGGTAATCTATTGCTAATTCAAACAACACTATTTAAAAATGAAAAATATAAACCTACTTATACGTAAAACAAGTTGCAAATACCAAGTTTTTATTCAAACAAATTTAAAATTGCAAAATATAAAACTAAGAGGACTGAAAATGTAAATTTCTATGAAATGTAAATGCTTGAAAATCAAATTCTAACAACTTCAAGGACTAAAAATGCAAAACTGTTAACTATAAGGACCAAACTTGTAAAATCTATAACAAACTTAACCAAAAATGTAACAAAATAACAACTTGACAACTGAAATGTAACAACTTCCAAATGTAAAGGACTGAATTTTGCAAATACCACAAAATTAGGAAGTTTAGCTAGGTTTTTAAACTGATTAAACTTCTAGGGACTAAAGTGCAATTAATCTAAACTTTTAACTAAAAACGGGACAAAGGGAAGAATAAGCTCGTTTGAGCTTATTATTC
This sequence comes from Glebionis coronaria, assembly GCA_025667525.1. Lineage (NCBI taxonomy): Eukaryota > Viridiplantae > Streptophyta > Magnoliopsida > Asterales > Asteraceae > Glebionis > Glebionis coronaria. The sequence goes on from CM046880.1 coordinate 220,398,928, forward strand.
AACCAAATAAGCTGAAACCACTTGCAAAACTCTTCTAATCCAATTACAGCTACGTGTGTACAAGGAAATAAGCTAAAAGTCAGAATTAAGCAAATGAGTGCTTATTGATAAGCACAAAATAAGCTACAGCTTATTTCAAACAGTCACAACTTGATTTTTGTAAAGAAACTGATTAAGCACTTGATTTAAAGAAGGGGAAATCAAACTAGAACCATTTTCATCCAGTAATGAAGGAGAAATCTGAAATAAGCTCTTTTGAGCTTATGTTGACCAAGTTTGACCAACTTTTATGAAAAAGCTCAAAACTTCAAAACTTAATATTCAATACTAACTAAATGGATTGGTGAAAGAAAATCAAGACTTTTGTGAAGTGGATTAAGAGATATGAGAAAACAGTAAGCTTTTTATATCAGAGAATGGAATTTGCTCAAACCTTGACTAAAAAGCTAATTCCTAGCTTATTACCTAAAACTGTAGATTTTCCTCTTAGAAACTGAAAGTTTATGATGTAAGCTAGAACTAAAAACAAGTTTGAGCAAATTTCATCAAGGATTGAAAGAGAACTAGGCAAATGAAATTGACAAGTTTCAAAACCAAAGCTGATAAAAAGGATGACCCAAACTATTTTAAAGCCAATTGCCTGTTTGACTATTATTTTGACTTGCAAATGACTTAGAACTACTTGTTAACACCTAATGACTAGAAATGAACTCTTTAGCACAAATTTCTAATACTTGAAAACTGATTTTAAGCTACTCCCAAACACACCTTTATCTGTTTTTAACAAGTTTTAACAAAGACTTATTGAGTAATGGTTTGAACTGAAACAAAAGCTATAGCAGATTGAATTCAATGGACAAAATGAAAAGATTAAAAGCTGTAAACAAACTACAACCAAGACTAGAACTAAAAGTAAGCTATAAGGCCAACAAGTAACTGAATTAATGCAGAAACTACAACTAGAACACAATTATGCAAGATCAAGCTACAAAACACTAGAATCAATCAAACATCAACTATTTAACAAGTAAAACAGGCAGCCATCAAGATTAACTTGGAAAATTAGCATGCAAGAACTTGTTAAGTAGAACAAAAATAAGGACCATAGAACCTAAAGTAGAAATCCTTTGGGAAGAAGAGGAGCGTTGAGCTCTCTTGCCCTAGTGATAACCACCACCTATCACTAGTAATCAGCAAGTATCAACCATCAAATCA